>CM046853.1:988872-1645165 GCA_025617745.1 Heliocidaris erythrogramma
TATATTACTTTGATGCTGTTCATACAAAATTTGATCTTTTATCAACGGGGCAAGTCTAAATATCAAGGTTTTCTTACATTTTGACGAAGCATGTTTATGACTCGTGGAGAATTATCGTGGTGAAATTAATCGAATAAGGTCAGAGAAATGGGGATAGAGGAACAGAGCATACAGACATGTAAAAATATAAGAGTATAAAGAGAAAGATATATATAAATAAACAGAAAATAGGAACAGACATTAGGAAAAATAGGAAACAAAAACAGGAACAAAAAGAAAAGCAGTAGGTCACGAACAGATTGACAAAGAGACAATGAAAATTGAACGGAGAGAGAGAGAGAGAGAGAGAGGGGGGGGGGTGTCATTTCGTTTCATTTAATTCTATTATGATGCAGATCTTTAGACTCAAATGATTACGATATTGAAATATAATTATTTTCGTAGAGATTAAGCATGTTCCTTGCATCTTCTAACAAGTAAAAGGAAGATATAGGAATTGTAAATTTTCCTATATTTTCTAAACGCTCGTGCTCAATATACATGAACTCTGCTATAAAATTACTTGCCAAGTCTGATATATTGGCAAGAAAGCCACGAGGTTAACACGAACCAGGCTTCCGCTCTTCAAACCTTTCTTTAAAACCTATATCAAGTGTGACGTTCTTCAAACATAAACAACTTCCTGAATGCTGTCAAAAAAGACTAATGATTACAAAAAATGTAATCGGCTAAAGTATGACTAAAATGAAAAGGGTTATTAATACAGTGAACCCCATTTGGTTTAAACTAAAGAACTTTCTTAATGATAAAGCGTACTCTTAATTGAAAAGATATTTAGATTATCTATGCTCTCTAACCTAGACAAATAGATTTCCAACAGTAACGTCATATTATGTTTTCATATAATACGACTCCACTATTATTATTATTATTATTATTATTATCATTATTATTATTATTTTATTTTTTTATTATTACTACTATTATTATTATTCTTATCATCTCCATTACGGTAATCATCATCATTCAGAATTCTATTTCTCTCTCTCTCTCTCTCTCTGTTACTCACTCTCAAGCGATAGTTAAAAGCGGGCTCTATGAGAAACTTGAGGCGTGATTTCACAAAATGTATTTCTGCTACAACAATAATTATTTGAAAACAATTTCAATCCAGATGACCTTTACAGGTATTGCAGATGTAATTGTGAAGTTTTCCAACCAATTTTGAAAATCGAATATTTATCATTTTGCGAGATATCATCCTCAAGAAGAAATTTATCAACTTTTTTTTCATTGTCAATCTTCATTATTTTTGTTCAAACATTTCACTCCAACAAGATTTGACAATTTTATGAGTTATGTCTCCTGCAGAGGTTCTTTCTCACTGAAAGCCATATACAAAGAGAGATTCCAGTTTGATTTGTTTGTTTGTATAATTAGGGATCATCCTTACTATCCCTTTTAAAACACGAAAGGGGCTTTATTTGGCGCCAAAGTTCTCGAAAATTATTGTCGTGATTTGTTTTTCCTTTGTCAACATGATTCTTTTATTTAACTGTTTGTCTGCCAAGTCCTTTTGAATGGGTCGAATGCATTGTACAAATTTCATCAACATACATGCGTTTGGATATTGTATATTTCCATATACATTACGGCAATAAACTGTGAATTAGAAATACAGTATCATTATTAAAATATCACATACAATTTAAGGGCTCCCAACTGCCCACAAAGTGATGTACATGTAACAGGAAGTTTTCTTACAAAAAACATTATTTAAAAAGGGGGGGGGGTAGAAATTTTAATGAAAGCGTGTGATGGCGATACCTAGTCTAAATGTTGGGTTAAACCCTATTCATAAATTCGACATGATAGCTGTATCTAATCGCACATGAAACCATTTTAGATTTATTTATTTTCCACTTATGGGTTGGATTGCCCTTGTCAGCTAATATCTGTTTTTCAAAGGGGTCCATGTAAACCATGTTGATAATCCGACATTGTACACCATTTCTCGTGGCTAGACCAAAACATTGCATGTTCCACGACAATTTTACATGGAAATGGTGAACATTTCAATCTATCTTAGAAATATCTAAACACGACCTGATGACCTGACAGGCAAGTCGAGAAAAACAATTATAGCGCCACACCTGAGGGAGATTTGCGAAATTAACCCCTAATTACAAATTTACTTATATTGGAAGGTGCAATATATTCCTACTTATTGGCCTAAATCATTTTCTAATAAGATATCAGAAAAGGGTATAAATAAAGATATTCCAACACCCGGTATTGTCTCCTACTCATTTACATGGGGGCTGTCATTTTCTTGCTGATTTGGAGTTGTACATGAACCATTGAGAAAGATATTTTGAATCCAAGACCTAAATTGCTTTTCTTCATTACCTAAAATCCCATATGTGACGAAAAATATAAAGTGAGTGTTTACATGTATCATAAAAATTAAATCTTTACAATGATATTTTTAAATTGTCTGGTTTTGCTTAACAAAAATCTATTTTCTTGGGTTTTGCCAAACAGAGCAGAACATAATATATGCAGCATGCATTCTGACTTTTCAAGTCCATTATCCGAAAGCAGGTGAATGCATAGTTTGCCGCTATAGATGCTCAGGGAAGAAGCATCCATAAAATTTGAATTAATTTGCTCCGTCCCATACGTCACAGTATCGAGAAAATAGATTTCCATTAAGCGAATATCGATTTTCAACAGAAATATATAAGGAAATCTTCAGTTTAAAAATAAATTGACATATGTATTCTATATTTTTAATCTCAAATGGGTTTTTAATTTTGAAAAAGGCAATTGGGCATTTGGATTAAGAAAATCTTCATGTACACATAAAAAAAATGGCAGCCCCCATGTACTGCTAGCAGACGATACATATTGCTAGCAGATGATAAATTTTGCTCAGAAAATCTTGATTCGTATCGATCTCGTATATTTTGACGCGAAGCCATATAGTCTAACAAGTAGGAATAAATAACACCTTTGAACATTATCGTCTTTATTTTTTGAGGTTAATTCCCCTTTAAGCCCGGTGCACACTGCACGATCCGACTGCGATTCGATTGCTCAGCGACTGTGAGCCCAATCGGATCGCAGTCGTAGGACATCGCAGACTGTACGATTCCACTAAAACCTATATCCGATTATTTTGAAGCGCGTGCGTATTTTGCATCGGAGTTACCATTTTCATCATGTCCTGAAAATAACATTGATTTACAAACAAATTGTGTTGTTTTACAATCGGGAGAAGCGTATATGCATCGTTTACACAAAATAGCTTATTCTTTTTTGAAAATAGTCACAAGACCCAGCCCTGAGAGAAAGTGGGGTAGGAATGAGAACTAGAAGATGAGGACGAGGGTATATGAAAAAGAGGTTGCCGACATGTCTGCTGGGGGACAAACTTCGATCAAGGGCAAGGGGGAGGGGAGGAATAAAGAATAACAGATTAAGAGAGAATGAAAGACAGAGAGAGAGAGAGAGGGAGAGAGGGGGCTGTATTATTAAGGGAAATGAGAAAGATGGAGTAAAATAAAGAGAATGTGAAAGAGTGGGCAAGAAACAGAAGAGGTGTAAAGAATGGTGGAAATGAAAAGAGAGAAATAGGGTAAATGTGGGACATGGAAAAGTAGAGCGGGAGAGAGAGAGAGAGAGATGGCGGGGGGAGGGGGAGGCGAGACTGAGTGTAAAAGAATAAAGTGGGAAAGATGCAGACAGGTCCCATATTGTAGAAAAGTAGCATTGAGCCGAGATGGAAAGAAAGAAGAACGGCAAAGGAAAGAAAGAAGGAAAGACAACCCCCCCCCCCCGAAAAAAGGGAAAGTCTCAACTCTCAAGGGAGATAGAATGAATGTGAGAAGAGTAAGACAGAGTAAAAATGAGAGGAGTTAAAAAGAAGGAGAAGGAAATGAAGCAAGAGCATGAAGAGAGAGGGGGGATGAGAAAGATAGGAAAGACTGGAATAAGAATAAGATTCATAGAGTGAGAGATAGCTTGGGACAAAGAGAGAAATTGATTCGTAGGAGGAAGATTATAGGGTGGTATATAAGAAAGAATGAAAAGGGGAGGGGGTTCTAGATTTTAAAAAAATGTTTATACATAATTCAGCCCCCTCCCCCCCCCCCCCCCCTCCTCTCTCTCTCTTTCTCACTCAAACTTTTTCTTTTCGAGATCATCTGTTAATGTTGATCCCTAATTCATCTCCCTCTCTATATCTCTCTCTCTGATTGGCCAACATATTAGAATCGCACGACTCATCGCAGAAGATTCAACATGTCGAATCTCTGCTCATTTGGTCTCGATTGTCGTGCGACTGATTGGATTGCAGTCATAAGCTATAGCACACTACACGATCCGATCAAAAATCAGTCGCATCGCAGTCGGATCGTACATTGTGCGCCCGGCTCACAGGCAAACAAACGTGTTTGTAATTGCTACAAAATAGCCATATACATGATATGTAATAATAATAATATTGACTGGCTCTACTTTCGGGGAATATCGAAAATATTGCCCTTAAAAGAACCATATTCAGTCAGACCCAACTTCGGAAAACCGAGCACAGGTTTATACTCCGAAAACGGCGTATAGAGCAAGATGAATATAGAGCCCTCATCTTTCAGTGGGAGACAGTGTGTACAAAAAGGCATGGGGAAAATCCTGCAATGTCGACCTGTTGTTGATAATATAATTTTCAAAAAAAATGCTGCTGATATATTTATTTCAAATGTTTGTCATTTGAAAGTCATTTTATATGGCGAATCATTCACGGATTTTGAAGGTAGTTGGCACGCAGCATTATTTTACAGAATATACGGTATATATTATATCCTTGGCAGGTTGACTTTGCAAGATTTTCCCCATGCCTTTTGTACACACTGTCTCGCACTGAACGATGAGGGCTCTATATTCATACGCCGTTTTCGGAGTATATACCTGTGCTTGGTTTTCCGAAGTTGGGTCTGACTGATATTGCCCTCGTCTTCGACTCGGGGCAATGTGATTCTGTTGCGGGCAATATATTCTGATACCCCCCTCAAGGCCAGTCAATATTATATAAATATTGTATGTGTAACATGGTAACGTGGACAGAAAAGACAAATATTGTTATTTTAAGTAATAATTGGGGCAAAGTTATATCCGTCTCTGTCTCTGTCTCTTTCTACACTGCACCTAATTCTCTTCCTCTCCTTTTTTTCATTCCTTCTTTGTACTGAGCAGTGTACTTTTATCATGAATTATTCGATCTTCAAAACAACAACTGTCTAATACATGCAATCAAACGATGATAAATAGGAACGCAAGCATAACATATGCCACCTGTAAACAACCTTCTACAATTACCTGCATTTTTTTATATGTATGGATTATTTGAAATGAAAGCGTCTACTCGATTTACATATTGCCGGAAAAGGCCGTCTGCATCCGATATTATTATTTTGAAATGTTATTCTACATCAGATTTAGCTTAGCCTCAAGGCAAAATCGCTACTTGATGGGTTTTCCCCTGAAATTACAACTGCACCCGCAAAATCATTTCCAGAAATTAATATTATGGAAGCATATGGGCTTCATTAAACATAAAGTATTATATTATTCAATATAAAGTATTGAATTTCAGAATTATTTTGTTAATGATTTTTATGGAGGTTTTGGACAAATGGATTTCTCAAAACAAATTATTGATTAATTATACGAAGACTGATAGCATGCTCATTGGCACGCGTAACATATTAGCAAAGTATAATACCCTTAATGTGAAAGTAAATAATATGATCTTACAAAAGGTTGAAACTACTAAATACCTTGGACTTCATATTGATAAGGAATTGAAATGGGATATTCATATAAATAACATGTGTCAAAAAATTAGCAAGCTTGTCGGTTTCCTTGGTCGATTAAGACATGTTGTAAATGAATCAAGTTTAAATTTAATCTATAAATCGGTCATTATACCACATTTCGATTATGGAGATGTTGTGTGGCAATCTGCTCCTAAAAGTTTTCTTTCACCTTTGCAAAAAATCCAAAACAGAGCGGGTCGCATCATTATGAAAATCAATCTTTTTTCTCATATATCAAATCAACATATTCACGACAAATTGGGTTGGGACCTTCTTGATTGCCGCTATAAGAAACACATGTGTACAATGATTTATAGGATTTTGCATAATTTCACCCCAAATTATATGTCTGACAAAATCACAATAAGAACTTCCAATTACACACTCCGCTCTAATCAGAATTTATATCTCCCAAAGCCAAAGTCTAATCATTGTAAAAGAACTTTTTTCTACAGGGGAATTTCCATTTATAACCAACTACCCAATGAAATTCGAAGTGCAACATCTATTAGATCCTTTAAACTGCTATTAAATCAATATTATAAATGAGCATATAAGTGGGGGGGGGGGGTTGTCTGGGTTTGGGTATAGTCATTTTCATTTTATTAATTTGTAACTTGGTTTGACTGTAGTTTGCAAATTTGATTGATTTGTGTTTTTTTATTTTGTTTCTCTTTTTTGTTGTTTTTTTATTATATAATTGTGTTATGATATAATTTTTAATATATAATGCTATGTGGGACCCCAA
Source organism: Heliocidaris erythrogramma (assembly GCA_025617745.1). Classification (NCBI taxonomy): domain Eukaryota; kingdom Metazoa; phylum Echinodermata; class Echinoidea; order Camarodonta; family Echinometridae; genus Heliocidaris; species Heliocidaris erythrogramma. The sequence goes on from CM046853.1 coordinate 995,497, forward strand.
GGAAGAACAGCGGCATTTTGTAAATACTGCTGAATTTGGGTCATCCTCCGTTTTTTAAGTTCATGTACACGTTGTATTTTATGAAATGTATGTGGTTTTCTTAATACGGAAATAAATACAAACAATACAAACAAACAATGATTTTCCGTCTATGACTAAACTTGTTTAGAGCTGCGATGATAGCCATGTACTATTTACCAAGAAAAGATTAGAGACTTTTGCCTCAATTCGCTTTTACGGGTGATAATCTTGGTGAAAAACGACCCACTTTCCGCTTCTACCCATTTTCTCTCCATGGAATAATTTATCGACACACTTTGAAATTTGAAAAATGGCATATTGCGAGCTGAAGTAGTTTTATTGATGATGAATATTTTCTTAGTTTACACCTTTATGTCACTAACGCCCCCTATGGCCATCTCCACCCCATTTTGACATTATGATGTTCCAAGCTTGCAGTATTGTAGTATAGGCCTACACCCTAAATATCTTCATCGCACGTTTGTTACTTCATAACTTGTCACAAATGACGGACTGGTATAGGGAGGAGAACCCCGGGTAGAAAGTGCACGTCAATTATAGAGATGCGAAAAGCAAGATTGTTGGACTGTGTTCGATCCATTCTTCACAGGTTTTTGCACTTTCCTGATGGGGAAGAATTGTAACCGAACTCAACATCTGTTGGGCTGGTTAACCCATCCTGAAACAGTGGTTGACAATACAGCATAGCTCTAGGCACGCACAGCTGATGTCTTCCTTGTCGCATGCTTCAATTGTCTCGAAATCGGAAAGTGAAGAATAACATCTTCCTTGAGCAGAGAGGGTGTGTCTTCGGACCCATGCTGTATAAAAGACAAGACAGGATGTAGAAAGATAAGACTATGATTCAGGAAACAGATTGAAAGAATATCTTCTAGACGTCTTTGAGGCATTAAGTGTCCTATATTAACCAACCTGATGCCCTCCGGGATTCGGATGGTATAACCGACCTTGACTGTCACAGCGTCAACGTTCCTTAAGGTAAATTGAGAATTTAGGATGATCCAAGATTCTGAAGGAGTATGCATCTTGGTTTTTTTCCTTCCTCTTTTTTCTTCCATTCTATATCTTTGTATTTACATTGCCTTACCGATTAATAGGCTAAAGTGTTCTATATGATTGTATATGTTTGAAACTGTTTTACAATGAGCACCCTCTATTTCCGATCGCAAGAAATCTGTCGGCAGTTTGTATTTCATCTTGTATAGAATTCTTGGGAGATATTGAATTGTAAAATCCGTGTGGGTGAGGTGTAGACGTGAGTTGCAACTTAAAGGAGTAAACGACGTCAGTATGTAGCCTTACAGCTCATAACCGACACACTTTACATTCTGGTGAAATGAAAAATGATATTTCGTTAGAAAATTATGAAATCATGAATTAAACTTGTAAAATGTTTCTGTTTTACATTCATCATACTGATAATGGAATTCCTTTTCATCTAAGTGAACGTCACGTCGATGTCTGCATTTCGTTTAGAAATAAAGTAACATGCATTAAAAAGTGAAAATAAGAGAACCCTTAATTGCAAGTATAGAGGACAAATTGTTATTTTGAATTTACTCAATACCTGTATATTGTCATGAAGCGTTATAACGAAGGACAGCATAATGATTGTATTGTACAACGATGATTCGTTTCTGTTTGAAATGGATATGTTCCATATTTAAACGTCCATCTTATCATGGTTACAATCAATTGATTTCCCTGTGCGTAACTGATACGAAAACAACGGTATAACGACCAACAAAGAGAGTTGAATAAGGTTCAATAACCGTTCACAAAGGTAGTCGTCCGAGAATGTTAATGTCATTAGTCAATATGCAAGGTAAATTGAGATGAGGCATTAAATTTCAGTGTGCACAGATGCGTCGACTTGTGAAAAAATATTCATATTAAAAAAATGAGTACAGTACGGCATTCAAATTGTACATGTCAGAGATATTTATAGATCAGCATTCATAGACATTATCCGAAGTTATTGGCAAAATGTTTAGTGCATGCTTATCCTACATGTGGCTTTTGTGAAACAAAAGTGGATTTTATCGGGGGGGGGGGGGGGGGGTCATCAGAATATGGAAAATACATATAGTACCACCACGTATTATGGTAATAGATTTAATATCATATCATGCTGTAATAGGTATAGAGCGCATGCGCCCCCATGGACCGTGTTCAGGCAGTAGCGACAAAGCACTATACATAAAGCAATAGTGGAAAAGCAATATTGATCTTGGCTGATTGCATAACGTACTGAAATGTATTTCAATGAAAGATTCATATAGTTCATTTTACACCACAGTTTGTTATGGAACATGTAGTAAATATTGGAAATAAAGTCAACGGACAGAAAAACAAAATATAAATGAAGGCAAAAACAACATGCAAAGTCCATCTATGATACTGTGTTAATAATCATCGGCATTGTAGGTCTTAGGTGAACCAAGGAGTTATCACGGGCCAAGGAGTTAGTTGGGTGAACATAGTTAAGGCATCTCATGCAAACCTAATAATAATAATAATAATAATAATTGTTTTATTGTTTTAAATTGCTACAGCCTCTAAGCGCTTTAGAGAGAAAAATTAATCTGAAAGGAAAACCTTAAAGAATGATATTAAGTAATGATAATCCAACGTCAGCAGAGGAAGAAGTTAAAAGCTACACTGTTAAAAAATATGTGGGTATTTTTACAGGAAATTTCCTGGCAGTCGAAACGTTATTTTACAGCCTCATGTAAAACTACAGTCTGTAGTTTTTTTTACAGGAAAGAGACTGTAAATTTAAAATAATTTGTAGTCTCAAGGAAAGCCAGAAAGTCTGTAGTTTTACAGTTATTAGTGTATAGCCAGCCATGCTTTATGTTATCCTATTCTCTACCTTATCTATCCTATCCTAAACATATCAATTGGGTTTTTACAGACGTGTATCAATCAGATATGATTATTTACGTCTGGGACCGACCTTTAACGTCACCATCCGAAAGACGTGACTCAGTCTCGAACCTGGGTCCGCTGAATCAGTTTATAACTTCCGCTGTTAGCTGGATTACAGGCGCACGCCACAATGCCCAGTTAATTCAATTTAATGCAATCTTTTATATGCACCTTATAGTTTTTTTATTCCTTTTGTGACAGTTACTAAATCGGGCAACCCCAAACCATACGCTTACTAAAAATTCATGAATATTCATATAAGTTTTTTTCCCACATATTTGGTAATTTAACAGGGTAACTTGTTAAAATATGAGAAAATGTTTTTTTAACGGTGTTTTTTATCGGGCGATTGAAAATAAATGCTGATTTCCGGTAAACCAACAAACTTGCTGTTGTTTTACAGGAAAAAGCCTGTAAAATTGAAATGACGGCAATAACTTGTAATTTCAAGGGCAAGGAAACCTGTAGTTTTACAGTTATTTTTTACAGTGTATTTAGAACAAGACTTGAAAAGATGGGTCTTCAACATTGTTTTAAAATTATTCACAGAACTAGCATTACGAATATCAATGGGAAGATTATTCCAAAGAAAAGTAGCAGCATAACTGAAAGAACGTTGACCATATTGTTTGTAAAAAGTAGTTTTAGGACGAGATAAGAGAGATTGAGAAGCAGAACGTAAAGTCCGGATAGGAGTGTATCGAGGGACAAGTTCTGAAAGATATGAAGGGGCAAATCCATGATAAGTCTTAAATGTAAGAAGAAGAATTTTGTAGGTGATGCGAGAAGAGATAGGAAGCCAGTGGAGTTCTCGAAGAATAACATGTTATTCTGTTGGTTAGAATAGAGAGTGCTCTGATGAAATAAACCATTCACTCCGACGATATCTGTTTTCTGTTTTTCCTCATTTCCTTCTTAAATCTTGAGTGAAAATATTTTTAGTCAATCCGGATGGTGGAGTATGTATATCCTGTATATTTATGTCCGTATACTGACTATGCACGCTGCCAAGGTCATGCAATCTTGTATTATGCGGAAGAGCATTGATGGTTGAACGTGTTTAGAATAGATATATCCCTTTAGCTATTCAACATCGGATCTCATCCAAACAACCATGCACCTGGGTCAAGATTAAGTTTCCAACCATTATTCACTTACATTCCCTCTTGTATTCATTCACTTTGCCTTTCCTCATCTCCCTCCCTCCCTCTCTCTCTCTCTCTCTCTCTCTTACATTCTCTACATTCCCCCTAACCCCTATCCCATCCTACCGAGACATTCCAGACACGTGTTAATTTCCCACGAGCTGATATCAATCCTCATAATATTCATGGTCATATGGTCAGACATTGTCTTCTTGGTTCAATTTATATTCCATACCAAGTGGACTATCCATCATCACATCAACCAGCTTCTGCTTATTTCTCTCAATCCTTCGCCATTTTGATTGTCTTTCCGATATCTCTACGTGTCACAATTTGTTTATGTCCCCATTTCCCGGCCTGACCGCCATCTATCTTTACAAGTCCTTCTCCATCGACGACATGTAATATTGAATTTCTGATTTAAAATAACAGCGCTCTTATTCTGGTTTCTAAAAACATCAAGAGATTGAGTTTTATATTTCATGCCATGCCTGTAAGTGGAGTCTACATATAATCAATAATTGGCAAGAGCTTTCTGAACTGTCTGATCTGAGCTTTGATACAATCACCTCTTGTTGACAGTATTCATTTAATATCAGGAGTTTTAAATATATTCTTCGATTTATTTGATTAAGATTTTTTTTGCGCAAAATTGAAACTTTGAAGACTTCAGATTCAGACTACAAACCACCTATCAGCTCTTGCCTCCATCCATCTTCTGCATTACTCTAGACCCCCCCCCCCCCCCCTTCTCCTATCCTGGGCCTCCTATTGGCCCACACAGCCATGACGTAACACTCCTAAACCACTCGTCCAAGTGAACAAAATAATGTACACACACACACAAACACGAAAACTACGACAAGCCACAACGACATCAGTTTAGCCCGGTGCATGCTGGCGTAGCTGTGTTACCTTTATCGCTGCTGAGTGAGCTACATGTGTATGGAGATTGCGGGTGTAATACCTCTCTCTCTGTTCAGCCATCGACTTTGGCAAGTTATTCCTCCAGAAATTGCGTAAACATTGGAACGATTTTGTTGACATCCCTGTGTAGAGATCAAGGCGTCAGCCTAATGTGGATTGTGCCTGAATAATTGATTGTTTACATTTTATCCAGAATATATTTCTGATGATTTGATGAGAGGAAAATAAACGTGGATATTTTGTTCTTCGCAAACCTTCAGATGAGATTCATTAATTGTGATTGTCTTCAATGTTTTCATATCTATCTACGATGAGTTGTAATGTTTTCTTGAATAATTGAGCTGCTGTATTAGATCTAACAAATTACAAAATATGATGAAATGCTATAGGGCCAATAAGAAACTTTATCTCTATAATAACAGCAATGTCAGGGTATGGTTGGTTTATAGATTTATTTTCAAATTATTATTTTACCCAGGAAAAGAAAGGAATAGAGACCTTGATTGCAACATAATCTCAATTCCTTATCCTACCCTAAAAAGATTTGGTGAATCTAAAGTGTCTAAATTATCCCGCCTTCTAAGATTTGATGTCAATATTTATCTCTTGTCATATGCAATAGAACTTTCTTCAACATATGGCTAAATACGTCTATGATTATATTCTTTCTTCATCGAATTTTCTCTTCGTGTGTGTGTGTTCGGCAGTTAGGTCATGGTTGGCTAGCATGTGTAGTATCGATCAACAATTTTGAGTATGTTTTCTATAGAACACAGCTGTATTGACCTGGTGCATAATTTGTCCTTAATCAAAATTATTGCTACTGCGATTTCAGGAATTACATTTTTTATGAGTGAGAGAGCGACAGAGCATTTTAGGGACGTATTTTTCTTCCTCGTTATTTAACCTAAATGCAATCAAAAACTATAATCACAAGCATGCCATACCAGGCACACCTTCTCATGCATAAGGCTCGCCCCTTTGGGGAGGGGGCAACTGCCCCCCCCCCCCACCACCCCATAATTGACGCTCCTGATTTAATTGGAAATAATATTCTTTCTATTCTAACGCCATACCCTCTATTAAATTTCTCAACGTCATTCTGTAGGTCGAAACGAATACTAGTATATGGATTCAATATTGTCTGTCTTATAATAATTTTCATGTACACAATTAAACGTTCTCGTTCAGTCTTAATTCTCTCTACCGTCAGTGTAAAATTGGTGGAACACTTTGACAGACAGAACGGCGACTGATCAATTTTGAGTGTCTCTTGATAGAGCACGATGTGTATCTAAACATTCACGTCACCTTCCCCTGACTATTCTCCAATATTCGCACACAAAGTACAGCGGGACAACTTGACTTGCCATGTCAAGGGACTTCAAATTGATATTCTGAATTTCATATTTTTATGTTATAATGTTCGTGACAAATGTAATATATTAACTATATATATACCTCTCTACCCTTTTCGTTTTATTAACAGATATCTCAGTTTGCTAAACTGTTGAGTGCACATCTTGCTGATAGATCGATCTGGTTATGTTTTCGGAATAAATCAAATCAAAGGTAAGGAGAGTGTTCAGTATTTTTATCATTAGGATTACACGCCCTCCTTCATAATGTTCATTGCATTACATTAGTTTTGTACTAATGTAATGCAATGAACATTACGAAGGAGGGTGTGTTACATCTTAAACATTCATTTACATTTTGTCTCCATAAAACCACCTGGTAGTTTCCCACATGAACGACTGAAGAGTTTTCTGATTTGTGTTTATATAAAAAAATATAATGTGTTCTATATTTTAAATATTTTGTAAACGCTCCGAACCTTATGGGAAGGGCGTACTAAATGCTTATTGTATTGTATTGTATTGTATTGGCATGGGCGACTTCGTGTCCAGTCCAAATGAACAGGGGCGATGATCTCGGGGTACGGGGTAACGACTCAACTCAGATCAATACAATTTAGTTCAATGATTTCAATACTCTCTCTGAAAAATTGAAAAATGTTTAGTAGAGTCGAGTACCTCCTACCCTTGAAAGTAAGAACAGTTGAAAGTATGGTTGCAAACCATAAAAAGGATTTTTTCCAGCTCGGTCGCTGCGCTATCCCTCAAAAGTTAGAAAATTTGTCAAGAAGAATACACTGAAATGCAAATTATTTTTTTATAATAGGCTTCCTCGTCTCTACCGTTTCCCCTGTGCAAGATAAAGGAATATTGCTGGCCTGGTATGGTACATAAATTATGAAAAGCTGTATACCTTTCAGCCATTAGCATAGATACAAACATAAAAAGAAACATGTCTGAATGTGTGTCTAGTGGACTGGTTAACGGCATGCCTATTAATATTGCCCTTTAGGCCAGCTTTATAAATCAGGGATGTGTCATGTCTGTTATCCCGAAGGCTTTCTCGCTCTACTTCTTCAACAAATACACCTACCATCATCACGCCTACACGCAGGTGTATCCTATTAATATGATGACGTCATTCTATCACATTCTTCAATGTCGGGTTATAATCATCTCGTTATCTAGTCAAGCTTCTCGCCGTGTTCAAAAAGAGACTGACCGACAATGACCATGATGAAACATGAAGAAAGACAGAGAGAGAGAGAACGACAGGTTGAATAGCGGGGAAGAGAGAAAGAGAGAGAGAGAGAGAGATAGAGAGAGAATAGCAAAATAACAGATATAACAAATTGAATATATTAATCTTCAGTAATAGAATAATTGAGGGAGAAATGGAGGTAGTAGGAAAGGTATATTTATGCATCTTGGAAAATAAAGTAAATAACTGTCACTCTTTACTCTCGAAAAGTAAACTGCCATGTATGGTGAGAAGTCTCATTACAATTACTTATCACAAAAAGATAAAAGAATAAGAAGTGTATAAAACACAACTATCGGTCATGCTTGGTTGTAAAGATAAGATAATTTCAACAAATGCAAGTAATCATATGTATCGGCGGTAGATTATTTTTTTTTAAATCTTGCACATCTCAAAAGATCTCCTTGTCTGCTGACTGAATGAGATAGTTAAAGACGAGCCTGTTTAAATTATGAACATTTTTCGTCAAGTTTGCACGTGATGTTTGCTGCATCAGTCCACTCATGGGAAGTTTTCCTTCCATGGACCGCTCACTTCAGTGCTATTTCATTTTGATCTATATAGTATGTTTATAACACCCCAGCCCAAGGCACAATGACAGGTTTGTTTCTCATCGTCCAAATGATATATTTACAGAATTCATTTTGTAACCACGTATAAATACAAAACTTCAAAACAAAATCATATCAATATTTTTACATTCGTGTTTGTCACCAAATAACAAGACCATCTGAAAGTAAGCAATGCTGTTGTTATGTGCTATTTGAATGGGTAGTTTCTTCGTTTCTGATGGTTTATTGTGAGCAAAGATGGATCTTCAATTGAAAGAGAGTTTCATGCCTGCCATGATTTATTTTTATCATTTTGTCGTTCTTAGCCAAACGATATCTTCGTCCTACTTCTTTTGATATGCAGAGCCAATGGCTTACTGTATTCTCTGTGGCCACATATAGACACTTTCCAATGATCCAGTTACTTCTCTCTTACAGATCTCCTTCTTCATAACACCGAAGTTTTCCTCAAAGATCCCTCTTCTTTATTAGACAAGGCTTAAACTATTCCAAGTAATGTCTCCCAATGGATACATGTAGAAGTCGTTTGTATTGTACTCATATTTTTGTACTGCTATCAGAAATCCCAGAAGTCATTTTCTACGAATATTGGGTGACCATTATTATTGACTTAATTTCACATGAAACGAATACGCTCCCGCGATCAGGTGTACATCGTTGCTTAAATTGTGCAAATATTGCACAGCCTTTTCAATAAATCAATTGTAATATATCTCCTTTAAGCAGTATGAGATATTACTATACAAATATAAAACCTAAAGAGACGCTGTGCAGATCTAACGACTTATCAACAAAACAGGATACAATAAATCAAGATTGTAGATCCATCTGTTTTATTATGATTCTAATCTCCATCGATTAATATCAGAATTTTGTTATCGGAATGCTTTTTCACACTTTATGTTTTCACACAAGCTATCTCGACCTATATTCTTCTCTCCACCCACATTATCTGAAAATACCCCTTACCCTCTCAATTTTCCTCTCAATTAACATCTCGCTTTCTCGAGCGTACAGTCAAAGTCGTATGTTTGATATTTTTCCAGCCTTTCGCCTGCTCCAAGTCCAAATCGATGAAATAAGCAGACCTTGTACCTTATCAATACTGAATTGTTATTCATGTCTCCTACCTCTCTTTAATTTGAGTAGACCTTGAGTAAAGGCTTTCTTTGTCCGAGTAGCATATACAGCGCTTCTTCGATTTTCATTTCTCAAGTAAATAAACGAGAGAATAACTTGCAGCCTGCCACCCTTTTCGAGCAAATTTTCAGACAAAGAAGGCCGGATTTGACGTAGTTCTCGTAGTACATAGTTTCATTTACCAACGATGGAACAACCGTTCTACCATTAAGATCATTCTGAAAACCACCTTCTAAAATTCAGCACAAATTACTTGTCCAGAAGGTTTGATGGTCTAGCAAAAATTGATTTTAGAACAGGTTGTAAAATATATACCCCCACTGCAAGGGACATAACAGTATAACGTAATACAGTGTGAGCCAAATCATGATGTAGACAGACAAACCCTCAAACACTACATACACGATGACAGTGAATACAAAACGAATAATATATCAGATGCAATGTCAGGCAGTGTCAGGCAGTGTCAGGGGTCTCATCCCTCATTCGCTCATTATTCAACTTTATACAGATCTGTGAGTATATCAAAGAAACCTGGGACATTGCTTTTTAGGTTTTTTTTAGCAAAGCGTTATATGGGCTTAGGGCCTTTAATCTAAACTCCTTTATGTATTTCTTAAAATTCATGTTTTGACAAGATTTTGATGATCTTTAGGAGGATTTACAGTGTAAAAAAAGAAAAGAAAAATAATTGAACATAATCTATATAACCCAAGCACACATCTTCATTGCTGATCCGCTTGACATGCTTGACATGCTTGAAGAGCTTTTGAGGTGCATCTTTTTTAATTTATGAAAATCAAAGAGATAAATAAAGATGAATATCATCCAGTGGCGTAGACACGAACACGCTTTCTATTGTTAGTGGGGGGGGGGGGGGGGTGATGAATAGGTCATCCCCCCACTAACAATGGATAATTATGTTTGTAATGGAATTAAGCTCTTCTACTATGTAAATTTTGTAGAGGGGCCAGGCTCGACTAGCACTTGTGCTATTTTCTGGTCCCATTTACCAGCTATTATCATTTAAGTTTCAATCCTGTAACAATATTTACTCTGTGACAAATCTTGTACACATGTTATTGTTGGTGAATAAATCAAATCAAATCAAATCAATTATGCGTGTCTACGCCCGTGATATCATCAGTAATGATTACCATTAATGAGCAAACTTATAGATACTGAGGAAATAACATTAAAATCATACTGAAATATCAAAATTCATTCCACACTAAGGGCTTCTCACAGAATATTCATAAAAGAGTAAGTAATTTGGAGTCATTGAATACAGTTCAGAAGATTGTTCCTGTAAACATATTTGATCACAGCATTCAGTATCTTGGTAGCTAAGCCTAGCTTACTCGGTGATCTCTCTTTCCTTCCTTTTCTTGTCATAATTAATATAGAAAATGGCGTAGAATGGAGTAAATGCTTGAGGCATCATGAAGCTGATTTATGATATGACATATTGGTCGGTGTTTAGAATACTTCATACAGAGCAAGGTAGATGTAGAACACATAGCATTTGCTCTCATCCTTCTGTCAGATATCACGGCTATTCCATCGTGAAAGTGCCCGAGAGACTCCGACCGCAAATACCATGAACCCATCTCTGGTGTGAGCAAATTCAGCGTAGTGAACCTAACATACAGTTTTTAAAAATATGGAAAGTAGTCAGAAATCCGTCGACATTGCCTCAGGCAAATATCACTTAGAACATCTGAATTGAATTAAGAAAATTTCAAAGCGAAACCAAATCACTCCAGAACGCCCACTTTGCGGGTTGTTGTTTAATTTCTTTGTGATTTTTGTGATTTTTATCAACAAACAGGGGCTTCAGAACAGGGTATATGTATTCATAAATTCGTTGAATGCTAGATAGATTTCTTATCAACAGCTAATAAATGACAAATGATTGATGGTACAGAGATAACATTATACTGGTTGCAGTGAAATACACAAAAAATTGCGAGTATAACCATCGATAAAATTTAGCTTCCGTGTTGAAATTGAAATAAATTTATTTCAAGGAAAAAAAAAATCTCAAGATTTCAACTTGTATATTTTTCAGCTTGAAGATCAGACTTTCAGTTTCATACGTCGATAAATTTATACCAAAATTCAACACCCTTTATAACTCTTTCTATATCACTTTTATTTCTTTGTAAAAAATGACACTTTTAACCCACAGTATATTTTAAATATAAATGTATATTCGTATTTTCAATGAACAACATTAACATCATCGATAATCAAAGGAGAAAGTAAATTTCACACACAATAAATGAAACACGAGTATTTTGGGCGTCGTGTTATTTGTAATAATTATGCGGGCTACTTATTCAGAATATTTGATATTACCGATGTTTCGCCATCACCGTGATCATCAATCTGGCAAATTATAATCATGACAATACAAGAGGTTCATATGGGAAAGATAAGCGAACATTCTATTCCTACTAGCTGTATGTGTATACATTGAATCAAAAATCTGTATATAATTATGTGGATTTCCGCCATTTTTGAAAGCCCATAGTAGTTCTTAATGTACACAAATTTTAATCTATAAAATATCCATAAGCTTGTAAATAAGGGATATTGTCCATTTTTTACAAACAATGGTTGTAATAAACCTCACCAACCCGATTCCAAAGGCCGACTATATAGCTCTGATGATTTCATAATAGCAAAGAGGAAAAATCAAGAGCCGTTAATAGATCATCACAATTAAGATGAGTTACACGTGATTTTAAATAAGTACGAATTTAATATTGCTTTGAAAGCGTATCATTTTGTTGTCATTTTATTGTAATGAGTGAAATGGATATCGGATGATTATGCATTACAGAAATAGAAAGCAATCAAGCCTAAAAGCTGGCCCTTAAGATTATTGTGGAAGAATTTTAAAACAACTTACTTGGCTGCCACTTTCATTTCAATCGCTTTTGATAACTTGTATAACTCTTGTTTGATGAGGATAATGAATATCACTATGTAAGTGATATACTTGATGTAGTAACTCAAGGTAAAATGAAATTGGTACAAAATTGTGTTATAGTTTAAAGTTCGCGTGACATTTTCTCTACCTGCTGTCGTCATCGGCTCTGACTCAATAGATAGAGTAGATTAGAAAGAGAATGCCGCTTCAGCCCGCCCAGACTAGAAGCCAAATAGGCATAATATGCAGACCCTAAACTAGAAAATTGGACTGACACAATCATATTACTACACTCAACTCAAAATTGATATTCTCTTCGCTCTCCTTCGCTCAACCATATTTCTAACGTCATTTTTGTCGTCTTTGTTCTTCGCATTTCTTCTCATACATCTCATGTAGGGAATGTTCATCTTTCTTAAACACGATGTAGTTATCTGGGATGATTACTAGGAATGGAATGAGATATTAATCTCAAGGGTATCATCAAGATACAACATAAACCATCCTCATCACGAATCCCATTAATAACAAAGATATTTCAAGTTTTTGATATAATATTATATTGTCTTCGATTTTTCATTTTGATCTGACAAAAAAATTGATAGCGTTGTGAAATGTAAGCATTTACACGGGGAAATATAATTGTGTTTGAAGTGGACAAATAATATAGAATTATTATACATTTAACTAGCGTCCTTTGGTTAATCTACATTTGCCACTCTCGACCCAGGTGTTAAATGGGTACCTGGTAGGATGCGAAAGTTAATGTCGTTTGCTTAGCAATGTGAGCGCCACGGCCCATTGCTGGAATACTTCCCATTCAGGGAGTGGAGAATGTGCATACATTGTGTGCGGTCAAGCCAGAATCCGATGACCGGGGTAATAATATATATGTAAAGCGCTTAGAGACATCGCCGATGTATTAGGCGATATAAAAGCGGAATTATTACCGCTGCGCGAAGCAAGGGCGGTACTAATTTCAGTCGATTCTGTCCCGATGTTTGCTTGTTTGCTTGTTTGCTTGCTTGTTTGCTTGTTTGTTTGTTTGTTTGTTAGTGCTCTAACGTTTGAATGGTTCCATTTCAGTTCACCAAACTTTCAGCGAATCTTCATCTAAGTAATATGCCGTTTCCTATTGAAACAGGTGCATCTGATTTTTTTAAATTATTTTTTTAAAATTAATTTTTTTGATTTTATAGCGTGCGTGCGTGATTTTATAGCGCCCTTTACAGCCCTTTATATACACGTACCATCATTGGCCTGTGCATTGCAGTGTACGAAAAACACCGCAACATAGTATCTATTGAGTTATCATATCCGCGCGCGCGCAACGGTGTGGATCAAAACTATTTTTACGAGCTGTACGTAATCTGCATAACAATCGCCGGTGTAGCGGCAGATACGGGGATCGGCAGATACCGTTCTAAAAACGGCCAAGAACACTATCTGTCTGCGGATCATGTTCCAACCTATGGTTCCAACCCCGGCAGATTCCGTACCTACCCTGATAGCAGAAAGTGTTAAAAAATGACGTGATATTTACGTCGTGGTTTTCGTCTTTTTTACGTCTTGTAATTACGTCAATAAGACGACAACTTGCACCAACGCAAGACGTCAAGAGAACGTCTTATTTTGACGTCATCTCTACGTCTTCATTCCTCTTCCCTGATAGCAGAAAGTGTTAAAAATGACGTGATATTTACGTCGCGGTTTCCGTCTTTTTTACGTCCTGTAATTACTTCAATAAGACGACAACTTACACCAACGCAAGACGTCAAGAGGACGTCTTATTTTGACGTCATCTTTACGTCTTGTACACCGTAAAAACTATAGTGACTGCACCTGAAATCCTGTTTTTAGCACTTGTAGTGTGCTAATTTACCAGCAAAAAAAAATGTGACCGTGGCGAGCCTCGAACCAGGTTCCGCTGATTGAGAGGCGCTGACGTTACCGATGGACTAACAAATGCTTCTTGCAATTCAGTTTAGTCATGGGAGTCAAGTAGATAACATGAACTATGTGGTGTCGTAAATTCATTATGTAACAATATGATCTGCTCTAAATCGTACAATGTGAGTTAGTCTAGCGGTAATGCCAGCAATTCTCGATCAGCGGACCCTGGTTCGAAGCTCGCCCAAATCATTTTTTTTTATGAATGTTTAGCAGTTTAAGGAGCCGGTCCAGCTCCCGTGAAAGTGCTGAAATAGCACGCTGTGTGCATTCAATAGCACTCTGAGTGCAATCCCTATGCATGCCCTCAAAAAGTGCTCAGCACTTCAGTTTTTGCAGTGTACAGATGACGTCAAAATAAGACGTCCTCTTGACGTCTTGCGTTGGTGCAAGTTGTCGTCTTATTGACGTAATTACAGGACGTAAAAAAGACGAAAACCACGACGTAAATATCACGTAATTTTTACCACTTTCTGCTATCAGGGTATGTAGACATAGCAACAAATAATGTATGCAAACTGGATTCCAAGTATTATAGTTCATTCATTAATAACAGGTTAATGGAATACCTCGTTACTAGCAGGGGCGTATCCAGGATTTCCCAATAGGGGGGGGGGGGCGCCAGGCATTATTGATCGCCGTCCTGGGGGAGGGGTCTAAGGGGAGGGGGCCTCCCCTTTGGAACATTTTTGCTTCTGAAGAAGGGCTGAGATGCAAAATAATCCTATATGTGACCAATTTTGAAGCCTATTTAATGAACAACTTTTTTTTTTTGCTAGTTTTTTGCGCCACCCCCTGGATACGCCACTGACTAGGTCCCCAGGAAAGAAACATCCATAAATTTGAATCACTTAGTAAACAGGTCTATTAGGCACGAGAGTGTCTCGTACAAATCTGCCAATATACAATACACCTTATCTGCAGCGCCGTGGAACCAAATCCGCCGGGGAACCAAATCTGCAAACGTCAAACCCGGCAGATATGGTTCCGAGGTAGAACGATATCTGCCGGCGGATACGGTATCTGCCGTAGAACCGTATGTGCCGCTACACCGGCCGAGAGCTCTATATTATGGCAGTTAGGAAACGTGATAGACAGTGACCGTGCGTGAGTGAGACGATAAAAAGGAAGCAAGAACCAAAATCAGATATTTTCATTTTCTTGGACGTAATGGGTGCAAGAACAGCATGATATGATAAGGTAAGACACCTAAAAAAATTACACAGGTAAAAGTAAAACCTGTGCATTTGTCGCCGTAGACTCTCGTTAATGTGTAGTCCCACACGTTAATTCTTATTGAATGGTAATGAGGTGGGACACTTTGCGCAGGCGCGGCGGTTCACTGTTGCTAAACAGTATCAATCTAGTTATTATTATAATTGCCTCTTCATGAGATGCGTGAAAGCGCATGATACGTGTAACATTATGTCGAGTACAAACAAAGAACAAACAGTGTTATTACAGAAAAATACATGTAGTGATTGTTTAGCAGATTTTACATTTTTCTTGAATATGTTTGGGGCATCTCAAAAGATTCACTTTCCGGCCTTTGGAAACAAAACAAATATTCATACCGAAACTACCCTTTCTATCCTCACACATCGATAGCTGAACCCAAAATCACTTTTATTGCTGCTTCAGCTAATTCATTACCATTATTCCGTGTAATAAACACAAACCTTAGCAACAGACATTTTAAAAGTAGATTTTGACATTACTCTTACTACATTTATCACTTTCATGTGAACATGAAATATATTTCGAAAATATACAGTCTTACTAAGAATACAACTCTTTATTTTTTATTATTATTTTTTGGTGTGGTTTAGATACAGGTAAAACCTTAATTACTTGAACAATAAATAATGGGGTACAGAAACATACCGCAAAATAGAATACACAATTAGCAGTTCCTCGAAATTACTGCATATAGTGGGCCTTATCTTTGTTGAATTGTACACGGAATTTGTGTTTTCCCCGTGTTTAACTCTATCTCATAGTCGTGTACTTTGATGACACAGAATGACGAATGCTTGTTAGGATCTAATTCGCGTTCGACATGTCTAGCAAGAGCTGAAATACGGCTGTTGTTTAAAGGCTGTCGAATGAAGATAAATATTTAGGTCACCCTTCTCTGATACAATCAGGGCCTAAGGGGGAACAACGATATACAATACCATTTCATCTAGAAGTCTCACTATTAAACCTTCACATTTTTACACATTTTTTAGGGGGCGAGTTTCGTAAAAGATAATTTCTTCGGATTAATCTTTAGTTTTTAATTCGACGTGAGCTCATGTTCTCGAATTAATTTCGACATATGACACCAATTGCAGTTTTAATCGCCCTCTAAAATACAACAGGTATGATCAAAAAGGGAGTTCTTCGCAATCTAAATCTTCGCACATGTAATCAAGCTAGCTTTCCGAATCAATTTCCCCTGGTACCGACGTGCTTAACGATTAAAAACATATCTATCTGAAGACAATTTAGTTACAATACTGTGTTGAAAATAACTCTGCTATACCCCGTCATCATAAACTCATTGAATTGGTAAATGTCTCATGTTACTCCTCTTATCAATCATTATCTACGTTCTACTTACTCTCTCTCTCTCTCCCCCCCCCCCCCCCCCCCCCCCCCCTCCCCTCCCCCCTCTCTCCCCCTCTCTCTCTTCTGCTTCTTCTTTTTCTTCTTCTTCATGTATCTTTCTTACATTGCATGCATGCTTGTGTCTCATTTCTCGTCTCGTGAGCTTGATAAAGAAAGATCCTCTCTATATACCTCACAACATATTTGTGAATGATGAACGTCTCCTCTCCTTTTAATGAAACCATGTTTTGCCAGACAATGAAGATTATCGTACCACATGTGGGTTAGAATTATTCAAATTAATTATTTTGGCAAGTAATATCAAGCATGAGTAACAATCCTTGATATAATACATCCAAGGAAATGAGTTAAGTGTCCTTGTGATGAATCGTATGGTATACTGGTAAAGGTAGCATTAGATTTGATTCAATCTGTTTAGGAGTAAATATTGATATCACTGAGAGCAAGACGTACAGAAAATAATTATATGATGGTGTACGTGCGTTGAAAATGGATATAATTATAGCGTATTCGGAAATTTAAAGATCATATTGGTAACGAATAATCATTAATCATAGCTGGGTGCATATGAATATCCTCTCCATTTGTAATAACTATTTCATTGTGAGCATGAAGGCACAAGAATTTTGCGGGAAATTTAATTACAATCAGTACCGGTAGTCCTCAGCAAATAAGAAGAAAAAGGGGAGAACTGTCGCTGTGATATTGCTTTCTATATACACCTTAATTAGAATTGACACAATGTGTAACCACAGAAGCGTAAAAGAAACAGTTTACAGACTGAAACATTCCAACTTTTTCTTTCATAATTAAAAAGAAAAATAATTCAGGTTTTAAAAAATTATAACTATGATGTCTTCTACAGTGCAAATATCCGCAAACTCAGGAGCACATGGCACTTGCTTTTAAATTTTAACCTTTTCTTGTACCCTTATCTTTTCTTATATTTCATCTATCTGTTACCATTGTTGTTACTTACTCTCCATTTCTTGATAATTTCACTTGAATTTCATCCAGTTTCTCTTCATTGTCTCTTTCCTCATGTTTCTTCTAACATGTTACTATTTTTCATTGGATATCATACAACAATGCTTCGCCAAGAAACGATCTATTATGATAGTGCATTCATGGTATTAGACTGTTTGATAGTGGATTTCTCGTGAAAATGTTGGATATCTTTCTGTCAGCTTCGGCCCGCCACGAGACCAATAATATCGATCTTGCGGGGTTTCTGATAACTTTTCTGAGGGTTCTCGAAATGGTCTGGCTGTAGGTCTCTTGAGCTGTATTTCATGAGATAGCATACTCTCTGAATTATGATGCTATAATGATTATTATCTGCTCATATACTACGTCGTTAGTCTGGTAAAATTTACATGTATATGTTCGTTAATGACGCGTTAACGGGCCTCGGTATGTACTTAGACATGACATGATTAGAGCAATCATTATCTAATCTTACTTCATCCCATTGCGTATGAGTTACAGAATGAGGATGGAGAAGTACAGTGAAACCAACTAGGATCAATGCACATTTTAGACTTATTTACATTCTATTTCCACCCAGTTAACACCCATTACCGATGAGCTATACACAAATTCAAATAAAAACATATGAAATAAAGCAGTTTGGTGACGAATCGATTATGTTTATGAATGTTAAATATCATAAAGTGTCAAATCGTGTTACTTTGATTTAAGTGTTAGTCGATACAGAAAGAAGTTATTGAGCACGGGGAAGAACACGAAATTAAAATGATTAAACAAAGAGAAGCACTCATTCATCGAAGTAAGATTATATAGATTCTAGTTCGGCGAATCTCAATAACTAAATTGTGTCCTTGTATTCCAGATTGTCCGTTGCTGACATGAAAATGGAAATCCTCGATGGGATGTAATACCATTAAGCGTCTCTGATCCAGGAGGTTGTATTGATGAACTTCGAATCCCTTAGCATCGAAGTCACGTGATCCTCTGCAAGCTGAATACACTGGATCTATCAGGTGACCACTCAGTCTTACATAAATATGATAAAGGGGACATTCCAAGCGGGAAATATCCAGATCCAGATTCAACCTATAAACCTAAATCAGTCAAAAGAGAAGAAATTTTTGAAAAGCGTGTTACATACAAGACATAAATTAAGGCATCTAAACTGGTTAGCCGTCCCCTCCCTCTCTCTCTCTCTCACCGTTAAAAAAGTCTCCCCAAAAAGAAGGTTATCAATTCGACAAAGGGGAAAAGTACTTGCAAGGTAAATCACAGAGTTGATAATTCATATTATAAATCTTTAATACATCAAACCTGTTTCGTCAGAGATTAGTAAATTTTAAAAAGAAGATATCTACTTTATTTATTTATTTTATGGTATATGATGATTGACCAGCAGCACAGGGGCTGAAGGGGTCAATTTACAATCAGCAGCATCAAATATATAAAAACATACATTGTTTGTTTGTTTGTTTGTTTGTATTTATTTCCGTATTAAGAAAACCCCTAATACATAATTGGAAGCAAAACAAAAATACAAAGATTTACGCTACACAAATAATAAGATAACACGTGTGAAAAGTGAGAGAAAGAAAGAAAAGTAAAGAACAGGAAAGAAAAAGGGAAGAGAAAGAAAGAAGGAGATAGTAAGAGAGAAAGGAGAAGATTTGGGAGGAATATATAAATATAACCAAGTTTACCCCTCTGGTTATAGACTTCGTTGTTTCTAGCATGATGAAATAATGGTCGTTAGCTTTCAGTGATAACTTTTTTTTTAATAATCGTGTCCAAATCTTCACCTATTGAAATTAGTGTGTCCACAGTTTGAACGACCCTAAGTATAACATCCCCTGACTCGTCAAGAAACCTTTACTTCTATAAAATATTCAGACGATGTTATAGATTCGACAAGTATAGTTCACTCTTGATACCCCCTTTTCTCTTTCTAATTTCTCTTTTTCTCTCCCTCTCTCTATCTCTTCTCTCTCTTCTCTCTCTCTCTCTCTCTCTCTCTTTCTCTCACTATTTCACTTTCCCTATAGCTATCTCTTTGTTTCTCCTACCCTCTCCCTTCGTCGGCCTATCACATGAAAGGTAAATGCCCGTAAGTGTTGTCCCATGCAAAAACACTGCTTAAGCATTGAATTTCCTTGAAGAAAATGCTTCGATCGAGAATAATTCCGTGAGAATTGTAGAGATAGCTGGCAGTGGATCCCTCTTTATTTTCCTTTCCAGAAAACTCCGTTTAGCTGGAGGGTAATTTGATCAAGTCGAAATGAGAACCTATATGAGGTCTCGCCTGTTTGGTAAAGAATACAACGCACAGGCACTTGACTGTCCAAAATAAACAACGTCTCTTGAGGGCACAATAAATCGATGACAGAAATAAGATGTCATTTATGGTTGATTGTTTGACAAGAACATAAAATGAGAAGAATTTTAAAGATGATTTCTTTAAGTTGTATGTAAAAATATAGAGGGTGCACTTTTTCAAATCCTTACAAAATCAATATTTTTCTACCTGTCTTTTTATGGCGGGTTTTAAAGGCAAAAATTAATGGTTACTTTTTAACCAAATCAGCAATACATTTAGAGCAGATTCGGAAGGATAGCGATCATTTCTTTATAAATTTACTTCAGTTCGTTTTGTTACGTGTTTGATAATCACACTACATCATTTTAAAATAAATACTTTATTTCCACAAACTCTCGCTCGAGACGTCTTCATCACTCAAATAATGATTATGCAGTCTGGATTCTTGTTGTCATGGTAATGGCTGTGGAGGCATGCAATGAGCAGAAGAGAAAGCTCTCGTTCTAAATCTATTCATTGTTCCCTTGAGATGAATAGGTTTAGAGGTGGCCCCATTTTTAAAGTCATCTCATCATATTCTACGCATGACGGGGTTGCCAAGCAATCTGTTATTGTTGGGGTACTGTGGTTAATCTAACTATTACGTCATTATAAACATCGGTATACAGTGTATAAAGGGCTGGTTATACTGGATGTTTTGCTTATATGTTGCATTATTTATTTGTTTTAATTGGTCGACTGAATGGGTAAAGCCTTGAGAAACTGGTCATTTCATTTAAGACAATAATTAGACCAAACCTCAAACGTAGGCCTTTCTCATGTTGGATGAACATGAGGCGTCATTCCTCTGGGACAAAAAAATTAAATTCATGACACACAAAATACTCATGAGGACGGACGCACACGAGGAGTCAAACCTGGCTCACATAATTTGGAAGAAAAGTATGCATTTTGACCATAAAGGATCCGCCATTTTGTTGATTGTGCCCCCCCTTTTTTAGAATGAAAACCTTTTTTTTTTCTTGTCAGAGAATTATCGAGGGAAACTGGACCCCCATAACCCCCCCCCCCCCCCCACTGAGCGAATTTTCCGCTTAAAAAGGGTGCTACGAGCCGTTATCTTTCTCTAAAATTTGCTATAAAACGTCAGAGCTTTCGCGCTTTGCGGGGGAGGAAAACTCACCCCCCCCCCTGCACCCACCCCCTAAAACCGCCCCTAAAATTCTGGCTAAGCGGTTGGATCCTTCAAGTTTGCCCCCCCCCCCCTGTTGAAAAATCCTGGCTACGCCACTGATTGTCCATGAGACATAACCGATGGTGGTCTCCCCGGCATTAAATCTGATCTCTGTGACATACTATGCACATTTTCCCAAACCTATAAAAAAAATTATTCTCTCTACGATTTGGTGCAGCCACTGGAGGGGGGGGGGGGGGGGGGGGGGTTGAAATAAATGGCGAAGGGGGCGGTTGCGAAATGATAGGACCCCTCACGCACCCTCTCCTTCTAATTGGTCTTATTCACATTCTACCTAATAAGTATACTTACTTCAATACCAATAGACCTGAAATAAAATCTCAGTCACAATCGCAGTCATGGTTTCGCAAGCCTATGAAATGACCAATTAACAATTCTATACATAGTTTTTGTTTAATATTGGGGGTGAGGGTGGGGTGGAGGGGGGGGGGGTTGTTGGGGCGAAATTGTGGGGGGGGGGGGCTGCAGCCCCGGGCCCCGCTTCCGCGTCCCGTGAACCAAACATTTATTCCTTTTTTTTTTTTTTTTGAGGTTCGGATGGTGGTGGTGGTGGTGGTGATGGGTATAGGGAGGTGTGATAAGGCCCAAAGTGCAATAAAATAAAAGTGACACTAATTCCGTGAGAAATTTGTTTGTGTTTTTACTTTTGGATGCGGGATATGTAACCCTCGTAGCAACAAGAGGGCAAATATAATAAGTGCAAACCAAACATGGGGAAAAGCAGCCCACAGAATGTAAATACAAATGCACGCAGGTTAAGACAAAGTTAAACATTCATTAATTGTAGACATGATAAATTCAAAGCTAGTTCTAGAACTCAAATCATGCAAAGTGTATCATATTGTTGTACAATTTATATGTTTCTATGTTTAATTTTTATAGGAATTATTTTTGCTGGAAATGGGAATAAATTGGATTGAATTGAATTAAGTTGAAAGCAAACATAGAGCGAGCAGGATCCGCTTGAACAAAACAAAAAAGCGTGAAAACCTCTTGCCAAAGCTCCAAATGCAATGAAACAGTGATTTTTTTTTAGATTTAAAAATACGCAAAAATCCAAGTCCATACAAATAAACCTTACTAGGTTGAAGACCCCACTCCCACTTGGTCGCCGTTTATGGTTTACAGACTGAGACTCCGAGTGAATGGTTGAGCAAACCTCGGGAGATGAGATGCTGGGGGTGCTGCAGGACCAACGGAATTTTTGAAGGGGTGCTGCGGAGGCTGAGTATGCTGCAGTACCCCGAAACTGTTATGAAAGCTAGCAGACACTCCAGACAGGGGTGCAAAAATCGGAAAGGAAATGAGGAAATGAGAGAAAAGAAAGAAATTTATACTTAAGAAGTATTGGCTCTCAATCCGCAGGGTTAAGTGCATTAGAAATCTATATTATCAGGTTTCGAAAGCGGAAAGCTTTCTTAAGTTCGGTCACTTTGCTCCCTCGCACCTATTGCGATATTGGCCATACGTGTACAGCATTTTAAAAAGGTTCGAAATATAGGGGAAATTGTTCTTCTCGTTGCTTTCCTGCCTATAATAACATTGATCCTGCACCCCCTATCGGAAACTCTGGCTTTTATAAGAGGATTTAGCGAAACAATGTGTAATGATATAATTGGCGTATCTACGGCGGAAGGGGGGGGGGGGCAGGTTGCCTAAGCGGTATTTAAAAGGGGCGTACAAGATGCAATATAGAGAAAAGGAAAAAGAGGAGAAGATACAGAAGGCCCATAATCATTTTAGGATCATGCGCCTCCTAATCAGCAGGGTATATGCATTATAAATAATTTTGTCAGTCTTTGAAATGCGAAAATTTTCTATAGCTCGGTCGCTTTGCTTCCTCGCATAATCATGGTACTCCAGGATCTCGTTATTTCGCGCCCCAGAGCAGGATATAACGTTTAGTTATAAGTAGTGTTTTTGAAGGGCTAAAATTAATAATTATCTCTACTATCATGTAAATTTCATCAGCCTTTTGTTACTAGTGGCGTAACCAGAGTCCAGCTACTGAGGGGGCACTGGCAACATGGGGGGGGGGGTCACCGGTCTTACTCGGAAAATTCAATCGCGAAAAGGGGTCCAATTATTGTCTTATTTTCTCTTCCTTTTCCTCTCCCCCATTTCTCTCTCTCTCTCTTTTCTCCTCTATCATTATCTTTTTTTCCCATCTGATTTGCGGGGCACGTGCCCCATGCCCCCTCGTAGTTAGTACTAGTTACGCCCCTGTTTTTTTAATATTTTGCCCCAGTATATGTTAAAATACAAAATCGCATTTCCAAATGTTCTATATACATTTGAGAGAAATATCAACTTTCTGTTGCCTTCCTAAATTCCTTGATTATTTCTCACTTGTTCCGTCAGTGTTGTGCCCCTATTTGAGAAGGAAGTAAAAAAAAAAGGGACTTTTATCAATGTTCAATATTTGGATCTTGGCCTAAATCGCAGTCATGTCATTTGCGAATTTTCCTTTGTACATTGAATAAGAAATGACGATTTTGCAGCTTAAAAATGCCCCCAAAAATATACTCCTCGGTCGCTATGCTCCCTCGTTCGTACAATACCGTAGATAACTTGAAGGGGGATATAGGCGTACGAGGGGCTAGCTGCAGCCCCTTGACGATTTGAGAAGGCCAATATTGTCTCGACTATCACCTCATTACGGGCAGCAAGGTGCTCCAATATCCTCATATTTAGATAGTTTAATAGCGGAATATACATGTAATTTTCACATTTTCACTTCAAAAGTGTCGAAATTGTTCCTCTCTCGCTTCGCTCGCTCATACATAGGAAAGGGAAACTTGAAATTCAGGCAAGAAGCTTCAGACCCTTCCAAAATTATGCATTTACGCCTATGGGGAGGGGGGTAGGGGTAACTTCGTTTGTTTGTCCCGGTGTAGGAGGAAAATAATGTCCGCCGATGGATCGCCACTGAATAATTTTTATCTGCATTCCCATAGCACCCACAATAAAAAAGGGGCAAAAATCATTCCTATGCATGTGGCTGAGCGAGATACTGTTAAAGATACTATTCGGTACGGTACTGGCCGCGAAATATTTTTCCCACGAACTTTTTGTCGCTATCGTCCTTGACGCATGCGCAACTTTGAAATAGCCCTACAATGCTTGGAGTTGGATGGGGTTTCAAAGTTTCATCCTACTTTTAGTAATAATAAAAATACAAAACGTTATTTTTGTAATGTCCAAACCCACATACCTCAGGTTAAATGTCCGAGGGCTAACGCATCTCGCCACAGCAAGACGCTGGGAGCAACCGTCATTATATCGCTTACGGAATAAACCCTACAGTATATTGCGAAATTGATTAGATCGGTAAGGATCAGGTGCGCATGCGCCAGGGAGGACAGGGACAAAAAGTTCGTGGGGAAAAAAAATTAGCGTACGGGCCACAATAGCTTTTCTTAATTGCTTATACACCTGTCAAACCAAACTATTAAAGGTGCAAAGTTGAGTGATTTCTACCCCTCTCAGACGCTAGCTTCCATCGTCGCTTCACTGCGAAAGGTCCACTATATTTTAGATTGAACACCCATGAAAATCGCGGTTACTGGCCCGATACATGTATACAGGTTCACACACGAATGATAAATAATAAATTAGACCAAGGAATTATCATAACTCCTTGATTAGACTTGGCCGACTTTAAATAGCCGAACCAAATCTTTAAAAATACAATGAAGGGAACGAAACAAACGAGGAGTAAGCCTGACGTGAATTATCATGAAACAATATAGATATATTATATGAATTGCCCCCTCCCCTCCCTCGCCTACTAATATTGAGTGACGACTCTGGCATTAACATGTCAGACATTTCTATTATTTCTTTTCTGGGGACTGAGGTGGTTTGCTTGTAGTATAGTCTTGTCTTCAGGGGCGACCGAGTGACTTCCAAAGTGGGAGAGGGGCGCCAAGAAAACAGGGCACTTACAACAGATTATAATGGGCACTTATGAGAACGGAAAATGGACACTTAATTCAAAGGAAATTGGGAAATTGTCGAATGAAAAGGGGCACGTGACAAAATGAACAGGGCGCTCATCAGAGATCAAAAGGGGAAGGGGCACTTTTACAAAGTAATTCACTTCACTCTCAAGCTTTCTTCTCTCTCTTTAGCGAGTCCTTCTTTCTGTATGATTTTATCTTGTTCTCCTCCTTACTTTTGAATACATGGGATGTACACGATGGAACAGCCTTAGTGTGAATCAAAGAAATAGTCGGTCGTTGCGTTGAATGCTTTTAAGTTGTCACTGAATAACCCAAATTAATATTTGATCTACATGTCATCATCAAAATTTTTAGATATGATCAATCCCGGAAATATGTTGTTATTTCCTAAAAAGTTGCCAAATCACTCATTTTAATGTCAGCTTTAAACTGTAAGTTAAGTTAACTGTAAAATCGTTTCTCTTTCTTTTTTGATTGGTGTTTGTTTGTTTTTTATCTTTTTTTTTTTTTTTGTGTGTGTGTGTGTGTTTTTTTCCAAACTTTAACACTTTTCTTCAATCTAAATATTCTTATTTGTCTTCAAATCTGGATTTTGTATATACGTAAATTAATTTATTTCTTTCTTAGTAATTTCTACAAGGGATTGTATTCTTTTATCTGCATGTCAGTCTTTACAAATATTGTCATGTACATCGTAAATGCTGACAGGGCCGTTGTGGAAAGCAGTTCGGGTCTGTCAGGGCTATATACTGAGTACGTCTCTGGTATCATTTTACCACAAAAATTATAAGAACAATGCAGAAAGATCATGTTCAATGTCAATGGACGCTTGTATTGAATATATGTCTAGACTGCATGTTTCATTAAATCCATACATTATCAGTAGAGCTGATCATGAGTCAAGATACACTGTCCTTTTAAAAACATCCTTTGATTATACCTGACATACCGTGAATTTAGAGGTCTCATACCAACAATGCAAAATGCAACATTTCAATGTTGTAAAAAAAAAAGAACCAAAAAACTGGAATTTTTTTCGAATTCCCCCTCCCACACAGATATGGCTTCAATGTATTCTTTTTCAATATTAGATATTAAAAAAACATTCTATTCAACATTTCAGTGTTGAAAGCAAGCGAACCAGACAGTGACATTTCTTTTTCGAAGTACTTCTCCCACACAGATAGATCTTGCGTGTACTAAACATCGTTTTTCTTTGTTACTTCAAACAGCAGTTAACATAACTAAGTCTATATAAACGCAGATATGACACTGAGACGATTGCGACTTCTCAAGTATATATCTTGATTAATCTTCTCTTGCCCGTTTAAGGTCGTTAACTAAAGGAAATTCTTCAATACCATGATTATCAGTGAATATATATATTCTCCTCTTTGTAGAGAATCATCTATTGATTTATACCTGAACAGTGCACAGTGCCTCCACCCAATTTTTTTCAAGCACCCATAAAGTGTTCCTTTCTAATTTTGAAAAGGTGCCCCTCTTTACTCTGATAAGTGCCCCGTTTTCTCTTTTATAAGTGCTCTTTTCCCCCTCTGATAAGTGCCCTGTTTTCTTTCCATAATAACGCCCTTTCCCCATCCTATTAAGTTCCCCTGTTCAAATCTGATGAGTGCTTATATTTACTATTGATAAGTTCCCCTTTTCCTTTCCATTAAGTCCCCTTTTTCCACTTTTTAAGTGCCCTTTTTCAAATCTGATGAGTGCCCCTTCTTTCCTTCTGAATATGTGACACTGTCCCTTTCTTATAAATGCCCATTTCCCATTTTGATAAGTGCCCTTTTTCAAATCTTATGGATGCCCTTTTGCTTTTTTACTTCTGAGAAGTGTCTCCCCCCTTGCTCTTTCCCCCTTTTGACAATTCTCCTTTTTTCAAATCTGAAGAGTGCCCATGTTTATTTAGATTATTCCCCTTTCACTTTCTAATAAGTGTTATTTTCCCCTTCTGAGAAATGCCACTCACTCCTTATTTCAGGACGGTTCTACAGCCCACCTGTATAATTTACTTGTTCAAGTCTTGTTAACCGTTATCATCATTATGTTGCTTTATGATAAACAGACTTAGAGGCCATATAAGAATATTTTCTTGTTCAATGAGTCTAATTTATACTGCATTTCAATAATTATGACCTTAAACTGTTCTTCATAGGGGTGAAATCAGGGCCATAATAAGTAGGACACATTAATCCGACCCAGATAAGTAACACGGAATCAGGGGCGTAGCTTCATAGGTGACTGGGGGCGCATCCCCCCAATCGAATATCAAACGAGGGAGAGAGAGGGGGAAAGGATAAAGAATAACACAAAAAGGGTTAATAGTAAATGAAGAAGCTTAATGGGAGGAATTTTTATTTTGTAAAAAAAATTTTAGGCGTTACTCCCAGTGTTAAAGACCTCAGCCTGACCCAAAACAACCATACATTGACGTAAAGCTTAGTAAACAAAGAATATAATTACCCTGGGTATTCATAAATTTTCGTCTCCGTTTATCCATAAAAAATAAAAAAGATATTTTTTTTTGGTCCGCCCCTCCCTATTGCGTAACAAGAGAGGAAACTGCAGGGGTCGCTAGACGTGTGACGACATGTCATGTATACAGCTCCGAGTGCGTCTACACGATATGTCGTCATCAAATGTTCACCCCCCGCAAAGTAGCGTTCCTCAGAGACGGGGCCCTCGTCAGAAAACCACCGGGGCTCAACATTCGGACGCTGTTACTCATTCCACAGGAAACGGAATCTCATGAAGTTGGTTTCAATTTGTTCAGAAAATATATAGCTCCCCGTGGATGAATAAAGTGTATATTTCAAAATTCGGTCAGGCTGAGGTCTTTAAAGATCGTATGTTCGATCTGTAATGAAAATCACAAGTCAGAAAAAATTGGAACCAGCGGGATTCGAACCTGTCATCTACTGCTTGCCGGGCAGCGACTTAACCACCAGGCTATTGGGTTCAATAATTACGAACTGGCTTATTACATTGCGCCAGTCCACAAGATTTAGGAAAATGATGTAAAAAGCAGGCTCACACGCAACTTACACATTGACACATGGCCCAAAAAAAAAAAAAAAGCAAAATCCCCAGGCTTGTCTTGCACCCCTTACCTTTGAAAATACATTTTCTCCTAGACCAAGTTTTAAACAAGAATTTGCTGTCGCAACTTCTTGAAATTTCTTCTGTTCTTGTGTATTTGTCTTGTTCTTTTTCAACTTATATTAGTCAGTATCATGAAAAAATTTAAAATAATTTTGTTTTCTCTCTCTGTACAGGATGAAGCCTCTACCACTCCAGACCTTCATCGGGGGACTCATGGCTGTTCTGGTTTCCATGGGAACTACTAATGCAGTCATTGCCTGGCCCTGCCCTTACCAATGTGAATGCGACTCGAGATTACAGACAGTACGGTGTGTCTATGTGTATGGTGTGCGTTGGACGACAACTCCTACCAACCTCCCGAGTGACGTCAGATCGCTGCATATCTCTGATCAAAACATTTCATCTGTGAGTGCCCTCTCTAGGTCGAACCTCACGAACCTGCGGAAACTTGAGATTGTGAGGAGTAACATACGTGAATTACAAGACAATGCTTTAGTGATGGCCCCGAAACTAAGGCGCCTGAACTTGAGTGAAAATAGTCTGAGAGTCATGCCACGTGCAGTGTCATCATTGAGAATTTTAAAAGAATTGATTCTGAGCAACAACTTTATTACAGAGCTGGATCCCTCCGATTTTGAGAACCTGACGAAAATGAGAGTCTTAGACCTGAGCCTTAATAATATATCCATTCTGCCTCCTGGTTTATTCCAACCTTTGTCAGAATTAAGAAGGTTAAACCTGAGTTATAATACGATCATGTCAATTGATGATAATACTTTCCAGACCCTGACACACCTTGAGGATTTGTCCTTGTCTAAGAATCGAATTCAACAGTTGTCACCAATCTGGATGAATAGTCTGCGATCTCTGTGGATCCTTGAGATGAATGCTGCCATCATCGAACCATCTCAGGTCATACATCTCTTACCAGTAGGTGAATCTGTACGGTATCCTAACCTTCAACAGCTTCGGTTAGCTGGAAACATGATAACCGACATCCCCTGTGATTCTCTAAGAGAAATGCATGGTCTACAACAACTGGATCTAAGCCATAACAACATCAAAATCATTCCAGACTATTGTTTCTGGGGAATGATTTCTTTGGAAGAACTTTTGCTTATCTCCAACGATATCTCGGTTATGGAATATTGGGCTTTTGAAAATGTGACACAATTATCAACACTGGATTTGTCTTCAAATAGTCTCGAATCCATAGAAGCAGGATTATTCTACAACACAAATCTGCAACGCTTGTACATAAATCAAAACAAATTTCGTGCGCTCACAGAGAACACATTTGCGGGAGCGTACAGCTTGTTACAAGTTTTTCTTCGCTTTAATCAAGTATCCGAAATATCAGAACAAGCATTTTGGTACAACAGTGCACTGACTACCGTAGACCTTCGTGATAATGCCCTGCGTCATGTGGGGGAAGAATTTGTTAACTTAACTGCTTTAACTTTCCTTGCTTTTAGTGGGAACAAGATTCATACGATCCAAACAAATGCCTTTGAAGGCACATCTATGGGTCTTATTTATTTACATAATAACAGCCTTACAACCCTCTCTAAGAACGTATTTTCGTACATGCCAACCCTTGCTACAATCACGTTGAGTGGAAACCCATGGCATTGTGATTGTAAGGTTCGATACCTATGTGAAACCATGATTGATGCCAGGGAGACAGGAGAACCCGTTTCTTTGTATGCTGATGCAGATGGGATGATGTGTGCTTCTCCTAAATCATTCCAATATCAAGAGATACAAAATGTCAAACCATTTCAGATGATCTGTACAACGTATGCTTCTGCTTTAGCCATTCAGTTGATTGTCGGTCTGTCTCTCTCAGCTGTAGCCATAAGTACAGCACTATACGTCGTTCAACTCTATTGCAAAGCAAAGAAGATGGAAAGGAACGGGGTTGGAGATGCAAGCAAATGTCTAGCGTAGCAGGATGATTTTGAGCATTCATTGATTACTTTACACGAATGATTTCCCATTCAAACTATAGTGAATAGTCATTCAAAGATGGAGTAAGATTCAAATTTATCTCACGGGCTTTGGTTAATTTTTCTACAAAGTTGAACATGTCTAATTTGGAATGATGAAACAATTTCATACAAAGTTTGAAAGCTAAGCGAATGATTATACATACCTCATGACTTTTCATGAAAATAATAACGACGAATGTTGCTCGTAGAGTGCGATGTGATTTTCATGTTGGTGATGGTGATCATGGTAATAGTGTTTGATTAAGTGTTAATGAGTTGAACTGATAATGTCAGGAGCCATCAATGTTTTTTATCGTCACAAAGATGAGGTGGAACAATTATTAGGCCCAACAATGATGTTGGTTGTGAAATAGCATTGAAAGCTTAAATATAGCAACATTATGGAATAGTTCACAACCCGTTTCTGAGATATTATATGAAACAATCAGCTTTACTATATTTCAACGGTTACTGTAGTAATGTTGTTTTCATGTATATATTTTTTGTAATTCTAATCATAATTGAAAACATTCCATATAAAGTTGATGAGTAGAATTTGCTTGTTTCTCTTCATATTAATATATGAGTCCTTTCCCTGGTTAATAGGACAGGTTAAACGAGACAAAATCCGATCCGGATTATCCCAAATAGACAAAAATCATTTTCTAGAATTACTGATGCAGTGTATGATTTTATTTAAAAAACAGTCATGAATTACTTTGAAATAAAAACCATCCCATCCCTTCTGCATAAACACAATACATGTAACATAGAATGATGTGTATGTGTTTACATTTTACCTATTCGTAAGATGTTAGAACAGGTGACATGATCTTTGGGTTTTCACCACCAAATCACGAGGCATTAAGGAGTTACCCATTTCCTCATCTTTTACTTTAATTTACGGGGCACAACCGGCGCAGGTCATCACCTTCTAAAGACTAATGTGGCCTACCAAACATGCTCAAAAGAAAAGTTCCCCTTTTTTAAACTTTCAACTGAAACGACAACTGAAAAATCTGACCCCCCCCCCCCCCCTTGTCCTTTTTCCCTCTTTTTTTCCCCATTTTTAAAGGGTTTTTTTTCGAATTGCACCCCCGTTTTTTTTTTTTTTTTTTTTTTTTTTAACCGTGATCTACCCCCAGTTAAAATTCTCCTTTCTGATTTCCATCATAGAACGCAGTGACGGATCCAAAGCATGGGGTGTATGTCGGAGGCGCTCTGTACAATCTTATTTGTATAAGGGTTGTTGTTTTTATTTCCGTATAATAAAATCCGATAAAATACATACAGAGTAAATATACACAAAAAGAAATACGGCTGGTAGCCCATTTTCAGCTGCAACTATAATTGTTGCTGCTGGTCTTCCATGGGGCGAGTTTATAAGGTGTATAGTATTATTAGCCCCCCCCCCCCCCCCACACACACACCATCTCTCTCTCTCTCTCTCTCTCTCTCTCTCGCCCACCCTATCTATCAATCTATCTTGGTCAACTCGCAAGGTAGACAAAGAAGGGTTTGCGAGATCCTCCTCGGCCTATTTCATGTAAATCAGAAATCGACATCCGTGAATATAAGATGTTGTCTTTACCGAGAAATTGGAGTTATGTGCTGGAGAATGCATCCTCTTGACAGACAATGTTGGATTCAATTTCATGTAGCACGGATATAATTTACACAGTCCCATCAGGGTCCTGGGAGCAATTTTTTTCACTGGGGTGCCAAGGGTAGAAAAGTATGCTCCGCCTGTGGAGGATACATGATCCTCTCCTTGTTTTTAGAACGCTCATGTGGCATTGTACATTGATTCTGATAATTACGTAATCATTACCTGATACCAGATGGGGTTAGTGATGTCATGAATATATTGCAAGGAATTACTCATAAAGTTTGCACATTGTCATTTTTTGTACATGTTGTTAGTGTACTGCACGTGCGTGTAAATTGTTTGATATCATCTGTTTTCGCAATGTGGAAAGTTATGTAATTCCGTCCAGATAATTATAATGGAACACATTAGAGAAACTTTATAAAGTTAATCCCTAGTTTCTCATCCAGATTTTTTTTGTTGAAAATGAGGAGTAGGAATTCCATGTTATTTGATATTTGATATTTCAACGTACATACCAATGCTATCAAGTCAGTTGCAACACTGTTAATTTTTTTATAATATAATTCATTTATGCACTATATGCTTAAAACGAGGTACAATGCCACTACATTAATGATTATTGTTACCTCATCGTCTATATCTACTAATATTCTTAATTAATTAATTTCAGATCGAAATATATCAAATAATAAAAAACGAAGAGAGGGCTAGAAATTGGGAATCAATTCTATTTGACCTCTCAATACTAATTTCAGTGAGGATGCGGTATATTCTGACGGACATTATAAGTATTAAATTGTACTCTACACCTCAATATACTACCAATCGATCATTCCTATTAAAGGGAGCGACAAGTCGCAATCTATGGGCGCTTTTACAGTTGGCTGCTCCTTTCTCTGGATCAAAGTTCAAAGCGACTTCAATTTATCGTGCGCAGCTAATAAAAGTTCGCACATTGACCCAAATTTGAGTAAACAAGATCGCGCGTTCTTTATTCCAGTATTTGAATCTCATTGGTCGGTTGCGTATGGAGGGATTCGAGTTAACGATCGCGCGAGGAATCCGGCAATAACATTCCTTCGGTAGCGCACGATTGGACCTGATTGTATCCGAATTTCCCCGAGTCAGGCCAACTGGTCAGGCCCATGGATTACGACTTGCCACTCCCTTTAAACTTCAGATGCTGTCTCCTGTTCAATTGCTACTCTGGTTTCTCATTTTTTGAATATTATCTTTAAAATATTATAATTCGTACAGTGGACATGAAGGTTCGTTTAAAGGAAAGGCGCAAGTAAATGAATTATACCAATTAATTGTTCAGGTACAATAAGCGTATCAAGGTAGTTTCCATGGTGACGTGAACGTCTATGTTGATTTCTCTACCAAGAAACACAACGGAAAATAAAGAACTGAATATACTTCTAAAGGTTATGTATTATGATCATTTTCCAAGAACTAAAGAAAGGCCCTTTGGATCTCCATCGGTTGTTTCTATGTATTACCCTGGAATCAACTTATTCATACTGGTATTATTATTCATCAACAACCAAATAATTGTTCAAAGAGCTCAGAATTTTCAATATTCCATTTAAAATTGATTCGGTTATTGATCTTATGATGTCTAGAAAGCCTGTGCAGATGTTTCTATTTATTTGTTATTCTTCTCTCAGAGAAAGAATTCAATAGTCTTGCCCTTTATGAAAACATATTTACAGTGCATTCTTTTCAGGGAATGATTTTTCTTTGCAGACCATCGTCTTTTATTGGTTTGCTGATATTAGGTTTCATCCTTGTGTACAGTATTCTGTTTTAGGGTTATGGTAATCAAGAGTTTAGATGGCACAGTGGATGCAACGCGTTTGTGTCACTATGACATATAATTGATAAATATGTTTATCTCTCTCTCTCTTTCTCTCTCTCTCTCTCGTTCTCTCTCTCTCTTTCTTACTCCCTCTCTCTCGTCTCTCTCTCTCTCTCTCACTCCCTCTCTCTCATTTCTCTTTGTTTCTCTTTATCTGATTTCACTTAGCCCGGCTCATACCCTTCTTATCTGTCTCACATATCTTTTTGTCTATCGCTCTCTTTCTCCATCCTATCTTCTTTGTTATTTATATACCACCACTGTAATTATTGGCATGTACTTGGAAGTTAAATTAATGAAAAAAAGATCGTTATTGCCTGTGTACACGCAAACCTTATTCGATAATGTTTGCGGAGTCATGATAACTGTTAAGTCGTCATTGCACTTGTGTTATGATGTATGGAAGTGCCCACAAGATGGCAGCATTGTACATACAACAGACAAAAATAAGTAATCCCCTAAAAAAATGATTATTATCAATTACAAACTCTGTGTTTTTAAAATGAATGAATTCGTTTAATGCATTTGTTATATCTTTTTAATCGCGTATTACTATTTTTCTCCCTGATGATCGTTTTTTCTTGCTCTTTACTATATAATCATATTGGTTTTCTCGCTTAGTTACAGTATTTTTTGTACATTTTCCAAATTTGTTCTGCTACCATTATGTTTTTTTTTTTTTTACTAAAATGTGTGACCGCCGTTCTGCTCTCCTCAATCTTTTTGTTTGCGTTTTCCAGTTGTGGAAGCGCACATTGTGTGCTAATATTCTACCATTTTGAAAATAAACAAAAAAATGGTCGGATATCCAAAAGAAGATAATTATGGAAGGTCGGTTTTTTTATAAAGATATTGCAATTAGGATAATCTAATGTTTTATTGAACAAACTCGTCACTTTTCGCTTCGTCAGGTCAGTCAATATGCGTCATTATCCTACTATTGTATCGCTTCTGATATTGCTTAATATTAAATCCCTCTTCATTTGCTATTGATGGAAAGACGTGTAATGTGGTTGAATGTTAATGTGTTTTCATATCTCACGTGATGCATTCTTTAAAGTTGAATAGTTAGTGTACTTTCAAGCTTACATCAAGAGGAATACATAGCTAATTTTTATTGATATTGCAAAGTTGATTTCTGTTGCTTATGTTTGGTACGAGCAAACACTAGTGTATTGCTATAACAAGAGATAATGTAATAAATACTGAGAAAAACAACATGCGTGATATACTGCTTATATTTTCTATATTGATTAATTGATAACAAAGTTTCTAATTGACTAGCCCTATAGCCTATACAATCCCCCGACTACTACCACCAGACGATCATTTTCTAGCACAACTTCACCTCAAATTACCCCGGACATCTATTTCCTAAAACAATAGCGTTTAGGTAGTTGCCCATGATGGTTTAAATGAGGTATATTTGTCCAAGGGGGTGTTGTGTGTGTGTGTGGGGGGGGGGGGGGGGGGGGGGGAGGCGTAATATGCTATTGGGGGTAATTTATCCAAGGGAAGGCCTTGTTCGGGGATTGTAGTCAATGGCTATCAAATGAATGATAGACCTAAGTCAAATTTGATGGATATTTAATGTCGATATCTTTATCGATTGACATTTAAGGTGAAAACTGGTTTTAGCTAACAAATAAGAAAAAAAGAAGCTGAAACAGCCAAATTACCCTGCTAATACGGAGGAGCGTAGACAGCCACTGTTGGATACGAAATTGAGTTTCGATATCATCGACATCAAGAAATAACTATAAATTCTCTTTAAATCCCATAGATTGTGTGACCTCCATTAAATCCTCCTCCTCAACAATTCTACCCCCTTCTTCTGTTTTTTTTTCTTTCAGGAGGAGCTATCTATCACGCGATCTAACGGGTGTGTGTGTGTGGGGGGGGGGGGGGGGTAGAATCGCAAATCAAAATAGGACCATACTTACTAAAGATCTTTAATGATAATGTGATTTTCTTTGAGTTAGAATAACATCAGTGAAACCTTATAAACTGATTCAGCGGACCCAGGTTCGAGACTGAGTCACGTCTTTCGGATGGTGACGTTAAAGGTCGGTCCCAGACGTAAATAATCATATCTGATTGATACACGTCTGTAAAAGCCCAATTGCACACACACACACACACACAATTAATCGATGTCCGTGGCGCTGCATGTTCTTTAATTTTCCATGGTGGTAAGACAATCTCTTATGAACCAGATTTCTGGTATTAAAAGAGGAGAAGTAGACAGAGAGAGGGGGGGGGGGGAGAGAGACAGGCATATAGACAGACAGAACTAGACAGAGACAGACAGAGATAGAGACGGAGGCAAGCACAGAAAGAGGGAGATGGTCAGAAAAAGACAGAAAGACAGACAGAGGGAGACGGAGACAGATGCAGAGACAGAGACAGATTGACTGACAAACAGGGATAGAGATAGAGACCAACATAGATAAGACGGGATGAGAGATGGATGCAAAGATAAGGAAAATAAGTAGTTATTCACGTTATACGAGCTCTTGATCCTCAAACCTGGACGTGTTTGAAGTGAAAGCATTAACTATGATTTGATATTTTGCAAAATTCAAGCAAATAAAAGTGAAGAGGACATTGAGGTTATGGATGACGCATGTAAAATGTCGACACAGAGAACTGAAAATATCGGGACAGTCATCTTGATTCTTTCTCAATCTCGCTACACAGTAAATCGCATGGTTGCTAAAAGTTGATGTTGATGTTGAGTTTATATTATAATGTGCCTGTCCATGTCAACTATCCACGAGGGAAACCGCTTATGTGGATTTCTGAGGAGGTATTTAGTTACATTCCCGATCACTAAGTCGTTACCATGACGACCTCTCTAAACTATAACCATGGAAACGACATGTAACTCAAAACTCTATTCAAGTGTTTCTATTATATGGAATCAGGACACTCATAAAAGACGTGGCTATAGTAGATACAGACATGGACATATATTTTCTTATTTGAATAATCCAAAGTTTGAATTGTTTTTGTATTTCAAGTTGCAAAATCTCCTTTTTTATGAATCTTAAATAAAAGCTTAAAACTTAACATAAAACACTTAAGAAGACTTTCAATGAAGAAAAGGTTACCCATGCCATTCCGTTAAACGAATACATGTAACACAACACGATCTAAAATACGTAACAAAAGCAGTGTAGGTTTGTTTATCTATTGTTCAAATTACATTTATTCATTATATAAGTTTGCAAATAAAATGCAGCTTCAGCAATGATAGATAACTGAACGATAATGATTTGATTCAGTTATGCCTGAATTTTGAAGGAATAAATATAAATATAGAAGCATTTCATAATATCCAGATTATCACGTCATCATTGGCGGAAATATGCAGGAAGTTCTTTTCATGGGGGGGTGTAACAATAGGTCGTCCCCCTCCCCCATAAATAGAATTGCTTAACACATCTCCGTCACTGGACGTCATTGTCCTTATAGAATATATGTCCAGCATTATTATTATAAGGTCACATTGATATCAATACAGTTTAAAATCGAAAAAGAAGTTGACTTTGACAATATTAAACTGTAAATCGATGATGACTACTAAAGTCAATTTTTTTTCACTGTGAATAGAGAAGAAAAAAATACACCTTGATAGATCCAATACAAAAGAAAGAGAAAAATAACCTTCAGCTACGAGAATAAATTTCAAATGCAAGCAAGAAAGATTGTGGGATATTATCAAAACTTGACATTTTAATTTCATAACGATTTTGATAGTTGCGAACAGGCAGGCTAAAAGCGACAGCCATTTCGGCTCTTGAATGGCAAGCTACGTATAAGAAATAAAACCCCGCAATCGAATGAATATTGAAGCTTCAGATATTATTTGTAAAAAATTCAAATGTGTATTTTCGTTAAAAATTAGGACAAGAATAGGTGTGCGGGCACAATGTCGTCGGGTGGGGGAGGGTAAGCTGACGTCTCTTGCTCGACTATCATCTTTCCCATTGACTTTTTTTTAAATACAATTTATCATAGTGAAAATTACATTTCATCATCAAAATATAATAGATAAGATATGATAAATTAGAGATAGACCATCTCGCTGCCCGAATACGAGATGACGGGTTTTAAATTTATCGGGGGGGGGGGGGCTACAGCCCTCCCCACTCCTGACGACTTTTAAAGTTTTATCTTAGCATTACTATGAATATTAGTGATATGTGATAATTACTATAAGAAAGGCTTCAATACTGTGCAAGATTGCGCTATCGTCTTTATGCCCTAAATAAGGATTCTAATATTGTAAGCGTTTTGAGAGGTTGAACACAGCGTTTATAAAAATCGAGTGTATTCGTCGGGTTTTACATTGAATTAATTTCGGTCCAGAATTCATTTCGTGTCATCTCCTTGCAATAGCCCTATCTGAATAGATTCTAGGATCCTATTTGAAGGTTTGCACTACACACAGAGAAAATGGTGCTAGCAAACCTGGTACTCAGATGGTGCATTCAAAAACAAAAAACCTCACCTACTATACCATACCCCTCACCAAGAAATCAAATTCGTTACATATGATTATGTTGGGATTTTTTAAACATGGGTTATTCATCCAGTCAATAAAACATTGAGAAATAGCTGGGAAAACTAAATGAATATTTCATGCTTGCTAACACAGGAGAAATACTCCGCATGTTACCTAAATATTTTTAATGAAATTCGCAATTAAAATAATGTCTACTAACAATCAAGTAATACAAGCATGAGCACATTAATGAAGTAATGTGTGAGATACAAAACGGCTTATAATTTTTATGTCCAGGAACAAAATATAGTGTTCATTTTAATATATTTTACTAATGAATACTATTATGTTGAACATGACATGGACGTAAAGACAACTTTAAAGGCATTCTAACATGCGGGATAAAAGTATTTCTAGGCTGTTCGTCCCTGTTCATGGATCACGGTCTCTTTACGGAAAGTATGAACGACAGTGATGCCCTTTCAGTCAAAGGGATGGTGATACGATCTTTAGACATGTTGAGTCGGGTCTCCAAGATGAATGTGGAGCTGGGGGTAGAGATTGTGAGGAGGGTTGGACGAAGGCTTCCATGGAGGGCGCTCTAACAGAGATATCCTTCCCTTGTTTCGTTCATCCACCCGATCAGCTGGAAGGGCAAAAACAAAGGAAATGGTGTAAAAAATAAATGACAGTCTCTACAATTCCACACCTATGGACAAAATTTTCAGGTTATCAATTTGGTATAATACTTGGACCATGAACTGCATCATTTGTCATTCTATAGAAGTATGCCACAACCATTTATAAAGTATAAACAAATTTTTAAAGGGAGCAAACAAGCAAACACGAAAACCATGCTCTCTTCAAGAAATTGAAAGCTCACCATAAGTTTTTCTTGGTTTCTTCTGGCCTTGAGCTGGTTTGGTTTCTTGATTTCCCTTCATGCTTTGAACTGAGTTTCGTCCACTTTGTCTTGAACTTGGTCTAGAGTTGGTGGCGTTCTTTGGTCGAGCGAAGATCGTGTTTCTTTCAGCGAGGGTAATTGCAGTCCAATCCGCCGTCTGTCACAATAAATACAGAAAATATATTTTTTTTTTCATTATAAGTTTAATCCTCTCCGATGAGACGACATAGATATGAAAGAAAGATTAAAGCGTAATGATATTATTCTAACCATTGATTTGTTCCTTATTGCATTTACGTTTGAACGAGTTTCGTAATGCTACATTTGTAACAGTATGATAAAAAATTTACCGTAAAATATTTCATTCTAAAAACATCGTTAATTTCATATAAATAAATGAATTTTAACATTATGAGAAGAAAATGGACACGTTTGAACTCATGTAATATAAGATAATGTAGTTTTTCCATCCGATCAAATCCATACATTAATTCACTACTGCATTTAAAAGTACTGAACGTTTTCCCAAATATTTGGATACATAAACAAAAATAACAGATCACTTCAACAAACCAGTTTTAATTTTCAAATAGTTTTCTACAGGATGTTAAAAATTAAATAGCACAGCTCTACTTCTGTAAAGATCTTTGGTATTTTGGACCCCTACGGAAATCAAGTTTGCTTTGAGGGTTTTTTGTCATCATAACAGAAGAAATTAATGAAAGAATAGTTAAAACACTACTTTCTCTACAGTATATGTATGATTATTTCTTTTTCTTTGTTACCTTCGAATCGTTTTAGTGGACATATCTCATTATATGCAGATTATGCACATAGGCATGCTCGACCCCATACACACACATACATTCAAATGAGCTCAGAGACCCCCAAGAATGGATCTCCTGATTGCGTGTCTATCAAAGTTTAAAGTGACAGTAAATTGAAACTCCTAATGGCGCCATATTTCAGCAGGATTTGAAAAGTATCTGTGCCTCTAATTTTCCCATCATGCCCCATTCTAGTTTGTAGAAGCTTAGAATGTATCTGTAGGCAATTTTCCACATGTGCAACGTCAAATATAATAGTTTGAAATATAAAATGTGCCTATTTTCCAAACAGCTGTTAGTCAAAATTCAAAATAAAATGCAGTTAATTTTCAAATTATATCATCAATTTAACAGTTACTGTAAGGTGGTGCTGTTCAAGTTTTGCCAGTTTAATGCCACTTTAAGCCAGGAATGTAAATGAATTGACAATATAATTACGCTCTATACAAAAATATATATGTTACCTGTCAGACTCCAGAAATGGCTCTGAACTTATAGCACCTACAAAAACAATCTAGGAAAACACCTGTCTTCCAGCAGCAGCACAACGCACCTATCTAACACTATACCGAGCTACATGTGTATAATGCACCTGTAATTTTGTTACGTTAACAAGACACGCACGGATAATGTTATTGTATGAGGCATGGATCGTCTGACACGCATTGTGTCAATACGGCGACCCTATACAATAGTTCGCACGTAGCGGTACGGGTTGTTATAGCAACAGCCATGCAGCCATCGGCCAGCTCAGAGAACTCCTAAAGACGGAGTTCTGTGGGCCAGCTGACTGGTATCGTAAATAAGACTGGCATAAACGTAGAGGGCTCATAAGGGAGATGCTTTACCTCTTCATCATTGAAATATACCTGGTGCTAGAGAGTTGACGCTCCTATTTATTTTTTTTTTTTTTTTTTGGGGGGGGGGGGTGGATTAAAGCCTCGTTGGTAAATCGGAAAAAATGGACCTCTGTATGCACATTTGAAAATCTGAGGGCTTTTTGATCATCCTTGCTTGTTTGTCGAATTTTTTTCTGCTAAACTTGTTGACAAATTTGGTCCGACAATACGCCCCTATATTATGGTTCAATCATATGGTTTCAATCACCATAGCTTTAAGAAACATAATTTATTAAGAGTATAATTATCTCCTGTTTTTGTTTTTTGTTTTATGGAAATCTCATTTCATAAAACTAGTCCTGGCCTTATCCGACATAGAATGACGCTTCAAATTTGGCCAAGACCCAGTAAAAATGCTTATGATTTACTGATTTCAAGTGATATACTTGAATTTATTGTACCCAAAGAATTTATTCTTGAATTAAGTGGGCAGTTATGTTAATGATACCTTACCCTTACCCCTAGGTTCTTTTACTTACTGCATCAGAAACTTCTTGGAACTTCGAGACGATGACAGGGATAAGGTTGAGAACAGCGCCCCAGTTTGACACCTCACCCGTGTTTAATCCTCGAAACTTCTCAATCGTCTTGTGTGAAGCAAGTTCGCAGAAGTTTATATCCTCTTTCAAGTGCTCGCGACAGAACTCGATTTCACTTCGGATCTTTTCGGCCTTGGCTCGTTGTTTTTCGTGGAGGGTGAGAGCCATCACGGTTTCACCGATACAGCTATGCATTTCATTGCATAATCTTTGAAGAGTTTCTACCGATGTGAGGAATAGATTGAGTACGTTGGTGAAGTGCGTTGGACGATCACCGTCTAACTTCTTAGAATGCTCATAACAATCACGAACCTGTAGAGAATGAGAATGTATTTTATTTATTTATTTATTTATTTATTTATTTATATATATTTATTTATTTCTGATAACTAGACAGGGTGAATCTTTATCACCAACATTGGTGATTTTCCATGAGGCCCTGTTAACAATGAAAGAAACAAGAGTAAAAAAAAATCCATGAGTATAAACTCATAACAACAACAAGAAATAAATAAGAACATGCATACAAGGTATTTAAAAAGTATTTGAAACGTCATATAATCAAAATAATGATACAAACACCGATATCAAATAAATTGAGCTCTAATATTTTTAGCTATAGTTATTATTTATTGGTTGTACCGCACCTAGTTTTCTGTAAGCGTCAGTGATCACAAATAATTATAGTTGTGCATTTTGTTTGACTCGTTCCTTGTTTGTCCCTAACGTCTAAATTATTGGATGGACTGAGTTGCACACGAACTGAAAACAAGAAATAAT
Organism: Heliocidaris erythrogramma; assembly: GCA_025617745.1. Taxonomy (NCBI): domain Eukaryota; kingdom Metazoa; phylum Echinodermata; class Echinoidea; order Camarodonta; family Echinometridae; genus Heliocidaris; species Heliocidaris erythrogramma. The sequence continues at coordinate 1,037,938 of CM046853.1, forward strand.
AGACATATCCAGGGGTGTTGAATGTGGGAGAGTCTGACCAAAGTTGCCGAAACGTTGTCTGAAATTATACGAGTCAAATAAAAGCATTCACATCCACATGCATATTATTTCATTTGCTGACAAATATTATTCAGCTATTGTTTACATCTGCCCCCCTCCCCCCTCCCCCGGACTTGTTGTGGGTGTACCTCTGATATGGTGGTGATACTGGGTCCATAGGTTGTATTCTGTCCTGTTGGTGATCTCAATAGTGCATCAATAAAGCTTCTCGTCTGTTTATAGAGTTTCTGACATGTTCCTTCTCGTAGTCCACGAAGTTCATTCGATAGCTGTGAGTTAACACGAGCTATATATGGTATTACCTCATCAGGATTCCGGTAAGAAGCCATCTTCTATTCTCAGATCAGGGGGATGAGGGTGACGGAAGCGACCGGATGATACTGTCTGTTTCTCTTGCAGTTCTATGGATGAAAATCGACATGATCGATGGATGGCGGTAGTGAATGAACACATAGATGTCGATCCATTTTCCGTTTGTGTGTGGGAGTTTATCAAATGATTATAGTCAATGTTCTAAAGTTCTCAACACTCACTATCTAAGAGTCCAAAAATAGTCCAAAAACTATGATTATGGCAGAGTATTTTCTTCCTTACTTACTAGACTTACTGGAAGACAAGAAGTATATTTTCACTAAATTGATAAACCAATTTTTTTTTTTAAATTATGGAATTGTCATTGGCAAGTATTGGCCTGGCTTAATCACGTATGGCTACCTTTCGCATGGGCGGATCTAGGGTTTGTAAAGGAGGGGACACAATTATTCAGATAAATATCTGACAGGCAAAAAAGAAAATTGAAAAGGGGCACCGGCCGGCTGTGCCCCTAAATCCACCAGTGCGTTTCGCTCCTAGTCTGGATACGCCACCTAATTCATAATAATAAAATGCATACAATTAATAATGGCATGGGGGAGCATATTCGTGAGAAAATTATATCGTTTGGTATGAGTAATGAATGCCGAGTTTGCATTAGGAGTTATTTCTGAATAATGAATGAAACACGATATATCATTGAAAACAAAAAGCAGCCGCGAGTCGAGCTACTTTTAGCCGCAGTGTGCGTGTTGCCACCAAAACAAAGAGTATTCTATTTGCTTTACAATCTTGCCTGAATCTCACCCTTCACTGATCAAACAACTAATGACCAGCTTCAATTAATTTCTGCAAGGTGTGAAATATCTAACAAAACGTTGTTTTTCTTCCTCCACTTTACTTCTAACGACTTGAAGACTGTATATATATTGCATTAGATCCCTTAACAAAGATATCTTATGAGGGGAGTTGAAAAATCACCACAAAATCTCGTGTTGTGCCCAACCCAGAGATTACATCTTTAAAAATTCCTCGGTCTGACGTTTTAAAGTGCTAACTTCTGTTGTAACTGAAATATACAAAATGTTATTCTCCTATGAAATTATACCCCCAAAAAAAAACAACAACAACAAACAAACAAATAAACAAACAAATCAAGACAAATATCTAGTATGATAGTATGGTAGTCAAACAACGTTTATATCCTAAAATTAACACAATTGGTAAAGCATTTGGTGCTGAATGTTAACAATCAATCAGCCTAAACAAATTATACTATCTCTCCCCCTCTCTCCCTCTCTCTCTCTCTCTCTCTCTCTCTCTCTCTCTCTGAATAAATGTACTTAAAATGAAATAGATTCGAGTCTACTATGATCTAATATTCCCTCACGTGGATCTTTGGATATTGACACAGATGCACATCAGTAGCAAGTCAACAGCTTGTAAGCTGCAAAACTTTGCACATGTAAATGTAGTTATCAGAAATATATTATTGTTTGATAGCCAAGTCCAAAAACATATTTTGAACATTGTCCTTTGAGCTATATATCTTATAGAATAATAGTACTATTGTTAAATAGTTGAAAGATTTTGTTCACAAGGAATGAAATGCTAGAATGATTGAATATGATATACCTTGCACAGTGCTAGCAATTTGAAATTGTATAATGTAATCCCTGCTCTTCGTAAGTAATAAGCCAGTTCGGGGTTAGCGCATGGTACAAAATAATGACCCCAAATATCCACAGATATTTTAGACATGGAGGGTCCCTTTATGTGCACTTCAGAAAAATAACTCTGGGAGTGATAGAGGTGCCTCATGAATAGCTTTTGTTTCCCCCTTTAAAAAGAATACTTCCACCTGGATATCATGGAATGCACCATTAGTGCATAATTGAATAATGATTACATGACATTCATGAGCACATATCGAATATTAGTGTCAGTGGGTTTTAGAATTTGGTACAGATGACCTTTATCTGCTCATGCTCAGATTGCAACTCCGAAATGGCTTATTATGCTAAGAAACATTCCAGTCTTTCTTTGTTAATAATTTCTGTCAATCTGGAAAAGACAGTCGTGAAATGGAAGAAGAGGAAGAGAAAGGGAGAAAGGGAGAGCGAGAGAGAAAAAGGGGATATAAATAATCATAGAAAGAAAATAAAGGAAGCAAGATGGACAGAGAGAGAGAGGGGGGCGGGGGGACGAAAGCGTGATGAAGAAGACTACAGTATGCATTGTGCGTGACATTCAGACCGAATAAATATTAATAGAGTCCGCGGTAACTCTGGATACGGGTAAACAAACAATATACAAGTTTTAATATCATGCAAGTGAGAGAGATTACTGGGTCGTTCCAAGCCTATTAATTACGCGTGAATTAACTCTTTCGAAAAAAATAGGTCAACAAATTACATTCTAATAATGAAAACCATTATATGAATGATAATTTAATATACTGCCAGATCACTTTGAAATTGTGTAATATTTGAATTTTGCAAGTCAGGTTAAGCAAACACCAAAATGTGGTATACATATTTGTCAATTGTCAGGTGATGATATACTAATATGAATTTTTAAAATGCTTCTCATAATTTTATTCCAAGTCTATTCCAAACTATTGGAAGTAATCATACCATCTAGGTTTCAGGCAAAACCATCATTACTCAGTGTGTAAACACAATATTTCCTTCTTCGAGTAAGTAGTAATTTTGTGTTGCCTTAAGTAAAAACCAAGGGGGGGGGGGGGAGACAGCTTGAGAATTTCCGTGATTATTTTCATTAGTGATTATGAAGAATAATATTTAATTCAGAGTTTGTTTTCTTGGTTATTTTGCTGGAAAAAAAACAAACTTTTAGACCAACTGAACTTCATCAAATCAAATAGAAGGCATATACAATGTCATGTATAATGCGAGAGACCATACTGAAAGGCACCATGCTTTACAGTGCTCATGTTTGTGCGATCATGTTTTAACCTCAACATTAGTATGATTAGCACCATGGTTATAATATTTATATCATCTCTGGTATAAATCATGATGTAACCAAGGCAACTCTGAGTTGATGCTAAACTACAAGGTGTGTCAATTATTCTTCATTGTTATGAATATAATCTGCATTATCCACCCATCCCTTAGTGGCACGAAGCCAAAGTTCTTGATAATGCGCTCTTTTTATCATGGACGTGACAAATTAAGCGGAAAATGATACGCTTTTGTCATTATTGATTGCTAAGCTATATGCATGGTAAGTAGTTTTCAGTAATGACAAAACAAACTTCGTATCTAACATCGAAACCTTGTAATGAAAAGGATTAACATTATTAGAATGGTTATTATCATTATAATATAACATTCAAGAATAAAAGAAACAATATCTTGTACATTTGAATGCCTTATAAAACACGAAGTGAGGAATAGATTATACATTAGATATCTCTGATGCTAGGCATTTAAAAGGTATGATATTTTCAGTTGTTTACTAAATGGGGAAATGAATTATATCCACTAAACTCATTTATTACAGTATGTACAGGATAGTAAACGGAATTATAATCTACAAAATATTAAAACATTGCGTGCACTCATGCAGTGGGTAATTTTGAAGAGTAAGGCCATTATCTGAAAAGGAAAGAAGTTGAATGCACCTGGTAGTGAGTAGATTGACACCACTATTGACACCACCATAGGTTATATTTCCCGCAATCTATAAGGAGATGTTCCGATCAATAAGAACATGTTTAATCAATAACGATGTAACCTACATGAAAACAGGTTTGCTTTGCTTTGCTAATAACCTTCGACTATATATATATATATATTGTCTTAAAGCCATTGCACTATAATTATTCATTGTAATAATGGGGTTTAAGACACGTTATACGATTATTGTTTTGTTATTTCTACTTAGTACATCACGTTATACACGTTATACGATACTGCCACTTTCAATTCAGCATATATATAGGAATAATTCATATTTTTTTTTACCCTTACTACTGGAAAATGCAGTAATTTCTGCAGTCAAGTTTCCAATTCTCATTTTTGCTTGTTTCTACACATTCTCTTTCTCTAGCTAAGTTGTTGTCAATACCATGCATAGTGCCAGTGTGCAGTGCCAAAGGGCTGATAATTTTACTATCCACATGGGCGAGCGTACTGTATAGTGCAGACCAGGGGCCTGTAACATAAAGAGATAAATCAATCTTACGATTGATGTCAATCGTAAGTCTATGGCAAACCATGTACTGAAGAGTTACAATTGATCGTAAGATTGATTGTATCTCTTTATGTTACAGGCCCCAGAACTTGTTTAACTTGGTCTTGAAGACCAGTAAATTCTGATAACAAATGATGTATATCTTTTTATGTGTACAGTAAACTTCATTATAAAGAACACTTTAATTACAAATTCTCAATACACAGAGTAATTTTACTACTTCTGTGTTTTCTATTTTTGACATAAGGTGGTTTCCTTAGTCCCAAGGAGATTGATATAACGAGGTCCCACTGTACTACCATTTTCATGCTAAAATAACAATTATTAATCATACTTTAAAAGTGTAAATTCTGAATATTAAATAATTTACATGTACTGTATATTACTTAATAACTTTGCAATATTTTCCTATACAGATACGTATGTAACCCATACATATTCCATAACTACAAATTTATTATAGAAATGAAAAATATGGAGATACATGCTGAAAGATGATTCAGTTTGTTTTACAAAGAAATGAACAATGCATACTACATGTATAATAAAGTAACATTATTTCAAATGAAAATGATATATTACAATAAATCCTACAAAATTCGAGCGATTTTAGCCAATCAACAGCCAGCAATTCAATTGAACGTATGGAAAACATTCAGGGGCGTATCCAAGCTTGGAAGGGGGGGGGGGAGGGGAGCTCATTATTCGGACGTTTTCGCACCATAGTATGTAGGCTTACAGTTAATTGTTAATTATTTACTGTTGTCCCTTTCTCATTTATGCAAAAAGTAAACTTCATTGGGGTCAAAATATTTCACATAATTAAAAATACTTCCAAATGTAACATAATGTCATGGCCCATCATTTTGCATTTACTTTAAGAAAACAATTATAATAAGCAGATATACAGCAGCACTCACCTGAAGAGATGACTGACAGCGGTATGTACCTCTTGGTAGATTTTCAGATCTAGATTACGATCTTGGTCAAATCAGAGCCCTTTCACACACCTGTCTCGCTAAATAGTCCGATTGTAAATAGGTGCAAATTGCTCTTGTCGCGATAACAAGAGCATGTGAGGGGTGTAATCTTGACACCGTATAGTTGGACCTGTCAATACAGCAAACACTTTGATAGCAGGTCTTTATTTACCATACTACACTATTGTTGGCCAACTCTCAGCCATGAATGAATGGGTAATCTGAGAGATAGTAATACTGGCTTGTAGGGTTACTACACCAACCTTCTATTCTATGTAAGAATTCTCAACTATACAGTCTTATCTGAATATCTTCAACAACGATGTTCTCTATCGCACAGCACAGAGACCATTGAAGTCTTTTCACTATAGTTACATTCAGTCACATAGTAATTTATTTTTTCTAATACAAAATACGCATCTAAAAGGGCCTTTCTTACTCACAAGCAAATAAAATCATATAAAACAGTATTTGAAATAAGACTAGATTCCATCATGGTTAAAGGGTGAACACATATGCTATTATCGTCATCTTTGACTGTCTTCGATCGGCATTGACCCGATTGGTATACACTATCCGAAGTGGTATACAATCTTACCCTGCACTGAAGGGTGCGATATGTCAACAATGCCGTTGCCATGACAATCCTTTCTTTGTCGGTTACCTGTCGTCTTATCTCTTCTGTTAAGATCGATTTCTTTTGTATTGTTTGTCTTAACGTATAATATTGATCAGTGAGTGTTCGAACTGAAAAGATCAATTGTATTGCATTGTATTGTATTTATTTTCCGTCAATCAAAACAACAAATAATAATACATGTACATTCATAATCATGAAAACAAGTTGATCAAAAAAGAAGACGGAGGGATGGCCCTACTCAGCGTTGTTGCCATAACTACGCTGTTTTACAGAGGGGTCCCTATAGACATAGAAAACATGTAAATATATATTGACCAAAAAAAGTTAACAACTTACCGTAATTAAAGAAACGAATTGGAGTAAAAACAGGAAAACAGAGAAAATATTTACAGTATATACAAGAGAGAAGGCTTAAAATATAGCGTACATTTAAATAAGATACCTGAGCAGCTACAAAAAGTCTGGAATAATTGTTTTTTAAATCCTTTCTGAATGTGTAATAATTTAGTAGTATGTGGAAGAGCATTACATTGGAAATGGAACCCTGTGGTACACCAACAGAAATGGGCAATGGTGCTGACAGAGTTGAGTCAATAGAAGATGAAGATGCAAATAATTATTGAACCATTGCAAACATTCTTCAGAGATACCGATATTGCGTAATTTTACTATAAGCAAGTTGGGATCAACGTAATCGAACGCTTTTTTCAAATCAATGAACACTTCTCCTGCATTTCCCTGATCAACGGCGTTCATCCATTCATCCGTAATATTAACCAAAGATGTTAATGTTGAGTGTTTACTCCTAAACCCAAATTGTACTGTTGATAAAAGTTTATTTTCTTCTAAAAATGATACTAACTGCCGCTGAACAAATCTTTCCATCAATTTTGATACCGTTACGGTAGGTAATACTGAAATTGGTCGAAAGTTATTTGGTGAAAAATCACTGGGGAGTGATGAAACACTCCCCAGAACAAGAACGAGAAGAATAGGATCAACAAGCAGAGAAAGAAAAAGGAAAAGGAGATAATTTTTTTTTTTTTTTTTTTTTTTGGGGGTGGGTCATCTATCAAATTATATCAACACTGATTTACAAATATGCCTTCTTCGACTTAAATCACCTTCGAAAAAGTGAAAGTAGATTAACTATTTTGTTTAAACATCAGTCAACTTATATACCAAAAGTTGGACCAGATTCTTCGCGAAACAACTCTACCCAGGCTCACCCAGATGATTGCCTACGCCGACGACCTGGTCATCGTATCAACACGCGAGTCTCTTCGAAGCTGCCAGGCCGCCCTGACTTCTCTTCAGGAAACAACCAAGGATCTAGGACTCAAGATTTCAACAGCCAAGACTAAAGCCATGCACTTCAGCCAGGCAACACCATCTTCCAGCCTTCAACTCAACGGACAAGACATCGCATGGGTCAAGGAATTCAAGTACTTAGGACTCATCATCGACCGGAGCCTCACCTTCAGCAGCCACATCAAGTACATCACCAAGCGCGTCAGATGCCGACTCAACGCCATGCGAGCCATCAGCAGTCTCCAAGGAGGAGCCAACTCACACGTCCTTCAGCGCATCTACAACACAACCATCAGACCCATCTTGGACTACGCGTGCATCGCCCTCTTCTTCGCATCGAAGTCAGCTAGACATCAACTAGAGATCATCCAGAATCGCGCAGCCCGCATCATCCTCGGAGTTCCAGCCTGGGCATGCACCCAGGCCTGCCTGCAGGAGACAGACCTCATCCCGCTCCAATTTCGCCACGACGCCCGCCTCGCAGCCTTCACCGACAAAGTTCTACGCACGCCCAGCCATCCTCTCCACAACCAAGTCAACACAGCGCTACAGAAGAATCGCGAAGCCTTCAGGGACAACACCTGGCTCTTCAAGACCGCAGACAACTGGAGACTTCACACCCCCGTCGACGACTAGGGTCATCCCTATAGCTAGAAGGTCCGATAGTTAGCGGGTCCGATAGACCGACACCCAATAGATAGAAGGTTCGATAGACCGAATGTACGAGAGGGTCCAGTAGACAGAAGGTTCTATAGACCGAATCGGCAGGAGGGTCCGATAGTCCGAAGGTTCTATAGATCGAATGACCAACAGGTCCGATAGTCAGAAGGTCCGATAGATAGAAGGTTCGATAGACCGAATGTACGAGAGGGTCCAATAGACAGAAGGTTCTATAGACCGAATCGGCAAAAGGGTCCGATAGTCCGAAGGTTCAGTAGGGGTCCGATAGTTAGAAGGTCCGATAGACCGACAATAAATACGTAAAAAGGGTAAAATAATGGATAAAATGATACGTGGGTAAAAAATAAGTGGTTAAAATAAGTGGGGGCCGCGTTCCAACCAAAGAAAAGGCAAAAAGGAAAGAAGAAAAGAAAAGAAATGAAAAGAAGAGAAAAAGAAAAGAAGAAATCAGAAAGGAAAGAGAAGAAAACAAAAATTAAAAAACTTCGCTCACTAGCATTATTAGGGTTATTTAACAATGCCAATTATATTTTCATTATAGATATTAATTAGTTATTAATATAATCGGCATATTTATGTATATAAACCAATGCCAATTATATTAATAAGTCATATTCTTATGGAAGTTATTTGGTTTGCATCTTGAATCTCTAGCTAATGTTATGCTATTTTTCTAATCAAAGAATGTTAGCAACATAACTGAAAAGAATCGAGCGGCAAGTTGACCTAAAGGGGCTAAAGAGATGAATTTTCAGAAATAATGGCCTGTGACCAATAGTCTCTTCCCAATATGAGAACGGAAGATGCCGATAACATGTTACACAGATTATGAGAACGGAATAACAATACGCTAGAACCTATTCTCAGGATACAAAATTCTTCTTTTTTTTTCTCTCTCTCTCTCTCGTTCGCTCGCTTTGCTCGCTCATACAATCAAGAAACTAGGCCTAGATTGTTTCTTGCAGCAAGCACCTCTTACGTCCTGCAGCAACAAGAAGCCCGAATATCAGAATATTCGGGCAGTGAAGTATCTGACTATTCTCGAATTCCCCCACCCCCCCCCAAAAAAAAAAATGGTATAATTTAACCGACAGAGTCCACAGACTAAAATTTGCCACAAGGTAGTAATATGGGTGTAGTCGGTGAACATTCAAAAAAGTATAAACGCTGACATCATAGCTGGTAGGAAAATATCACCTGACAACCCTAAAAAAAAAAAAAAAAACAAAAAAAAAATGGAAACGCCCCCTCCCAAGAAGGTGGTAGGGCCTAATTGAAACAATTTCATTTTTATCGGGCAGAATCTTATCTTTGGTTACATTTAATGAAAATTCAACTATAAAGTGTGCCCCATCGATTTCTTTGTTTATAAAATAACACTTGTGTTTGAAAGGGACGCCCTTTCCTCAGCTTGCTCCACTAGAAAAAAATGCTTCGGGCATGATGGGCCTCGGGGCTTTAGTGTGCACCATATAATTAGATTTCCATGTTTCAAAAAATGGTCAGCGTTCAAGGCCGTACGCAGGGGGGGGGGGGGGGAGGGGGGCAGTTGCCCCCCCCCCCCCAGAAATTTCAAAATCATATTTTTTTTAAATCGGGTTTTAGACTTCAAGTTATGGGTTCCTTTGAAAGCGATCATCTTGCCCCCCCCCCCCCCCCAGGAAAAAATTTCTGCTTACGGCCTTGTCAGCGTTCCCCATGGCCAATACATCGGTTTAGTGGCAAAATTAACCGGGGGCTGAGCTGCATGGGTGGACCACCCCCGCCCCACGGTGATGATGATGCTTTGATAAAACTACTTTTAACATTTTGAAAATGTATAAAACAAAACTTTAAAATAAGTTCCCCATTTTTTTTTGGGGGGGGGGTGGGCCTACAGACCTAGTGCATCGGTTTATTACAATACACATAGAAAAAGATAAGGCATTACCCTTTTCCTTTTATGAGATAAAACTATTAAAAACTTATTGTAGCCTATTCACTTATTTTACCGTTTTTACATTATAGTCGGTCTATCGGACCTTCTAACTATAGGACCCCTACTGACCCTTCGGACTATCAGACCCTTTTGCCGATTCGGTCTATAGAACCTTCTGTCTATCGGACCTTCTGACTATCGGACCCCGTTGGACATTCGATCTATAGAACCTTCGGACTATCGGACCCTCCGCCGATTCGGTCTATAGAACCGTCTGTCTATTGGACCCTCTCGTACATTCGGTCTATCGAACCTTCTATCTATTGGGTGTCGGTCTATCGGACCCGCTAACTATCGGACCTTCTAGCTATCGGGCTGTAACCTCGACGACTACACCCCAGAAACCCAAGACCGCATGTACCATCCACCATGGGAGCAGCCAACAGCAGATCTTCGAGTCATCCGACCCTACGACAGCAAATCCAGCGCGGAACCCGACCAAGTCACCAACGCAGCCTACAGAAGCATCGCAGAAGCAGAAGAAGGACACGCCACTGCCCCGTTAGTCTACTACACCGATGGATCAGTCAACCAAGATGGAACAGCAGGATTCGCCTTCGTCGCCCCTCACGCCACTCAGTCCTTCCGAGCCTCCAATGGATCATCCACTGTCCAGACGGAACTCGCAGCCATCCGCGAAGCCATCATAGACTCACGCGACCACGCCGAAGATATCATCGTCATCCACACCGACAGCCAAGGAGCAATCGACAACATCAGGAATCCTCATCGCGACAACACAGCACTCAACAAGGACATCAAGGACAACTTACAACGCAGCAACAAGAAATACATCATCAATTGGATCCCCAGCCACGTTGGAATTGCAGGCAACGAGGCGGCAGATGCCGCAGCCAAGACAGGAACGCGAAGACCAGAGCCAGATGTCATCATTAGAGTCAGCAGACGCCAGACCAAGTCCCACTTCAGACATACAGCCCGCAACAGATGGAAGGAACTTACTGACAACTCCCAGTCCGACTCTCTACGATGGAACGCCAGCCTACCAAACACCCGCGAAGCCAGAGCCGCCCTCAATAGACTACCAAGAAGAGCCCAGCGCGCCATCAACAGCATCAGAGTTAGAGCCAAGACCACGAGACAGACCAACGAGAAGTCAACCACCTGCGCCTACTGCAACCAGGACATCAGATGCCAGCACACCCACGACCTCACCGAATGCCCGCGTACATCGAGCCTACGAGCACGCCTCCTCGACCATCTCCCGAATCAGGATCACACCGCAGACAACCATCTCCTCGCAATCAACATCATCTCATCGCAGACCACCCGGAATTACAGTGAACTCCATGCATACAGACCTTTCATCCCGCAGCGTAACATCTAATATTCATCCAATAAACTACTGACGGCTTTATAGCCAACCCAGGGGACAAGCCTCCGGGGCAATGTCCCCTTCCCTCTTCAGTGAGGGATAAACCTCATCATCATCATCATCATCTAGCACACTTCACTCCTGATGACGGACAGTCAACCTGTCCGAAACGTCGAGTAACCTCCTACTCAAGCCTCATCTACTCAACCTTCGCTACTCTATCCATCGCTGCTCATCCACCGATCATCAACCAAGTCTTCTCATCTCATCTCATCTGGTCTACAGTCCTTTTCAGGACTTCACCCATTGTCACGAAAGATTATTTCTTCTTTTCTCTCTTGTCATCCTTTCTCGTCTATCCATCTCTAATTTCCTTTTCCCTTTCCTCCTACCAACACACATGGTGAACCGTAAACCTTCTCCACGTTATAAGCTCCACCATGCAAACCTTCAAAGTTCATCTAATAATAATAACGTTTTATTTACCCAGGGTAGCCACTTCAGTTTTCAAACTGCTCTTCCAGCGGGGCCCTGCATAACATAATATGTAATTATTACCCTTCTCCAATATACCTTAATCGAAGACAAGTCCAAATTGTGTTAGCTCTTTAATTTAATGCTATGACGACACACTAAGTTATTTCAAGTCATTCATAATATCATAAGTTATGAATTTGTTGATTTTCGTAAAAACTAACGAAATAATTTAATTTGAGAAAGCCTGACCATCATCAGACAGCATTTATAATATATTGTAATCTCTACTTTTATATTTCAATGATTTCAAACACAGTTGAGAACATTTATGAGCATCTCTACCTCCATCTTCACAAACAAAATCACCATCTACACCCTCTCAAGCAAAGCGTATGATGAGTAGTACGTGATCTTGTCGGTACATATGTTATTTCTGCTACGATTAAAATAATGTTATGTTGCTGTCGGGTATTATCTTTCTTCTCAAGACCGTAGCAAAAATGGATTCCGGGGGCTGGAAGAAAAATAAAGTGAGATGTCAGCTATGTTTAAGATAATAACATCTGTCTGATCGATAGCTTACATCTGAGGAGGGACTGAGATTAAGGAACGATTTGTTCTTGTTAAACTGAGGGAGTGCATCTTTACACGAACTGACCTCAAAAAGTAAGCAGAGCAGGTCTTATCGGATAGTTGTGGCCGAAAGAATTTCCACATTAATTTTTCCCAGAAATACGATATCGGAAATCCCATGCATCTCTCTCCAAACACAAATCAGAAAAATCTCTGACAAGCAAAAAGAAATAAACGAAAGGGCGTTCTAAATATTTTTCAGAAGCGTTTTATTTCTTTAATAAATCATGTGACAAGCAAAGAAAAGGCGGATTCTCGAGTTATTCCACACCTAAAATCTCTGACAGCCCTTCTGACGATCACAAAGGGAGATTCGCTGGTCTAGGAAGGAGGGCGGCCATAGGCCCCTCGCCCCCCCCCCCCCCCCGATCCGTCTATGGAGAAGAAATAGAATGATGGAAATGAAATTACATTGATAGCGGCCAAGTGTGACAAATACATGGACTGATGGGAGTGGAAAGATAGAGAACGGTAAAATGATATCAAGATAATGATACATCAGACAATAAATCGGTAATGACATGAACATAGTTTGACAAATGAGGAGACATGAGAGAGAGAGAGAGAGAGAGAGAGAGAGAGAGAGAGAGAGAGAGGGAGGGAAAGAGAAAGGAGTATGTCGGGAGGTGAAGAGAGAAAGAGAAAGAGAAAAGAAGAGGGGGAGAAAGAGAGGAAGATAAATGGAAATACAGACAGCTATATCAATTAGAGTGCATAAAATTGAAGAGGATGGAGAAGTAGGCTTGTATCTTTTTTCCGTTGACTTTCCTAAACGCTAACCATAAAAACAATGTAGATGAAGTTTCAACGAACAAGTCTTTTTAATCATTTATATAATCATTAAACTTCTCTTTTTCATTTCATGATTTTTATATTTTTGATTGCCCTTTATCGCGTTTATTGCTCCAGCGTATAATTGTCGATAGATGGCGGTAGTGCGCTATTGAAGTTGACCTATAATTTTGTGGGTCTGTATAGGCGTGTGGGCTTAGAACAGTAATAAACACATAAAGAGGAGAGAAATATGAATAATAATGGTATTTCTAATGTTAATATTTTTAAACATTTAATAGGACATGATCAATGGCGGTCTGCTTGTGCGAATAATATTGATAGGAACTATGTTATGAATGTTTATATAAATTTGAATACACAATAGGCATGATAGGCCTTGGCTTAAATGCATTCTTCTGTAATCAGTTTAATATTGATAATTACGCTCGAAGAATAAACACTGGGTTCCAAGGAAAGAACTTTATGGGAAAATATAAACTCTTTGCTGACAAGTCCACTCCTTAAAATCTAAGAAGAAATATTAAGCTTGCCAAGAAATAATAATAATATGAGTAACTGCGGCTAAATAAAGGAATAATGAAACAAGATTATGATCTGTAAATATAAGAGAACCGTATATGATGCGTAATTACGTAATCAGAGTTTGAAAATCTAGAAATATACATGTATTTCAAGTATTTCAAAACAATTAAATATCACAGAAATCGCTCTATTCCACCTTAAAAAGGTGCTGACTTTACAAAATGATGTGTTGCCTAGATGGGACTTTATATACAGCACTAGACAATTTGATAATTAATCCCGTGTAAGCAAAATATCTTCTTGATCATTTTGAGGATAAGAATATGGAAATCCTTAGTGAGAAATACGGAAATACATAACAATGTAGATAAATGTAATCATTACTCATTTCATTTGTGGCTGCATATCACCTCTGCAATAAAAAAATGGCACTCATTTCAACTTAGTTAGTATGCTTACTTTCAATATTTTGAATGTGATCATGGTGATTATATAATATATTAGTAAAGCGCTTAGAGACATCGTCCATGTACTAGACGCTATATAAAAGCGGATTATCATTATTATTATTATTATTATCTCACATTGTTTGAGTTGCAAAGAAAAAGAATTAAAGAATATCAAGAAGGAAATCAAGTCATTTCAAGCCATTTTCCAATTTTTGAAATTTCTGATCATCCAAGACCTTAAAGTCCAGTTTCTTATAATGCATGAGATTGACTCTTCTAATTCTGTACATCTCTTCATAAAGATCCATGAGAAATGGTTTGAACTGTTCTTCTTTAGCCATCTCCAGAAGATCTTTATGGTACTCCCTCATGATTGATCCCATGTAATGAGCATATCTATGAGGCATCTTCATGGTGGTCATTCTCCATTGGTAATCATCTTCGGTGGATTGATCCATCTCATGTTGGCTTGGTAGTTGATAGGTCCCCATCCAACACGCCAGAACAAACTTAACCTGAGCGGTAAAGTGAGGGAAGGGGAGGACTTTCTGAGTGATACCAATGAAAGCTAGAGATGAGTAGGTGGTATGAATGATGTGTTTATAGAGTGGTACAATCCGTCTATCCACCACGTCTAGCTTACACTCCGGTGTAAGGAAACTAAAATCATAATTGTAACCCGTGCAGTAGATCACAGCATCGGCTCGACAACGTTCTCCATCAGCAAAGACCACTTCATCTTCCGTAAATGATGCGATCTCCTTGGTTTGCTGGATGTTGTCTGGTAGAGGAGCAACCACCCGATCCTTCCAATGACTCAGATAGACACACTTTGCGTGAGGAGCAACATCTAGGATGATATCCAAGCCAGATGAAGCTGCTCCTAGGACCACTACTACTTGATCCTTGAAGGAATCTGGATGACGATAGTTGTGACTGTGTATCTGGTGTCCTTTGAATTTATCACGTCCTGGGAGATCGGGGGTGTTTGGTATTGCATAATGACTGTCGATTAAAGAAAATTATTGAAAGTCATGTTTAGATGTAACATTATGAATCTATTCTGCTCAGCCGCCTCAGCGATAGTGAAAAAAAAGTCAAAATGCATCCTCAAGCTTTTTTTTTAAATTTATTTATTCTTTCTTTTCTTTTTTCTTTTTCTTTTTCTTTTTTTCTCTCTCTCTCTCTTTTTTTTTTTTTTTTTTTTTTTTTTGGGGGGGGGGGGGGGGGTGGACATTATGAATGTTATAGGCAGAAGATTATCAGACCCCTGCTGACATGTCTATGTACCACATGAAGAACTGTGACTGCAGAGGATATAAAATGATGATTTTTTTTTTCTTTTTTAAAAGTCTTTATTGCTCTGAAGTCATGCACGAACAAATT
Source organism: Heliocidaris erythrogramma (assembly GCA_025617745.1). NCBI lineage: Eukaryota > Metazoa > Echinodermata > Echinoidea > Camarodonta > Echinometridae > Heliocidaris > Heliocidaris erythrogramma. The sequence continues at coordinate 1,053,719 of CM046853.1, forward strand.
TTATTGATGGTTTTATTTGTAATAATTCCCTTATCGATGAATGATATCAAGGTAAGTTATGAAAGAGACAATACCTCATAAAAGTACCGGCAAACAAAAGATGAAGATTTTTACCCATTGCACACAATAACTAGATCAAAAATGGCGGTTGTCTGTTTCTTGGTCTTGACGTCACAGACGGTTATCTCCCATGTTACTGAATCGTCTGGTGATTTGATTGGTTTTACCGACTCGACTAATGTGTAGAACTGTCATAGGAATTAATTGGAAAGATTATATGAGTACATTCAAGGTATTAATTTGTACACAAGACAAATATCGGTCTTTGGACCGTTTATCCTTGTTTTTGATAGGTTTAGCTCAATAAAATCCGATATATAATTTATATGTCATGAATAATAAGAACATTTGGTTTGAAAGGGAGAAAGGCGTTAATTTGTAAGACAAACTACCATGAATCATTCCTTTGATGGGTCGATTCAGTACTTTGATTATGTCCTGGGTACGTTTTGTATGTCAGGATATTTGACTTGAACTATGTCAAAATCAAAGACATAATATCCTTCAAAGTAATTGTATTGTAAGATATAACCAGTTTGATATCAAAACCGAGAGGGAGAGAGAGAAAAGAGAGAGAAAGAGAAAGAGAGAGAGAGAGAGAGAGAAAGAGATGGAGTGAAACGGGACGGAAAGAGAGAGAAAATAAAAGGGAAGAGAATAGAGATTATTCAGAAAGTGTATTCCATAGAGTTCCATACGTTCTGCATGATATGTAACAATAATAGTGTATTCTTTAATCAGTTCGATTTTTGTCAACCAAATGTTAGTGCATAGCCTTTTTAAATTGAAATATCTCTGCTTTAGGTTTTCATTCTTTTGTTGATTTTGGTATCTAGTGCCGGATCCATGCAGGATTTTGTTAGGGAGGGGGCCCAATATTCAGCATTTGGGGGGCGTCTGTTCAATGCAAAATCCTCCGACAAGCAAACATTTCAAAAAATAATAGAAATAAAAGTCAGAGTTTTCAGTGTCTTTATTTTTTGCCCGGGGAGCCCCTGGATCCGCCCCTGTTGGTATACCTATCGCACTTTTGATATTATGTTTACATTTAATGTGTATGGATGTCCTACCTGAATAAATCGGTGGAGCTGAAAATGATCAGAGTATTGTTGCAAGTAATCCAAGACGTCTGTATGCTTTACGAAGGATGGAAGTCTGTCATCAAAAGGGAGATCGGGGAAGGCCATGATCTCCTTAGGTAGATTCGTTCTACAGAGAATACAATAGCAGTAATATCAAACTATAGTCCCTAATGCTATGTTTATTTTGAATTGAGAGATAGAGATATAAGTCTATTTTGCAACATAATAATACTCTTCTAATTCCATGAATTCTTAACCCGTTGATTACTGAACTCTCTTATTCCCATAGACTTGACACAAGGACCATTCGGTTCCCGTATGCAACGGGTTAACATAAACAATAAATAATTTCATTAACAAGCCTAGGTAATGAACATGCTAACCTCATCTGAATAAATATTTGGAGAGGTTTTCTTTTATTAAAAAAACATGACATCAAACCATGAAATGGATATGAGAGAAAATCATTTTTTGTAATTACATAGTACTACTTGATTTATTATTTTAAAAAATCATTTCATGTATAATTATTGCGGAACTAGTTTTTCAAGCTCATCGCTTTTCTTGTTGCTTCCCTTTTCTTCGTCATTATTCATGATATTACTGTCTTGTACAATGTCACTTGTGTATCTAAATGTATTATTATTTGATGATGAAATAACATACGTGTAAATTAAATTTAATTAATCGTTGACCTTAATTTGCTGACTATTCTAATGTAATAATTTGCCCTTCAAAGAACTACCGGAGTGGCAAAAAGCTTGTTATTCAGACAGATTTCATTCTAACAAAACTTTTACTTAGCATTTAGAACTCCTAGCCAAAAGTGTTGTAATGTAATGTAGAAATGTAATGAATCATACAACAAGTAAAAAAGAAAGGTTAAAGGTCCCATGCCAAGCAAATGCATGTTGAATTTTGTTCATTTATGATACCTGATCATCATAATGTGGCCAAGAAAAGATCTAAATATATGTCATATATTTTATTTTTTCTTCAGATTACTGGGTTCCGCTCACAAAAAAGATGAAAAGCCAACACTCCCCTTGTGACATCACTTGTCAATCATCATCCATCATCCATATTAGCATGACAGTGACTACCCGACATAACAATATCTATTGAGGTGTTGTGGATCAGTGGATAAGTCCCTGGACTGTGAACCACGAGGTCCGGGGTTCGAATCCCACCGCAGCACTAGCGTCCTTTGGCAAGACGTTAATCTACATTTGCCACTCAGGTGTTAAATAGGTACCCGGTAGGATGGCGAAAGTTAATGTCCTTTGCTTAGCATGTGTGCGCTTAACAGGCGACTGGCTGGAATACTCACCAGGGAGCGGAGAATGTGCATACATTGTGTGCGGGCATGCCAGAGTCCGATGACCAGGGTAATAATATATCTGTAAAGCGCTTAGAGACATCTCCGATGTATTAGGTGCTATATAAAAGCTGAATATTATTATTATTATTGAATTGTTGTTGGTTTTGTGGGCGGATCCCAGTAATCTGAAGAAAAAATACTGACAAATTATTATAAAATATATGACATATATTCAAATATGTTTTGGACACAATTATAAATGATGATTAGGGTATCATAAATCAACAAAAGTCAACATGAATATTCTTGGCATGGGCCCTTTACTATAAAGTTTACTCGACTTTGCCATTTTTACCATTTTATGATAGTTTGAACAAATTACTTGCGATGAATTTATCATGTTTATGACGTTATCAAATACTGCTTGAACGAGGTTGTATCAATAAAAGAACACTGATCTTAGGCATTTTACTCCCAGTGTTAAAGATCTATGCTCGATCTGTAATGAAAAACACAAGTCAGAAAAAATCGGAACCAGCCGTGAACCAGAATAGCCTGGTGGTTAAGTCGCTGCCCGGCAAGCAGTAGATGACAGGTTCGAATCCCGCTGGTTCCAATTTTTTCTGCATCCGATCTTTAACACTGGGAGTAAAATGCCTAAAAATTTGTTTACAAATTAAAATTCCTCCCATCAAGCTTCTTCGTTTACTAACATGATCTTACTTGAGTGATTTGTACATGCTAGAATGTATAGGTAAGCCATATTGGTCTAAGCCAACATTCTCTGTGTAGACCCAAGTTCCTCCTACCCGATCCGCCTTCTCATAGACCACAATGTCAAAATGCTGAGGGTTAGCCGATAGATGGCGTGCTGCACATAGTCCTCCAGCTCCAGCTCCTATCACAGCTACACGTCGTTTACTCATAACGTCTCTGTATCATAAAGAGCAGTGGATTTGATCAATGTGATTATCATTAAAATCCATCCTCAAGAAGACAAAGTTAAAGAGTAAAAAGGAAAGGGATGATAGTAGAACTCGAGTGTTACAACAATAAGGGGAAATGGACCTACATAACGTGCAGTGGCGGTTGTCTGCAGTGGCGGTTGTCTGACTCAAACTGACCTATAGAGATGTCTTTGCTTAGTTTTAGAAAATATAATCAACTAATAGTGGTTTTGTATTTATGATATCAAACAGAGATGAATTGAATGTGCTTGAGGAAGGAGAGAGGGAGAGGGAGAGAGAGAGAGAGAGAGGGGGGGACAGTAGTCTGCAGGCACAGACCCTAATTTGACACTTTATCAGAAAATCATTGTGTCTTGAGAGAAGCCTAATTCAGCTACCTTCTGGTCGTGCCAATGTGTCAGGAGCAGCTATATAGTAGATGGTCTATGGTAGTCTTACAGTGCAGACACTCTTTTACGACTGATCAGGGTTTGTGCGGGGGGGGGGGGGGCACTCACATATATATGTCACACATGTATGTGCCGCTGTGACGTCCCCCATTTTCAACCTTCTCGGGTCGCTCCCATGATATGCGATTTCACTAACCGCAACTCGATTGGCTTCCGACTCGCTCCCTAGAATATGAGAAAACGGGAACGGTCGCTCCCTAGCCTCCCAAGCCAGCGCAGCTGGGGAGCTGGGCGGCCTAGTGCCCCCTAACTTAGTGCTAGCGGTAGCCTCTTGTCGAGGCCCTGGCGCTGTTGAAATACTTGGCGATATGGAGGCAAAATTTCTGGCGAGCGAAGCGAGCCAGAAAAACCGAGGCGCTTGCGCCGAGGGCCTCTTGACACCCGACCTGAATTATATATTCATGAGGCACGATTTCCTACTGAATTATGCATGAAAACGTGAATAGTTAGATAACCGCGGCGATCGCCCAGCAAATTGGCCAATGAAATTTCAAGGATTTCTTACTTCAGTTCTGGACTAGTCTATTATTTTTTGGGGGGGATTACGTAAATCTCTTGCTCAAAATACATTCACAGACAAGCACATTATGAAGAATTCGATCTCTAGCTTACAAACCATGGTAATTTGAAATAAGACAAATGTACATATTTCTCAAGAGATCATCATATATTTCCAAATAATGAAGAATGGGCAATAAAAGTCACCGTTCAACAATAGATGCATCTCCATCAACTTTACTGCCCGGCAAGGCCCCGGGGGATCCGCCTGGCCCTCGCGAAGCATGCAGCAGTCTCACTCTCCATCCCTGGCCCACGGAGGTAATCAGCACAGAGCGGTAGCGCGTGAAAAATAACAATTTTTCCATAGCCAGTAGGCAGATTCACAAAAACATCTTGTCCTTTAAGTGCAGATTTGATTTCATCAACTTGCAAATCTTTGAATCTGTCAATCTTCAACATTCTAGCGGCATATTCTAAGCTCTTACAAATATCGTCATCACTCGTCGTGGAAGAAACGTTGAACGCCATTTTGGGCTGCGATTAATTAATATGTAAGAAATAGCGTGCAGTCGAGTCATGAATATTTAACATTACGTCATGGTAGCTCGCGCTTATTGGATGATTTTCACCGACTAAAATTTGGTCGGAATATTCGTCAAAACAATGAAATACAAAAGAAATTCAGATCGGGTGTCAAGAGGCCCTCGGCGCAAGCGCCTCGGTCTTTCTGGCTCGCTTCGCTCGCCAGAAATTTTGCCTCCATATCGCCAAGGATTTCAACAGCGCCAGGGCCTCGACAAGAGGCTATGTTAGCGGCGGCTCAGCGAGATCAATCTGCATGCAACATCGAGTCAGTGCAGTAGCGCGGCATGTACAGCTTTAAAAACAGCGCTGCGACAGCTGACTCAGCTCATGCACCGCATCGCGAGCAGCTAAAATTAGCTCTGCCTATCAGCCCTTTCGCTCCTTAGACCCTCAAAAATGAGCTTCTTCAGTTAACCATTTAGCTCCTTAGCCCCCTGTTTTGAGATTGGCAGCGGCACACCCACGTCCAAAAACAGGTTGAGTGCCCGGCCCCGGGGGTTTGTGCCTGCAAACTGGGGGGACAGCGCACATCGTGGTCCTTAGTTTCTTAACATTTATATGACCTAAGCATGCTAGTACATGAATGTATTATCTGATATGGAATTCAAACCTTAATTCTTTAAATTTTTCCATATAAATTAAATTGATAAGACTATGCTCGTCCTGCTCTTTTTGTCAAGTTATGCCCTTTTTTGGTGCGTATGAACATGTTTTTAAATTAAGGTTGTTACCATTTAATTGTCCATTTGACACTCTTATGTAGTCAATAACGAACCTAGAAAACTCGTGTTTACACTATGGTCTTCACTGAAGTTGTTGTTTTTTATTTGTGATCTTATGTGGTCCTAGAACAATTTCAGCTATGTTGCACAAAGGGCAATTTTCATAATTTGCATAAATCTAAAGTGGCGCCTGGTAGATATTGAAACCCAGCTTTTGAACTACAGTCAAACCTGTCTATAGCGGCCACCGAAGGGAAACGGAAAAAGTGGCCGCTATAGACAGGTCGGCGGCCATTTTTAATTTTTTGCACATACACTGTTACACGCAACAAAGTTATACTAAACTAGTGTACATGCATCCATATATATCACTTGGGAAAAGAAGCTATAGATCAACAGATTTGACGTATAACATGTCATATGATATATAAATGCCAAAATAATATGCTTTGTTGTCAATAAATGAGAAAAACAATAGATATACGAGCAATCTGTGTAAAATGAATTTTCCCTCAAATTACCACGTACGTACCACCCGCGGTAGACGCGGCTGAGTGCTGTTCTTGATTTTTATATAGTCTAAAAACGATGTCTAAACTCTAATCATGCTTTTGCTTCCTGTCAAAAAATTACAATAATAAGTTTATCTTTTGAATAAAATCGTGCAATCAATTTTCATTCAATAAATATTTGCCTTTTGAATGGTTTAAAAGAAGTTTTAACTGTTTTTGAGAACAGGCGATAGAAGTGCTCGCTTGCATTCGTCGAAAGTGCGAACGTCGACAATGGCCTGGACGGGGGCCTGGATCGCCGGTGGACGATCCGGCCGGGTGGACGATCCGAGTCGAGTTTTCACGCCGTTTTTCAGCAGGACAATCTCTCGTACATGAAATCGTTATTATTGATCTTTAAAAATAATAATACTTGGTAGTATTTTATTATTTTCACTTTCTAAAAAAACTCACTCCTTTATTATTTTTTACAAAAGTTGTAACGCTTTGAATTTTTTTTTTTATAAATCTTTTAAAAATCAAAAATTATATTGAAGTGTACGAGCCTGTGCTATTGCGCAATGGCGATCAATATCAATGCAATGCGACCGTGATAGCTTAGGAGAACAATACAACTAAAGGGCAGGGGATTGCAGCTGGATGGTGCGAAGATTACGTAAACGAACAATACTAGTGCTTAATTCTTACTAAAGAGACTTTTAATCTCTAATTAGTCGGCAATGTGGTGAAACTATTAGATCTTCATGGCCACTGTAGAATCTATTCACAACGTTTGTGTGAGAGTGTGACTGAGCTAGGACTCGGTAAACACATCGCGCCTATGGCAAAAACTACTTTTTTGTGCATGAAGCTACGGCTTGACTCGATATTAGTGGCCGCTATACGCGGTCAGATATTGTCCGAGGGATACATAATGGGTGGCCGCTGGCCGCGTTAGGCAGGTGACCGCTATATGCAGGGTCTACAACACAGTAATTTCCTGCGGGGGATTTTTTGGTGGCCGCTATAAGCAGGTGGCCGCTAAGACAGGTTTGACTGTACATGTCACATCCGGGTGTCACATACTAGTGTATGAAGTATGTATACAGGGGTTTCAAGGGACGTAGAATTCATTTCTAACACAAGTTTTGGAATCTAAGGTCACGTTTAGGTCATAAAGGTCAAAGAAAGGTCAAATTTGTTACCTGTTTACATGACCGTGCATGTACTTGTTATAAATGCCTTATGTTTAAATAAATGGGCTTTGGGTGTGTAGAACTAATTTCTGAGATCATTCATTCATTTATTGGTCAGAAGTGAACTTGATATTATAAGGGATAGTACTTTGTTTAGATATGATTTGTCTTTGACCGGGGTTTGTGGCGCCGAATGCCTTGATGATGCTATGTTTTCAATCTAAGTCGAGTTCACGTGAAGGTCAGGTCAAAGTTCAATCTTACCTCTGGTCCCCGCTCTGGTCACGTCACAAAGGTCAAATTCAAATAGCTGTCATTTTTAGTTCATTGTCAGGACTCAGGGATTAAATTTGTATTCAAAATTGTGCCGCTTCAAATCATCTCAGTTTAGTTTCTTAACGTTTTGGTATATACTGCAAACCATTGAATGATTATTAAAAATATATTATAATGTCGTATGACTTGAGGTGCTGCAGTTCAGGATATCCACAGCAGTGACAGCACCTATATGCATCGTAATGGCTTTTGCTAAACAGTCGGGTAACGTCGCGTCGCGTTGGTAGAAATTTTCAAACATTTTTCAGGAAGGTGTCTTCAAGGGGACAAATTGAAAAAGAGTCCATCTCGGTATGATTTTTCCCATTTTCAGGCTAAAAACGACAAACAAGGGAATAAAGAAAACAATAGAAGGATAATGCAAAGAAAAACATGAACTATAAAGAGAGAATAGAAGGGTAGGAAGGATGGAAGAAAATATGATGAAAGGAAACAAAGAATGCAGCAAAAGGTCCGTCCGTCCGTCCGTGTGTGCTCAAAACGTTAGAAAATGCTACTTCTCCGTCATTTCTTGGCCGATTTTGATTCTGATTGTTTTATCTGATAGGGCTGAGTGGGGGATTCCAAACTTCTACACAAAATCATGAAATTCATCAATTATGCAAATTTATGCAAATTTATTCAAAATCGACGAAAAATGCTACTTCTCCTCTATTTCACACCGTATTTTGAATCTGATTGTTTTATCTGATAGGGCTGGGTAGGGGCTGTCAAACCTCTACACAGAATTTTGAAATTCATTAATTATGCAAATTTATTGTAATTTATTCAAAATCAACAGAAAATGCATTTGTAATCATAAAACATTAATTTGATAATTCATTTCTCACATTTATCTTCAAGGTTCTATCAGAAATTACATAAATTAACAGCCATTCCACAGATCTACACTTCTGGCGGGGACATAATTATATTACGCATCGCGTAATTGCTAATTCAGTTGTTTTTAATCCTTTTATTATTTTTTTCTTTCCACCTTTCCTTTCATTACGTTATTCTTTTATTGCTTTTATCATTTTGTTTTCCATCTTTCATAATGTTACTGTTTATATTTATTCTTTTTATCCTCTTTTTTTTATTGCTTTCCATCTTCACTTTATTCTTTCTTCCCTTTTATCATCTTCTCTTCCACCTTTCTTCATGTTTATATTTATCTTTTTATCATTTTTCTCTCTATCTCTCGCTTTGTCATTTCTTGCTTTTATCCTTCTATCAATTATCTTTCCATCCTTCCTCTCGTTATGATATTCTTTGTTTCCTGTTATCATTTTCTCCCCCACCTTCCTCACGTTAATCTTTATCCTTCTATCATTTTTCTCTCTCTGTCTTTCTTTATAATAAGTTAAACTTTTTTTATCCTATCATTTCTCTCTCTATCTTTCATATTATTCTTTTTAAAATTATTTTCTGCTTCCCATCTTTACTTACTTTCCTTAAAACATTCTTTGCTTTTATCCTATCATTTTGTTTTCCTTTCATCTTTTCTTTCGTTATGTTATTCCTTTATTCAAATTATCATCTTCTCTTCTATCTTTCCTTATGTTACTCTTAATATCTTTATCCGTTTATCATTTATGTCTCTATCTTTCTTTATGTTATTCTTTGTTTTTATCCACTTATTTTTACTTTCCAACTTTCCTTTTGTTGTATTCTTTGTTTCCTTTCATCATATTTTCTTCCATCCTTCCTACCCTTCTATTCTCTCTTTATAGTTCATGTATTTCTTTGCATTATCCTTCTATTGTTTTCTTTATTCCCTTGTTTGTCGTTTTTAGCATGAAAACGGGAAAATCATACTGAGATGGACTCTTTTTCAATTTGTCCCCTTGAAGACACCTTCCTGAAAAATGTTCGAAAATTTCTACCAACGCGACGCGACGTTACCCGACTGTTTAGCAAAAGCCATGTTTCTTCCTGGTGATGTGGTAATGCACTTGGACAATTTGGCTTGCATTACCGGTAATTATGACTATTGCTGAAGGTTGCCCTTTGGGCAACAAAGCTGAAAATGTTCTTGGACCACATAAGATCACAAATCAGCAAAGAAACAAAATCAATGTACAAATTTTCTAGGTTCATGAAATGTCAAGCCGACTATAATGAATAAGCTTACCTGTCCAACGTAGATGCCTGGAAAACGAAGAATGTGAAATGTAGGCGTACTGTACGTGCTTCGGAACATTGTACTATGGACCCTAAGTACTCAAACGAATTATGGTTTACAGACATTATGGAATAACGTGTAAGGTAGAATTCCAGTGGCGTATCTAGTGAACAGGATGGTGCCGGGTAACCTCCCCTGTTTAGAGGTTAAACAAAATAAAATAGTCGTACAAAGTTGGTGGTTTAATGCAAGCGGGGCTGTTCCTTTTAATATTTTTTGTTTCAAGTATTCTTTTATTCATTTCTTTTTAGTGAAATCAACAGTCAACACAAAAATAGTAATATTACAACCATGAACAAATTATAAACAGAAACTTTTACAATTTACAAGTAAACCTATACGTATAAGGAAAAATGTATACATTCATGGAAGAACAAAGAATTTATACATACATGTACTCATTTGTAATTCACTTAAAATCTCAGCTTACTTGAATTATACAGATATACAACTGAAAATATACCTTTGCGTATCTGGAAAAATGTACATACATTCATGGAAGAACAAATAATTTATACAGCTGAAAATATACCTTAAATATAACATAACTGTTCCTTTCATATGTTGTTTTTTCAGAAAGAAAAAAAATCATCTGTTCCTTTCATATGTTGTATTTTTTCACAGAAAGAAAAAATCATAAAAGAGAGGGGGAGAAGAACGAGACACACCCGCACATACCAACACAATACCTCATCCCTTCTAGCCCCCCCCCCCCCCCCCCACACACACACATACCTCTCTGTACTCCGCGACTTTGTAGGGAAGTACAGTCCATTCATAGCTCTTAATTAACACTTTTATCCATTGCACTTCGTATAAAAAAGTCCCCTCCCTTCATCTGAAATCAAAAGCTTCCCATTTCTTTTTAAGTGTAATGACAGGGTGTTACGATCTACTGCTATCTTTTTTTCTTCAACTTTATTTCCTACCAATATTTCTCTCACTGCTTTGCTGTTAGGAGGTATATTTCTCTTCCTGCATTGAAATATCAAATATTTGATTAACAATATTACATGATTAAATAAATACATTTTCCCCTCACCGCCCAAAGTCACACCGAGTAGAATTCTCTCCCAGTTTAATTCCTTTAAAGTTCAGCGCATTACACATGATTTCCAATAGCAACTGAATCTATTCACATTCATGAAATACGTGACAATATCGGCCTTTTCACACGAGAGTAAATCCATTGTATGGAAAGCTTATAGTTTAAAGGGCCCCTGCAACCAAACGCAACCCAAATGCAAGTTCTTTGCTGTTGATGTGTAGGGATGCATACAACTAATATTCGGTTATTCAAGCATCGAGATATGTTTCATGATTTTTAAATGTTTTTTGAAATATTTTTCCAACCTCCTAAACTCCACCTTAAAAAAAAGCTCTAGATCTCATTCCTGCAGTGACATCATCTGTCAATCATCAGTCAGCTACACTAACATTCTACAATAGACAGTGGAATATAACTTCCCCCAGCTCAGTAAATGCTCACAATATAGAATTGCATGCTTTCGAACAATACCTCCTCATTACCATTCATTTCCTGGTGAAGCTACATTATGTCTGACATAGCAACTACTATGTAGGCATTGTATGGTCTATTAGAACAGATGGTCATCTCTGGCAAAGCTACATACCACTGTCTCTCCTTAGCTCACTAATGATTGACAGATGATGTCACTGCAGGAATGAGATCTGGAGCATTTTTTAAGGGTGGAGCTTAGCATGTTTCAGAAAATGATTTCAAAAAATATTTAAAAATTATGAAACATATTTAGATGTTTGAATATCAAAATATGAGTTGTATGCATCCTTGCACATCAACACAAATCAACTTGCATTTGGGTTGCAGTTGACCTTTAAAGCTCTTTAAGCTAATAAGCTTCATAGCTGAATTTTACTCCTGTGTGAAAACAGGGTTGGAGCCAGTCCAAACCGATATAAATCATGATTCGTGAACATAATCTCATATATTTTGAATTGGAATTCCTTAAGCTCACCAATTAAACTAAATTTCCTTGGTCTAAGGGAACCGTTTTCTCTGTCTCTACTAGACAAATCAAATAATTATTTTAATCTATTTACTACAGGGGGATTCTAATTTACTGTTGAGAATAGTTGTATATAATCTCTTCGAAAAAATTTCACTGAAGGGGACAATTTTATCTGCGAGCAAAGATAATATTCCTTCCCTATCTAATTCCTTCTTTTTTAAATCTGTTATATGCATTTGCCATTTCCAACTTTTCCTTATCTTCTTTTCATCTGTTTTAATCATTTGCTATTTCCAACTAAGGGAATTTTCTCAAATATGTGTTTTACCTGCAAATTCCCTGAATTAAGACCTCTACTAGTAAAATATGCATCTGTTTTCAATTCACCATCTTTATCCTTATACTCTCTTTTACCTGTATATCTAAACTGAAAAATACTCCTCGCGTTTTATACATGGTACTACTTTTCCAAAAGGGAAATTTGCATGCCTTGATCATGCAGATTTTCTCTCGTCAAACCAAGAATGCCACACACACCAAGCGGACTGAAGCGTATACCGTCTTGATAATTTTGAATAGGAGTGTTGGACCAAGTTCGCCGACAATAGACCTGTTCACAAATATATTCAAATTTTAAGCATACTTTTAAAACAAAGATTGTTCTTGCCAACCTGAGAGATTGTCAGAGGCCTGTCATACATAGTAACAAGTAACGTATGCAAACTGGATTCCAAGTATTGTAGTTCATCATTAATAACAGCCTTTTAATGGAATACCTCGTTACTAGGTCCCCAGGGAAGAAACATCCATAGATTTGAATACCCCACCCCTCAAAAAAAAAAACAAAACAAAACAAAACAAAAAACAACAACAACAAACAGCAAAACAACAAACAAACAAACAAAAACGTTGGGTTCTTTTGAGAATATCAACTTTGCCAACAACAAAAGAAAAAAAAAAGGTCTTCATTTTTTTCATTTCGCGACGTAGGTAGAAGTTCACATTTTCAGATTATGATTACGCCCCTGCATCCGGATTCAGTTTCTGGATACGCTACTGCCTACACCTACTACAGGTCTTTTATACTTCCATGTCATGTAGGGGTAACCTCGCTAGTCATAAGGACCGCTATTCATAAGGAACACTTATTAATAAGGACCGATATCCATAAGGCGTGACTAAATGAATAGCGGTTTTATGAATAGCAGTTCTTCTAAATAGCGAGCAAACCATAGACAAATTACCTCGCTATATTCATAAGGACCTCCATTCATAAGGACCACTAGAAATAGACCTGTTCACAAATATATTCAAATTTTATGCATACTTTTAAATCAAAGGTTGTTCTTGACAACCTGAAAGCTTGTCAGAGGCTTGTCATACATAGCAACAAGTAATGTATGCAATCTGGATTCCAAGTATTGTAGTTCATTCATTAATAACAGCCTTTTAATAGAATATCTCGTTACTATAGGTCCCCAGGAAAGAAACATCCATAAATTTTAATACAGGTCTATTCATAAGGACCGCTATCCATAACGCGTTTTAAATGAATAGCGGTCCTTATATATATATATATATGAATAGCGGTCCTTATTTATGAATAGCGGTCCTTATATAAGAATAGCGGTCCTTATATATAAATAGCGAGCGGACCCCGTCATGTTCATGTAGCCTGTAGTATACAAACAAACATGGAACCGAGAAAGTCGCAGTTCGTTATTTCGATAATTTCAACTGTCTTTGAACTTTTTTTTTCCTTCTATTCTTTACTGTCTTGAATGGAACGCTACAACAATTATCTGATATTTACGTTTAGAATTCTCTCTCCAAGGGTTAGAGAATATTGAACACTGGACACACAAGAGAGTAATTGCATATTTAATCACTGCAGAATTCATGTTCGCAACAGTAGGTCTATACATTTACAGAGATCATTCATAACTTGTATGATAAGAGAGATGAGTGTGAGATTGATGGTAAGCGACCCTAAGACTATCATTATGTATGGAGGGAAAACCACAATAATTTTAAGTCATATACATTTCTAGCTGTACGAGCTCCTTGGCTTTATCAATCTGGTACTGGCTGGCCTACGGAGCTGTACATGGGATGCATATACTGTGTGTGGAGGGGGATATGAACAAAAAAAAACTAGATCTAATATCACCATTTCTCACATAATGTGAGCCATGCAAACCTTCCAGGATCAACTAAGATTGTAAAAATTGAATGAATTAAAAAAAAAAATTAAATCGGAAGGTGTGATCAGGTGTTTTTTTTTACCTTGCATGTGTAATTTGTATATATGGGACTACACAAATGTTACCTTGCATGTGTGTGTGTGGGGGGGGGGGGTGGCGACAATTTTTTTTCCACCATACCTCCAGAATTCGCTGGGGGGGGGGGGTCCATTTTCCCTCCATAATTCTCTGACAAGCAAAAAAAGTGTTTCGTTCTAAGGGGGGGGGGGGGGGCACAATCGCCAAAAGGGGGGAACAATGCTACTGTCTCATACTAGTAGTTTCTCAATGACGTCTAAACTAACAATGTCTTTCGACGTTGCCTCACACATTTCTCTCCGTGTATACTGAATGATGATGCAAATATACAACTCTACCTTTTCATGACTTTTTCTCTCTTCCGCCGACTCCGCCCCCTTCTCTCTCTCTCTCTCTTTTCCACCAACTTCGCCCCTTTTCTCTCGCACTTTCTCTCCCTCTCTCGTACTCAGTTTCTCTCTAAATCTACCCCCTCTCTCTCCTCTCCGCTCCCATCTTTCACTTTCTAAGTGTTCCCCATTTCTCTAACACACAAGAAACATAATATCACATTAAATAATCTTAGATATTTCCAATACAAAACAGTGTCAACATTTTATTCCGATAAAATATACAGCCTTACAATCAAATCATAAATCTTAAAAATTTAATAACATAGTTTATCCATATCGTATACACATACATGTATTTGCAAGTTCATGATAGTATGTTCCCCTTTAAAGCTTAATAGTTTCTCCTGTAGATTCCAAAAGACATGCTTCCGGCCCTTTCAGCAAACAAAAGCAGGAGGTGCAACTTAGAAACTGACAGACAATGAAACAAAGGTTAACATTTAAAATGGGTGAACAAAAGAACACAACAGACTTTTTTCATAGGCTACAATCCAGTCCATAAAAAAACAGCACTATATATTCTGTAACATGTCATCTCAGAGAACTGATTGGTCATTACTGTGGAGTGCCAGAATCGTATATTCTGTGATAACATTCATAACATAAGTGATTGGTCATAGTGTGAAGTGCCAGAATGCAATTGTAAGTATGCTCTTTGATAACATTCATAACAGAACTGATTGGTCATTACTGTGAAATGCCAGAATGTAATCGTATGTTCTGTGATAGCATTCATGACATAATTGATTGGTCATACTGTGGAGCGCCAGAATGTAATCATATGTTCTTTGATAACATTCATAACAGAACTGATTGGTCATATTGTTGAGAGCCAGAATGCAATCGTGAGTATGCTCTTTGATAACATTCATATCATAATTGATTGGTCATACTGTGGAGTGCCAGAATGTAATCGTGAGTATTGGACATCTCTTTATTATAACATACTTCTTTTATCAGCTCATTTCATAATTGTTGTACACCATAAAATCATATGGAATTTGTTAAACTATACATGACTTTTCTGTGTATAACATTGTGCAAAATAACATGATTTCATATATAATTTATACAGATATTAATTAAATCCATGGTAAATCTGTGTATTATTACATGATGTGGACTTCTCAATGTAATAATCACTATGGCAGCAAGTTTGCAATATAAATGTACATATGTGAAGAACGTATCATCTGTGCAAATGAGACCTTCTGATCTGTCACCACTGCATACACATTCCAATCACTAAGAAATGCAAATAAGCAGCATTATCCAAATAGAGCACATCTTTCTATAATTTATGGGCTAAATTGATAATAATATTTTTCTTTTAGTGCTACATGATTCTTAAAAGGTTTAATGTCTTTGAAAACAATGTGCAAGGTTGGTAATTTTGTCAAAGTTTTAAAAATTGCCAATTTTAATAAAAAACAATGATTTTGAACCTCTCAATGCGTTGCCAATTTAAAGGATTTTAAAGCTTATTCTCCTTTTTAAAATTCCTGACATCAAACGCAATATGGTCATGCAAGAGAAATGGACATAGTGTATGCAGATATCGTTGCTCTTTCTACTCATGCATTATGTAAGAGCTCTGAATCAAAGGCTATTGAGCCACATCACAAAATGTGGTCAACTGTCTCAAATAGGTTAATCAGAGATCTCAATAATGATCGACCAATCAGAGTCCATGATTCAATGAATTACAGCACTATCCTGAAGAGTAATTGGAAAATGACAAGGAAACGGTTGTAGCTTTTATACAACAGCGCAAAGGCTTCAAAAGTTAATGATCACTTGAATGCAACAGCTGAGCCAACAAGTATATAACTGGATGATATATACATGTACATGCAGAAAACTGGCATCTCTTAAAGTGTGTATTTCTTTAAAAAGCGACTCCTTAAAATCATCACAGATGAAAAGTGTTATATGTCTTTATAAAAAATAAAAAACAACAGGTATTACTGGATTCAAACTTCTGTTTTCTCTTGAAAAGCCTATCTTAATCCCTTAAGTTCTTTTCCTTGTCATAATCCACATAGTGATTATACAATTTAATTCATATTTCAAGTCAATAAAGGAATATTAGCACTAATTCTCATGAACGTTTTTCTTAATATAAATACATGTACATATATGATATCCATTTTAATTTATATTATGATTACTCCAACAGAAGGAAATGGAAAATACATAAGTTTCTATTTCTTGCATGGTCTGTGCATCATTCAATTATATAATTTGTAGCAAAATATAATCTCTTCTAATTTCCTACAGTACTGCATATATACTATAAAATTACATTCATAATACTCGGACAAACAACAACTTGAACTATTGGAAAAACTATTCCCGGGTACAGATAAAAATTATATTATCATAACTTTTTATAAAGATCAACCAGTTGCAAGTAATGCCTTTTAAAAGAATGTGTTTCGACAGTGACATAATTACTCTAAACCTTCATAGGCAAATTAAACATAAACTGAAACACTATAATTAGGACTGAGAAAAAAAATAACAATATAAAATGTTGTTTGCACGTCAATAAAGTAAAGTGACAAAGATTTTCCAATTCATGTAAACCGAAAAGTAGTCCACTACACAGCATATGACTTGATAAAAACTGGATAAAATCAATGCACCAAAATCACTCTTAAATGTCATTTGACATGGAACATTGTTACTTCAGAAATGTTTAAAGTGCATTTTATAGAAAATACAAGCATTATAATATAAGTATTATTATCACATTTTTCTTTCATTTTTTTCTCTTGAAATAGACTATTTACAAAAAATTTCTAGAAAAAAGGGAAATATTTTATGCTGCTGTCAGAAAAGATATTCCATTATGACACTCTTATGGATGTAATGATGAGAGAAGAGACTGACATGTAGAATAGCAATCCAAAATAAATATTTATACTTGTATGATGCACCTTTATTACTAGCAAAGAGAAAGAAAAGGTAAACAATGAGGATCAAACGAACAAAAACGAAAGGAGAAAAATGAGATGGATGATGTGAAAATGATGTAGATGACAACAGCAGTGAAGAAGAAGCACTGATATAGATAGCATTGCCACAGAAATACTCTGATAGATATAATATACACATATATATATTATAACATATTCAGTTAATATAGTTGTAGGCAGTAACTGCATGGCTGTAGTTAAGTGTCAAAATAAAACTTTCTCTTCAGTTAATTTTGAAATTAACCCGAGTATTCAGAACAGGAGGATTACAATGCCAGGTATAAAACAAAGTGACCATATGTTCCTGATATAGGGGGCTACACACAGTTATATCTATACACTAAAATTGACAGGATGAATAAAGGTAACAATGTACACTTATAAATGTTTCTGAAAAAAGCGTTATCAGTCTACAAATTTTACATCAAGCCACTGCAATATAAGTTAAGAAATCGGCTGATATCATTATTGGTCAGTATCTCCCTGCATTTCAAAAGCAAGAAAAATTGATCTATAAAAACCCTGAAGTGTTTCATCCAATCAAAGATTATCCTAGATATAAACTAGTTACCTGAAATATTTTTTTAAAACAACCTAAATCAAAACAAATTGATTAATAATAGAAGGAAATAAAAGACTTGATGTACGCCAACAGCATGGCCCATGTTTTTAAAATAATCAAAAATCAAAAATGACAAATTTTATTTCCTTAAGTTCTTCATCTTTTCTATTCACACAATCACAGCAAAAGGTAATGTTAAGATTTGACAGCTTACATGTAGAATACCCGTACACCTTTTGTGAGCACAATATAAAACATTAAAAAATGATACATCACTAACCTTGTTAAGAGAAAACGTAACTATTAACCATGTGGAATATATGTATGAACATGAAATGTTATATAATATAATACAGTAATCAATTTCATTAGTCAAGGCAATAATGAAGAGTTGTAAAAGAGGATTAACAGATTGAGATAAAATAAATGATACATGTATGTAAGACACAAGACCTTAAAGACAGTGGTTGGTGGTATATCATCAGTTTTAGCTAATGCTCTTCTTGTTGTACTTCTTTATACCATGAGCATGTATCCACAAAAATTAATCTCACTTCATAAAAATTGCTGTTCTTGGACAAAAGTTTTTAGATTTTACCCACAAACAGAAACAAGAGAAATGAGATTAAAATATATACCTAAGCAGATCAATTGTTTTCCTCTAACAATTACATATGGATCAACTCTCGTTTACTGTGTTCACATAAAATGAAATAGTTAAAATGTGACAGAGGTTTTTATCATTCTTTACTAATGAACCTAAATTACATATTAGTAAACATGATTTCATCCCTGATAATCGGCACGTGTTGTGACATATTATATTAAATTGCAAAAATATGTGTGATAAAAATACCTCATATAAAAAGGCACATAGAGAAGTTTAGAGGTGGGTAATTCCATAAATAAGGGAGCCAATTTGTGACATTTTTGGTGTCCCTTTTACATATGAAACCCACATGTTTGTGTGGCTCTGAGTAAAGACTCAAATAGTGCAGTACGATTGTAAGGTGATTCTAAGCATGACAATGCAACATTATGCTTGGAGATCACTTTACAATCTCACTCCACTATATGAGCCATAAAATCATGTGGGTTTCATATGTAAAAGGGACACCAAAAATGTCACAAATTGGCTCCCTTATTTATGGAATTACCCAGGTACAACATGTGATTCATGGATGACAACTGTTATATAAATGTCTTGAGATCTCCTGTGTTTAACAGCAAACTATGGTCAAACATGGCATGTGTGTGGCTGTGAAGTCATAGAAATCATCAGTAACATATTGAACAGTTTTATACCAAGGGAGGGCAGTGTTTTGGTCATACTTGAGTATCTCGAGGAACTGGTGTTGTTGATGATGGTGGTGTCCGTGACACGGATGGTTCTACTGATGGTGGTTGTGGTTCATCATGTATCTCTGTTTCATGATACACTGTTTGTTGTTGAGCTGGTGGTGCTGCTGCTGGTGCTGCTGCTGCTGCTGCTGGTGGTGATGAGGATGACGTCTGATCTCCATGGACAACATCTGGCAAGTTTCTCTCTTCAACCTCAGGTATCCTGAACGAGAGCCCATCGTAATTTTCTAAATCGACTGCACCTGTTACAATTTCATAAGCAGGTGGAGGAGATAAAGGCCCCATAGAATCGATGGAAGGCCGATAACGCTTTGCAAAAGAACCACGGCGACTGTCACGTCGACTGTCACGACGACAAGCAATACTGTATTCTGGTGGAATGTCCTGGTTGTCCGTTATTGTTGGGTTCCGTCGTAAGCCAGCTTCCTCTGCATAAGAAATCAAAAGAAATCAAACATTTAATCAGCTACAACTTAATCAACTAATCAGTAATTGATCTAAAGAGAAAAGGAGAACAGATTGACTACTTCAGTATAAACTATTGCATACATTTGCAGTTTCCTAAAATCTCTTTCAACTCACTTTCTGATAGTAAATGAAGAAGCTTAATGGGAGGAATTTTAATTTGTAAACAAATTTTTAGGTGTTACTCCCAGTGTTAAAGATCGTATGCTCGATCTGTAATGAAAATCAAGCAAGCAGTAGATGACAGGTTCGAATCCTGCTGGTTCCAATTTTTTCTGACTTGTGATTTTCATTACAGATTGAGCATACGATCTTGAACACTGGGAGTAACGCCTAAAAATTTGTTTACAAATCACTTTCTGATGTTTCTATATCATCTTAAAAAAGGGGAATATTGAAAACAAATTTTTCACTATGCAAACATAAAGCTATCTTTCAAATTTCCTCCAAAACAGTAATGTGAACTATCAAAACTACTGTGTAAAAAAAAAATGAATTTCTCTACAGCAAATCTTCGTACAATTCTTCAATGCACATGTAATATGTCCAAACTTAAAGGAAAATATGTCAGATAGTACAAACAAAAAAAATGCAACCTAAAATGTAGATTTCCTACATCTACATTGTCCCTTTTTTTAATACATACTGTAATATAGGATTTGAAAGTTTGCATGGTGAAGTTGTAATTCAGAAAAAAGGTTTGCGGTACAACCATGTGAGTTGGAATAACTCCACGTTCCGGTCAGAATGCTCTGGCCGTCGTCAGGAGAATAAGAAGAGCGAATAAATCAGCAGAATTTATATATGAAGCGGTAGAAATTCTACAGCTTCACAACTTGTTTGTAATGTTAGGCAATTCACTTTTAAAATGGAGGCAAACAATAACATCACGGAATTAGTATAGAAAGAAATAGTAACAATAACATCAAAGTACCTGCATTGAAAGGATAAATAACATCAAACTAATCCTGCGTTGAAAAAAACATTGAAAACAAGTGAACAATAGGACTAAGAAAACCAATTAACCGTCTGGATAAGCTGGAAACAAAAGGGGGATTAGGACCGTAGATAATCTGTGGAGAGAAACATGACATCCTGTTGAGGAAAGAAATTAAGGTTAAAACATACATATGGAAAAAGGTGGAATATTGACACCAGAATGAGTATACTAATAATAAATGTGACGAATGAAGTGGACAGGTGTGGCTGTGGAGAGAAAGGTGAAAAAACAATGGTAATGAACAAATTGAGGAGAGAAACATGAAATCCTGTTGAGGAAAGAAATTGTGGTTAAAATACATGTGGAAAAAAGGTTGATAAATGATGACATCAGGAGTTGCCTGTGGAGGGAAAGGTGATGAACAATGGTAAACATGTACAACCTGTGGAAAAAAGGGGTGATGACGAAATCAGAAAGAGTAAAAAACACAAAATTCTGTTGAAGAAAGCAATTACGGTTGAATATCTGCGGAAAAATATAACACTAGTTATTATTGGAAGAGTGAAAACCAAATGTCGCTGATCTGTAAACCCTTGTCCTGTGTAACTGTGTTATGTCTGTGAATCTCGATGGCTTCACGGACCCTCCTGGTGTACCAGTTGGAAGCGGGGGCTACAAGTTTGGTGTCTTCCCAGTGAATCTGGTGATCAAGAGTGACAGAATGATTGATAATGGCAGATTGGTCGTAGTGACCAAGTCTCCCATGGGCACGGTGTTCCTTGATGCAAGATTTGATGTCCCTCCCAGTCTCTCCGATGTAGACCTGACCGCAGGAACATGGTATGCGGTACACTCCTGGTTTGCTGTCGGGAGAAGCTGTGTCTTTGTGTGTGTAGAGAGACTTGTGAAGTTTGTGTTTAGAGCTGAAGAAAACCCGTATGTTAGCCTTCTGCAGGACTCGTTGAATGCGGTGAGAGACATGACCTGTGTAGGGAATAGTGCAGGACGAGATGTGCCTGGTTGGTGGGGGAGAATGGGGTTTGTTGACAGACATATAAATTCTGCTGATGTATTCGCTCTTCTTATTCTCCTGACGACGGCCAGAGCATTCTGACCGGAACGTGGAGTTATTCCAACTCACATGGTTGTACCGCAAACCTTTTTTCTGAATATATACTGTACTTTGCAAAAGTCTTAGGCCATCTTACAAAAAATAAATCCAATAAAAACTCTCTAAACACAGCTCAAATTCTCAGATAACCTGTGGACTACCACCCCTTACAGTTAACTCCACCCCAGACAAAGACCTCCTTCTCCTCTCCTTAAGAAAGTACATGTATCCCCATAAGGCAACTACATCAGAACAGCACCCCATGGTACAATTACCTTTACCTCATCACTGGAAAAATAACCAACCAGATAAATTAGCCCTTGATCAACTCACATCCTGCTAACTTCTAGACACCTACTCCTACATCAAAGAAAATTGCTTCAGTTGAAGGAAGCCATTTTCTGAGAGATGTCCTTAGGATGTGTCCTCAGGATAAGTTGTTCTTAGGGGTAGTGGTTGGGGAGGGTGATGTTTGAAGTGAGGGGGGGAGGAGGGGGGGGGGGGGAGGAGGGGGGTGTCCTACAGGAATTACTTGGCCTAAGGGTCGTTGTAAGGGGGAGGTCATGGTTGTCACATTTCATTTATATTATGTGGTTGGGGAGGGTGAGGGGGTTGGGGAGGGTGAGGGGGAAGGGGGGAGGGTTGTCCTACAGGAATTACTTGGCCTAAGGGTCGTTGTAAGGGGGAGGTCATGGTGACCTTAGACCTTTCCATTGTAAATATGGATCATTTCAATGGGTACATGTATGTAGTTACTGTCATGTATAAAGCCTTGTTCTTACCTTCTACTCATCAAGTGATACAAAAGGCTGATTTTTGGTTTGCTTATATATTTTTTAGTTGTTTAGCTTAATGGAGAACACTAGAATATAAATGTACTTACAGTATGTTGAAAGGTGTAATATATTGTTAATCATTGACCTGTATCACTTTAGAAATAAAATATCAGAAAAGGGTTTAAATCAAGACATTCTAGCTCACGGTATAATCTGCTAACACATTACATGGGGGCTGCCATTTTCTTGATGACATGGAGTTGTACATGAACCATTGGAAAACGTTCCGGTCAGGAAGATATTTTTAATCCTGAAGCTAAATTGCTTCTCGTCATTATAAAAAATCCCCATATATGATGCAAAATACATAACAGGTGTAGACATATATTCTAAAATTTGAAATTTGTAGATTTCTTTTCAATTTCTCTGGTTTTGCTAACTAGAAATCGTTTTCTTGGGCTTGCTTGGCAGAGCAGAATATAATTTATACAACGCGCATTCTGACTTTTGAAGTCCATTATCTCAAAGCAGGTGAATGCATAGATTATCACTATTGACGCTCGGGAAAGTCATCTGGCATAATTTGAATTAATTCGCTCTGACGCGTACGCCATAGTATCAAGAAAATAGATTTATATTTAGTAAAACGTAATTTTCAAAGAAATATAAAACACATTTTCGTTTTTAGAATATATGTATATATCTGTTAAATATTTTAAATCTCAAATGGGATTTTGTATCAGGAAGAAAGACAATTTTGCATTCGGATTAAAAATATCTTCATGTACACATCAAGAAAATGGCAGCCCCCGGGTATCGCTAGCACTAGCAGACGATAAATCTTGCTAAGAAAATCTTGATTTATACCCATCTCGTATATTTTAATGCAAAACTACGTAGGACAACAAGAAGGAATAGATTATCTTTGAATATAAGCACACTTATATTATGAGGTTTGTTTACCTTTAAAAAAACGTTTCTTTCTCACCTAACGTATGAACACTAACTATACGATGATGATGACCAGTCCCAGGAGCAGGCTCATCTTGATAACGTTTCCTCGCCATGGCGATGAGCCAGCATACAGAAAGAAGACATACAGCACCAACAAACGCACCAATCATAATGGAAGTATGCTGTAAGTCGGTGAAGTCTGTATTGGATGTATTACCTGTGAGAAGCATGGATGAAATAGATTTTTTTTCATGGTATTTATAGAAGCAAATTTCTCTCTATTATCCATCATACATTCATGTTAGTATTTAATAACATCCAATATTCCTAGATATATACAGGAGGCATAACAGAAGTCAACTCTGAATATAGGAATTTGATTATTAGTGGTATCAATTCTAATATAACTTTTAATACTGATCATATCCTAATCATCATCATTATCGTCCATTACCATCATCATCATCATTATCACCAATATTAGAGGTTCCACATTTTCTTCTTCAAACCATGGCCATCTAAAAATCTTGATGTATACATCATGCCAGGAGGAAACGGTGAAGAAAAAAAAAGAAGATTCACAAGTATTTCCATGATCCTTCATATTAAATGATTCTACTAAAACCTTTTCATTGGTCTTCCTGTAGTCATGTTTCCATTCTATACAAACTCTAATATTATTCCTACAGCAGTTCAACGTTTCCTTAAAGGGATTTGGTAACTTTGTGGAGGCTTGATTTAATAAATTGTTGAATTTTAATATCTGTCTTGTATAATGATGTTCAGAAGGATAAATAAATAGCCACGCATAGAAAGGTTTTCAAATATATAATGCTAGATATCTATGACTGAATACTCCCATTTACGAAAGCGTATGGCCATAGTCTAACACTGAGTCTATGGGGGAAAATGAGTCTGGCATTTCCGGTCACTTGCATATGTTTACTTTTGTGAAGGATATGATGATTTTGAAGTGCTTTTTTTCCCCCTGGGCTTCATTTTTACACCATATTACATACATTGATAGCATATATGGCCAGACAGCTCAGATTTATCAAGCCTCTACAAAGTTACCAAATCACTTTTAAGATTTAAATTAATTCGCTTTCCCTCCTCAAATGGGAAAAAATTATTCTTATTTTCCGCTTTTACATAGTTTGAAAAAAATTAATTAATATGTATATATTCAATGAACATTTTAAAAATCAAAAGAAAATTTGCCAATTTGTGCAAGAAAATAGTTATTACATTTTACTCTGCATTGTGAATGTTAGAGACTTCAATAACGAATAGTTATGATTAAATTGCTCTTATTCCTGAATGGTACCAACATAGATTAGAAATAGACTCAAAATTTTCAGTGAATTCTGCTCTTTCTGCTCATGTGTAATGTATAATACCTAGTGTTCTGGATCTAAGTGCATGAACATCACTAAAAGAAAACATTGTGCTGCTATGGATTACCGAGTTATCAAGATAAATTATTTGTTGAAAGAAAGAGATAACCTACGGAATTGACAGAGCTCTCCATAGAATTCCTCCGGGCATATACAGCCACCATTGATACATTCGCCACCATTAATACACATTGGAGTACAGGAGGGAGAAGTTGTAGTACGACCTGTAATAAAGAATAGAAAACCATGATCACAATAGCAGGTTCAAAGACACGGTGTACATTAATAGGAGTGTACAAATAATATGTTATACAGTACTCATGCATCTCAATTTATCCATCACAGGTCAACAATATATACTATCGGTATAATTCTTGGGAATTATATATCAATTTTCTTCTTTTTTTTTTAGTACACTAGAGATCATGATGTAATGTTATTCCTCAAAGTACATGTATGTCAGTAACACAATATACAAATGAATGTAAATGTCTTGAAGTAACAATATATTTATTGTTGATTTGTTATTATTCACCTATAGCACTGTAAGGGGTAAACAAGAAAGAAGCATTTAATACATGTGGCACTGAAAAAAATATTAGTATGTTATTAGTTAAGAAAACGAATTAATACACCAATAAAACAACTGATGAAAATACTGAAAGCCCATTTGAAGTATAAACAACTAGCTTTATAGTGCATATAAACATAAAACATCTTAATTAATTTCATGAAATGCTACCACTATGAGGCAGGCATATGTCTATCCAACCCAGTCTCACACTTAAATAGCCGAATAGAGTCATAGTACCAATCACCGTTAATATGACACTCTTGGTCAATTTAAGGGACATTTATAATGGCGCCATCTACGTTTGCAATCGTGGCCAAGTTACCCAAGAAAGCTTAATCGATCATAAATATTTGTGTCCATTTTTGCATTAAAAGTATGTCTTGTTTTTCAAGGTTATTTAATGGAAATGTGTAAAACAGTGGCGTTATCGTGAAATAAATCGGCCCTCATTCACTCCTCAGAGTTTCGGTTTATTCCGTACAACGCTTTAGAGACTTCATTCCACGTCAACGATTGCAAACGTAGATGGCGCCAATATAAATGTCCCTTAAATTGACCAAGAGTGTCATATTAACGGTGATTGGTACTATGACCCTATTCGTCTATTTAAGTGTGAGACTGGGTTGGTCTATCCCATACCCTGTATTTCAATACACAAATGGAGCCATTACACTACTGGCATAGGCCTGTTTACTGCATACATGTAATCATTTTATTTTTGCAAAATGTCACAACCTCAAGATTTGCACTGTATGTTCTCTACTAAGTTTATCATTTCTGTTCAAATTGAATTATGCAAAGCAAGTCACACACAAAGAAATGTATAGACATTGATGGTTGAAAACCAAAGGTGAAGGAGAATTAAAGGGAAATTCAGAGTTAATTGTGTACTCTATTTTTTGAACACTTGACAAAGTTTTATTCATTAGGGAATAATGAACTTAACAATCAACAATTCATTTTGATGTATTTGATGTACATAACAAACATGTAGGTCTATGCTTAAATATTGATCAGTAAACAAGTAGTTGGTATCTTTCACAGAAGTTAGTTTCCACTTAATGGCCTATTTTGTGAATAATATTCAATTTCCGACTAACTTCCTTAAAATCCCAAAGGAAAACTAGATTTTCCTGTACATCAGAACAGGAAGGAAGCAACTATTCATGTACAGCTAAATCATTGCAGAAAAGTGCACCGTTAATGGTGACTGAAGGTTTGTTTCTGAATACTAGTACATTAATTTCTGAGTGTTTACAATACAAGTAAACATTGATGGATGATGAACCAGGCTGTACCGGTCAATATTAACAGGAAGCCTTAAACATTTCTTAAAACTTAAATTATAAATCAGCCTAAATAATCTTTCCAACTTTTTGCAGGTTTTAGTAATAATATGCCCTTTAAATGTTGTTGGAAATAGAATATAGAAATATCTGCACTCATTCTTTTTCACCAAATAATAATAATAATAATTGCATTTATATGGTGCTTTATACAGGCGTTTCTAAGTGAACTGGTTGTCTGTCTAAGTAAGTAAACTAGTAAACACGATAACATAAAAGCAATACTACTGCATGTATGCGCCTCCATAAAATTACAACTGCTTAAAAAGATGGGTTTTTACGAGGATTTTAAATGATTCAATAGATGTGGCATTCTGAATATGGGATGGGAGTTTGTTCCAAATCTTAAGTAATCAAGATAATGAGGAGTACAAGAATTACTTGGTGACATAGAGTTACATGTATATTGCATTTACCGTATGAGAGAATTCAAAAGTCTGTCATGTTATTTCATTGATAATTGTAAAGTTGACAACCTTTGAAGCTCACTTTTCATACAAACCTAATTCTTATGAGCAAAAGATCTACAACAATATTAAAATTTTTATAACGTAAGAATGAATCATGTAGTGTTTATGCCAAGAGCAATGAAAGCCCTCTTGCCATACATTCAACAAGTCTTCTTTTCTCAGGAAAAACTATCCTCAGTGATGTAAATATTAAACAGAAATTTCCTTTTCTCTTAAGATACATGCAAAACAAGTTGAGAATTCAATAATTAACCCAAGTATTAAAGCATGGTGAATAGCAAATAGAAATGGATATCTTGCGCTCAAGTAAGTTTGAAAATAGATCCATTCAGGATAAAGGCTACAATGCGTGAATGATGAGGAAATAAAGTAAAATCAAGCAAAAACTTTGTTACACCAATAATATGATAATAGGTTGAGAGAAGAAATGAATTGGACAATGAATAATGAAGAAACAAACCAGGACAGAGCCACAGAGAGAGAGAGAGAGAGAGATAGATAGAGAGAGAGAGAGCGAGAAGAGTGCAAGAGGAGAACAGAAAACGACAAAGACACAGAGAGACAGAGAAAGCAATAGAAAGAGAGGAAGTGAGATGGAGAGTGTGAGAGAGAGAGACACAGAGAGAAAAACAGACAGAGACACAATGACAGACCAAGAGAAAGATATAGATTGACAGGGAAGTTGAGAAAAAAGTGATTATAGTCAAGCTTACCCCTTCTTATCCACTGTCTTCTGACGCTCATGTTAATACAGCAAGTAAGTACCTCAACAAAATACTATCGTGACTATACATACAATATCGCCAGTCACACTAAAATGATCTAACATCAACACAAGCAAAACTGCTTCTGAAATAAATGTATGATCAACAAGGTTGTTGTCATCGACTGAAATACATTTCTTTTTTAATAGGAAATAAGCAAATTTTCCAAGCAGGATGTGATATGAAATTGCTCTCCCATTTGTTATTGACAATGGACTGAATCAAAAGAGATAAGGCACACTTTGACATAATTGACGTCAAAGTTCAAACAGGTTTATGGGAGTGAAGGAATGATTGACCTAGATTGCCAATTAGGAATGAAGAAAATATAGACTCTTCATAAAAAATGGAAATATTAAAAAAAAGTGTGACACTGGAAGGGAATGGAGAATTAAAAAAGGAGAGATTGAGAGGAGATACATTTGTATGGTAAGAAAGAAAGAAAGTTAGAGATAGAGAGAGAGATAGACAGAGAGAGATAGATAGAGAGAGAGAGGAATGATAACAGAACCAGGAAGATAGACAGATATAGAAAGCAAGAATGATATATCTCTAATGCAATTATTCCTAACAAATTGAATTATTATTCTAGTGCAAAGTCAAAGAAGATATTGTGTACTGGGTCTGGTCCCCCAGACCACACAAAGCCTTTATTTGTTAAATTGAAGAGCTTAAAGGCATCAAACATACATTTAGTCAATCCCCCCCCCCCCCCCCCACTGCGTTGGCACATAAATCAATCAGATATAGCGGTCCAGATATTTGGAATTTTCTTCCACAAAATATCCGTAATTTGCAAACCCCACATTCGTTTGAAATGGCAGTAAAGCAAATTCTCCTTTCAAAGATGCATGAATTCCAAGGTACATAACTCAAAGGATGTTTATTGAGTTGGCAATAAAGGCATTGAAATCATATTTGCCATTAATTATCAAAAGTGCAGCAGTTTGCAGTGAGCGCAGTGTTGTTGATAACTCACTGCAGGCAATAAGTGAAGATTCCAGTAAAAGTTATAATGAACAAGAGTAGTACTAAAGAAGGCTTTTAATTGCCATTCATAGCAGGGTGAATTTCAATCCCCATCACCGTCAAACTGTTTCTAGTGGTGGTATTGAAAAAGGGCCCATCCAATAAGTGCCATTTAAGGATGTCTGCAAATAGTGCAAAAAATGTGCTTTTTGATCACAAGGTATTTTTTCTGCATAGTAAAGAAACAAAACAATAAAATGGGAACCATCACCATTTTAGGATAACTTTTGAACAGTGCAAGAAGAATGTTATTTAATAGCAAAGTTTTCATTTTGTGAAATGAAAAAAAAATAAATCAAACGACCCAACATAATTCACATTGTTGATGGGAGTTAATAAATATCAGCACAGCACAGCACCATTTTCCCAGCAAAGGAGTTAGTGGCACAATACCATGACAATTAACTGCAGTTAACCCGTCACCATTGTGAACTTACTCTTGACAATATCGCAAAGATCCCCTTCAAAGTTTGCTGAGCAAAGGCATATGAAGCTAGAACCAAATTCTAAGCAAGTGCCACTGTGAAGGCATGGGGAGGGCTGACAAGGAAGGGGCAATGTTGGGGCTTGACACAAATATAAAAATAATAAGGACAAAAATAAAAATCAAGCATGTCTAAAATAGAAACTAATAACAAACCATCTATTGTAGATTTTAGCTTATCATACATGTATATGTAAATTAATGTAGATTTTTGCGCAAAATAGGCAAATTGTGGCGTATCCTGCAAGCTCGTCTCCCATTTGCCCTGTACTTAAAAATCATAAATTTCCATTTTCATCCATAGAAAATATCCAATCATACATGCACCCTAGATAAAGCAGGGAGGTGGTAGAGTCCACTTCCCTGGATAAAGTCATTGCAAATAATTATGTGTTAACACAAAACCTGTATGAAACAAATGTATTCCTTCATTAACAACTAAGAAAATGAAAATTTATGAAATTTTCTGTAAAGAGCATAAGGGAGAGGAGCGAGCAAGATACGTCAAAGAGTTGCCAATTTGGGTTTGATTGATTACAACTTCAAACATTCATAACTTTCTTATTTCTTATCAGATTTTGCTCACACTTTTAGTGATCTGTTTCTTTAATTTTTCTGCTTCTTTTGAAACCGCCTTATCAGGATGGACTTGCCCTTTAATAGAAGGTTGAGTTAATAGATTATGTACATGCATGCATCCCAATGCAACTGCACAAGAAGTTACTATTTAACAAGTGTGATAATTTTATCATGTCAATAAATTGAATATTATGATGAAAAAAAAAAGTTGGCAGAAAAAAATTGGGAAATTACAAGCAAAATGATAAATATTTTGTCTTCTTTTGTGGAACATAGTTTTCAACATCCTTGTAGTAAAAATATTTAATTGTTCATTTTTCTTTTAAATCTTGCTGCAATTCTGAAATGATCTAGGTGCATGACATAATTACGGATGAAAAATATTACCTCAAAAACCTTTACATCCCTATGAAAAAAAGAAAGAAAAGAACACCACAGGATAGCAGGAATATGGTAGTGAACATTTTACCCTCATGACTGTAAAACCTTACTGTCATAGGTGTGCAAAAACATTCTATTAATTAAGTAAAATCCCAAAACCACAGCCAAAATTACGCTATTACGGCTTTGCAACATTGATCTCTGTGCATAGCAGAAATATTAAATAAGGAAACGTATGGTCATATTCAACATGCGTAATGCATGTCCATTTGTACTTTGACATTCATAATGACACCGCTTCTTACTGAATTTAAAATTGATGAAATTGCACAGAAATTAATTCTTGGCCCCTATATTCCGAGAGTACTTTTTAAATAGTATTTTCTTCTTCATAGGGTTGTAAATTTCAATCAAAGTGGAAATTTGAAGAATATATTTCAGACCTGCTACAGGGAAACATACCCGGGATTTAACCCCTTCCATGCCACCAGATTTTTGAGCAATTGTCAAAAATGAACTTTCGATAGTTGAATATGAAACTTTCAAGGAGTTTTTTCTTGAGCTAATTGGGCACAGATATATTGCAAAGGATTAAACATTATATTGAAGGCACAGGTTTCTGTATGAGGAAGAATTTTTGAACCATTCTGAGCCTAAATATTTGGGTGGGATTTGCCACCCACGGCAGGGTAGGGGTTAAGGTAAAGCACATTGTTGATAAAACTGATCTAAATGTTATTTTGTGTATTTTCAATATTCTATGATGACACATGTAAGTAGACCATGCATGTAACTACTAAAAGGTTAGTCTCAAACAACTCTATCAAACATCAGATAATAAATATTTGTTATTGTGATATAAAGATGTAATGAAGGAATTTGTTTTACCTAGACAGACGGTTGAAGTATCTTCATCAGAGGCATCCCCGCAGTTATCTCTCATATTACATGTTAACTGCTCTACAACACAATGGTCATTGGAACAGGCAAAGTAATTCCCAGGACACTGCATGCCACTACCTGTAATCAAAGCATAATACATAAAATATATTTCAGGTAGTTGACAAAACACATGGACACCTAGCGACAAGGTACTGGATACTTAATCTTCAGTTCTCTGTAAGTACGCCTCATTTAGCACCAAAAAAAAAATTAAAAGGAAAGAAAAAAGACATTACTATCATTTCTTCTGAGTCTCTGAGAGAGATTTTCATAATTCTGTATTTAGACCTTTGAAGGTCTCATGTAACATGAAATGAAATCAGTTTCATATAATCCTTTCCTTTACTCTTAACTTTGTTGATAAACAGGAACCTACCACAATAAAGATAAAACAACACCCCACAGCTAACTCAAACGATCAAAACAAATGAAGAACTTCTGCACAATATCTAGCTCATATTATGACAACCAACACTTCACACTGTACATCTTGTACTTAGTGTATGAATTCTAAGTGTACCAACCACATGAAAAAATAATTTGTATACCGCTAGAAAGTATAAAATCAACCTCAAATAACTTTATTTGGCATTCTATAGGTCACCAGTTTAGGAGATGAAGGAAATAAAGGAAAACATGAAGGTGCTCGCACGGAACTGACCTCTGAGTGTGGTTCGATTTTATGCTTATAGAGTGTAATTAAACTTAAAATTTTTAAAAATTTTTTATAGAAGTAATATTAGAAGCCCATATTTTGAATATAGTATAATGACATGGAACCCCTAACATACAGAGCAAAATATTCTTTTGTGATTGGTAACATCAAATCTTATTTTGTTTGTCCATTTATGGGACATTTTGTTGGATTATACCTTGATGAGTGTTATCTGTCTTGGAGTTAGATGTTGACAATTTACTTCTGCCAGAAATATCATTCAAAACAAAACAAATAGGTATCAAAAACAGACAAACCATTAGCGATATTGTGTCTCGCCCACTTGCGATAACTAGAAGTATCTCTGTTGCCATGCAACAGAATTGTATCCATTGTGAAATATCTGCCATAAAATGTAACATTCCATAAAATTTGAGAAGGGCTATTTCATGAAAAAGCTCATAGCAAATATTGCTGCAGAAAATGTCAACTCACCATTCAAAACATAAGGAAGGGTTCTGTTACTAACCTGCTTGTATATAAAATGTGAAATATGCCTCAAAAGAAGCCTCTACAGCTGTTCTTCCTTCCCATCTGACATAGAGATATTCTTGTGAAGACATCACCTGATAGTTAGTAGGAGCCATTGAGGCTACATAGAGTGCAGGTGCTTCAGATGTCAAACCATCACGAATCTTTAATGAACTTGTATCATCAACACTGGGCTTGTAGAAATCTGATAGATACAAGAAAACAGATTCTTTTTCATAACATGTACAAGAATGTCTTTACAAAGAAATGGGAATGATACAAAAAGGAATTACTAACCTTTTCTGAAATTAGTACAATGTGTTTTGTACTAAACCTAAAGAATGGTTAAAACTATATCTGAATTGCACGCTCATGCTAATGACTAGTTAATTAAATTTCTTCTTTGGGTTCACAGAAAATGCCCATTATTATGTTTTACAGAATTTTAGAGTTTTTTCCTCTATCATCTTTTAAGCAAATATGAATGTGAAATAGTGAGGAATTATAACATAATAATAGGACCTTGTCAATAATAATTACACCGATGTTAAATAAACAAGAAATATAGGACTCATCAGCTAAAAAACAACTTTAAGTTGGTATAAAATTAATCTTAAAAGTTTTGTTTGTGTATTTTCTAAAAAATAGAGATTCCAAGCTATCAAATGATTACAGCTGAAGTTTACTCCTGTAGAACCACTTAAAAATCGTATTTTACTAAGAGACATCAGTAACATCTATATAGAGAAACGACCTTCTTCCCCAATTGCTCAGTTAACAAATTTGCAAATCACTAATGTTTGATTAAACTTGCTTCAAAAAAAATTATTGCATCCTGTTGTGATTTTTTAGAATACCCTCATATTCCACTCAAGGCTATTATCAATCATGTACATGTATCTATAAACTTTTTCATCTACATGTATGCAGGACACCATGCTAGACGAATTTAAGTACTGAAGCGACCATCCTCAATACTTACTGATGCACAATGAATCAATAATAATGATTTATTACTTAACCCCTAGACTACAGGGAACCGGGTGTCTCCTGTATTAAGCCTATGAGAGTTAAAGAATTCAGTAGTCAACGGGTTAAAACATACCTTTGATAACAAAGAGAATTTTCATGTGAGATTCTGCTTCAATGTACCAGATGATATCTATCTCCAAAGCAGAGTAAAAACCAGATATATATCCCATTGGAGCAAGCACTGTATATGCCACATTGCCTTGGCCCATAGAAACACTGGGTATTACTGTACGAGAATCTATCATAAAAGAAATCAAAGAATATGTTATGAATTTCATTGTAATGTTAAGAAAGTATGCTTGTACATAGCTTGTAATGCACATGTAAGCTTATTAATTATACATTAATATCAAACATTTCCTCATTTGGAGATCATTTTGTATAATTGATAACTGATAACCGCCACCTAATACAATTGGCTGAGAACAACTTTCAAGTACTAGAACTTGTATCAAAATTAATTCACCTTCATTGTGATATCAGATATTAATCAAACCCCTCACTCAACGTATTTGATCCATCACTATATCTTTCGCACAATCAAATATCAAATACCTAGTAATCATATAACAATTTAAGAATGCATTCAATCCATCAATCAAATCAAGCAATAAATTAAAGGGAATTGTTTTGGAGCAAACAGCTTTGTTGTGGCCTACATGTATCCTCCATCATACCATAACAATATCATTCTTTTCTTCATACTCCTTCATCCCCCTGTCAAATTGTGTCTCTAGCAAACCACAATGATTGCCTTAATGTGTACATTTTTTTCTTTTAAATCTCTTTCTCTCTCTGCAGCAGAAATTAAAAACAAAAACACTGCCATTAGCCAACTGTAAAGGAAATCACTTCAAACGCTCACAATCGTTTGATTATTTGAAAGGTTTAAATAAACTTTTCTTACATATCATACAGATCATCCAGAAATAAGCACTACAACAAAATTGAAAGATTTCAAATCATGGTTACACTATACTTTGAATTGAGACAAATACCAGATAGCTGGGGTTCTAGTTACATTTAAGGAGATACGGTGATATGATAAAACCAAGTGCCACATCTTTCTGTTTCATTATCCAGGTCTCTATCAACCCTAAACCAAATTCCCAGTTTCCCCGACACATGTTTGTTTAGATTCCAGGTCAATCAGTGTTACACAAATAGTAAGAAAGGAAACCTGGAAAGTTTATCATAAGGTTTTTGGCCTATCAGATATTAGCACCTTTTCTCGGTTTGTATTTCTTCCTATCTGGGTTGTTTTATCAGTTTCCATCGGCCAAAACAACGGCTGAGGTGAACAGAATTTATTGAACCGCACTGCTTCATCATCTCCTGATATCAGGTCAATCTATGTTGATGCTAAAAATCCTCTTATTATTGAGGTTTCATCATGTGCACAAAACCCTTCCTGTCATTGCCATACCATCATGTGGATGGATACAGATGGCAAACAGCTTGTGGAGTTATCTTTATGCGTGACTGAAAAAAGGGCCAATGACAAAAAGAAGTACCTTTAACTTAAATCTCGTTACCAGAAGTTGATAAACATAAATAATCTGAAACAAGATCACCATTCGCCTTCCATGCACCTTAAGATATTCATGTCAGAATATATGTATGTACAAACATGTATGGTGTCTTTGAAGTTTTCTCAACTCAGTAAATACATTTGGCAGTCAAAAGGACCCACTGAATCTCACTGACTACCATAATAATGGTGGCTTCTTGTATAGCGCTCATGTCCGTCACGTTGTGACGCTCCTGGCGCTTCATTATTACCCCGGTCATAGCTTAGCAGCCAAATATGTAGCGCTCTAGCATATCGGGTACCCATTTACACCTGGGTGGAGAGAGGCAAATGTGGATTAATGTCTTGCCAAAGGACGTTAGTGCCGGGCTGGGATTCGAACCCTCAACCTTTTGATTAAGAGTCAAGTGAATAAACCACTATACCACGACACCTCCATACACATGTACATCATAAATAATAGAGACATACAGTGCCAAAGATAGCATGAATGGAGAAATCAACTTCACATGCAGCATCTATTGGAGGATTTACAGCAGAAAACTTCAGCTATCTTAAGACAATTAATTCAATGATCATAACAATATGCCAATCCATAAACATAGCCAAATTAAAAAAACATCTCACCTGTATAGATGGCTTGATCTTGACTCTTGTCAGAATCTGTGATGAAAGAATATTGTGCACTGAAAGTCCGCACACCAGAGTAAGTATATGGTTGATTTGCTTGAATGCCAAGGGTGATGATTACTTCATCTGTAGAGCTGATGACAATGCTTGGACGATTGATACCAACATACATCTGAGAGCTCTCACTAATGATCTAAAGGACATACAAAAAAAAATTAAAAATCAGCTGATTATAATCGAAATGGAATTACAAAATACACAGGAGCAGTGAGCAAGTCAGTAAAGTGAAAAAGAGCTCTGGTCAAAGCCAATAAAAGCTCCTTCGAACAAAAAAGTATTTATTATACTGGTCTATAAGATAACAATTTTTTTCAAAAATACAAATTAGTGTGCTTTATAGACCTCCATGCATATGTACAGGCATATACATGAATGTGTCCCCCCCCCCCTTTCTCTCTACAAGATCCACATTCCTTTGCTCAAATTATCGTAAATTGTTTTCTAAGTTCTCTCTGCTCTGTCTCCTTCTCTTCTTTCCTCTCCCTCTTAATCTTTCTCTCTCTATATATATCTGTCTCTCTTGCTTTCACTCTTTAGCCCTCTAATTGAAATTCTGTCTCTCTTATCCCTTTATCTCTCTCCCTCCATCTCTTTATCTATCTCTCTCTCTCTTTCTCATTTAGTTATGACAGATGTCTAATAGCTCTACAATATGGCACCCAAGCACACATGGTCACGGTGGTTTCATATCCTGTAATAACAAACAGCTAAATGACTTCCATAAACACACAAAAGTGACTAATACAAGGACTTCTCTGCCAGCTGCACCGAAATTCAAACACAAAATTATGTGCATTTAATGCAAATCACACATGTATTCCACAATACTTGAAACTAAGCATTCGGTTAATTTGCACATACATCAAAAACAGAAGACTATGCATCAATTTGCAGGCATCAAAAGAGCTTTGTCTTTTATCATTTTCTACTATACTACATGAAATACGTGATTCCCTGTGGAAATTAAAGGGAAAGGCCATCCTGGTATTAAGTTGATTTGAATAAAAGGAGAAAAATGAGAGAACGGATTAGTGAAAGTTTGAGCAAAATCCGATAAGAAATCAGAAAGTTATGAATTTTTGAATTTATAATCAATCAAACACAAATTGGCAACTCTGTGACGTATCTTGCGAGCTCACCTCCCATTTGCTCAGTACAGAAAATCTCATAAATTATCAATTTCTTAGTTTTTGATGAAGGAATAGATTTTTTTCATACAGGTTTTGTGTAAACACAAATGAGTAATGATTATATCGAAGGTGCATGCATGCATGATCTAATATTTCCTTTAGAGAAAATGGAAAATAATGATTTTTTGTGTGTACAGGGCAAATGGGAGAGGAGCTCGCAAGATACATCACAGTATTGTCAATGTGTTTTGAATGATTACAACTTCATAAATTCATAACTTTTCTTATTTCTTATCATATTTTAGTCAAACCTTCATATGTGACCCGGGCACCACAAAACCACCAAAAAGTCGCAAGCAGTGATTTTGTAAAAACAGCCGAAATGGAAATTTGGGTTGAAAAAAAAAAAAAAAATCGATTTCGGGATTTTTGGTTTTTCTGAAAGATCGAACTTTTCTTTACCTTGTATCAAAATCTGGAAGCTTAAAACACAGTAGAAGATGTGTTTTTAACAGTTTTTCTAGAAGAGTTTTTTTCGCACAGCTTCGGTTTCTTACAAATTCTTCCCCTTTCCGTGTGATTTTTTTCATCGGTACCGCTCACCCTCGTAAAATAATTACAATATCACGGGTCTTAAAATACTTCTTACCTAATGATTTTTATACTGATAGAAAGAAGAAACTCTCAGCAATCTCATAATAATGATATAAAAGTCTATTAATAGTCGCGAAAGCAGATTATAAAGCAGTTTTAAGTTCCATTTCGATGAGAAAACAGAGTCCGAAAACGGAGTTCGTTTGCTAACGATCATGCTACGCGTGCTGTGATTGGCCCGTTCGCTCATGTACCAGCCGGTGCGCGGCGACCATATTGTTTACATTCGTAATACGTCC
The DNA here is from genome assembly GCA_025617745.1 of Heliocidaris erythrogramma. Classification (NCBI taxonomy): domain Eukaryota; kingdom Metazoa; phylum Echinodermata; class Echinoidea; order Camarodonta; family Echinometridae; genus Heliocidaris; species Heliocidaris erythrogramma. The sequence goes on from CM046853.1 coordinate 1,091,838, forward strand.
GAGTTTATGATTAGCATTCGTCTATTTTCTTCGTTATCAGCTTGCAACCATGTGAACTTTTCTTGAGATATACATTATTATTTGATCAGGAGTAAGGAAATTGTTATCTCTTACGAATTTGAGCGAATTAAATTTGCGAGAGGAAGACTATAGGGCCGTGCAACAATGACAGGTATTGTTCGTGGGCAGAGCAGCTGCCGCAGCGGGACGTCTACGGAGTACACCGACGCCAAGGCGAGGCTGGCTCCAGGCTGGGGACCTGGCCAACTTGACAGCTTTGATAACTGAACATTTCGGGCAAGACAGAGACGACATAATTCGTGATAATGATGAGGACATGTCATACGATGACAGTGACTTCGAAATGGACTCATGCGATGAAGAGGATGAACATGACGATCTTGTCAAATAGATTCTTATTTATTCCCTTACATCTGAAGTATAAGTTGAGCAACTAGATTCAATTTAACTCACAGTGTGAAATTGGTTCATGGCAATTAATTCCGAAGCATTTCTTGTCAGATCGATTCTTATTTATTCCTTTACATCTGAAGTATCAGTTAAAACATAATTTCTATTCAACTCATTTTTTGTGTGAATTTTTTTTATAGATAAGTTGTTTATCAATTAATTTTTGTCTTATTTTTAAAATTTTTTTTTTAGAACTTGTTTTAAATAATGTGATGTCAGGTCAATTTAAATATATTGTTGATATATTTTTCTGGATAATGTAAATTTTGTGCAATTTTGCCTAAAGCCGTCATTAAATAATTTAACTATGATTATACAGTCATGTCTCTTGTACAGTGTATGTTCTAAATTGAGATGATGAGAAAGAGTTTTGAAGTTTAGTTATTTGTATCATTACATGCATTTTCCCACATTTATTTGTACCAGTATTCCATGTCCCTCCAAATCTCTATTCTTACATTAGCATTTGGCTCATAATTTATTTTCTCGATCTGTTTCTATTTTTATCACTGTTTTATCTCCCTATCCCTTCTTTATTTGTCTCCTTTGTTTCCAGCTTCTCTTATGCTCTTTCTCTCTCCTCAAAGTGTCTGTTATCATTCTCCTTTTTTTTCTACCAATATTGCAGCTATCAATAACTTTCCCACTGGGCCTATATGTATCAATAATTACTAGGCCACATTGAAATACAAGTTTAAACATCATACAACGTAGAAGAGTACATGTATGCAAGTGTAGTAAAATTGAGATGAAGAAAAAGAGTATGAGAGATCTGTTTAAAACAAATTGCAAGCTTCTTTTGTTTTGTTTTTCTTCATGTGAGCAAGAAAAGAGTGAGTACAGTGCAAATAAATTGCAAGTGTGGTTCTTGTGAGCTATAAAAGGGTATGGGATTTCTGCATAAAACAATTGCTAATTCTTGTGAGAGAGAAAAAGAGTATGAGTTTTGTATTTAAAAATTACAAGATTATTCCTGTGAGGAAAAAAATAGTCTCTGCTATATAAAACAAGTTGCAAGTTTATTCATTTGAGCAAGAAAAGAGTTATAAGTACTGTAAGTCTACAGTACAAAGTAAATTCCATAGGTTAATTCATGTAAGCAAGAAAAGAGCAGGCCCTAATCAAATTCATGATAGGCTAAATTGCAAGTTCACTGTGATAAAAGAAGAACTATGAACATGACAAATCAGTATTATATAACAGGGAACAAAGAAAGACACCCCAGTGGGGTGAATAGGGGTGAATAGGCATTGTCTAGTGCAGGTGCCAGGCCACCCAGGTGCGCTTAATCACTCCATTGGAACTCTCTCATGAGTTTCATGATAACTTTTGAGTGACTTAAGCCCCCAAATTAAACTCTTGGTAATACAATGAATAGACTATATGTTTAACACTCCTGCTAAATTTCAACTAAATCTGACAACCCCTTCATAGTGGTTGCTATGGCCTTTTGATTCACTCTCTATTGATTTTCTCTTAAGGTTTCTTGCTCCGCACGCTTGAATAGGCCCAAACTTTAGAGCTTGTTTCCTCCTTAACTAATACCAGCAAACTCTTACTCGCTCCATTTATTCGCTAAATTAAAAGGGTTAGGAAACTTCAATTTTGACAATTTATATATCATTTTAAAGCTGACACTGTTCTTTCCAAATATGATGAAAACAGAAAAATCAATTTTTTGGTACTCGGTCATTCATATGAAAGTTTACTTCTAACCCTAACCTGTAATCTCAGGTGACTCTGGTCCTACTTTGCACACCCCCCCCCCCCAATCTTCCTACATGTACTTGGTCATTCTATAAGTACCTGTAGATGAAAGTCAATCCTTAACACCCCCTTCCCCTCCCCACAACACTCACCTGTAAGTATTCTCTGGTCCTATTTTTAATAATCACCCCCTGCCTTTTGCTCCTTGTCATTCTACATTTATAGTATGTAGATGAACCCCCTCCCTCCACAACACTCACCTGTAAGTAATCTCTGGTCCCATTTCTAAACCCTCCTGCTATATCATCATCCAGATGGAAGTCATTGAAGACCAGTCTTAGGTTGGTTCCATTCCTATTTCTAAGAGTGTAGGTGCAGTGATAAAAAGAACCCTCACGTGGGTAACTTAAAGGGAAGTTGGGTGCAGATATCTCTCCCTCTAAGTTGAGTGACCCTTCAATAATTTGACTGCAGGCTGCAAAAAAAGTCATCACAGAAAAAGACCATAAATTCATATCAAAATGCACAATCAGATAACGAACAATTCAACCTATTAAATTATTACAGTACACTACATGTATAAGAAGAACATCCAAGAGCATGTTAGTTATTATGATTGTGAAGACATGTAGAAAGTACATTGCCTTGATATGGCCTTTACATATATTGCAGCATTATCATTACGTAATAGGACAATGATACTTGGTACTTGTATGGGTATATCTGCTAGTTTGAAGGAAAGACAAGATACAAGATACTCACCAAGCCCTGATACATTTCTCCAAAGGCAATGGACAAGTAGAATCCAACTGTGGTAAAAATAGCGTGAAAATTTCATCTTTGTACCTGCAAAGAAAGTAAAATGACATCACTGATTGCCTGTCTTACATGACATTGAGATGTCAGAGATAAAGTTGAGTTCTGGTCATGTGATTACATTGTGAAAGAAACTGTCTCAAAAAAAATTGGGAAAGGTTGACCATGTCTACATATAAAGAATTGTTTTATACTGTGTCGTTTGGAATCATCAAAATAGATAAGAAATTGACCCAATCTCGCTGAAAAACACGTCATGTACTGCACACAGAAATGGATATATGGGACTACACCCACAAGTGGCATGAATGTTCAGCCCGAACATTTCAGCTATTTCTAGTCATTTTTAGAATATGAGGGCATTTGACAGTACTCAAAATATATTGGAGAAAACATACTGTTATAGGTCCTCATGAAATAGAAAGATCCTACTGAGTTATATATTTTGAAAAAAAAATGATATTTTAGTAATTTTGTGTGTTGGAGCAAATGGGGGAGTTGTCCGCAACTACATCACAGCAACATTACCTATTCTGCCAATCTGAAATTCCCATATGTGTAGTGATTACGACTTTCAAAAATTCATAACTTTCTTATTGCTTGTCTGATTTCGTTCAAACTTTCACCAAATAATCTGCTTCTCTGATTTTTTCCTCTATCTTTCAGAGTCACTTGCCATTAAGGTTGGATTTCATAGAATACCAATCTCTAATTATTTCTTGTGTATCTTTTACTACCAAGTTTACACAGAAATATATCAACATTGGACCCATTATTACATGTCCTGTTTGGACAGTTTTCAAGGAACTTCCTGCACACACAAAAAAAAACCTCAAAGACATTTTAGATGTACAAAATCTGTATTCTCATTCTAGATGAGAATACAACTGACATGAAAAAAAATAGTGATTTACAACAAAAAATGGGACTGTGTCTCAATGGAATTCTCAAGGATCATGTCAATTTTCACCACAATAATCAGTCATAACAAATCCCAAAACAAAAGGTGGCCTCGGAGGACCCTCTCCCTTACATGCAGTCAAGAGCTTGAAAAAGCCTGCTATACAGTAACGTGCATGTACATGTAAACAATGTAAGACCTATATGAATATATGCTTCTGACTAACTGCGCAAACAAGAACTTTTGATTACACGTTTTTGCAATCAAACTTTGATAAAAGAAGAATTTTCACAAGTATTATTTTCATGTGGTATAAAATGTATATCTATATAGGCATATATTAAAGAAATAATTCAGTTTTAGTCATCTTGGACTACAATCCTGTATTCTTAGTTTCACATTATTTTGTACACTGCAAATGGACATGTACTGGGATGTAAATAAAGTTCAAAATCAAATCCAAAAATCTGAATACAGGTTCATCATCCTTCAGTCTTCATTCCTTTTGATTTTTCAATGATACAAATTTTCATGTCCTTTATTGGCTTCTAAAATATGTGCATGTATACATATTTCTATGTGTATATATACACAGGTGGTACATTCTGTGCAGATTGATCATGCTTCAAGTGTTTGTTGTACTAGTAATTAACCTTTGAACAATTTCTTGGACATATATGCACATGTTGATATATTGTACATGATACACGTGTACATGTAGTATAATAGTTAATACATTATTTATATAAGTACTATGATATGGACCTGTTACATGGACACGCATGCAGGCATCCCCAACTGCTCCATCGTGTGCATACATTTGTACATGTTAATGGGGTGTTGCAAGAAAGTTGCGATTGATTGCAAGTTGCAACTGATCGGTACTGACCAATCAAAATCATTGTTGCAAGCGCATCTTCTTGAATGGGCAGACCCTGAACCATTCAGAATGGTTGTTATAATTTGTTTTAACAAATCTTCCTAAGATGGTCAGAGGCTCAGAACGTAGAATATTTTTTTACTCTTCAGTCATGTTCATATCAGAGTCATAGTACATAAGTTAAAAGTTACACTGTAAAGTCAAGGAAGTACATTGTAAAGTGCAATAATAAAGTTCATTGCACAAAATCAATCATAACCCAGAATTTCATGGTCTGACTAGACAAAACAAAGTTCTAAGTTTGAATACCCTTTTTGCCACAATGCTCATTTTTGCCACAATGCTCAAAATGTGATGCACTAAATGAGAATAATGCACACAGCTTCACAAATGTACACATACATACATACATGTACATGTAAAACTACATGTACATACTGTATGATAAATGTGTTCATTTAAGGCAAAGGATGTCCAGAGAGGGTATGGATATATGTTAACAATGAAAATATCGCTCAGACACAGATTTATAGTTGTATTATTCTAAATGTACCTACAAGACAATATGAAACCAAAAACATTTGTAATGAGAAACTTCTAATGATATAAATTTTTTTGTGGAAAAAAGCTTTCACTTTTTCAGAAATTGATTTTTCGTTTTTAAATTACTAGGGTGTGATCCAAATATTTTGCTGCATGAACCTTACAAATCTGGACTACGCTAAAAATTTGTGAAAGTTCAGTCAAAATCAAGCCCTATAAACCATGCTTTTCTTTCACTCTCCTCCACTGCATTTTATGAGTTAGAAATTAAAATTATCTGTTATAATGTAGATCTCTGATTGCCTTGACATGGCTTGATCATGTTTTTTCAATGATATTCAAGTACAAGTAGACTACCAGTGCATTATACTGAAGGTGTGTTAAGGATGACCACATGATAAATAACCCGGTACCACATGCGTAGCCAGGATTTTTCAATAGGGGGGCCAGACGTGAAGGATCCAACCGCATAGCCAGGATTTCATTTTAGGGGGGCGGTTGTGGGGCACGCGAAGAGTGCGGAATTGGTGATGAGCATGCAAAGCATGATCCCCAGGGGTGGGTGCAGGGAGGGGGAGTTTCCTGCATGAAGCGCGAAAGCTCTTACGTTTTACAGCAAATTTGAGAGAAAGATAACGGCTCGTAACACTTTTTTTTTAAGGCGGAAAGTTAGTTCGACGTCCTGGCTGCTTTTCAGTTATTTGGACACAATACTGCACTGTATGTATAACGGGGGTTGGTGCAGGGAGGGGGGAGTTTCCCCCTTCCCGCGTGAAGCGCGAAAGCTCTGACATTTTAGCAAATTTGAGGGAAAGATAACGGCTTGTTGCAAACAATTTTTTAGGCGATGCCCTGACTGCTTTTCAGTTATTTTGACGTAATGCTGCACTGCATGTAACAAGGGTGGGTCCCGCGCAAAGCATGAAAGCTCCGATGTTTTAACACCCTTTTTATAGGCGGAATGTTAGTTCGACGCCCTGGCTGCTTATCAGTTATTTTGGACGCAATACTGCACTAAATGTAACATGGGTGGGTGCAGGGAGGGGAGGAGTTTCCCCCTTCCCGCGCGAAGTGCAAAAGCTCAGGCGGAAAGTTATAGTTCAACGCCTGGACTGCTTTTCAATTATTTGGATGCAACATTTCACATGCGAGGGAGCGAAGTTATGCGACGTCGTTTCGGCACCATCTACGGAGGTTCAACGGCGATCCCAAACCGGACCACCTCTGGGGGGTGGTCACGAGAGATAGCGCGATCTAGAGCACACCTATTTGCAGTTTAAAGTGCAGAGGGTGCCAGGATAGATCGCGTTACCCTCTGCAGGTGTGAACCCACGGCGTGCCATCCGCTTTCCAATCTCGTAATGTGAACGGGGTCTAAGACAGTTCTAATTACAAGAGGAGAATAATGCTCTGAAGGACTAAATCTCTTCCTGAATTGATCAGATTGGGAGATTTTTGCTATCTGGATCTTATCCAGAAACACCAACCTTGCCAACTGAATGTATGTAGACCTACATTTAGATTAAAACATTGACCCTGGGGTCCATGTTTGGAAAAGGGCTGTATAGATGAATTCCTGATCACATAAAACAGGGAAATCTAACTATTACCCCTTTCAAACCAAGCACTCACCCGCGTAAGTCACCCACGTAAGTTTAGAGTTACGCGGGGAAAGGTTTGGTTTGAAAGGGACAAGAGAAAAGTCACCCGCTTAACTTCCCAGCATAACTTCTCCACCTACTGAGGTAGAGAACTTACACGGGTGAAGGGAGGAATTTGTGCTCGTAAAATTTGAAGGTTTTCACCAGGGAAGTTAAGCAGGTAAACTGGTTTGAAAGGCTATAAGATACATGCAAATAACTTACCCACCCTCCAAACACACAGAAAAGCAAGTCAACACAATGCTCATTCAGCCACACAACCATGAACCCTACATTTCACAGGGGTGTCGGAGTGGAAGTAAATTGAGCTGGAGTTCACACTATTATATACATGTACCTCTGACCAGAGAGGTGGAAGAGAGAGTAAAATCATTTCCTGACACTAACCTGGTGTATCAGATACCTTATATCAAACAAACTATTAGGCTAACCTTCCTTCTGTTAAAAGGAAAGTCCACTCAAATATGAAGCGCCTCTTCATACACATTGAAACAGGCTTCTTGCAGAAATAAGTTTCCGCATGGTTCAAATTGACAGGAGTATGGCTTTACCAAATCACATGGCGGTGATCTGAGAGGACCAAAGCAATTTTGGTACTTGAAAGTATACAATGACAGGGAGATGGTTTGGGAGGACCAAAACAACTTAGAGAATGAAAGTAGGCATAGACTGATTTATTACCCTTGTTGGTACCCTTGTTGGTACCCTTGTAGGTGGAAGGGGAGACCCTCCCCCCTTCCACCTTCCACCTCCCTGGTATCAACACCAAGGCCAGGGTGTTATGTACTGGCTAGAGACTACATTGAAAAAATAAAATATCAGTTAAAGTAAATGAAATCTCTGTTAAAGTTTGAGAAAATATGCCTTGGTTCAGACCAGAAATTTATAAGTCCTCATAAAGCAACACAAAGACCCCTGTTACACATACCTCTGAAAGTGGACTGAGGCCGCCTCTGGAGGCAGCTCGACGTATGTGTAACATCACCTTTTTTTAAAAGCCAGTCCACCTCTGGATGTGGTTTGAGGCCGGCCTCGGGCCGGACTCGGTCCCGCAATCAGTAGGTGTAACACCAAAGTGGAGCGGCGGCTTATAAGCGGAAGTTACGTAACCCATAAGAGCTGTGCATGCGCGGACCATTCGCGGTGTCGATGAGATAGTATAACACCTGCAGTGCGACTGTGAGAACCGCTTGAAAATTTTTACATGGAGTGCGCCCCAACGTCAGCTCGTGAAAAGGCGACATGAAGCCGGCCTATGTGTAGACACAAAATTGCGGGCCCGAGGTATGTGTAACAGGGGTTTTAATGGTCTCGAGGCGGCTTCAAATTGCAGGCGTGAAGCCAGCTCCGGGGCCGCCTTTGAAAGCTGACGCATGTGTAACAGGGGTGAAAGTAACAAGTAACTGTAATTACTTTATCTGTACGTAATTTCATAAACTGAACTTTTCCCAAGTTTCTCTTTCTTGTGGTATTCTAACTTTAAATAACTTCTTGCACTGCTTTTCATTTAACCTAAATTTTGTTAACAAAAGAAGAGGGGTAAACTCACATGGAATAAATGAATCTTAAAGGGATACGCCACCAGACGGCCACGGGGAAAGAGAGAATTCCGTAAGCCCCATTCACTCGTACACAAAGTTTGTGCGTCAAACGCGTCCATCGGACTACTGGGATTAAATTTTGGACTGCACGAAGCCGACCGAATCTCGCACAACAGCTCGAGCTCAGGCGGAGCATGCATGTTGTGCGGCGACCATGCTATCCGGAGTTTGCGCCCCGCTGGGCAACGGCATGATCAGGTAATGATCACTGTGCCCTCTCGCGGAATAAAAACGTCCACAATCTGCGGTTGAGTATCCCTTTAATCTGAATGTTACAACACTCCTGGTGGAGTAACTTCCACCAGTAAACTTCCTCCATACATGTACTTGAGTGCACATTAAAAAACATGGTTTCAGAGGAGCAGTGTTGCCGGTTAAACACAGCCTGAAAATTCCACTTAATCAAGTTGTTAGATATCCAATTTAAATAAATTGTATGGAGATAAAATATATTTTCATCTTACAATGTAATAAAAGGCAAGAATTCTCCCTGAATTTTGCTGATTATTATGGTATACATTCCTCTTCATCCTAGAGGTCAAACACCGCCGAAATTGACACAACCCCATACAAGTTATGTTCACACGATGGGAGCTAAACTTTAAGTTTCGCTTGTAGTTTCAAACTTTACATTAACTTGTAGTTATCTTGTAGTTTCAGACCATATGAACGGACTTGTAGTTTCGAAACTTGAAGTTTACTTGTAGTTCTAGAATCACAAGTGAGCTCATGGTTAAGGCCGAAAACCATGAGTTACGGTCCATGTGAACAGAATAAACTTTAAGTTTCGCAAGCTTGTGGTTAAGGATGACCTCACTGTTAAATTTCCAGGTCATACCCTTCGCGCGAATTATGAACACAGGATCTGTAAGTGTCCTGTACACACAATCGATAGTATCTACTTCAGGGGTTAACCAAGACGATCGCTCTGCTTGTAGTTACAGCTTGTTGTTTAGGGCTCATGTGAACCCTTGTTGAGGTAATAGGAGTTGTGGTTTCGTTAACTTAAAGTTTCAAAACCACAAGTCCCGTATGAACGTAGCTAATGATGGCTCTGTGAGTGAACCCATGCAGTCAAACAGTTTATGATAACACTGCACCTGTATTTGATAGACACAGCTTGATTAGATACCTAAAGAACAAGTTTGGCACAAATTGACAACAAATAAGGATTTCAATTTGAATTTAAGTTTTTTTTTACTAACAATAATTTAATAAACCCGTACACTGAAAAGGTCTTTCAACTCAGGTAAGTTGCCTTTGAAGTGTGTGGCTGTACTATGAGTGGTAGCCGACTCATAACCACTCACACACATGTAAGGTATTTATAACCTCACAAAATGGACCTCTTTACTGCAGGAAATGGCTCCCGTAGTCGAGTGTGTGTTTTCAATCTCATATGAAAGCTTTACAGGAGCAATATCGCCAGCCAAAAATAGCTAGGAAATTTCACTTCATCAAGGTGAAAGAGATTCAATTGAAGGAATTGTATGGAAATTATTCTGGTGTTTTTACCTGTTCAACTTAGAGTATGACCGCCACTGAAATAGACACAGCCCCACATATGAATTGTTCTGTGAGTGGATCATAATGCATTTCTATACTTTATGTTATAAATATTAAAGGCGAGACACATTTGCTGAAAGGTTGCCAGCAAGCTTAATAGAATTTAGTAATCATTTTGTTTCATTAAACTCTAAAATGAAGCTATAGAATTGTTCAGAGATGGCAAATGGTAAGCATTTTTTTAGATGCTTTACATACAATACATTAACACCCCCCCCCCCCCCCAAGAAAAAAAAAAGAGGAAACAAAATCAATTATGCTAGTAAAACATCAAGCAAATGCATTCATCCGGTCAACAAATTTCTCTATTGCTTAATTTTTTGCTTTGATCTGTTTAATCATTATTATTATTATTATCATCAGTATTGCTAATTTGTCTCTTAATCATATTCATAGTTTTAAAAATTATTTTCATTTTGCTTTGTTATACCTTATGCTGGCAAAAATACAATAATGATATAAATTCCCTTTTCACTGAATTTACAGTGTTGCTGGTCATCACACTACTGTTTCCCAACCCCAAGGAAAAACTTACTAATGTATTGTTGATTTCACAACCATACCTAAGAGAGTAAGTACAACTTTATTTATATTAAAATATACATGTATGTAACAAACAAATTGTTTCCCCCATGGATCAAGTCATGGAAATCAGGAATCAGGAAGGCGTCCCCCTTCGGCAATGGGCTGCAGCCCAGCCCTCCCCCGAGGATTTTCAAAGTTCTGATATATTCGGGCAACCACCACTTCATGTACAGAAGTTACAAAAGTTATCTGGTAACCTCACTGCCCAAATATGTGGATATTCTGGCTCCTCGCTGCCCACATATGAAGTGGTGGTTGCCCGAATATCGGAACTTTGGGGGAGGGCTGGGCTGCAGCCCATTGCCGAAGGGGGACGCCTTTTGCCTGAATATCAACTTTGTTGGTGCATCTTACTAGCAACATGTCCCTTGTATTTGTTGTTCTTGTTTTCTCTTTTTTTTTTTGGGGGGGGGGGGGGTTGTCGGAGCTAATAGTATTTGTTTTAATAGGTAGCTTAGCAAAACGTTGTGGCGCGTAAAAACGTGGGTAAGACGCATACATGACAAAACTATTCAATATCAGAATGTTATTCTATAGAGGCATAACCAAAATATTAGGATGTAGAATTAGTATTTACCCATTTGGACTTTTTAAAGCAAAATGATATGAAAACTTTCATTCAGATATGTTCGATTCTAAATAGAAGCACAGAAAAAGCTAGAAATTTTCCTCTCTGCGTCTTTCCCGTGTCTTTAGGCGCCATTGCATTTCGTTAAGCTCCCTTACTAAATCATGCATCCTTTTGGGGATAAAGTTAATTTGCACCATAATGAACCCTGGATTTTTTATAGTTACATCCCTCACAATACCATACCATGCAGATTTCATATTTTGCATTACTTTTTTTTATAAAGTGTATTAACAAATCTCTTTGTCGAGACCTCGACATTTAGCATCAATCAAGATTTCATCAGACATCTTCACTAATGTATCAAATTGTATAGTTTTGTTTACGTTGCATCACCGACAGTGAACACGTACGTATGCGTAAAAAAGCCACGAAGTGGCAGCGTCCTGAGTGAAACCACTACTATTACGTGAGGCTCACAATTTACATGGTCAAATGACAATGTAGAGTTGTATTGTAGGTACATATTTTTTAAATTAAAGTATCTACAATGCCACTTACCTACATTAAATAGACCTTCCGCAAATCAGCTCTTCCTCACAAATGTATAGAGTCGATCAAATGTCACTTTTTTTCACTCAATTGTAATCCTCCCTTCTCGTCTCTCGCGAGTGAGAACGTACATAAAATCATACTGGCGCGCATGCGTATTGCAAACTGTACACCGGCCTGCGAAAGTTTTTAGTAGGATAGGGGGTTGCATTTCCGGACACTTAACAAAAATTAGCCTGTCAATTTTGCCATCAGATTTTACAAAAAACATGCATCAAGTAACACTAAAACCAGTGAATATTTGCAATTCACATTATTTTCAACCTATCCTGTGAAAAATTTATGACAATTTGCCTGAAAAGTTGTTTGATTTACTGTTTAAAAATGACCTGTCCAGAAAAGAATTACAAGGTCTTGGATTACAGGAGCTGCCAGCTGGGAAATTAATAATAGGCCTCTTTTTTTATTTTATATCATCCTCATTGAAAAGAAAGACGACAGTTATTCAGAAAGTATTGTACCTTAAGTAGCCTTAAAGAAGTTATGTCATGTTTTATGCTATAATTTTCACATACGATCTTGGATTTACATGATCTAAGAGGCACCCAACCTTTCAAAGGACTGCTGTGCGCAGTAACATGTAATTGTAAGCCTAGTAGTAGTAGTGCTAGGCGGTGTCAAGCACAATGCCGGCTGGCAGTGGTCACTGACACTGTCACTGGCGGTAGCGATGTACCGTACTGGAATGTAGTAATCTATTAAACGTAAATACTAACACTAATTAATAAATACAATCATAGCAATCACATGGAACAGTGAAGAATTAAAGTACACATAGCTAGGCAGTCACACATTTCACCCTGTGTACAAAACACATCCATATTTACCTGTTTTAGCAGCCGAGTCTCTGTCGTCAGGATCCTTGCCAAAGTCACAATCACAATGTTGTGTTGTTTACAATTACAATCAGAGGAGAGAGCTTACTATACAAAGATGATCAGCTCCACTACTAAGCACACACAACGAGTAGTATACTTGTTCGGTGTGTCAGATCAAGGAGTTATCACAGACAACTCCTTGATCAGATATACATGTACCAGGTGTTAAACAACCGTGGACACTTTTTATCGTTAATAACTCATAAAATTATACATCGTTATAAACCAGACAGGTTTAGATGCACAGTGACCAAAGACCAAATGTACCAGTGATTTTGAGACTGGTGAAGTTTTGTAAGAAAATTATTGATTTGGGGGATAAATAGTATAAGCTTGGTACTTATGCGGTGGTGTTCTTAAATATTTTTGGACACGTGTAGATAGATGTTTATACTGTTTTCTACTGACTATAAATGTCACGAGAAATAAGCAACCTTTTATAAGCAGGCACAATGCCTGATGTAAAATTTGAAAAAAGTGTTTAGCAAGGTAGTATGTTCAGCTCTATCTCCTTTATATAATTACCATTTCATGTTTTATCACTTCATATATATTGTTATTCTTATCTTACTTTGTTAGGCATATACATTTTTTCTTTATTTGTATCTCTTGCCAGCTTATACTAAAATCTTTATTGTTTGTTTGTACTCGCATACTCCAGGAGGGTGATTGAGTCAATAAACTAAACTAAACTAAACAGTATGATCTAGACTCTATAGTCGATATAGTCCAGTCAGTCCTGCGCGGCCGGAGCGTCGGAGTACTGAGCAGATCCGAGATTATTTATGTTTTTTCCCAGGGAAAGAGTATATAAAATACGAAGTTTTTGGTCGAGTCCTATAATCAAGCACGAGATGAGTCTATACACGTTTTCACGACTGTCTCTCATCGAACAACTGGTATAGGTAAAATATGTAATAAAAAAAAAAGTACCTGTTCACAAATAATTATATTCAAATCTTATGCATACTTTTAAAACAAAGGTTGTTCTTGACAACCTGAAAGCTTGTCAGAGGCTTGTCAGACTTAGCAACAAGTAATGTAGGCAAACTGGATTCGGGATTCCAAGTATTGTAGTTCATTGATTAATAACAGGTTAATGGAATGGGCCTACCTCGTTACAAGGTTCCCATGCAAGAAAGAAACATCCATAAATTTGAATAACTTTGCTACTCAATCGAAAAATCAGTTCAAATGATTTGCTCCGCTGAGAACCCCTCTCATTCCTCTCGTTCACCTCTCAGCCTTTCTTAATTAGAGCGGAGAATTGTAAAGCTCCGAGGGATTTTTCTGTCTACTCATATTATTTTTGCCTATCTCTCTCTCTTCCCTTCTCCTCCTTTTCATTTTAATCTCGATCTCAAGTTTCCTTCTCACTTTTGTACTCTTCTTGTTATTCTATATTCCAGTTCTCCTCCTAATTGTTTTTCTTTTCAGTTTCTCTCTTCTCCTTTTCTCTCAGTTCCCACACCTCCTCTGTCCTAATTTTCTCTCTTTCATTTTCTTTCTTTTTTAGTAGTCCTGTCAAATTATTCTCATAAGTTTTACGTGGCTCCATTTCTCGCCTTCTCCCGTGAGTCACTCTTTTCCATTTATTCCTTCATTCCCTAATAATTTTTTTGTGATGATGAATGTCACCCAGTTAGCATGCAGGGGCGTCGCTAGAACATTTTGAAGGGGGCGGGGGTGACACCCTAATTATTTGCCTACAAATTCAGGGTGTGACACACAAATTTGCCGACAAAACGTTGCACCCTAATCCCGGCCACACAATAATAATAATAAAAGAAAATCACATATATACAGAGATCTTGATTTTCGCAAGGAGGGGGCGAGTGATGCCTTTTGCCCGAAGAGGCATATCAACTTTTTAGTTTCTGAACAGTTACATCATTATCTGGTAACCTCGCTGCCCAAATATGTGGATAGTCTGGCTCCTCGCTGCCCGCATAATTATGAAGTGGTGGTTGCCCGAATATCGGAACTTTGAAAATTCTCGGGGGAGGGCCGGGCTGCAGCCCATTGCCGAAGGGGGACGCCTTTTGCCTGAATATCAACTTTTCAATTATTTTTTTTAGAGACCCCGGGAAAGTCAGGTTGATTTCACCCCATCTCCCCCATGCACCAAACTTTGTCAGTGGGAAGCACATGTAGTATGACTGGACATTACAAAACACAAAACACTGACAAAAATTTCAGTCGGGATGGGGTCTCAGATGGTCTCAGTTGGGGTCTCATAATGGTCCCTAAACATTGCGGTAAATCTTCCCCTTAATATAAAGCCCAGAGACCAAATCTTGTCAGAAGGCAGAGCTATGGATGTTAATTTTAAAAAATATAAAAACTGGAAAAATTGTCCATTCGGAAGGGGGTGTCAGACTCTCTGAAATGAAAAACCCAAAGTGCCCTTTGAAAATAATCACCCATAATTTTTGACCCTTTAAACTTACTTAGACCAAAAAGATTGTCAGCCTGAACACAGCCGCCGGGTTTAGCCCCCAGAGCCTCTAAAAGACAAGCCAAGGTCGGTCGATTGCACCCCATCTCCCCCATGCACACAGGCGTAGCCAGGATTTTTCAATGGGGGGGGGGGCAGACGTGAAGGATCCAACCGCATGTCCATGATTTCATTTTAGGGGCGGTTGTGGGGCACGTGAAATTGGTGATGAGCACGCAGGAGGTAGGTGCAGGGAGGGGGAACTTCTCTCCCCCCCCCCCCCCCCCCCCCCTCCCGCGCGAAGCGCGAAAGCTCTGACGTTTTAGCAAATTTGAAAGAGAAAGATAACGGGTTGTAGAAAACAATTTTTTAGGCGGAAATTTATAGTTCGACTCCCCGACTGCTTATTAATTACTTGGACGCAATTTTGCACTGTATATGTACTTGTAACAGGGGTATAGGTACTAGGTAGGTGCAGGGAAGGTGAGTTTCCCCCTTCTCGGGCGAAGCGCGAAAGCTTTAACGTTTTAGCAAATTTGAGAGAAAGATAAACGGCTCGTAGCAAACAAATTTTTAGGCGGACGTTTTAGCAAATTTGAGAGAAGATAACGGCTTGTATAGTTATAGTTCGACTCCCAGACTGCTTTTCAGTTATTTGGACGCAACATTTCACATGCGAGGGAGCGAAGCCATGTAATTGCAGTGGCGTATCTATCTCTATGGGATTATGGCGCCCGGGAAAACAATGAAGTTAGCCCCCCCCCCCCCCCCCCCGGTAGAGCTGCCCCCCCGAGTGCCAAAATTGATCTACGTTATTGTACAAGCGAGGGAGCAAAGCGACCGAGCAGCAAATTTTCAATATTTAAAAACGCATTTTCTTGTGCATTTTATCCAGGAAATGTTGGATTTGACCACCGCAGTTGAGCGCTAGAGAAGCTCGAATGTTATACATGTACATTGATAAACGGTTTTCTATTCACTCACTTCTACAATCGGGAGCAGAACTAACTAGGCTTGAGTAAGAGTCGAGAAATTCAGCAAGGTGACCTGAAGTTGAGATTACTTTCAAAAGTTGAGCCTTTGCAAATGCTGTTTTATACACTTTATCCTATTTTGGGAGCGCAATATTTAGCAGGACTGATATGAAACTTACATGATATAGCGAGCAAAGCAATTACATCTTTATTTTTAAAAAAAATTTGAACCCTTAAACTATTTTAAAAATATATACGAGATCCTGAAAGAAACTAATTATGCGAGGGAGCAAAGCGACCGAGCTTTGGAAAATTTTCGCATTTCAAACCTTCAAACACTAGATTTCAACTGCATTTATCCTGATGATTTGGGGGCGCGTGATCCGTAACGATTATGATTTTCTTCATTTCCCCCTGTTTTTCTCTCTCTCCTTTGCGTTTTTTTGCGCCCCCTCGAAGTGCTTCCCGGGGAACGTGCCACCCTGCCCCCTAGATACACCACTGGGCGAAGAGACCGAGCGGGGGGTGGGAGGGGGTATCCCCCTCCTACATCAGGGAATTTTTAAAGATCTGTCTATAAAAAATTTAGAGCATCCCAAAATGGTTTTTAATGAAAAGAAAGAATGCACGGATCTGTGCCAATGGACGGAACCCCTTAATTGAGAATAACAATGCGAGTGAACGAATTTTCTTCGATATTTTCGCATTGAAATTATGGCATTTCTTATTTCCTTTCTTATATAATCATTAAAGATTGTGATGGTATTTCAAGATCAAACATCATGTGTTTGGATAATTAAGTTTTAAGTTAATGTATCATAATTCTTATTTATTTTATCCAAAAATATTGGGGGGGGGTTAATACAGGCCATCCCCCACCTCAATTTTTTTGGGGGGGATATATACCCCCATCCCCCAGGGATCGACACCCATGGTAACAGGGATGGATGAAGGGAGGGGAGAGTTATTTCCCCCCTTTGCGCGCGGAGCGCGAAAAAATGACGTTTAGCAAATTTTGAGAGCCAGATAACAGCGGCTTGTAGCGCCTTTGTATAGGCCTTTTTCTCTCACATTCCCCGCTTTTTCGCTCTCTCTCTCTCTTTTTTAGTGGCTGAATAGGGGGCATGGCCCCGGTGCCCCCTGTCTACGCCAGTGCCCATGCACCAACTTTGTCAGTAGGAAGCAGTATGACTGGACCGTCGGGATAGGTCTCTAAGGCCCCTAAAACTTGGGGTAAATTTTTCCCCTTGAAGCCCAGGGACCAAATTTTGTCAGAAGGAAGAGCTATGGAAGTACATTACAGAAATGTATAAAATGACAAAATTGTAAATCGGGAAAGAGGTGTCAAACCCGCTGAACCCCCCCCCCCCCCCCAATCGATCCGAGTATGTGAATA
This sequence comes from Heliocidaris erythrogramma, assembly GCA_025617745.1. NCBI lineage: Eukaryota > Metazoa > Echinodermata > Echinoidea > Camarodonta > Echinometridae > Heliocidaris > Heliocidaris erythrogramma. The sequence continues at coordinate 1,109,434 of CM046853.1, forward strand.
TTAGTGATTGAAACGGTATTAAGAGACAAAGGCCTACCTAGACAAAGCAAGGCATATTATGCCTTAGAGAGATAGGGAATAACCGAGCCGCCGCAGGATCTTTAAAACAAAATAAAATTAAAGGAGTAGGCCTATGCCTAATGTCAATAATACGATACTGACTTTCCCCACGGCCGCCCGGTGGCGTATCCCTTTAAAAATGTGTTCTGGAATTTCAGCTGCAATGCACAATGGAAATTGTTGCATTCTGAATTAATTACTGAATTAATTACTGATACACACAGATTTTGAGGCCTTAATTTTTCAAAAAGTAAAAAAAAATCTAATTGAATATTCTTTTAAGAAAAGTGTTGGGAGAAATGTAATAAAAATTGCTTACAATAACTTTTACATCATTCAATGCACGCATCGCGCGCACTGCACGCATATAATATGCACACACTGTACTAGTATATCTAGAGCTACATACTATTTGGTCCGGCCCGTATTCTGAACTCCGGTTTAACTTAAACTCCAGTCTCCAGAGCTTTAATCAAAACTCACTAAAACCGTAAGTCCAGTCTAAATTTCTGTACAAAGTTAAGCCATACTAGACTGGAGTTTAAGTTAAACTGGATTTCAGACGGGATTTCAGAATGTAATTTTCCAAAACTATCGTTCAAAGGGCAGTTTTAGACTGAGTTTAAACCTATGGTTTAAACCCGAGTTTAAACCACCGGAGTTCAGAATACGGGCCTATACCACAGAACTTAGGAGTTCTGTGGCCTATACATGTATAGTCTAGGCAAAGAGTTTAAATGCGAAGAGTGCTCAGTCCCGAAATAAAGCACGCGTATATATTGTGATACATGTCCATCGGCGCCCAGAGGGAAAGGTTATAGTCTTAATCTAGATGTTTGTATTTTTTATTTTCTTTATTTTTGTCTTCTTTTTCTGGACATCGCTTTTGTTAAAGCAGTAACTAAAGGGCATAATTTTGATATTGTCCCTTCAAATACAAACTTATGTCCCAAAACAGATAGGAATCAACCCTAACTGCACCAGGGGAGAGGGAGAGAGTTTGGGGGGGGGGGGGGGGGGGGGGGGGCTAGGACTAGACGTTTGTATTTTTGTTAAAGTTATTTGCTGTGAAATTTATTAAGCTCTATATGAGCAAACCACTGCGATATCTGACGGGAATGTTAGTTTAGTTTAGTTTAGTTAGTTTAAAAAATAATAAAATGCTATCTTTATATTTCTATTAAATGGGAATATTTCATTTGATATGATTTATGGAAATTATATAGGGATTATAGACCTGTAATGTAAAATTTTTAGCCTTCTTCTCTTAAAAGTCAAGACAGAAATGTGCGAGCAATTCCTTATATAAGAGTAGCGTATCCAAGATTGTCTTATTTTGATTGGTAGCGTATCCAGCAATGCACGTGCCAGCCAAAACCCAAATCTGACATATCTTAGTTACACATCGAATGAAAGGAAGTGTATACCCCCCCCCCCCCCCGCACAGAAAGAATCTGAAAATTTTTTTTCCTTGCTTGTCCTAATATTCAAAATAGAATGCATCTGATGATTTTTAGTTCGTCAGGCGTGAGCCCCCCCCCCCCCCCCCAATGCATTCCTGGATACGCCACCAATATAACTAACATACGGTAAGTTATTTGTAATATTCTGCTGTAGAAATTTGAGACGACAGGCGAAGAAAACAGTATAAGGCTTTGCCCGGAGCCATCACCAACGCAATAGGGCCTATACCGATTGTACGAAAAAGGGGGAAAATGGCCTCCGTATTTTGAATTGAATTAACTAGTAACCAACAATAGCAGCTGACAGGGACCTGGGAACGATTTTGTTACTGGGGGTGCTGTGAGCAAAAAAAAATATTCGCTGACAAGCAAAAAAAAAACCGCCCTCAGTGTTTTAGGGTCTCTTTTAACTACTTTTTAGCGTCTTTAGGAGTTCTGTGACAGCACCCCAGCACCCCCAGCATCCTCAGCCTTCTAGGGGGTGCTGTACACGCCCTCAAAAATTGCAGGCGCCCCTGTTTTCATGTATTAACCTATGGGAGCTGGAAGGCCAAAAGCATGCATATTCCCGGGGATTTATGGGGGGTTTATTGGACTCATCGAGCCTCAATTATACCCTTCCAGAGCTTATATCATGTAAATCACATTTTTCATTATTTCAAATAAATACTAGGGGAATTAAAATTATTCCAAAACCCCTGTTTTCATGTGTTAAGCTATGTGAACTGGAAGGCCAAAAGCATGCATATTCCCTGGGATTTATGAGGGGTTTACTGGACTCATCAAGCCTTAATTATACCTTATCAGAGCTTTATTTTCTTGTAAATCACATTTTTTTACATAGTTTCAAAGAAAAACAAAGGGAATTATAATCACCCTAAAATTCCTTGTTTTCGCGTGTTAACCTATGGCAGGCGAGACGTTTTTGGTCAAAAGCATGCATATTCCCGGGGATTTATGGGGGGGTTTACTGGACTCATCAAGCCTTAATTATACCTTTTCAGAGCTGCTTTAAATTTCATGTAAATCACATTTTTTATATTTGCAAATGCAAATTATGGGAATTATAATCATCCTAAAATATGATTTGTGTGGGGTCTATTCAACTAGTTGAGTCTTAATTATAAATTTTCAGAGCTTTAATTTAATTCAAGGCACATTTTTCAAAATTTGGATTTAATTCTGGGGGGATTATAATCATTTTAAAAAATCCCCGTTTTTGCGTGTTAACCTATGGGAGATGGAAGGCTAAAAGCATGCATACTCCATTGGCGTCGCCAGGGGGGTGCGAAGGGTGCGAACCCACCCCCCTTCAGACCAAAAAAAAAAGAGAAATATATATATATATAAATATATATATATATTATATTTTTTTTTTTTTTGCTCGTCAGGGAATTATGGAGGGAACTGGACCCCCATACCCCCCCCCCCCCCCCACCAACTGAGCGAATTTTGAAGGTCTGGCGAGACCCAAAAAATACGGGTCTACCTTTTGACAAACCTTCATTTGTGTGCCCCCTACTCAATCCTGGATCCGCCCCTGTAGACCCTACTAAAGTGGAGTTGGTAAGTTTTGTCTTTTTTGAAAAAAGCTGGTGACGGCACTGTATGCCCGGAGATTTATGTAGGGTCCCTTGCACTTTTTGAGCCTTTATTAAGCCTTTTCAGAGACTCAAATTACATGTAAGCCACATTTGCACTAAATTCGAGGTATAAACACTAGAGGAACTATAATGCCATAATAATCAACTCATTGATTGTGGGCGTCAACGGAAATACAAGATAAGACATCTTTTCCCGTGTTATATATGGGGAGTCTGTTTTTAACACAGGAAATTACGCCTCCAAAATGTACTACGGAGGTAGTTGACAGTAATCTGTCTTGATACTATTAGGTACGGTATACTTTAATATACCGGTACGGTTAATGTTGCATGCACCAGTCGCACCAGGATTTGCAGTGTCTTGATTTCCAGATCCATTCAATCCGTATTTGTGGGGAAAATCGTGGAGTACCTCGCCCAAAACTTGTATACTTTATCGGTAAGTTAATGATACTGAACTGACATTGAATTGACCGCTCATTTGTCATTTTGTCACCTTACTGTCATGTTCGATGATCGGACATGGATCCATTTTTCACTCACAAGTCACGGTCACGTCACAGGCAACACACTCGCAGCGCAGACACTGCAGTTCGCAATTCGACGTTCAAAGCTGGCGCTGCTGGCAGTAGGCCTAGACCAAAAGCTTCAGTCTCTCTGTATCGTCGGTTGTTCCGCTGAGACTTCGTCTGGCTCCACTACACCTCCGTACACAGAGACTGAATGATCACATATCGCGTAGTGAGTGGACGGTCATATCCGGAAACGGAAGTGTATTTTTATTATTTGTCTGTGTGTTTGTGTGTGTAGCATGTATTCAATGGCGTATCCGTGCAGTAGCACGTAACGGCAACGCGACCTAAGGCTCAGGTCGGCTGATCGTACACCTTGTTGTAGACCAAAAGCTTCAGTCTCTCTGTATCGTCGGTTGTTCCGCTGAGACTTCGTCTGGCTCCACTACACCTCCGTACACAGAGACTGAATGATCACATATCGCGTAGTGAGTGGACGGTCATATCCGGAAACGGAAGTGTATTTTTATTATTTGTCTGTGTGTTTGTGTGTGTAGCATGTATTCAATGGCGTATCCGTGCAGTAGCACGTAACGGCAACGCGACCTAAGGCTCAGGTCGGCTGATCGTACACCTTGTTGTAGACCAAAAGCTTCAGTCTCTCTGTATTGTCGGTTGTTCCGCTGAGACTTCGTCTGGCTCCACTAGACCTCCGTACACAGAGACTGAATGATCACATATCGCGTAGTGTGTGGACGGTCATATCCGGAACTTACTGCGGCAGCCCGAACACATAGTGTTCGGGCTGCGCTTCGCAGTCCTTTGATCGCATGGATGTCACATAATTACAAGGTCATTTGTCAAAATGATAGCCATGAAACATGAAATCAGTTGATTTTAGGCTATTTTAGGTACTTACAATACTTTACGATTGACTGTCGTCTTTCTTTTCAATGAGGATGATACAAAAAAGGCATATTTATCTCCAAGAGCCTGTAGTAAAAACTTCCGAAGGTCGGTGTTTTGCTTGCAATGCGCATGCGTCAGCAGCTCCAATTATAATACAGACAAGAAGGGAGGATTATGAATATTCATTAGACGAGCTTGAGCGAGATCTAGAGCGCTAGATCTATACGCTAGCGATCGGCGGATTACAGTGGGTATATGAATATTCATTATTCCATTGACGAAAACTATGCCGTCATTGTAATAAACATTCATAGGCGCATGCGCAAGTGCCTATTTTCAATTTGGCTTTAACAACATGGCGAATGGGACTGGTTTCGAAAATTGAGAGTAAAAAGTGACATTCATCGATTCTACACATTTTTTTAGGAAAAGCTGATTTGCGTAAAGTCTGTTTAGGTAAGTGGCATCGTATATATGATACTTTAATTAAAAAATAATAATTACATGGCCATTTTTTAAATGGTCATTTGAACATTGGTAGATTGTGAGACCCACCGAATCGTACTGGTTTCACTCAGGACGCTGCCACTTCGTGGCAGCGTCCCGGGGCTAATCCGGAACCAGAAGTGGTTCTCTGTGTGTTTGTGTGTGTAGCATGTATTCAGTGGCGTACTCGTGCAGTATATACGTAACGGCAACGCGACCTAAGGCTCAGGTCGGCTGATCGTCCACCTTGTTGGTGATACACGGTCGTACCGTCTGTCTATGGGGAAGGTTGAGAAATGTCAGAAATATTAAAGATTTCCCCACTCATAGGTACACGCCATTGCCGACTGTGTAGTAACGCAGCCAACACACATCCCATACCTAAACTGCATCACTGTGCATTTTTGGCTATATTTAAGTGAAACTCATATATTGCAGTTTACTTAAATCCAAATACTTATGTTGAATAATAGATGATTAAAACTTACCAGGTTGTTTTGTGACCTTTGAAGAGGGTTTCCTAAAATTTTGGGTCCTTTTTGTCGATAACTGCTATCGAGACTGTCCCGTCAGCATCCAGTTTGTATTTTTCACGATTATGATGAAGGGAGCCCTCAGCGCTCGTAGTAGTACCGGCGCGATCGGTTCGTCGATCTCCTACGAAGACCTGGAAGGGCCAAACTGACGACGTAAAAAAATAAAAAATATTACGTACGTACGTAATAATTACTACGTACGTACGTAATATTTTTAATTTTTTTACGTCGTCAGTTTGGCCCTTCCAGGTCTTCGTAGAATAGCTTGTGTGCGTAACATTCTGCGTACGTATCTACGGTGCGTAACCATGTAGAGCGGCCTCACTAGTGCGCAACATATTGAGAGCAGTCGTCATCCGTATGGAGGTGTGGGTAACAAGTACCAAAAAGAGGGCTGTAAATTTCTGTCTATGCTGGCAGGTGCTTGAAAAGTAAGGTGCTACTGCTAGGCCGTCGGTGTAGCAGCACATACGGTTCTCCGGCAGATATCGTTCTACCTCGGAACCATACCTCGGAACCATGCAGATTTGGTTCCCCGGCTGATTTGGTTCCACGGCGCTGCGTTTGCAGATAAGGTGTATTGTATATTGGCAGATTTGTACGAGACACTCTCGTGCCTAATAGACTTGGGCCCCCTTTCACGAAACCGTCATAAGTCATGTAAGTCTAACTTCTTCAATTTCTTGGACAATACATAGAAACGTGTGTTGTAAAATCAACACGCGTTTCTATGGGATGTCCACGAACTTAGACTTATGACTGTTTCGTGAAACGGGCCCCTGTTTGCTAAGTGATTCAAATTTATGGATGTTTCTTTCCTGGGGACCTAGTAAAGAGGTATTCCATTAACCTGTTATTAATGAATGAACTACAATACTTGGAATCCAGTTTGCATACATTATATGTTGCTATGTCTAGCCTAGGTACGGTACCTGCCGATCCCCGTATCTGCCGCTACACCGGCCGTGCAGGGCAGGGGTATTGATCGAGCTCGATGGTTATATGGTGTGTCGGTGAGAATGACTTGACCCCGGGGGAGGGGGGGTTACTCGCAGACTGTAGAGTGTAGTGGTAGTTTTACCCCTACGCATCCGTCCGAGCACCTCAAAATTGGACCCTAGAGAAACGTTGGTCAACTAATGGACATGTGGTCAACTTTTGTGGTGGGGTATTCTATAGTTGCTCCGTAATCCTTGTGTCAAATTTGACCCTTTATTGGTGTAAATGACGTAAGATTATGTAAAAATATACCCCCATAATATTATGGCGTATGATAATAACAATGTAAACGACATAAATCATGGTGTAGAAAATGTAAAACGTAACCCTTAAATAATGGCGTAATTGCTATGGCACTGTTTCTATTTACCCCAAATGGTAGATCTAAATGGACAAAGATGCTGTACTGTGTACATCATGAAATTGCAGAGCCATCACTGTCAATTTTGGCAGTGGTCACGACTAGCCAGGATGGCTTCCTGAGTAAAAAAGAGAGGGCTATTTTATTCAAAAGTAGTCAACTTGAACCCTCAATTGTCAAATTGAATGTATGTGTTTGTCTTTTCATGTCATATGAAAAGCTTAGAATACATGTATGTAGTTTATGAAAATATATACATGTCTCATCAGGCATCACGATCTCCTCATTCTTCAGAACATTACCTTTAAAATGGGAAAAAACGCATTTGAAAGAGAACTGGAGGACAGCGAAAAGGGAAGGAGAAAGATAAATCAGTAGGGAGGTGGGGGAGGGAGAGATAGAATGATAGAGTGGAAAAAATGGATGGGAGGTTGAGTATAACATAAATCTCAGATAACACTGTTTAACACATACATATATATATTTTGAATTCTTGTAATGTTATGGTTGCATTTCAATAATTCTTTATAAATGTATGATGCATGATGATTTGTATACCAGGCAACCATACAATGTACATGTATGTTGTATTATAACAAGATCATACAGTAGGCACAAGAATGGAAGGGAGTTGAACAAATCAACTGTCAAGAGACAGTCTGAATAAAAGGAGCAGAATGCAAGAACATTATAGAGGAAAGTACAGGTAGAGAGAAGATAATACAGAAGGGAGTAGCCTGCAATCCATTAATGTTATCCATATCAATCCTGTGTTACTATACTTTATACCTATCATATCACATGAATGTCTATTTGAGATATAGATAAAGAAGTGAAGTTCTGTGTTTGTATATAACTGATAAATACAAATTAAAAGTGAAAATTAGCATCGTGACCTAAATCGTCATTATTAATACAGTTTTACAATCATCATGGACAAAATAATGATGAAATTTCATATCAGACACAACATATATTTGCATAATAGTCATTGTTTGCATCATCATCATCATGAGAATACATAAATATGTTCGAAAGAAAATATGATTTAAAGAAAAATACAAATCAATTACCATTCTACAATGAATTGAGCATGTCAATGAAGTATGGTACTGGGCTATTACAGAAATGTTTGGGGGGCACAAAAAAATGCAAAAGAGAGAAAGAAAAGGCGGAGAATGCTATGGTCTTTGAGGGTTATTTACGGACAAAATGTGTAAGAAGTGGTGTTTTATAGGGTTTAAAATGCAAGAATTTTCTAAAGCTCGGTCACTTTGCTCCCTTGCATAATTATGTTCAAGATCTAGCTATTTCGCTCCCCCTTGGAATTTTGTTAACCATTAATTGACTCTTGATGCTGTGCCCCACCCCCACCCCGCATAAGGCAGGAGCTTGTTAAATTTTGCGCTCCCAGATGGGATATACATAAAGTGCATAAAAAGCAATTTCAAAGTATAGAACATTCGAAAGGAATCATAAATTTGCCTTGCAATTGCCTTACTAAATTCCTCAAATATATTTCTGCAGGGTTTTCATTCATTTTGCGCCCTCAAAATAGGAATGTTCAAAATTTTTAAAAATCTATTGCTAGGTCGCTGTATTCCCTTGGATTGTTTTCTTTTTTTGTAAGGGTTGAGGGGTGAAAAGGAAAAAAAAAAATCTGCCGCTCTGTCACGCTGCTCCCTTGCTTATACAATACATGTACCTCATCAAATTACGACCCCGGGTTATGTGCATCAGAACTCGTTATCATGTAATGCCATCATTTCTAAATTAGAAACGCTCATCAATCTGAGTTTGGGCAGGGGGGGGGGGCACAGATTTGATAGTTTGCCCCGAGCGCCAGAATACATAGATACGCCACTGCTGGGGTAGCATACTCTACTAGGGGTCTTAGAAAACTTTGTGCATGTCTATATTGGAGAGTTCCTCAGCAATCCATGACTTTTTAAGATTATTGCCCTTAGTTCAATCTACTTTTTGCTTGGATCTTTGTGACCATGATAAAATCAAGTGGATTTTATCATGCTACTTGTACCATGGGTTAGTCCTGCTTACAGTATTGATATTTCTTTGATTGCTGTCAGTTTACTTGTCATTTAGTGATGTGTTTTATCATATTTCATTATATAAGATGGGTTACTTAAAGGGAGCGACAAGTCGCAATCTATGGGCGCTTTTACAGTTGGCTGCTCCTTTCTCTGGATTAAAGTTCAAAGCGACTTCAATTTATCGTGCGCAGCTGAAAAAAGTTCGCACATTGACCCAAATTTGAGTAAACAAGATCGCACGTTCTTTATTTCAGTATTTGAATCTCATTGGTCGGTTGCGTATGGAGGGATTCGAGTTAACGATCGCGCGAGGAATCCGGCAATAACATTCCTTCGGTAGCGCACGATTGGACCTGATTGTATCCGAATTTCCCCGAGTCAGGCCAACTGGTCAGGCCCATGGATTACGACTTGCCACTCCCTTTAATTAAAAGAAGGTTTCTGATTGGTCAGATTCACTCTTTATGCCATTGCGTAATTCGTTATATGGCCACGACTGGTGTATATAGCAACAATTTTTGCACGCTTTTTTGTGTACAAAATCCCATAAGGCCAAGTTATCAATAACTTCTTATCACATACGGTATAGCTGCATACAAGTAAATTATATCAGCGCGCATGTAATGCGACGCATTTATTGCAAATATTTTGGACTGGATGTGTGACGTCACAAAGAATACCGTATTTACCAATTTGCACTTAATGAGTTGTGATGGAGGTTGCAATATAAATAGTTTGGTGAGCTTCCACAAGCAGTTTCCCATCTTATATAATACATGTACATGTACATTGTCGTCAAATATACCATAAAAGGGACATTCATAAATTTAGAATTTCTATAGTGCATTATACATGTACATGTATTTCACCTCGGTATGGATGCACATGTGTACATATTCAACTCCAGAGCATGCACTATACAGCCATGGAAAAAATTATTAGACCAAGAATGGTTACTGATAGTGTTATTTTTGTGGTAAGAAAGTAATAAAATATCACAAAAGCAAAGTACAATCGCTGGATTATATTAATCATTCAATGAAATACAAAGACAAATCATTTTTATAATTTTGTATGCATAATATAGTACTCTTATTACAGAAGCTTGGTTTAATAATTTTTTCCAGGGCTGTATACATACGATATCCTCCTTAAGCCCGCCTCACACTGTGCGATTTTTCAAGCGATCACTTGCGATGCGATGCGATGCGATGCAAAGCGATATCGCAGGCCATCGCAGGCTACCACAGGATCTGCGATTCATGTCTCACACTGTGCGATTTTAGCATTTCGCGCATGCGTACTTTATTACTGATAACGCGATTTGTATTAACTGACACACGTAAACAAAATTCCTAAAACTTGAAAGGTAATTATGTTTTTTAAATAAAAATGACATGAAACGCATGTGTAACGAATGTGTAGCCTATGTAGTAATTGAAATTATTATAGAGACTTATAATTATAAATGAGGTAACCAACATTTAGGGGAGAGATACATTTTTATTCTACCATAAAGTTAGATGGATTGGAAAAGAAAAGATGAACTTCGGGTTATAGTTATTTAGTTAATCGAGTTATTTTTCCCTGACATCCATTTGACTTCTCTTGAACTCTGTTTATTTTGGATTCACCGATTTGTTGGTTTTTTATTGGCAGAATGAAATATTGATAATATGAATCAGGGGCGGATCCAGGATTGAGTAAAAAGTAGACCCTATTTTTTTGGTTCTCGCCAGCTTCTCGAAAAGTTGCTCAGTGGAAGGGGGGGGGGGGGGGCGACAAATTTTCGCCAAACCTTCAAAATTCGCTCAGTAAGAAAATGGCGGATCGTCTATGGTCAAAATGCATACTTTGCTTCCAAAGGGGGGGGGGGCACGGGCAGGAAGTGCCCCCCGCCCCGATCCGCCAATGGTATGAATTATAATAGAATCAGTTCATTGTTTTAATTAAGCGGTGATCCGGCATTTGCTGCTGTGACAATTGTTCTGGGCGTTATTTCATCATTAGTATGGGTTTAATAGGGTAATGGTTTCCGAGCATTCATCGTTTTATTTTTTCTTCTGTTTGATTGTCAGGTATTTTCTGTGTGTGCCCCGCCCCTTTAAAAGTTTGGATGTGCCCTGATCTTTGCCCCTCCCCCGTTCTCTATCTATATCATTCTTTCTTTGCTTCTCTTATCTTTTCTCGAATCTCCACATCACTTTCTCTCTCCTGTCCCCCGCTATTGCTCTCTTAATATTTCTCAATGACTATTAGAACTATAATTATTTCCACCCCCTCCCCCTCTCTCACTCTCTCTGGAACTCTCTCACATCCCCTCTCAGTAAACAATATTCACATAGGACTGAGTGAAACACCAAGCTGTTAGTGACATAGGTATCATGCATCTTTATTGGAGACGTGCTGAATATCCCTTACAATAGCAAGATGAAAGCTGCATGTTAAAGAAAAGTTACTCTATTTTATGGGAAATACAAATGAAATGATTTTGATAAAAGAAAAGAAAAGACAAAAAGAAAGAGGGAAGGGAGAGAGAGAGAGAGAGAGAATGTGCTTACAGTGAGTCAAGCATAGTTCCAGTAAACACACAAGGTCCATTTTCCTGAAATGAAAACACAACCCCACCTCTGTGTATGTATACATTTTAACAAACAAACCATGTGCATTACATTTATTGGAATATCTGCTTAATAGCAAATCAATACCTCAAAAAACAATACCAATATTATAACAAATATTATATACAATAATATAGTATACAAATTACATGTATATGTATAGTAACATAATTGTATATCTGGCCTGGGGGAGCATTTCAATATTTGTCATTGTCAACCATTTTTTACTTGTTTTATGCACATCATGATCTTAAATAGTATCTTAACACAAATTAGCTATACAAATATAATATCATTTCTTGATCAAAATTTACATAACATGTATATTCACTTTCATGAGAACACACCATATATAATCGTAGATCCAGTATTAAATAAAATTCCTTCATATGTTTCTGTATCCTTTTCCCCCTCTCACTTTTTTCATTCTCGCCTTTTTCATTATCAATGATTCGAAAATATCAAATTATATTTCTGCACAAACATGATATAAGCAATCATATCTTATGTTGACATTTGGAAAGCACTTTTTTGAGGTCTTCTATTAGAGCGAAACTCTAAATAACCCAAATAAGGTACAAGCGGGTGAATAATACTGAGTGGGTTTTGTGTTTTTTCTTTCTGCTAGAAACCAAATTGGAAATTGATGCCATTTAGCAAGTTGTATACAAATATTCAGTTTGTTGAAGTTGTGAATCCTTATTTATATAAATATTCTGGTTATGAATGAAGAAAAAAAATCGAATTATTTATCAAATCTATAAACATGTTTTTTAAAGTACAGTTTATACATACATAATAGTTAACCTATTATTAAATATGAAATACAAATTTTGTATTCCAATAAACCCAAATTTAAATTTCATTTCACAAGATTGTTAATTGTTAATCATTATTATACTTGTCTGACAACTAAAGAATTACAATTCGCACTTTCTTTTTATAGCAGAGGCTAAACAAAATGCATTGCATAGAATGCCTTCCAGTCATATAATACAAGATTGTATGAAGGAAGTGCAAGCACACTAGAATATTTTTTTTCTTCTTTCAGCAATACAAACAGAAAAGAAATTCAGTAATTATTAAAAACCTGTAACATGTAATGAAACCATAGTTTACCCCCCCCCCCCCCCCAACAAAAGAAAAATACATGTAATTGAAAGACAATCATTTTGATGAGGCAATTTTGTTTTCCCCTGCTCATGCATGGATTTGGTGTTGTTGTTTTTTTTTCCATTTGAATCACAACTAGCTGAGACAGAGAGTTGTGCTATTAGATGTTGTTCCTGATTGTACATTTATTTCATGGATTCTCAGTAGTTCACATGATTTGTTGAAAATAAAAACGTTTCATCTCCCAATTTTCAAGTAACTACATTTTTCAAATGCAAATTTTGCTTAAATCATCAATATATAGTATACTGTATAACAAACAATACAATTATCATATAATAGAAAGGTTTCCGTTCTAAAAAGGGAGGCACAATGCACATTTTTCTTCCAAAAAGAGTGGGGGTACGGGCCGGATGTGCCCCCCCCCCCCTAAATCTGCCACTGCTTCTGTTAGCTATGATTGCACCAATGTTTACAAGTGGGTTTTTACAGACACATATTAATCAGACTGTTCAGACATGATTATTTACTTTGGGGGAAATAAAAATGCCATCTGAAAGACAGGATTCAGTTTTAAACCAGGGTACGTCAAAGTTGGTTTGGAGGCTGTTGATCAGGACAGTGGAATCGTCTCCAAATAGTTGGAGCCAAGGGGTATAGGCTTTCACCATATGCTGGCTATGTCACTGTCTGTGTCAAGAAAACCTTTAGTATAGGAAAGCCTTATGAACTATGAGGGGTCAAATCTGGATATTGAATTATGCTAATTGACAAAGTTTTGTGCCTGCAAAGTAATTTAACTGTAAAGTTAGTAATGACAATTTGAATAACTAGAATCTCACTATTTTCAGAGATTTCATGTCCACATACATAAAAAGCTTTGAATAATGTCTCAAAAACTAGTACCGATTTTCGAAAATCAACATTGCCCTGTTTGTGAATGCCCCTATACTGATAGTTTGCATGCAGAAACCCTGGTCAGTTGTAAAAGAGTGTCTGCACTGTAAGACTACCATATGTCATGTACTATAGCTGCTCCTGACATGACCAGAAGGTAGCTGAATTAGGCTTCTCTCAAGACAATGAATTTCTGATTAAGTGTCAAATTAGGGTCTGTGTTTGCAGACAACATAATTTCCAAGTGTGGGGGTGATGGGGGGGATTGACCAAAGAAAATACCACCTTCAATCCATATGATCTGAAGGAGACGGCTCAGATATTTACGGTTTGATGTTGTAACAGTTCTGAGTAGGTATCACCAGGTATGGGATTGTGCTCCAAGTTGATTTCTTCAATGACAGACATGCCAAAGAGTTGCTTGCATCCAGATCTGCAAGGAAATCGAGGGATCAAAATAGATGTTCTTATTTATCAACACATTTGCTTGAAATTCATGTACGGTATTTAATTTTTCATTGATAGAAAAACCAAATGTATTGTCATTTCATTTGTTCTTATTAATATTCAAATATGGATTTAAATTTGTGAATCATGAAATTATGGATGCCAGTATTACTCAAACATACATGCAGGCAGATTCCCCCCCCCCCCCCCCCCCCCCCCCACCCTTAGAGAAAAACAAAGACATAAAAGGGCTTTTTGAGGATTTTTTTTTTCCTGCAGCCCCCTTTTGGACTAAATAATGTTATAACCCTGGATGTAATTTACCTGGGAAGGGCTGGCAGCTGGATTCCAAAAATCATAATTACCGGGAATAAATAGGGAATTTTGTTTTGCTCGATACAAGACAGAAATCCAGCAAAGTCCAGCACAAGCTGAATTCATTCCTGGTTTTCAATCCTTACTATTCATGTATTCACATTTCATATTTATTCAGACATATGAGTGAGAAATAAGAGAACATACCTGTGATTTCATTGTCACTCAAATCTAAAATTCTGAGGGATGACAGTTCATAGAAACTCTCTGGCAAGGTGGATATTGTGTGAGGCATTTATAGCTTCTATAGGATGGTCATCTGGTAGATTTCATCTGATGTTTACAGCTTCATTAATAAAACATGAGAGGTACAATGATAAGTAATAAAGAGCTAATAATAAAAAGAAACAAAGGGTACATTAACTAAATCCATCAGTTTAGTAACACCCTTGATTACTCTACAATCAAACTCATTCTCATTGGCTTAAATCAGGGAAATGTAACTAAGAGTTAATTACATTTCCCGGCTTAAATCAAACAGCAAACAAATTATCAGCATTATACTGTACTTCAATACACTTTACTGGATAGATGTTTGACAAAGAATAAAAACTGATTAAGAGATTTCTTTGCTTCGCTCAGCCTGAATGCAAATCATTCAAAATAATTTTGTGCAATTGCAATTAAAATGAAAATCTATTCATTTATAAAAATATGTTTTGACAGATTAAATCAAAATTAAGCATTTTATTTGAATGAAAAGTGTCGTCCCTATGATATCTGTTGTGTTCATGTCATTTCTCTGCAAATTATACGAATATCCTTTTGAACAAGTAAATTCAATCAAAATAAAAGAAACAAGACAAGGTAAAAGTTAAAAAAAGGAACCTGCATGACAAGTTATAATTTTCTTTAAAAGTCTGTTTTCAAAAACAATTCTTACCAGTAACTTTTCTAAGGCAATTTCTTTGACATTACAGTGCGTGCATTGTGGGAAAGATCGAGGGTTGATAGCACTGCGTTTCTCATGAGATGGTATACTGCTTGCAGAACAGCTTCCAAGAGACAGCTTGAAAAATCCTATGAAAAGATAGTAAAATAAGTTTCAACTAGAAATTGAATTCGTCACGAGGACGAATTAGGTGGTCTGTCCTTAAATTGGCACGATCATGATTGTAATCAGGATGATCATATTAATGGTGAAATACTAAACAGAAGATAGGATGTCAAGAATGCCATGAATGGAGATGCTTCCTGAGAACAGGAATGTAGCAAAATGTGTAACGGTCATTGTAAAATGATTATGGTGATGATAACGGTGATTATGATGATAATGACGATGGTGATGATATAATAGTAGCGATGATGATCATGACGGTGATGATAATAATGATGATGATACAGGATACTTGGGAGATTAAAGGACAATTAACCCCACGTGATATTCTAGATGCACCTATTGTCTGCTACGTCTTTCCATGGAGGCTGCCATTTTGTGCATGACACGGATCATTAGGTACCATATGCATTGATAATAGCCTACCTTTACAACAGATACGTCGCTTTGTTCTGATTGTATTACGATTGTTATTGGCCATGGGCCTAGATAATTGACGACCCATGAGTTCTAATAGCCATCCTGTAAAGCAGATTCCTCGCTTTGTTTTGGTATTGTTACGATTGTCTCCGTCCTTGACGTCAATTCTCCGTCCTTGACGTATATTTTTTATGAAGTATATTTTTTATGAACAAATTAAGACCTTTTAAAAAATATATAAAACTAAACTTACATTTCAGAATATGTGACTTTATCTAATATATATTTGTCCTCTAAAAATCAATTACAAGTTAACGATGAAGGAAATTTTACTTGGGATGAAAAATATGTTCGTGTACACATAAAGTAATGGCAGCCCCCTTATTATTGCTAGCAGACGATAACTTGGCTGGAAAATAGTGATTTATATCTATATCCTGTGTTTTTACATGAAATTGCATGTATCAAATAAGAGGCATATACTACACCATTCAAAATAAGCTAATTCATACGCTGAGGTTAATTTCCCTTTAACACCATAGCTCTAATACAGGAAATCACAATTTCCATAGGGTTGTACATAAACTACTGCACACTGCTTTCTAATAGACATAATACGGAAAATAAGACAGGTTATTACATGATTTGTGATTTTTTATGTTACAATAGTCGAAGAGGATGTTAAAATGACAGGCAAAAAGAAGCAAAAAAAAAAAAAAAAAAAAATCGGCCCCGGGGATCGAACCAGGTACCTTGACCATGGTAGTCATGTGCTTTACCGATAGACCAAAATATTTCCCATAGAGATAACACGTAAACGAAAAACGGGATTCTCAAATCCCATTTGGTAGTTCAAAATTGGGCATGATCCCGACATCTGATCAAAATTTGGAGACCACACTTATAAAAGCTTATAGTCTCAGCTACAACATATTAAAATCTGGAAGGAAAACGACCAAAAATAACTGAGATACTGCTCAGAGAACGATGTCATGTAGATTCATGATTCGAAAAAAAATCATCTTCCATAGACATAACACGCAAATAGGGAAAATTCTGACATGTCGTCTTTAATTGAAAATGTCAGTGTGATGACGTCATCCAAATGAATAATAATGAGCGCTCCTGTTGTAGAGAATTGTCTCAGCTATAACATATCAAAATTTGGAAGAAAATCGACCACCTATTACTGAAATATTATCAAAAGAATACAAAAATGATGACATCATTTTTTTCAAAATCATTTTTTTGAGTTCATATGCAAATATAATGACGTCAGAACATGCGATCGGCAAAAAATCTACATGAATTCAATTCTACATCTCACAGGCTTTCAGAATATGTAAAGAAATTGGGGGGTTTCGGCCCATTCTGACGAGCTATGGCGAATTCTAGATGGGCATGTTTTTACCACTTTTTACATTAGAATGCCCATTGACGCGCACACGAATTTGAAAGTTTGACGCGCGCGTACGACATTATGGATGGTCGAGAATAACTGTAAATAGTTGGAAATGGTCAAGAATAGTATCAGGAAGACGATACATGCGGAAAAACGGCGTTTTTACGTTCTCTATGCGCTGTGCGCGCGCATAACGCGCGCGCGGACGCGCACGGACGGAAAATTTTAAAATGCTTAAAATGTCCTGAACAATACTCTAATTTGATTAAAAAGTGATTTTGAGCATTTTTAAATTTTGACGCGCGCGTACGTGCGCGTCATGATGTGCGCGCGGATTTTGATGACATTTTATGTCGACCCTTGACCTGAATTTAATGTATATCAAATATGGTTAATTTGTGATGACTCGTTATGAAGATATGATTGATAATGTGATTTCACAAAATGGCGCCTGGATGACGTCACGATGACCTGATGACCTTGAAATAGATACCCGACCTTGATCTGATATGTCCTCATGACTGTAGAGATTTTGATAAAAATTGACTCAGCCGATATTGAGGAATCATGGTAACAAGAAAGTGGTGGAAAAATAAAAATAAATAATAAATAAATAAATAAATAATAATAAAGAAAATTCTGACGAAATTAAGAGGTGGTCTGTCGACTACGACAGACCACCTAATTAGAAAATGAGCTATGCAAAAAAATAAGTGGGGGAACAAAAGCCAGAAACATGTTACAAACTTTCTTACATTCTTGACATCAGTAGCCAGCTTACTTGTGATTTATGACATTTTAAAATACATTCTTAACTTATCAATATGAATATTCTGAAACAAATAGTACAACATAATCATGATCATATAAAGTAGATCTCACAATAACTTTCAAAGTATTAACATGTAGCTGTTGACTGCTGAATTCTCTTATTCCCTAAAGTTTGCTCAAAACTTGATACAGGACCCACCTGATTCAAGAAGGCAATGGGTTAACTGAAAAAGAGATTATGTTTGAATAATGGGAAGTAAAATACATTGCAGCTATAAAAGTATTTAAACACTTATTGTTATGCGAACAAGGTAAATGATACCCAAAACCTCACTTTCAGTCCTTACAAATTGCATAATGAAGAATTCTTTGATCCTTAATCATAAATTTGAGCAAAAACCTGAAATAAATTTGCCTGTCATCTCAACTCAGCTTAGTATTGGGTGAGCTGTGGATAATATTCTGATCTCATTGTTAATTCTGATCTCATTGTCAATTGTCTTGCGTCATGTTTCTGTTGGTGAATATCCTTAATCAGTAGTTTATATTAATACATACAATTACTGATAGTTGTAGTTTAGATATATAATAGTCTTTTTTTTACTATGTTTAGTATTAAAGGTAATATTATTCAGAGGGTTCCACAATCTACAAGCAATGCTTTTCAGTGGATCCCTCCATTTCTTCAGAAAATCTTCAGAAAATTTTCAATAGGGTACAATCTTTTGATTTCTTGTACAATAATTCTACATAATGAATTTCGTGATGTCAACTAAAAGTCATTCTCGTATCTTATTCTGTTATATACTTTATAAAATATTGTATGATTCTGATGAAATGAAAATAAACTTGAATTGAATTGAATTGAATAGTAGAGTGCAAAAACTGAGAGGCACAATATATATCGGCCTATTAATTAATATAAATAAAATCCATTTATCCAGCATGGCAAAGAATCCTACAGTAGAAGAGAGGGGAAATTTTTAAAAATATTATGGATCTAATACATCTATATATTGAGAAAAAAATACTAAGAAAAGCAGCTACCTAAAATTTGTATGCTGTTTACGACGCATGTATAAAGCACTGATGGACATGGCTGCCGAGCCCATATCTCAGGGAAGTTGAGGTACCGAAACGAGGTACCGAAATGAGGCAAGCGTCGGTCCAGCGCCCTGGGGGCCAAATAATATTAATAACCGTACATACCGTACTTCTTCGGCCAGCTGCCAGCTGCAACTCTCTCTCTTCTAACTTAGAGTTAGACGAGGCAATTTTAACTACTTATTTATTATTTATGTAAAAACATAATTCCTCTTCTTGTGCCAACAACGTAGACTAGACCTAGACTACTAGTAGGCCTAAGTACAACTCATGTCATAGCCCGACCAGATGGCGCGACAGGGATGTGTAGGGTTACTCTTGTCACTGCTTCTGCCGCTGTTGAGTGTACTTTGTGGGTTAGAATTGAGATGAAAGGACTCCGAATTTCGGGGCAATAATGACCTTCAAATAGTAGTCCCTAAAAAAGTTAGACTTAGAGTAACTTAGAGTTAGAGGTCAGTAATATGCATGGGGTTTTTACATTTATTTATCTCTAAGTAATTTAAATCTAGTGCCTTGTAACTTTCTTTGTTTTACTTTAATTTGTTTTACTTTACTATTATAGTTTTAGGTTAATTAGATTCCGTTTTTGGATTTCAATTAGATTTAATTAGAGTTACAAAGTAGGCCTAAGTCTACTCAAAGCGTCCCACAATTAACTTAGTTAATCTTCATGATCTTAGGCCTAGATAATTTATAATGTACAAATGTGTGCATCAGACTTCAAGTTCTGGTATGATTTGGCAATGAGAATCCCAGACCAAAGGAGGTTCGCCAAAACGATAATTTAAAAGTTAAATTTTTCAGGGTAAAATTCCCATCCAAAGTGACAGCCATACTCAAGTCAGATCTTCGAGTTCGACCCATTGGCATTGCATTCCTGCACTGCGCAAAACGATGAAATCACACTCCAATTAAATCCTACGTACGGGACTACATATGCAAAAAATTTGTGCGATAAAAAATGCATAGTGCACAATTTCATCAAATTACTTACGGTTACATCCAATCTCGTAGCATGTTTCCGTCTTCATTCTGTCTTTTGTCACGCGATTGTGATAGGCCGGCAGGCTGATGTTAAATAATGATGGCCTATCCGGCTATCCTGCCACATTTGAAGGAGAACCTCCTGCCCTTTATCCGTTGTTCCTCTGTCCACTAGATGGAAATCGCATCGCATCGCATCGCATCGCAACAAAATTTTTGAACATGTTCAAAACCCTGCGATGCGAGGCGATTGCTTGCGATATTGGGAAAATCGCAAGCTGTTGCGTCGCAAGACCTCTCACACTGCACGATATCGTGCGATTTCCTGCGATGCGAGGCGATATCGCAGGAAATCGCACAGTGTGAGGCGGGCTTTACACTGTAGTTAGTAGCTCTACTAGATATGAATTTTCGAAATATTATTTTATTTATTATTGCACTATGAATTTAGCTATTATCATTTATATTTCTTCTCTTTTCATTCCTTCTCAGGCATTTTATGGGAGAATACATGAAGATATCAGGAATGAGAGAGACTTCATTTTAAACATCTAAACTTGTGTGTCATAATATGACTGATATTGATAGCGCTATCGGAGATCTGCTTGCTGGAAAAGCCCCAGATATTCCTCTTGACAGGTCAGTCTTCAAACCCAAATTTGCTTAAATTGTGTTTCACCAGTGCACAACACCCTTGGTGCCAATACTATGCTGGGGGGAGGGGGGGGGGGGGGGGGGGGGGGTCAGGAAAAACATACAAGGCTCCCAACAAGGGTAATAATTTTTTTAGATATATTTGTCAATTACATGTATGCATTGCTACATGGTCTGACCAGCAACATTTATTCATTGATTTAGATCCAAATGAGGGCCAAGTTCAGAATTGTTTTGTCCAAGACCACTTTGAAATAATGGGCAATCAAATTTTAAGTACTACTAATCATGTCCAGTCAGACATTAAAAGTACATTGAATGTCAGTGTTTCTTTTTTTTCTGTAAAATCCCAGTTTTCAGACACTCATTTTAAATAAGGGTAGAACCTATTACATGTACATTGCACATTATGTTTTGTCAAAAAATTAATTAGTGTAAGCCATATGGATTAGGATGTAATGTACTTGCTAAAAGAAGGGGGTGTATCATTCTCTTTTCATTTTTACTTTTTAATTATTTAGGAGAATGACTCTCAATGGTTGTCATTGGGAAAAATATGTCTGAATTGTAAATAATGCATGCTTTTAGATAGAGACAATGATTGCTGTTCTTATTTGACCTTGAATTAAATAGAAACTAAGTTTGGGGGTTTGATGTTAGTGTAAATACCACTGTCATGACTAAAATATACAGAGTTCATCTGTGGTTTTTCTTTGTAAGGATGAATACAATGACATTCTTCTTTGTTATACCTACACTGGAGCCTAAGTCATGACCATATTTGCACTTATATTATACACTACTCTGTTGGCATATTTTGAAAGTGTTTTTTTAAAGGGAAATTCAACCCTGGTAATAAGATGTGTAAAATAAGAAAAATAGGATGCTGAAAGTTTAAAAGAAATCTGACAAGAAATAATTAGCTTATGGATGTTTGAAATATGAGGTCACTAAATCTATGTGAATCTCAAATTGCCAATTTGGTGAGTCAATTGTGACATATTTGGCAGTCAACTCTCCCGTTTGTTGTACACTGAAATATAATTAATTTGCAGTTTTCTACTAAGTGCCTTTTCCCTTGGGGCAGTACTCAAAATATACTGTAGACAGCATATTGTAATTGTTATAGGTCCTCATAAAAGAAAGATGGTAAATATATTTTGAAAAAATGACATTTTAGTCATTTTGTGTGTTTGAGCAAATGGGGGAATTGTCCACTACCACATCACAGTGACATTCCGATTCGGCCAATTTGAAATTCCCATATGTGTAGTGATTACAACTTCCCAAAATTCTTAACTTTATTATTGATTGTCCGATTTCATTCTAACTTTCACCATTCTGCTTCTCTTATTCAGAACAACTTGCCATTAAAGTAGGATTTCCATTTATTAAAGAGTGAAAGAATTGAACATTCTATGGTACTAGATGGACCCATATATGTAAGAAAACTATTATATCATTTGATAGTTTTTATAAGAATACAAGGAAACCATATTCTAATCATCTAATGCATTAAATTTCTGCATTCTATGTTTTCTTTCTTATTGATTTTACAGTTTGTTTTGGGTAGTTGGCCAAACTGTGACAGAAGCAAGTTATTGTAAGGATATATTAAACTCCGGTGCTATCGTAATCAGTGTTTCAAATTATTCTCTGTTTTATTAGGTACGATATATGTCGCAAGCCTTGTGACAATGTCAAGCCTACAGTTCTGGGCTACAACACCATCATCATTGTTGCTGCAGTGATACTGGATGATGAGGGACGTATTGTACTCATTCAAGAAGCTAAGGAATCATGTAGAGGGAAATGGTATCTTCCTGCAGGGAGACTTGAGAAAGATGAAACTCTGGAGGTAAAGTTTAACCCCCAAACAAAGTACCATTATTCCAGTGAGAAAAAGTATATATGGGTGGGTGTGTAATTTAGCTCAGGTAAGCTTTAAAAGAACTTTGGAAAACTTGAAAAGAGAGCTATGTTTTAAAAAGAAAAAATAACTTTAATAGCAAGACAATCCACATTTCCTAAAGCAAATCCCAAAAGAGCTCCAGTGAAAGTAATTTTTTACAGTGGATTCCACTGTAAAAAGATACTTTTTTGTTCACAAGGACTTTTGCAGGAAACTTAGATTTCTTGGAGTTTAATGATTTGATATTTCTGTTTTTCATTCCAAAGTAATGTTTTAGATTTCTAGAGCCATATCAATCTCTACTCTGTTGTTTCTGCTTAACGATTATCACAAAGTAGTTATTAATGAATCTAATGCTTGCCTGTAACATGTTCA
The DNA here is from genome assembly GCA_025617745.1 of Heliocidaris erythrogramma. Lineage (NCBI taxonomy): Eukaryota > Metazoa > Echinodermata > Echinoidea > Camarodonta > Echinometridae > Heliocidaris > Heliocidaris erythrogramma. Next base: position 1,132,550 of record CM046853.1, read on the forward strand.
ACTTCTACATGTATGTATTTAATGCTTTCTTCCCTGTAATATAACTCGTACATGTAGAACGTGAGGAATTTGTCAATTGGTATATTACTCAATTCAGATGTGTGGTGTGAACTGTGAAGAGGTCATTGTGTTTGTCAACATACAGTGTATCAGTGGGAAACTAAAAAAAAGAAATTATCATGTATGAATAGCCATGAATGTTCACTAGAGTATGAACTGTGCCTTTATCCCCCTGTTCAAAATTGAATTTCAAACTATTGAACTGTGACTACTTGGTGACAAATCTCCTGCAGTAATGAATTTTACAAGTTAAACATACATGCATTTATTTACATGTATGGCATGATGGTTAAATTTTAGATTAAACCTTGTTGAAATCTATTCATGAGAATCTTATCTACCCCCCCCCCTTCATTCATGAGATACATGTATAATGCTGCTGAGGTACATGTAAACAAGCATTCCATATTTGTATACTTTTGTCATTGATATTTACTTAAATATAGGTACTTTTAATGCCATGTTCATGTATCTTCAAATTGATAAATCAGGTTTGGATTTTCAAAAATAATTCACTAAAGAGTTTTAATGTATCATTTGTGCATATTGAAGTAAATAATAATAACGTTTTATTTACCCAGGGTAGCCACTTCAATTATCAAACTGCTCTTCCAGCGGGCCCTGCATAACATAATATGTTATTACCTTTCTCCATTCTAATATGCCGAGCGCCTGGCTAGAAAGCAGAAGGTCCCATTTTTGAAGTCTTTGGTATGACTCGGCCGGGGTTTGAACCCACAACCTCCCGTTAATGAGGCGGGCGCTCTAATCAACTAAGCCAACATGCCCGGTTAACAAACAAAATTCTGAGAGGTTGAAAATAAAGAATTTTCAATGTGTAATGTTTCTTGAAGTTGTATCTTTTTTGTTTTGTTTTATTGTTGTTGTTTTTAGATGGGAGTGAAGAGAGAGGTGAAGGAAGAAGCAGGATTTGATTTTGAACCAACTAACATTGTAAAAGTAGAAAGCTCATTGCTGGCTGGTTACTGGATAAGGTTTACTTTCACTGGCAATATAATTGGTGAGTAATCTATATTGTTACACCTGATAAATAAAAGATTAGCTTATGACCAACCACAAAAAAAGGTGTCGTAGTCGAGTGGTTCAATCACTTGACTGGGAATGCAAAGGTCGTGGGTTCGAACCCCGGCACGGCACTTATGCCCTTGAGCAAGGCATTTTATCTACATTGCTCCTCTCCACCCAGGTGTTAAATGGGTACCCGGGAGGATGCGAACGTCATTGTGGTTGGATTAGCATGTGCGCGCTTGGAAACAGGCGACTGGCTAGAATGCTCCCCAGAGGAGTGGAGAATGTGCACTGTAATGTGCAGAATCGCAACTGAATCCAGTGACCGGGATAATAATGCTGTTAGCGCTTTGGTCAGTTACATTGTAACTGGTAAGGAGCTTTAAAAGAAACAACTATTATTAAAAAAGAAGAAGCCTCTTTCTTGTGCATCCATAGTCCTTTCCTTGTTAACCCACTGTGCAAGTTGTACAAATAGGTCTCTCTGTTCCTTCATTGTACAGGGAAATTGTCGTGGAAGTAGTGTTAATAGGAGGTGAGCAGTAATGTCATCAATTAATGTTTCCATCTGTTTGATAATGTATCTAGGTAAAAGAAATCAATGATTAGTTTAAATTTATGGGAGATTTTATGGGAATCTTTTTAAACATTCTTTGTAAGCAGCAATGGACTTCATCATAGCAAACTTTTGTTCAGGTAGGAAAGTCAAATAATCATTCATCTAGTTGTACAGTAGTTCCCATGAACCCTCTGATAATGAATAATAATAATATATAAGATTTACATAGTGCCATTATCCATTTTGATTAAATGCTCAAGGCCATAGAGAAAATTATACAAACATAACAAGAGAGTGAATAACAAGATAATATCTGTCTTCAAAACACAAGATTGAACAAATGGAATTTTGGGCTGCCCTTAACGGAGTTGGAGTTATTTAGCTTTATGTTGCCATAAGATTCCATGTGGCAATACAGGTGTAGTAAATGGGTACCTGGTAGGAATGCTTTCAGCGCCTTATAGGGCAGCTGGGCTAAAGCCAGGGTAATATTGGAGCGCCTTGAACACCATTGGTGGATATGAGCGCTATATAAATATCCAATATTATTATTATTATTATTATGTTGGTGACATATTTTTTGCGTATTCTTCTTTTAATGTAGGGGGTTCTCTGAAGACGGAGAAGGAAGCTGATGCAGAATCTCTACAAGCAAGATGGTGCTCTATGAATGATATTGCTAACCTGAGATTAAGGTTAATATACTACTAATCTCTAATTATCATTGTTACTCTAAACGCTGTTATTTTCGCTTGATAAAATTTTCGCTCAGTAGGATTGAGTCAAATTCGTCTTATTTCGGTGATTCCAAAACACCAATTCTCATGTATTATATAATCAACCTTTCCCAATTATCTTGAGACAGATTCTTGTGCAATGTTATCGCTTACCATAACTCAACCCTATCTTTAAAGCCTTTTTTAAAAATGGAATGCACCTCCTCTTTCTTACAATATCCATCAGTGCTAGTGATAAAATTGATTCCATGTGATTTTATAAATTGTTTTGATTAGGGATAAATGTTGAGATTCTTTTGGATTTAAAGTAGGGAAAAGGGTTTATCATAGGTAATCATGAGCTGTGTTAAGAAAAGACAGTCAGACTGAGTTTATCAATCAGTAAAATTTGTTGTGAATGCAGTCAATTTTTTGTTGTTACAAGTTGAAATCAATCATTAACACGATTGATCATCATATGGACATTTTGTTGATACGGGACAAATTTCAGTAAGAGAGTAAAATGGATCTTAACATTTTGTCATTTATCTTTAATTCTTTATATATTTTTCTATTGGATGCTAATTCATGTATTCAGAAACCAGAAATGTGAGGAATGGCCTGGAGATGAGATTCATGTGCATTATTGTGTAATACATGATTTTGTAGGAAAGACGAAAATGTACATGTACTGCATGAATGCTTGCCTTCATTTCTAGTGTATGTGGCGGAGCATAAAAGAATGATTGATTGAAACTGATTTGGGACGTTTTTCATTGTTTGTTTGTTGATGCTGCAGAGCAAGGGATATTCTACCAGTCATTGAGCTTACCCAGATGTATTACCAAAGTTCTCCTACAGAAAGACATCCATGTATCATGACAGCTCTCAATCCTCATAAACACATGTGTATGAGAATCATCCTGGTTAGACAGAGACAGTAAGTACTTCTTCCCCCACCCTTCCATCCTCCCCACCCTTGCACCCCCCCCCCCCCCCGTCCTCCTGCTCCTAACCCAGCTTCATAAACACATGTGTATGGGAATCATAGACAGAGACAAGTACTTCTTTCCCACCCCTCACTTTAGTGGCTGCCCACGTACCCCCCCCCCCCCAAAAAAAAAATATATATATATATAGTACTATATATACTATTTGACTAACGGGTACATTAAGTCGACACCTAACAATGCAGTTTATTCCGTCATAATAGCGACCCCTACATTAGGTAGACAGTTGGTACATTAGGTCGACAGTTGAACAAAGAAAAAGAACAAAAGCTATCCTCCTAATGTACCCATTAGTCGTTTATATATATATATATATATATATAATACTATATATAAATGTGAAAGAAATGAGAGAATAATGGTTGCGTAGCTTAAATCAAAGTTCCCCAGAACTTACTATATATATATATATTATATATATATATAGTATTTACGAACGCAAAGAGTTGGAAGCGCAGCATCCAAGTATAGAAGACCCTGAAGAAGGCCAAATGAGGCCGAAAGCTTGGAATTAAAATCGAGGTTAACCGAGAGCTACGTCCCGTCTCGTTTATATCTCTCACGATTATATATATAGTATATAGAGATTTAAATGGGAGAACGTATAGATGAAATAGAATTAAAATAAAGTTCACTCAGAGAAAAATGACACAGGTTGATTTCCACAAGCGCTTTCAATTTCTTTCTTCAGAAAGCGCTTGTGGAAATCAACCTGTGGAAATCAACCTGTGGATATATCTGCTGTGTCATTATTCTCTGAGTGAACTTTATTTTAATTCTATATATATATATATATATATATATGTGAAAGAAATTGCGAGAATAACGTTGCGTAGCTCAATCAAAGTTCCCCAGAGCTGTCCTCCCTTTTTGAAATTTTTGCAAAGGCTGAAAAAATGTCTCCGCCGGGAATCGAACCCGGGTCGTTGGCTTAGAACGCCAATGCCTTAACCACTAGACCACGGAGACGGGTTAGTGGTTTCGGCGACACCAGATTCAATTGACCGACAGATTGACAAATCCTCAACCTTATTAATTAATTCCTTTGTCGGGGGCAGGTGAGTTTTGAACAAAGACAAGCCGCGTGCCTCAGCTGGATCCAAGCGAATGCTTTGAATACATGTATACATTAGAATAATTATTAACAAGTGTAAGGAAATAACATATACAACAGCTTTGGCAAATCTCGTGGAAATAAATACAAATGTGAAAGAAATTGCGAGAATAACGTTGCGTAGCTCAATCAAAGTTCCCCAGAGCTGTCCTCCCTTTTTGAAATTTTTGCAAAGGCTGAAAAAATGTCTCCGCCGGGAATCGAACCCGGGTCGTTGGCTTAGAACGCCAATGCCTTAACCACTAGACCACGGAGACGGGTTAGTGGTTTCGGCGACACCAGATTCAATTGACCGACAGATTGACAAATCCTCAACCTTATTAATTAATTCCTTTGTCGGGGGCAGGTGAGTTTTGAACAAAGACAAGCCGCGTGCCTCAGCTGGATCCAAGCGAATGCTTTGAATACATGTATACATTAGAATAATTATTAACAAGTGTAAGGAAATAACATATACAACAGCTTTGGCAAATCTCGTGGAAATGCCAAAGCATTGGCGTTCTAAGCCAACGACCCGGTTCGATTCCCGGCGGAGACATTTTTTCAGCCTTTGCAAAAATTTCAAAAAGGGAGGACAGCTCTGGGGAACTTTGATTGAGCTACGCAACGTTATTCTCGCAATTTCTTTCACATTTGTATTTATTTCCACGAGATTTGCCAAAGCTGTTGTATATGTTATTTCCTTACACTTGTTAATAATTATTCTAATGTATACATGTATTCAAAGCATTCGCTTGGATCCAGCTGAGGCACGCGGCTTGTCTTTGTTCAAAACTCACCTGCCCCCGACAAAGGAATTAATTAATAAGGTTGAGGATTTGTCAATCTGTCGGTCAATTGAATCTGGTGTCGCCGAAACCACTAACCCGTCTCCGTGGTCTAGTGGTTAAGGCATTGGCGTTCTAAGCCAACGACCCGGGTTCGATTCCCGGCGGAGACATTTTTTCAGCCTTTGCAAAAATTTCAAAAAGGGAGGACAGCTCTGGGGAACTTTGATTGAGCTACGCAACGTTATTCTCGCAATTTCTTTCACATTTGTATTTATTTCCACGAGATTTGCCAAAGCTGTTGTATATGTTATTTCCTTACACTTGTTAATAATTATTCTAATGTATACATGTATTCAAAGCATTCGCTTGGATCCAGCTGAGGCACGCGACTTGTCTTTGTTCAAAACTCACCTGCCCCCGACAAAGGAATTAATTAATAAGGTTGAGGATTTGTCAATCTGTCGGTCAATTGAATCTGGTGTCGCCGAAACCACTAACCCGTCTCCGTGGTCTAGCAGAGCTGCCAACCATTCCGTTTTTGACAGAATTATTACCACTTTTTAACCAATATTACGGCATTCCGTTTTTTCTTCATGAAATACGTTTTTTGGTTTTTTTTAAGTGTTTGCGTGTGTTCTGTGTACTAGTATACGAAAATACAGTGTTGTCTATGACTTCCGGGTTTGAGCTATCGATACACGTAATGTTACAGTCCCACCGACGAAACCGACCCCAAACTGACCGATGGTACGTACATGTACAGTATATCATTGAAATAACGCAAGTTTCGATCGCTCTTCCCTCGTGTGACTGGGTCGTGTGACTGCGAAAACATGTTTTATTCGCATGCAGCGGTGCCCATGTAGCGTGCGACCCATGCAAAACGCATGTAAGCACAGCACCGATCTCTATATGTGGGACAATGTATTACCGCTTGCTGAACTGCGCACGGGCTTTGACACGATCGTGGATTTAACGGAATTATTTCGCGAAACTGGAGAGGATTTGATCAAAATTAGTAGAAAACGGTCACAGAAGTTTAAAGAGGAGTACAAACAACGATTTCCTGTCATAAAGCCAAGCACAAAAGGCGTTGAATTTGCATTTTGCATGTGTAAGTTCTCATTTATAATATTAGATTTTCAACAAAAAAAAAAAAAAAAAAAAAATGAAATCCAAAATCTAAAGCATTTTTATCAAAACCAGTACGGTGTAGCAGGTCATGCAATATTCCTGACACTTGTATAATTTTCCTTCTAGTTCTATTACATATGTTTTTGAAACTTTCTAGTTCTATTACATGTACATTTAGGTATGTTTTTGAAAATCAACCTTGGACTCTGTCTCTGGAGTTGGAGATGCTGATTTAATAATGGCCTCTAATGGCCCTCCATAGTGCTATTTTCTCAGTTTTAAGGGGACGTTGCCCCCTTGAGACTCCCATCAGGGCGCTGCCCCTGAACCCCCCCCCCCCCCCCCGGGGGGGGGGGGGGCCTTGGCGGCCCCCTGGACCCCCGGCCATATTTGTCCCTCTTTTTCGATTTCAAATGTTGGCAAGTAATGAAGTAGGCCTATGAATATGATCCAAGTAATGCGTGACTGTGAGCACACATCAAACTCAAAGGGAAAAATGTGACAAGACATTTCAGCATAAGGAATGAGCATTTCTGCAATGGAAGTATGTCGCGCGAGGTTTTAAGTTTTGTTTGAAGGTATTCCTTTTTTTTGCTGTAAATTCCTTTTTTTGGCCATCATGATTCCTTTTTTTGGTTGCACAAGGTTGGCAGCTCTGGTCTAGTGGTTAAGGCATTGGCGTTCTAAGCCAACGACCCGGGTTCGATTCCCGGCGGAGACATTTTTTCAGCCTTTGCAAAAATTTCAAAAAGGGAGGACAGCTCTGGGGAACTTTGATTGAGCTACGCAACGTTATTCTCGCAATTTCTTTCACATTTGTATTTATTTCCACGAGATTTGCCAAAGCTGTTGTATATGTTATTTCCTTACACTTATATATATATATATATATATATAATTTTATTGGCTAGATAGTTTAGCTTATGAGTCGTACAGTCTGTTTCACCCGAAGGTTCATCAGCGACTTCAACCTTCGGGTGAAACAGGCTGTACGACTCATAAGCTAAACTATCTAGCCAATAAAAATTATACACAGCTCCTCCAGTTGAGCACTTTTAGATACTGCAGTGTATTGTACATTACTGTACATGACTTATATATATATATATATATATAGGGGTATATATATATATATAAATTAAATGAGCCAAAACTCGGGACGTAGCTGAATACCACGGATTTATTGGTGTCAAGCTGTCGGCTTACGCCTTCTTCAGGAGCTATACAACGAAGAACGAAACGAAAATGGAACAAAATGATAATACATGTACTACTACATGCATAAAAGAAAAGTAATGACTTCTGGCAATAGCTACTATCCAACACGACCAACACGAATAATCTGTATATAAATCGATATAGTGATAATCTACATGTATGTAAAGTTTGATATAATTCAAATCATTACCTGTTAGGTCGTTTGTGGTTCTGCTTGCTTGTGCGATGGATCACGTGACCAGGTCTACCGCAAAAGCAAGTTAACTGATGCGTGCCATTGTGGCGCCACCTTAATTCATGACAACCCATGTGCACGAATAGAGTCATTGCAAAGAAATAGTTGTAGTTTTAGGTATTCGAATGAAATGATATTGGTAAAGTACATAAATGTAGACCTATAAGTTTGGTACATAATCATAGGTTTAGTACACAGTAAGGGCTCATTACGTAATGACGAATATAAAAAATGATTCACCAAGGGAAATGATACACACTATGGCAATACATTTTATATAAAGCAATGTATGCAACATACACAGTAACTATGGCAATACATTTTATATAAAGCAATGTATGCAACATACACATTGCTATGAGACTCAATCAATGTTGTAAATAGCAGGTAGTAATTATTGGGAGGGGGTATATATAGTAATATGGGTGCTTTCTTATATGACCTATATCGATCGTCATTCATTTATTGGTCGACATTAATGCCATGCGGGTGGAGTGTCTTGAGTTTGTTGATCCAGTATGATTCTCTGTGTAAGATTGTGTCATGTGATTTGTTGTTGATTAGTTCTATCCCGATTATTTTAGCATTTTCTACTGTGTGTGAGGGGAGATTGAAATGGACTGTGTATGGTAATGTTTTATGTTGGTTTCGGATTTCTGATCGCGTGTTATTAAATCTCGTGTATATTGTTGTTTCTGTTTTTCCGATGTACTGTTTATGGCATTGTGAACAGGTTATGAGGTAGATTGCCCAAGTAGATTTACAATTGATGTTTGATTTGATAATGAATTCTTGTCTAGTGACTGTGCTTCTGAATGTTTTGGTTTCTATGATGTGTTGGTGGAGGATACACTTGGGTGATGTGCATTTGGAGAAGCCTGTGACAAGGGTGGTTTCACTTTGTTGTTGTCTGGTGAGGGGGAATGGGTCTTTTGCCCGTACAAGGAGGTCTCTGAGTGTACGATCTGATTGGTGTAGAAGGGGAAGGTGTTTGTGGATGATTCGGGGAACGGTAGCAGTGGGTGGGGAGTAAGTGACAGGAAAGTATACTTTGTTGGGGTTAGTTGTAGATTTGTGTTTATATTTCAGAAGCTCTATCCTGGGTTTGTCACCTGAGCGTTCGATCTGTTTCTTAACTATGTTGAGGTTGTAATTGCGTTCCTTGAAGTGCCGTTCTAATTGCTTCAGGTGGTGGTCAGTGCGTGAGGGGTCTGAACATATTCTTCTAACACGTAGCCCCTGGCTGTATGTGATACCTTTGAATGAGTGCTTTGGATGACAGGGGGATGGTAGTAGGTACGTGTGGGTATCTGTTGGCTTAGTGTATAGTTCAGTTTCGATCTCATTGTTGGAGTGTTGGAGAGAGACATCAAGAAAGTGGACTGTATCATTGGACGATTGGAATGTGAATTTAATGGTTGGGTGTATGGCATTCATTGAGTTTGGGATCATGGTTAAGCCATTCCAGATGAAGAATATGTCGTCTATGTAGCGTTTCCATGATGTTCTGAAGATGTTTGAGTGTACTGATGTTGTGATTTTGTTTTCGAGTTGCCCCATGAATATATTTGCATATGTCGGAGCCACAGGAGTTTCCATGGCTGTCCCCTGGGTCTGTAGATAATGGTTCCCATAAAATGTGAAGTTGTTAAGTTTGAGGATAAGATCTAGGAGTCTGATAAGTTGGTCAGTTGTAGGTTCTTGTTCTTTTCTTTTGTTAAGGGCCTGTCGACATGCTTCAATACCTTCTCTGTGTGGGATGTTGGTATACAAGGAGGTGACATCTGCTGTTACCAGGATGGATCTAGGAGTGAGGTTGGACTCTCTATTGTTTGATGATATGTGGTTTAAAAAATGTGTAGTGTCTTTAAGGTAGGAAGGGAGAGTCTCAACGAAAGGTCTTAGATGAAAGTCGACGAATCTCGAGATTTGGGCGGTTGGGCATGAGCATCCTGAGACAATGGGGCACCCGGGGTTACCTGCCTTATGGATTTTGGGAAGGAAGTATATGCTCGCGCAGTTCACATTTTTGGGTGGCAGGCATTTCTTTGTGGGTAAATCTACCTGTAGGACTTCGACGGCTTCTTTGACCAATTGTAAGTGATGAAGTGTTGGGTCTTCATCAAGTTTTGTGTACGTGTTTTGGTCATAGAGTTGTCGGAGACCCTCAGTTATGTAGTCCTGTGTGGACATAATAACAACAGAGGAGCCTTTGTCCGCTGGTTTTATTATTATGTCCGTTAGACCTCAGCTTCTTAAGGGCATTTCTTTCTTCTCTCGTCAAACTATCGTGATGTTTAGCATTATTATACGTTTGGACTTGTCTTTCAACGTCCGCTTCGACATTGTTGAGAAATATGTGAAGATGTGGTTCGTACACAGTAGGGGTCCATGTACTTTGGGGCCTAATGAGTTTTGGTTGGCATTTTTCTTCAGTGGCGGAATCAGGCGATTGGTTCGGCGTGTTTGACTGGTGGTCAGAACCGTTATCGTTTTGTTTGTTTATTTGCATAATACACTTTTAACGTCATGCGCCTCTTTAGGCCTTCCAGATCCCTTTTGTCGTCAAGGGAGTCCCTTTGCTAGGAGGTTCATTTCTGATTCAGATAATGTATAATCTGACAGGTTTTTCATTCTGTGTACGGGCCATATCCTCATTTACATTGGGTATATTTTTGTTTCTTTCGGCTGCTCGTCTACGTCTTAAATATTGGTTCTTTCTGAAACGTCTAGCTCTACTTTTATTATGTGTCCCACTACTTTTCCTGGTGGGATAGCTTGTTACATTGTCTATAATTACTTGTTTTATGTGTCTACAGTTCCTTTCATCTCGTACAAGTTTCTTCTCTTTCAGTGCAATAAGGCTTGTTTCCTTCATAGCGCAGTCACGGTTGATTTGGTTTATTGTTCGGTGGTAAATCTCACTTGTGCATTGTTCTCTCAGTTCGCTTCGAAGTTTTAAATATATAAATAAATGTAATGATGAGAGAGAGGCGGGGAGGGGGGGGGGGGGGGGAGATAAAGGGAGAGGGAAAGGGAGTCATTCATACTTGAGTATAATCCAACACATCACCACAACAGGGAATCCTATTATATCAACATGCACACGATTTAAAGGGAAATTGCTAATTCATAAATCATTTTTTGATGGTCATGCATTCCTTAATGAGAATAAACTCTGTTTGAACCATGTTGACAAATAGATGTCTATCATAGAGATCTTTAGGCTAGGCATGATTACTCATGGGTATCCTCTGTGATTCCTTTTCTTGTATTGCCCATTAATATGCTTTGGTTACCTAGTCATGTACATCTGTCAGGATGGAATACTGGAACTTCTTTTGTGATACTGGGCCTTTCGCATGGCCTCAAATGACAGACCATAAACAACAAAAACTTCTTCTTTTTTTTGTGAGCAAGCACCATAAATCATACTTGCAGTTTGTTGACATTGTTTCTTTCTCAAATGTACATAGGCATTTAAATTTGTTTGTTTGAATTTCAGTTAATATCATTCGTATCAATTGTAGTTTAAGCTTCTACCAACCTTGAAATTAGTTAGCAAGCTTTCGTCCACTCCTGTGGACTTTCTCAAGCCAAGTGATCAGTCACACTGTTTCTAATTGCTGTCTGCTGTCTTGCGATCATTGGACCGAAGATAGGTGACAATAGATATAACCTGAGTCCCTGTTCAGTGTAGGATTAATCCTCTTTATCCAAATAGACTCTTTCACCTTTCTTGACCAGTAGTTGCTTTCAAAGTCAATGATGAGGGCATTGTGCCATCCAATATTATGTCCTGTATAGAGGGCATGTTCAGCTAGAGCAGAATGGGGAAGGGTTGTTCAATCCAAGGACTCTTTTGTGCTCCTTAAGTTGATCATTGACTCTGAAAGCAAACAGAGAGGTTATTTATTGTCACCTATCTTGGGTTCAGTGATCGCAAGACAGCAGACAGCAATTAGAACAGTGTGGCTTGAGAAAGTCCACAGGAGTGGACGAAAGCTTGCTAACAAATTCACAAGGTTGGTAGAAGCTTAAACTACAATTGTATGTTTACCCCCACCCGATCAAAGTTTTCTGTATTATCATTTATCATTTGTATCTTCTGCAGTTTCGGTAATCAGTTCTGATAATGGCATATATTCATGTACATATATGCTGTGCAAAGGTGTATCAATTCCTATGAAAGGAATGTTTTGGAGTCATCCTGCTTCTAAACAGATGTATGCAGATCCATGCCATTAAAAATTTATTTATTGTGATATCTCAAGAATCATTTTCAGGATGACCTTCAAACTTGATCACAATATGTAGCACCATAGCAAGATAATATTGACTAGATTCAAGGCTCTTTAAAACTTGTTTTGGTCAATTGTCTTGTTAAAGGAGAATTAACACTAGAATATAAATGTGCTATTGTTCAAAGGTGTAATATATTCCTAATCATTGACCTGTATCACTTTAGAAATAAAACATCGGAAAAGGGTTTAAAGGGATACTCCACCAAGCAGCCGTGGGAAAAGTCAGGATTGCGTAAGCCCCATTTACTTGTACACAAAGTTTGTGCGTTGAACGCGTCCGTCGGACTGCTGGGATTACATTTTGGATTGCACGAAGCCGAACGAATCTCCCATGAGAGCTCGAGCTCAGGCGGAGCATGCATGTTGTGCGGCGACCAGTCTGGCCGAAGTGTGCGCCCGCGGGTCAATGGCATGGTCAGGTAACGATCATGTTGCCCTCTCGCGGCAAAAAAAACGTCCACAATCTGCGGTTGAGTATCCCTTTAAATCAAGACATTCTAGCACACGGTATCATCTGATAACACTTCATGGGGGCTGCCATTTTCTTGATGACATGGAGTTCTACATGAACCATTGGAAACCGTTCCGGTCAGGAAGATATTTTTAATCCACGAGCTAAATTGCTTCTCTTCATTATAAAAAAGTCCCCATATATGATGGAAATACATAACCGGTGTATACATATATTTTAAAATTTGAAATTTATATTTTTCTTTTTAAATTCTGTGGTTTTGCTAAACTAGAAATCAATTTCTTGGTCTTGCTTGGCAGAGCAGAACATAATTTCTACAATGTGCATTCTGATTTTTGAAGTCCATTATCTCAAAGCAGATGAATGCATAGTTTGTCACTATTGACGGTCGGGAAAGTCATCATCCATAAATTTGAATTCATTTGCTCCGTCGCGTACATCATAGTATCAAGAAAATAGATTTATATTTATTAAAATTGTAATTTCCAAAGAAATATAAAACACATTTTCATTTTTAGAATACAATATATGTATATATCTGTTAAATATTTTAAATCTCAAATGGAGTTTTGTATCAGGAAGAAAGACAATTTTGCTTTCGGATTAAAAATATCTTTATGTACACATCAAGAAAATGGCAGCCCCCGGGGATCGCTAGCAGACGATAAATCTTGCTGAGAAAATCTTGATTTATACCCATCTCATATATTTTAATGCAAAACTACATAGGACAAGAAGAAGGAATAGATTACATCTTTGAATATCAGCACATTTATATTTTGAGGTTAATTCCGCTTTAAGAATAGTGTCACGTTTAAAGTTCATATGTTGGTATATTTCTCCTGATATCAATAAATTCTTTGTTCCACACTATACACACACTTCCTCTCTCTCTCTCTCTCTCCTCCTCTCTCTTTCTCTCCCCTCTCTCTTTCTCTGCCCCTCTCCCCCCCCCCCCCCTTCCTCGCTCTCTCTCTCTCTCTCTCCCCCCTCTCTCTCTCTCCCCTCTCTCTCTCTCTCCCCTCTCTCTCTCTCTCCCCTCTCTCTCCCCCTCTCTCTCTCTCTCCCCTCTCTCTCCCCCTCTCTCTCTCTCTCTCTCCCCTCTCTCTCTCTCTCTCTCCCCTCTCTCTCTCTCCCCTCTCTCTCTCTCCCCTCTCTCTCTCTCTCCTCTCTCTCTCTCTCTCCCCCCTCTCTCTCTCTCCCCCCTCTCTCTCTCTCCCCCTCTCTCTCCCCCCTCTCTCTCTCCCCCTCTCCCTCTCTCTCTCCCCTCTCTCTCTCTCTCCCCTCTCTCTCCCCTCTCTCTCTCTCCCCCTCTCTCTCTCTCTCCCCTCTCTCTCTCTCCCCTCTCTCTCTCTCCCTCTCTCTCTCCCCTCTCTCTCTCTCTCCCCTCTCTCTCTCTCTCTCTCTCTCTCTCTCTCACACACCCCTCCCTCTCTCCCGGCCCTCCCATCTCCTTCCAACTCAGTATTGTAGGGAGATAAAATGATGCAATTTTTGTTTTATTAGACTAAATGTCAACGCTAACTAAAGACAATTTGCAGTAAAGAAATCAAGGTTGTGACTGTCAGCTTGTAGGTGAGAGTTTTGATGTGATATAGCAAAGATATCCATGATTTCATGCAGAGACACAGGCATGGCCATACAAGATTAATATAATATTCCATTTGTATGTATTTTTCCTTCCTAGGAATTCATTTGATGTACTTCTGTGTACTCAGGGTTCACCTCATTTTCCTATTATCAGAGATGGCTGGCAGGCAGAGGACTCCTTACATAGACTAGAAAAGGTGAGATATGAGTGATAGCGGCCCCAAACCAACAGCATGTTGATTCTCATCAGTACCTTAAAGGGGAATGAAAGGCAACAAACAATCCTATAATCATGTAGATAATTGTCAGCCTCTTACAAATATCTTGAAATTTTCTCCAATTTGATTATTTAAGAAGGAGATTAGAGTCTCAAAAGGTTGCAGTTTCCTCGCTAGACATTATCCCATGGGGGCTGCCATCAGAGCAGTGCTATTTGTGAGATACCCACTGACCTGTATACTAGCTACGATGACACTCATGATCACCTGTGGAATACATAACACTTGATTTTCTCAAACCACTTTTGTAGTTTGTTTGTATTTATTTCCGTATTAAGAAAACCACATACATTTCATAAAATACAACGTATACATGAGCTTAAAAAAAACGGAGGATGACCCAAATTCAGCAGTATTTACAAAATGCCGCTGTTCTTCCTTGGGGTCCCAAATAGCATTATATATTAAAAATTATATCATAACACAATTATATAATAATTATAGTCATGTGCATTCGAATGAAGATGCTTTTATCCTGTCATAATACCTATTTATGTCAAGATATCTGGTTCAGCTGTGATATAGGTGGGGCAGTTTCTTTTGTTTAAGCAGGATTTGACATGCACAAGTTGTTGCGTGGTCAGATTAAGGTTTGTCAATTCTTCAAAGAAATGACAAAGACCTACATACAACTGCTCCTAGATATCACCTGTGTGAGATGCTGAGGGTACCAAGATGGCTGCCATTTTGCATTGGCAGCTTTAGTTGTACAATAGCTATTCATTATGCAATATCATATCCATTGTGTACAGGTAAATGGACATGTCCTACTATGACATCACAATTTTTTCAAAATGGTAGCCCCCTATGGGATAATATCTAGCAAGGAATCTGCAAACTTGAGAGACATTATTCTCCTTACTGAGTAATCAAATAGAAGTATTTTCAAGATATTTTGAACATGCAGGCTAACAATTTTCTACATGATTGTCAGCTAAAGTTTGTTGAGTTTCATTCTCCTTTAAGTACATTATTATTACACGTTGATCTCTTGCTCATGTAATCTACATAGTTCATGAGCAACAGACACCTGCTTCACTCTATCAAAGAATAAATCTATTAAATTGCATGTTAAGGTGTGCAAAATGTTCTCAATGCAGGAGGATAGAACATGCTATCTCGCTGAATTTCATTTGGTAAGATTATAGTGTAATGAGTGTCTATACAATTTTGTTTTGTTTGCATTCACTACTCAGCTCATGGTTTGTTAAATAATGAACCTCATTTTCAGTAAACGCTTTTCTAAAGTTGCCTGTAACCAAAATGTGATCGAGAGTACTCTACATGTATATACCCCTATTGTCAGTGTTTGTAGCCTGTAAGATGTAAAGGCTCCTGACTGACTCACATTTCACTCCATCCTTATTCCACCACAGGAGGCTTTCAAAGGGAAGAACATGTACGGCTCTCACTACATTGTATGTATAGAGCATGTAGGTAGTCCACATGGATCAGCTGATGGGGTGTGTCTGAATCTCTTGACTATGGCTGAAGTAGATAGAGAGTTGAACAATCCTGACTACATCTGGCATCCTATATCAAGTAATGACCTCAAGAGACAGCTCGTCAGTAGAACCAGACCTGGCATGAGTCTAATATGTCCCTAATATGCAGATACTATTTTTGAAAATGTCCTCCATGTTTTATTCCATTTGTGTACTTTCAAATATATAATATTGATGAAGAGAAATGTAAGCATTCTATGTCAGAGTAGAAAATATATTATGGTATGTATGTTGATGTGTTTATGCGACCATACTCCCTCATTTAGCAATACAGATGCATTGGTGGCAGATTATATTTTGCCTGCTTTTGTTGGGGGGAAATGGTTCATGGTTGTAATTCTGTTTATTTGATATAGTACATGTTGTGCTTGAGTCGAGTCAGAGTCATTGCCACTAAGTTGGAATGAAATTCAACGTGAAATGGAGAATTCAACTGAAAATGTTTGAAATGTAACTGTCCTTAGCTTTTAAATAAAGTCTCTAACTTACAAACCTATATAGTCAGAAATGTCACAACCCTGCAAAAAAATTACAAGTGAAAAGCAGGGACTTTAGGTTAGTTCATGTTGTTCATGCAAGCAGAGATAGTGTATTTTGGCTCAGAATCATTGATATATTTAAAATAGATATTTTTTAATGCTTCCAGTAGTTGCAAAGAGTTATGCATTGTGGGATGGTCATCAAAGTTGCAGAATGGTGTCACAACCCAGTTTGCTGAAAAAAATCTCACAAATTTTATTGAACCTGTTATATTACATGTGCTTAATTGCGGATAAAACAGTACACTACACCAAATCAAAGCACAAACCTATTGCAGTGATATATATATATAGAGAGAGAGAGGGTCAAACCTGTCTATAGTGGTCACTTACTGTATATTGCCTCCCTGTAGCAAGAAATATGGGTCTTAGAACCTGTCTATAAAGGCCACCTGTCTACAGTGGCCACTTTTTCTGTTTCCCTTGGGTGGCCTTAATAGACAGGTTTGACTGTATATAGTATCATACATGTATTTCTCTAATGTGCCATGTTGCCAAATCATAGGTGTACAATTTACAAAGTGGGGGCTGGGGGGCGCGCTGTGAGGTGCCCTGTGAGGTGCGCGAATATGTAATTTTTATATACCGGTACTATTTAGTTTACTTTAATGACAAAATTATATTTTTAGTTTTTCCCATTATAAAGTGTCTTTTTTTTCACTTGCTCTCTTCACTTTAATTTAAGATATATCTTAAATTAGTCAAGGTGTGTCAGGCCCCCTGGCAAAAATGTAGCTGTATGCCTTTATACATTCATACATCTAGTTCAGCCAATTTACCCACGCCGATAGAATCGGCAGGGTTATGTAAAGGGCTTTGTATGTTTGTTTGTTTGGTTGTTTGTGTACAAGATAACTAGAGAACGGGTGAACGGATTTGCACCAAATTTTCAGGGAATGTTCGGATAGTGACAGGAAAGAATCGATTAGATTTTGGTGATGATGGTTGACCCTTGCAAATTCTGTGTGACCTTGAAGTTTTGACCCCATAGTAAAGTATAGGAACTTCAGTTCGGATAGTGACAGGAAAGAATCGATTAGATTTTGGTGATGATCGGTTGACGCCTGCAAATAATATGTACAATTTGTTTAAGGAGATTTGCTATGTATGTATTAGATTTGAGAGGGAACAATAAAAACATTAATGAAGGTGCTTTAAATATTGCTTTGATTTTACACCATGCATAACCTTTGTAACCATTAAAGGGATGGTTGAGTTCTGGGCCAGGAAAGGTGAAAAATAATTTGAGCTTTCTCATTCTTTTTATCAGTTTTAGAAGAACATCATAGTAGAAATGTCCTCTGAAAAGGATTTCTCTTCAAATGCGCGTATATTCAAAATATGACGAAAAATATCTGAAGTGTTCGGGCCGAACATGCATGCCACACAGTCCCTTATACCCATTTCTGTGTGCGGTGCATGTGCCTTTGAGCGAGTTTGGGTTGATTTCTTATCATTTTGATGATTCCAAAACCTCACATTATACACCAATCCTTATGTAGACATGATCAACCTTTCCCAATTGCTTCCAGACAGTTTCTCTCACAATGTAATCACATGACCAGAACTCAGCTTTATCTTCAATACCTGATGATATTCTGTCATGTAAAGTACTCCTATCTTCTTTTATGTTATATTTAGTACACATTAAAGTTTTGATTCAATGATATTCCTATCAAATCATCAAGTTGTGGAGTGTGATATAATCCAATGTACTATGGTTATAATTGTGTATCACGCTGTAGATGTACTCAAAAGATATTTGCTGCTATTTGCCATAAAACCAAATAAAAACTAGTGGAAAGTCTTTCCTTTATCTTTATATATGATTGATGTTTAAGTTGTCTATATTTGGTGCTGTAATTGTATATTTTAGATTTGGTTGTGTACAAGTATTTATCACAGTACTTTTGGGAATTAATTTGTACAAATCTGTTATTTAGATTTAATGTCCGTTTGTTTGTTGAGATATTGATACATCAGGGAATGAAAGATAAAGTTGTGTCTTTGTGTGTACAATAGAATTTGTCAGAACAAGAACGTCCTCTTTGTTCAGAGTAGCGTACTTGTACATATTTGTTTATTTATTTACTTGTTTATTTACATTTGTGGGTAATCATTTTCATTGTTTTATCATGATATTAGCAGTGTCTAAGGAATGTCACAATCAATTAACCCTTCATGAATTTTAAGAAGAAACACAAGCTTTTCTTTGTCTATAAGTATTAGTATAATATTGACATTTTGTCAACTTAGAGTGCATTAACTTTACAGATATGTAGAACAGACCTGCAAAATTTCATAGGGAGAATTTGAATTGACGCCTGGAATTGGGTATCTCTGTATAAGGCAAACTTTTTTTTTAGGTAGGCACCTAGGGGGGCTTTTTTTGCCGGAAAAAAGTGTGCCTTATACACAGTATTTACGGTATTATGTTGTAAAACAGCAACAGAAAGATCATTGCAAAATATGTTATCTCAAAGAAATTGAATACACATACCCTGAATGATTAACATCTATTTCATAGAAGTGTTTACTCCCTCTTTTTTTTTCAAATTTGGTATATAGAGTGCAATTCTTTCTTAGAATGTGCAAGTTTCCAATTTTTTTTTCCATTGATAAACTTAACAGTACTGTCTCCCAACCTATGTCCTTTCATCAGGGATGCTACTTTTCAGACAACATATTTTTATGTACACAAGGGCCCATTCTAGATGATTTTTTTTTTCCTACTTTTTTATCAATTCTAAGTGGCATCCCTGTATTATGACAGAACGTAATCTTGTATTACACGCTTGAAATTTCTGTTACCAATTATGTAGCAATCGTAGAGGGTGAGTAGTATTTTGTTTGTTTGGAGGCAGAAGGGCGTTAACTCCTATCATTTTACACAGTGTTAATGTCCTTCTGGCTCCGAACAGACGACCTGGAGGTAAAGTTTTCAGAGTAAAATCATGTATTTTAATCCATGGAATACTGCGCCTGAGATAACCAGTCTATGGGAAATGTGTGTTAATATATATACTAAAATCATGCCATACCATCAGGCTTTAGGCTGAAGAGTCCTAAAAGGGCTGATGAGCTCTGGTAAGAGCTCTAAGATTTTGGGGTTCTTAAAGTATGGTCTAATCGTTATCAGAAGAATGACCTGTTAACTATTTTTACTTTCTTTTTGTAATTACGAGTTCATGTTTTAATTTATTTATTCCCAGAAATGTTTCTTTCATGTGAAAAGACATAATTGCATGTATAGCTAATTTAGCTATCAACTGTTTGTATATGTTATATACACAAACATAATATTTATTCTTGATATTCAGACTCGGTTGTGTATTAGCTTATGGAGAGACTTCCAGTATAATATTCAACAAGAGAAAAATATTAGCAGTGCATTAAAGTTTGTGCTATAGTGTAGATGATAAATTTTAAGTCAAACAGTACTAGATCCTGAAGAAAGCCATATCATAAGTTATGTGTCAAATGTTATTTTAAAAGCCATATATTTGTAGATAATAACATGAAACCTTGCATTTTCTTTGCAGGACAGTGGCATGTGCAAGGTACATTTATGTTTGAAGAAAGTTACAGGCAATATAAAAGGGCTGTTTATGAATTATCTTATGAATGTGTGATACAAAATATAATGGTATAAAAGGGTTTTTACAAAGGGTTGTTCTAATATTCAAGGGTCGCACTCATAAACACATGGTTCTATCAAATAGTCATTAATCAAAATTTAGGTCTGAGAACATTAAGCATTTCCATGGATGAAATAAAAGTAAATTTTAAGATAGTTTCAGAGAAAATTCAAAATCATTGACATTGCAAATCAGAATTCTTGCTCTATTACCTTTTCTGTTGTTTCTTTTTCTCTTTATCTGAAACTTATTTCATCCTTTTAAACTTAAAACATTTTATTAAAGGGGGACCTCTGTTATCCATTTATCCATTTATGAAAACATTGATTTGGGGCGAAATATGAACTGAAATGCTCATATAAATTCTTTAAATGACTTCAGTACACAGAAATCCATTTCACTTTAAAGAGATTGAGATGAGAATTTTTGATTGCAATTACTGGTATGGCTACAGTCCACGAGACCAACAGCCCAAGAGACCAACAATGTCGGTTTAGAAAACCCTCTGAAAAATTCCAGAAGTCCCACAAGACTGACGGCCCACGAGACCAACATTGTTGGTTTTCGTGGGCTGTTGGTCTACTGGGATGTTGACTGGTATGTCTTTTTATTTGTACATAAATTACAAGATAATGATAAGCGACTACCGTATTAAAGCTGAGCCGTCTCGCTTCAACGAAATGCATCATTGCCTATAACTTTGTTCAATTCAGATGTTATGTTGATGAGAACTGTATGTAGAGAATATATGGATTAAATGGATTAGAATCCTGACAGAATCTCTATTATTTTGTGCATGGATATTCAGTTTGGAGGAATCAAGTGTGTGTGTGTGTGTGATATGGGCTAAGTTGGAAAATAGTGGTATTAATATAATGGGCATGATGATGGAGTTGACAGCAGGATGGTAAATAGAAGTGGGGGGAAAAAGAGAGATGTTTGACTATAGCATCGTCGTGAAAATTGTATAAAAAAGCAGTCCAAAAGATGATGGGAAATAAGATAATCTGGCCGCTGATGGAAATTATATGGGATTTCATCATTAGGGTTTTGAGGATTAATTATTTTTATTGATTTGCAGTGCTTAGATACTCCGGAATTGTTTTTATTGAAAATGAACAATAATTTAGCTTTTTGATTATGTCCGTTTCTTGGCCATGCCATTCAGCCCATCTAGATTACCTAAAAGAGCAATTGGGAAAGGTTGATCATGTCTCCATAAGGATTGGTGTATACTGTGAGGTTTTGGTATCATCAAAATGATAAGAAATCAACCCAAACTCACAATCATATCCACTACACACAGAAATGGGTATATGGGATTGCACACAGATGTGGAATGAAACTTCGGCCCGAGCACTTCAGCTATTTTTGGTCATATTTGGCCGGAATATAAAGGGCACTTGAAGAGAATCCTTTTCAGGGGACATTTCTACTACCGTATGATGTTCCTCCATACTAATATAAAAGGAATGAGAAAGCTCACAAATTAATATTAATATTAATATTTATAGGTCTAGATATCCCACTCCCACTTTTTTAGGTTAACAGTTTGGGCTACACATGTATATGGCAGTGGCGGATCCGGGGGGTGGGGCACTTCCGGCACGTTCCCCCCCCCCCCCCCCTTTTGGAAGAAAAGTATGCATTTTGACCATAAAGGATCCACCTTTTGTGTCGATTGTGCCCCCCCTTTTAGAATAAAAACCTTTTTTTTGTTGCTTGTCAGAGAATTATGGAGGGAAACTGGGCCCCCTTACCCCCCCCCCCCCCCCACTGAGCGACTTTTCGAGAAGCTGGCAAGACAAAAAAAATATGGGTCTACCTTTTCCAAAAGTTGACAAATCCGCTTTTGTGTGCCCCCCCCCCCCCCCCCCCCCCCCCCCCGCCTATACTAAATCCTGGATCCGCCCCTGTATATGGGTTAAGATTAGAATTTAATACTGTATTGCAATTTATTAGTATAAGGCCATTATGCATACATCATTATACAAGACATTCTTTTATTTGAGATTAATTAGATAGTAATGAATTGTTTTAAATTCATGAGGAAAAAAAAGAAATAAAGGCATGACCGACTTCAGACAAAGATTTATGCAGAAAAAAGAAACAGATTTTGAGGTAAAAGAAAACCATTAAAAATTAAGAGAGTTATGGATTTTTAGTGTAGGGGAAAAGGAAGAGGTGCTCGAAAGGTACGTGGGAGACTGATGGAAATTTTGAAAATTTTAAACTTTCTTATTTTTCATCTGATTTTCCTCATTGTAATTTCCCTCATCCGTTTCTAGTTCTCTAGATATTTTGGTACGGATGACGTCATCACATGATACTAAGCAGCCAACGTGCGAGTAATACGAAACTTCGAAAGGAAAGTCGGCAGGGATTCGATTCTTTAGAGAGCATTACAAATTTCTAAGTTTCCAGTAAGTCTATCTATAATGATACATATTTTGTGATCAAGATGATTTAGATGTGCTGCTGAGTGTCTTGCTTATTAATAGTTTTTTTCATATATTTAGGGGCCATGAGTTATTCTTCTTCAGTCCCACGTTATTGTTCTACGCGTTGGCACAGTATCATGCGGGGAGTACTAGAGTCATGAAGGCCTAGCCCTAGACTAGAGCACATCAGCAAGCAATGGTCATATTCACTCACGGGTACATTTCTGTAAAATAGTTGGTATTTTCTGTCGCATGTACTAAAGGTATGGGGGAAAAAATAAGATAAATATTTTAAATACTTGCTTTCAAATTCAGCCCTTAAAAATCTCACTCCTAAGCACTCCCGGGTACATTTCTGTAAAATAGTTGGTATTTTCTGTCGCATGTACTAAAGGTATGGGGGGAAATAAGATAAATATTTTAAATACTTGCTTTCAAATTCAGCCCTTAAAAATCTCACTCCTACCTCAAATGGCCGTTAGGAAGAACTTTTGATATTTACAGCAAAATCCAAAGTCAAAATCTTGTCCAAAACCGGAGAAATCCCCGCCGATTTGTTTCGCGATCGCGTGTTGTTTACAAACTGCCGATGTCTTAGACTAAAATCGGCCAATATAATTTTTGTCCACGAAGAAACTCGGGATCGCAAGGGCACATCGATCTTTACGATCGCGCACACAGAAAATCGGAACTTTTCCGTGTACGCCATAGGGACCGAATTTTTGAGGACAAAACTCTTTTGGGGAGATGTCAGCGCCCGCGGCGACCAGGAAATGTACACAATGACTCCGATAGCTCGTTTCGCGAGAATCAACAGTAAATTGCGGATTTCATTTTTGTAAATATCTTTTCCAACATTGGTGAGTTGAATTTATTGTATTTCTTGGATATTTTGGGGTCGGTTTTTGAAAATTAAATGCCGATTTTGAGTGAATATTGTTGACTTTTGTGCAGTGGTGTTTTAAAAAGATGAGGTGTATGACTGCCTACATTATACACACGAAGTATAGGAATGTACCTATGAGTGCCTCAAATGGCCGTTAGGAAGAACTTTTGATATTTTCAGCAAAATCCAAAGTCAAAATCTTGTCCAAAACCGGAGAAATCCGCGCCGATTTGTTTCGCGATCGCGTGTTGTTTACAAACTGCCGATGTCTTAGACTAAAATCGGCCAATACAATTTTTGTCCACGAAGAAACTCGGGATCGCAAGCGCACATCGATCTTTACGATCGCGCACACAGAAAATCGGAACTTTTCCGTGTACGCCATAGGGACCGAATTTTTGAGGACAAAACTCTTTTGGGGAGATGTCAGCGCCCGCGGCGAACAGGAAATGTACACAATGACTCCGATAGCTCGTTTCGCGAGAATCAACAGTAAATTACGGATTTGATTTTTGAAAATATCTTTTCCAACATTGGTGCGTTGAATTTATTGTATTTCTTGGATATTTTGGGGTCGGTTTTTGAAAATTAAATGCCGATTTTGAGTGAATATTGGTGACTTTTGTGCAGTGGTGTTTTAAAAAGATGAGGTGTGTGACTGCCTACATTATACACACGAAGTATAGGAATGTAGCTATGAGTGGTCAAATGCACATCAGCAAGCAATGGTCATATTGACCATTAGGATCATATACATGTGTGTATACTGGGTATTGGGGATACAGATGTAATTTTGTTTGAAATGGAGGTTTTTGTGGGCAAACTGATACTTAAGTATCATTCTTTAGATTTCAGTTCGTTAAGATACGTCAAAATGTAGAAAGTTATAAAAACTTACATTTAGTGATTTACAGCCCTCTTTTTGGTACTTGTTACCCACACCTCCATACGGATGACGACTGCTCTCAATATGTTGCGCACTAGTGAGGCCGCTCTACATGGTTACGCACCGTAAATACGTACGCAGAATGTTACGCACACAAGCTATTCTACGAAGACCTGGAAGGGCCAAACTGACGACGTAAAAAAATAAAAAATATTAGGTACGTACGTAATAATTAATACGTACGTACGTAATATTTTTTTTTTTTTACGTCGTCAGTTTGGCCCTTCCAGGTCTTCGTAGGAGATCGACGAACCGATCGCGCCGGTACTACTAAGAGCGCTGAGGGCTCCCTTCATCATAATCGTGAAAAATACAAACTGGATGCTGACGGGACAGTCTCGATAGCAGTTATCGACAAAAAGGACCCAAAATTTCAGGAAACCCTCTTCAAAGGTCACAAAACAACCTGGTAAGTTTTAATCATCTATTATTCAACATAAGTATTTGGATTTAAGTAAACTGCAATATATGAGTTTCAATTAAATATAGCCAAAAATGCACAGTGATGCAGTTTAGGTATGGGATGTGTGTTGGCTGCGTTACTACACAGTCGGCAATGGCGTGTACCTATGAGTGGCCTAGAGTAGTTTTCGTTGCGACTCATCATTTGCCCACTCATAGGTACACGCCATAGGTACACGTAATAGTTACTACGTATTTTTTATTTTTTTACGTCGTCAGTTTGGCCCTTCCAGGTCTTCGTAGAATAGCTTGTGTGCGTAACATTCTGCGTACGTATCTACGGTGCGTAACCATGTAGAGCGGCCTCACTAGTGCGCAACATATTGAGAGCAGTCGTCATCCGTATGGAGGTGTGGGTAACAAATACCAAAAAGAGGGCTGTAAATCACTAAATGTAAGTTTTTATAACTTTCTACATTTTGTATCTTAACGAACTGATAACTTAAAATCTAAAGAATGATACTTAAGTATCAGTTTGCCCACAAAAACCTCCATTTCAAACAAAATTACATCTGTATCCCCAATACCCAGTATACACACATGTATATGATCCTAATGGTCAATATGACCATTGCTTGCTGATGTGCATTTGCCCACTCATAGCTACATTCCTATACTTCGTGTGTAGAATCTAGGCAGTCATACGGCTCAACTTTTTCAAACACCACTGCACAAAAGTCACCAACATTCACTCAAAATCGGCATTTAATTTCCAAAAACCGACCCCAATATATCCAAGAAATACAATAAATTCAACTCACACTGACTCACCGATGTCATGGATGTTGGAAAAGATGATGTGATTCCAAAAATGAAATTCGTAATTTACTGTCGATTCTCGCGAAACGAGCTATCGGAGTCATTGTGTACATTTCCTGGTCGCTGCGGGCGCTGACATCTCCCCAAAAGAATTTTTTCGTTAAAAATTCGGTCCCTATCCCGTACACGGAAAAGTCCCGATTTTCTGTGTGCGCGATCGTAGAGAACGATGTGCGTTTGCGATCCCAAGTTTCTTCGTGGACAAAAATTTTATTGGCCGATTTTAGTCTAAGACATCGGCGGTATGTAAACAACACGCTATCGCGAAACAAATCGGCGGGGATTTCTTCGGTTTTGGGCATGATTTTGACTTTGGATTTTGCTGGAAATATGGAAAGTTCTTCCTAACGGCCATTTGATGTAGGAGTGAGATTTATAAGGGCTAAATTTGAAAGCGAGGTATTTAAAATATTTATCTTATTTTCCCCCCATACCTTTAGTACATGCGACAGAAAATACCAACTATTTTACAGTAATGTAGTGCATTTGCCCTAACTCCATGGAGCTCCAACGCAGCATTGGAGCTCCAGGGGGGTGGACAGTTACAGTAAATCTCTTTAAAAATAAGTAAAAATTTTCATCTTACCTGCCAAAATTAAGCAATGTGACCAATCAAACAAATCGGCGAGGAAGATTTTGGTTAGTTGAACCTGGAGCTCTGGTTCTGGTTTGGTACTGTACACAATGCCCTGTTTGACTATCATGGTACAGTTATAGACAACCCTGTCAATTTTGACATCGCAAAAGTAAACAAAATCTATATATTACTAAAGTAGATGCTGTGGTCTGCAACCAATTATGACAAAATAAATTTTAGAACTGCTTAATTCCAGAATTATTTTCACTTTTTACTCAAATCATGGAAGTCCATATTGTTACTGTTTGAGCAAAAAAGTGAACTCGAACAAAAAATAAAAGATTTGCCATGCCCCCCATGCCCATGGCATGGCAGTATTAATTTGGTCTGCAGCCCCATGTACAAACTCAATGGAGAGTTTGTGCACACATGCATCCCACCATGTGCATTTTAGATGTTCAAAACACATTTTGCAGGCTGCAGATCAAACATGTCAAAACATGGGGAAAATGATTAATTTTCATCTGCTCTTTTTATTTCATCCAGAATAACATGGCTAAAAGTTTACGAAGCAAGAGTAGGCGTAAACTGAAAGCTGTCAAACGGAAGAGAAATGCCCCCAAGGAGCTGATCAGACTGAAGAAATGCTTGAAGTTAGAAGGATATGATAAGGAGGATCCTTCCAAGAGGAGATATCAATGTAAGGTTCTAGAGGGTTTATTTATTCTAAGAAATATTCCTCAGCAGTTCTTTTCACCTTTATCATTTAATTGATAGTTAATGAATTCAGTATCACTTGCTAATGTTTTGTATTGCGAGATAAATATATGGTCCTGACTCCTGAGTAATTTAGAGGTTATACAGGTAGAAATATAAGACTGCTAGATGTTACACCTGGGAGTTGATTACAACTGAAAATGCTGTACCAATATTATTTCTCCATCTTCTATTTTGGTTTCAACTCATTTAGGAGGTTTACTGTAAACCCTGGTATTTAGTTGATTTGAATAAAAGCAGAAATATGAGAGAAACAGATATTTGAGCAAAATCCGATGAGAAATAAGAAAGTTATAAGAGGTGTAGAGGTGCTGTGGTCTAGTGGATTAGTCACTGGACTGTAGATCACAAGGTACGGGGTTCAAATCCCACCATGGCACTAACGTCCTTTGGCAAGACTCTAATCTACATTTGCCACTCTCCACCCAGGTGTAAATGGGTACCTGATATGCTTGAGCGCTAGTTACTTTGGCAGCTCGGCTATAACCAGGGTAATAATGTCTAAGCGCCATGAGCGTCACTGCGTGACGGATATGAGCGCTATATAAGTGGCCATTATTATTATTATAAATTTTTGAAGTTGTAATCAATCAAACACAAATTGGCAACTCTGTGACGTATCTTGCGAGCTCCTCTCCCATTTGCTCAGTATGGAAAATTTCTTAAATTTTCATTTTCTTAGTTTCTGATGAAGGAATAGATTTGTTTCATACAGATTTTGTGTTAAAGCATATGAGCAATGATTATATCTAAGGTGCATGTATGTTCGAATATTTTCTTTAGAGAAAATGGAAATTAAAGATTTTTTTGGTACAGGGCAAATGGGAGAGGAAGATATGTCACAGAGTTGCCAATTTGTGATTGATTGATGACAAGAACATTTCTTATCGTATTTTGCTGAAACCGTCACTGATTGGTTTAATTAATCTTTCTGCTTCTTTTAAAGCCAGTTTGTAATGAGGGTGGACTGTCTCTGAGAAAAGAAGTCTATTTTTAAAAAGCATTCATGAATAAACTTGTTTTTGTGAATGAGTTTTGTATTGTTAAAAATGTTAATATATATATTGTTATGGAATCATTACCCTTCTGTGCTTTTTGTTCTTGTTTGATATTAGTTGATGACATAAGAGAACTGATCACCAAACCTGATGTAAACCAAGCCACAGGAAAAGACTATGATGTGAGATTCTTACCAGGCTCTGATGTGAAGATGGACACAGAGGGTAGGAAGAAAAGAAGAAAGAGGAGAGGAGAAGAGAGTGATGATGATGAAGAAGGAGAGATGGTTGATGCTACTGTAGAAGAAAATACAACTGAAGGTAATTCACATTGAATAGATTTAAAGAGATTTTCAGGAAAATGACATGCACTTTCCAATTCCTACTGCTTTAATGTTTTCTTAAACCTTTGTCAAATGGTGGGCTGGGATATATCTCAGGAGGTTATTCTTATGGTGAGCCTGCAATGAACAAAAAAAAATGATGTTTGTCAGATGTCATATCAATTACACATTTATATAATATTGACTGGCCCTGAGGGGAATATCAGAATATATTGCCCGCAACAGAATCATATTGCCTCGAAGACGAGGGCAATATGGTTCTTTTAAGGGTAATATTTTCAATATTCACCGAAAGTAGAGCCAGTCAATATTATTATTATTACCTATATCATGTATATGCCTATTTTTGTAGCAATTACAAACACGTCTGCTTGCCTGTCAGTCCGTCTGATTTTAGGTTATTCATACAGGTATGTAATCTGGGCCAAGTTATTGTGATGTAAATTGTTACCGCGCGAATCCATTGTTTAAGCCTTTGTACACTTTAACGTGTACACAATACTGCGCCTATGCACTTAGAGCACACCGACAAGAAAGGGTGGAAGATGGCAAAATGTTGCCCTCTTTTTTAGTACAGTGGTCTATGGGGATATGGCAAATATTGCCCGCTCCGGTTACAGATTCGGAGTAGCATGCAAAATACGGCTTTTTAGTTTGCAGCTAAAAATCCTAAAATGCCCTGTGTAGGTAATAATTCATAATGTGACATTTAAAAATTCAGTCCTGTAGAAGTTTATGCATTAATTCTGCAATAAATATAAATTTTCACTTTTTATAGAAATCTCATATTTGCATTGTATGTATAAATTTCAGTCCTGTAGAAAAATTTATTTTGGGTCGGTGGCTTTTCGTCACACTCTAGCACTCTGTTCGTTGTGAGCTTGATTTACTCATTTTACATTACCTTTTCTACTCAGGTGATCCCTCCTTACAAGCCTTTGAGGCTTTTTGGGACACATTTTCTTTCATATTAGTATTGTATTTATTTATATAACAATCACATGATATTTTATTCATTTCAATTTGATGTAAACTTTATGTTATGCATACAATGTTCATTCGTTTGTAATGTTTTTAATTGTAATTTTTATATTGAAAGAAATAAATGAGAAGTGTATGCTCTCCTCAATCAATCAATTAACAAAATAATAAAGGGAATCAAACCTTTTGTAGATAGGCTGAAAGCAGAAAAATCAGCAAAATGAGTTTGTGAAATAGGTTAGTTTGAATTTGAATTAAATTATGAAAAAAATAAGGAAGTTTTGAAAGTCTGAAAAATTAGATCAATTCAGGTAATTGTATGTTGATCTCAAACTGCTTACTGGAACTCAGATTTTTTTTTTTTTTGCAGGAGTTTCTGCATTTATTGTCAAATCAAATAACAAATTTACAATTATAGTATACAACATAATTGTTCAAATTCAAAAATGTGACAGTAAAATAACAATGACAACAGAATAAAGACATGATTATAAATCGAAATGAACAAGTAGAAATAACAGAAATGCAGGGGCCAGCTATCTTAAGCAAAATGCTTGAATGAATAGCAGCCAGTGGAAAGGGTTACATGGAAAGCATAATTAATATAAAATGTCTATATCATAAAAGCGATGTCACTAACTGAAAAAAAATTATTTCTTACTACAAAAAGAAGGGGAAAGTGGGAAGGAAAGGGATTGAAGTGAAGTGTGTGCAAGTGGAGGTGAGAAGTTTACGAATAAGTGGATAGCAAATACTTCTTTAACGAAGCTTTAAAAGCAAAAAGAGATACGGCGTGTTTAATATCATGAGGTAAATTGTTCCAAACATCTGGACCATGATGTCTTATCGTTTTTTGAGCTATTATTAATTTTGGATTTGTTAAATGAAGATCTGATGAATGGCGTGTCGGGTAGGAATGGACATCTCTGTTGTAGATAAAAATATTATGAAAGGATATTAGTGTAGCGTTAGTGGAATATTTATACATAAATATAGCAGTTTGGTAGGTGTGAATATCGTTAATTTTCAATGTTTTGAACTTATGAAATATAGGATCGGTGTGGGCTAAATAATGAGAATGAGAACAGATACGGAGTGCTTTCTTTTGAAGACACAACATAGTGTCTATATTCATTTTGTTATTATTTCCCCATACTATGTTACAGTACGATATATGTGACAAAATAAATGAGTTGTAAAGCATTAATAGCGATCTTTGAGAAAGATAATATTTGAATTTATATAAAATACCTATGCCTCTTGCTACCAACATGCTAATGTTACGAACGTGACTATTCCAAGTTACATTTGAGTCGATTAATATACCTAAAAATTTTGTTTCATGTTTTTCGGTAACGGGCATGTCATCAATGAAAATATTATTACGAAATACATGTGTAGAATTAATGTGTTTAAAGTACATGAAGTTTGTTTTGTTTATATTGAGAGAGAGTTTATTGGATTTAAACCACAATGATGTGTAGCATGATGTGTTAACATTATTCATTACAGGCATGGCCATTGATACGAAGTGGAATACCAAGAAGCTTCAGAATGAACATGGTAACTATCCTGTGTGGATGAACAGTAGACAGGTCAAGAAGATGCAGAACAAGAATTCCAAAGGCAAGGTATTGAAGAAAGGCAAGAAGAAGCTAGCATGGTAGCTGGCCAGCCGACTCAGAGACTTATGTTTTGAAAGACTTTGAAAGCATAGCAAGCATCAGATCATTGTCTGGACTGATACCCGTCTTTCCTCAAGAAAGAGGGATGGTATGATGTTGCCAGAATTAAAGCTTCAACGTTGAATCCATGCTCAGTATTTTGTGAGAACCATTTTGGTAAGATTCATATCTTGATAACTGGATCCATTGACTTTCTGAACCCAATGCCAACAGAAACCAGACTGTCCCTGTATTAAGCCTATGGAAATTAGAGGATTCAATAGGTTAAATGATAATCATCATAGAAGCTTAATGATTATTCTGTACTCAACATAGAACTCTAGAAGCAGCAGAATGATGTTTTTTACTCTCACCACACAATCAACAAGACTACAACGTCAAATTCAGAGGAAAAGTAGCCTTTAGAGTTTGCTTTAAGGTAAAGATTGTCCAGTCTTCCACATTGAGATTCAGACTGGTCTTACAATATCGTAACTTCAATCAGAAAATGATGGATGTGGCACATTTTGTATTTGAATGATTTGAGATAATTAATCTGCTGGAATCAGGGCATGTCAGACCAGCATGCATGATTGTCCCTCATGTTAATGATGAAGCCTTTTCTCTAACTGGAAGCATTTTTTCAGTTAATAATCATGAGGTGACCTCTAGGAATGTTGTTACAAAATTTGTCATTCCTCTTCTTTTTCTCCTTTTATCTTAAAATGAAAGTGTACACTGTTGCAATATAATTTTGAAGTCTTACCAGAAAACCATTTGAATGCATTAATCTGGTGATGGGGATTTTGCATCATGTGACTTCTAAGAAAGAAAATCAAATCTATATGCTAAGTTTTTGGATAAGCAACCAGAGGACCTTTGGCTCTTTAAGTCCTATCTGAGGGACATTTCAAGTACAGTGGAACCTCGTTATAACAAACAATTTGGGAGCAAGGAAATTGCCTCTTTACATCGACACGTTGTTATATCAGGGCTAAAATACAGTAACACACAAAGAAGTTGGAGCGGCAAAATGACGTTATCATGAGAGTTTGTTATAACATTGTTGTTCATAACAAGGTTCCACTGTAACAATACTTAACCAAAATGCTCTAGTGCATTGACTTAGTTTCAAACCTGGGGAGCGTTTCATCAAGTGTTTTGTCAGTGATTTTTACAGACAACTGTTATAAGCTACTGAAATCCTTGCATCTGATTGGCTGAGAGCAAATTTGTCAGTAAAAATCACTCACAAAACACTTGATGAAACGCTCCCCAGGAACTTCACAGTTATGAGACACTACTTTACCACTAAGCCATCAGTTTATGATTTCTTTTAATTTGTCATATTTCTCAGTGTATGAATTTTTCCAGAAATTATTCTATTTCCAAAATTTCAAAGAATTTCTGCTTTTGTTTTCATTCTAACTGAAAATTAGCGATGAATGTAATTTGATTTTTGACAGATTTTCAAGAATGAAAGCAGTAAAAAAAAATGAATGTTTTTGTTTCATTTTCATGGTTTTGCTGATCTCCATATTATATTTTACTCACATTGCTTCTCTGCTATTTCCAAATGTTATTTAAATAGTTACATGTAATTCATATAAGTACACTACACATACTATACATTTTTTTTTTTCTTGGTGACTTCTTGATACTTTGTAGAAGTGATAACACGTCCGTGCTTTAATATTTTGTTTTAATTTCCCTTTCAAATTTTTTTGGATTGTAATAAATGGGTTGTTTTTTTAGAGGAAAGTCGGATTCCAGTGTTCATCTGAGAGCAGTTCTCGATTTTAGAAAATAAATAAACTTCTGCTTCTTTCATATATATGGGGATTTTATCCGAAGAATGATGAATTATACAGAGCTATCCAAAACACTTGATTATGTATGAGGGAAATTTAGAGATTATAAAACATAAAACTAGAATATGAATAGGTTATACATGTAATTATTTCTTAACTCTTGACTTTCCTTATCAGATATTCAATGAATAAACATGCAGGAAGTTTGCAGCCAAAGTGGTATGTTTGGAGACATTATAAGCTATGGAATATCTGTTGAATATATCATATTTCACTATGGTTGGCCTGATTTATATTGATGGGGTATACATTTACAATGTATAAAATAGAAAAAAGGCTACGTAATTTTCAGCTGATTGTGTAGAATCTGTTTTTATTTTTGGCTTCCATGTGCATGTTTGTATGTGAGTGAGACTAGTGGGGTTTTATCAAGGATTTTAAACTTATGCAGTGTATCAGTCATTTATGATTCCACCCAAATCTTCATAATGTTATATAGTTTATTAACTTCATTTTTTATGAAAAGAAAATTACATCATCATTGATAAAAAGTAAGAGATCAGTATTATAAAGTGAAGCATGGTCACAAAAACCCCCCAAGAAATTAGGAGGAAAAGATAGTAGCCGAAGTAGAAAATGGAAGATATTAGAGAGAGGGAGAGGGAGAGAGAGAGCGAGGGAGAGCGAAAGGGGGGGGGGAGGGAGAAGGACTGGGTTATAGAAGCACTTCAGGAAATGAAATGCAGAGGAAGGGAGTGTAAGATGGAATCAAGGAAACAGTGTTAGAGAAGAAGAGAGAAATAGAGGAGGAGACAGAGAAGGAGGGAGGGAAACGCCATAAAGGAAAATACAAAGAGAGTGAAACAAGATAGAAACAACATTGAGAGAAAAAGAGGGATAGAGTAAGAGGGGGCCGGTTGGAATATAACTGTGCGACATTACTCCGGCGACATCTGGTCCTCGGTAAATATCCTACAATACCTAACCCTAACCCTAAACCCAACCTGAAACCAAAGTGCACCTAACCCTAACCACACCTACGTGTTTCCACCGGAAAACGAGGACTGTGTGTCAACATTACCCAACCGTGGACTTATTCATAATTAACTATTCACAGATATTTTTCAATTGTTTTTGAAGAGAATAATCCTGGAAGACTAAAAATAAATCCCGTTCAATTTCCGGGCGTGCCCGTCTGTTGGATAGAGTGCGTAAGCCAACAAAAAATTTTTTAAAAATTTAAAAATAAAAAATTTACACACGAAAAATTTCACTACCGCCCAAACGTGGACTCTGCGCATTTATGCTCGTAAGGTCAACAGCGTAGTTAGAAGCTAAAAATAAAGCCAACAAACTGTAAATCAAAACGAGGACGGCCCTCGGTCTCGTGTGTGTCCTCGGTTCGAAGGTGTGTTTTCATATTAGTGTCCCACGGTTGCCGGTGAACACAAGTGCCTATATACATGTATTTGGAGGAATATTGCCGGCCCGGAGTAATTGTCGCCGGAGCATCAACCAAGGAGATACTTGGCAAGCTTGCCTCAACATATGCTGCATCTTTACTGATTAATGCATGAGGCGAATAGCCCAGCTGTCTGGGACAGCTCCCGCCCCCCCCCCCCCCGAAAAGGTGAAAATATCTAGCTGGGAGATAATATTAAAAAAAAGAAAGTATCGAAAAGAGGGGGGGATATCGGACCTCCTTCCCCCCAAAAAAGAAAATATATAGGCCAGGAGTTGATATCAGAAAAAAGGAGAAAATATCGAATGAAGGGGATAAATATTATGAAATACCCCCCCCCCCTGAAAAGGGAAAATATTAGATCAGTTTCCCTTCCAAATGAAAGGAGAAAATTCCGCTCCTCCCCAAATCGGGCCCACCCCCCCCCCCCCCCAAGAAACAGGAATCAAATTGGCCCAGTTCTCACTGATTTTCTGTTGTCCATCTTGTCTGGTTTCTTTCTCGATTGGCAAGGTCGCATCAAAATACCCCCACCGAATTTCAGTCCCAAGTCTCACCAAGTTAATGTTGAATCTGAAGGAAACTTGGTTGTTGGTTTTTTTTAATATTATTAAGAAAGCGGAATAATAACTATTCAAGAAATCCTAAGTTCTTCATATTACTCTACATATTGGAGTAAAGGAACACAATCTGTTGTCAATATGGCCAGTACCCTGTATTTCAGTATGGTGTTACTTTAAGGTCAAGTAATCAGATAATGCTCACTGGCAAGATCAGGCCGGCCTTTCTTTAAAGTCGGTTTAACTTCGATTAGATGCATAATGTCGATAATCAGAAGAAAAGAATCCAAGACATTATTGATTAGTACGCTGGATTGTTTCTCCATAACAAACTCCATACACAACGTTGCTACAGCTGTACGAACAAGATATCATATCGAAGTGTTTGTTGTATTTCACACATTTTTCCTCTCAAAATGGACTGAGAAATTACAATATTTTCTCAAAGACGGTATAACATACATACATGTGAAAGGAAACAATGACTTTATTTGGGCTGATAACTTGAAGACAGCTTGGAGGACAGTTAGAAAGCTGGTAAGTTGATTAGAACAAAACGGTTAGTGTGAGTTCAATTTGAAGAGATATTAGTTTACGATTATAAGCTAGTTGAAGAATTAGTATAATGAGTTTAAATATCGCGTGATATGTATACAGTGATAATCTTGACTTCTGTATTTGAATTATTTTTATTAGTGAGGAGACTCATTATCTTGTTACATCTCGTTACAACAATCTAGATATCCGACAATGTTGCTATATAAGCATGATTAAACTTTGAGGGAGAGCACTTTCAATTGCATTGTATCTATGGAGCATTTGAGGCAGAATGTACGGGCTACAGCCCCGATAAATAATTAAATTGCTTAACTGCTTAAAAATGTTTTAAAATGTTTACAATAAGCTGTGTAAAGTTGAATTGGTTGATTCACGATCGGGATATCGAATCTTCTTCAGCAATAATTCTCTTTACTTCTCTCTCTCTCTCTCTCTCTCTCTCTCTCTCTCCCCTGTGCTTTTTAATCTTTTAAACTTCTATCATTCTGTATAGATCATGGTGCTTTCTTCTCCGTGCATACAGCAGGAATAAACCATGACGGACATAAAGACACATTCCACTGAACCCGATGCTACTGGAAATGTTGTGAAAACAGCACAAGACGTAGGAACAGCTAAAGGAGACAGTGATGTTGTTGTCAAGGGTTACGCCAGGAAACCTGTCAAGGTTAAGTTTCCGAAGAATTGGGAGTTTATGAATCTAAACCAGAGACGAGAGAATGTCATCGACAAATATTCCATCTATGGCAATCATTCAAACTCAACAGGGTAAGGATATTTTTCTACAACGTGCAAAAACAAAAGCATATCTATATTTCTGTACTAGTATATGATTAAGTTCAATATGTTAATATAGGAAGTACTTTTTAGCCTATGCGAATACGAATAATTAGTTTTTAGTGATTTAATAACAGGACTGATAATTTCATGAAATAACTTTTAACAATGTCATTGCTATAGGAAGAAGAAAAAAACATCTAGTGATACGACACAAGATTGGCAAATACTGGAAACTGGACAAAGGTTTTTAGAATATTAAATAATTGACAGGAATACACTTAGCAGAATATTGAAATATAGTAAACTGTAGAGAAAGGTCTCAGTTCCCTGTATCGTAAACATCCAGATCCCGATCCAGACTCGAGTAGACTGATGGCGCCTAAACTGAACCAAGAAGACGATCCTAATGATGATGATGACTTTTCATTTTCATGTAACGCCTATATCCTAAGCTTGTGAAAAAGAAATTCATTTTAACCTTACTATTTCAAAATAAATTTATTTATTTTACCTATACAGACTGCCTATTCCTGGTCAGCGGACAGCCATAGTACGGGAATTTTCGGACATAGGATGGCGAGAGGAGAGAGGATATATCAAAAAAGTAACCGGTTTCCCTCTTAGCGCATGTGTCAATGGAATGAGAAATGAAACAAAACGAAGAGTGCGCCACCTCTCACCCATTCGACTACCAACCGCCAACACTATTTGTGACGAATACAATTGGATGCACAACGGTGTCCATGGAAAGATGCTCCTCTCCAACAAGAAATACAGACATATTTTACAATCAAACCAAGCTGAAAATCATGATGAAAGGCAGAAACTTCATTACTGTGAGGTGCTAGGTCAAAGGGTATGTGCAGATTGCATTGAACACACGAACAGGACAATGGCTATTGAATATCAACATGAAGCATTCCCTGAAATTGAAGTAACAGCATCGAGATTGATCGCACCGAAACTCTCCAAACTTCTGTCAGACAGATTGAAATCAGCTGTACCATTGCCAGAGTCAAATCAGCAAACGATAGAAGCTGGGTTGCTAGGCGACGCTCAGAGTCCACCTCCCTACAGACAACCATCAGCTCTACGTAATCAACATCGTGTAACTATCTATAGCGATGCAATGATCAATTCACTTCATCAAACTTTAAAACGAGATAGAAGGATGACAGCTGAAACCCCCCATGATATTCGAGAAATGAGAGTTAAGAAAGGAAAACGTAATACTATGAGACAGTTACCCCTGGAAAAACTTAATGAAGCTAACATTAATATGTAGCATTTTGTTGCATCTACATTCTAATTTTGTTCTTTTTGTTTGTATTAGTTAACTTTTTAAATGGGCTGATATGCAGCTTATACTGAGTATTTCTTGTGCTGGCTGGTGGGACGTTAAAAACTTTTCGACCAAAAGGCTTTTCTTCTCCTGTGTTCGAACAATGTATACGAAACCGAAAGGATGGCATAAATTAAAAACTATAATGTTTCATATTTTGTACATATTATATCGATATAATTATTTAGAGCTATACGAACATCATTTTCGCAAATTTCATGGAAATGAAATGATATAAACACGACGCTGCCTTGTTATACACTAGATAGACAAAACTTCACAAAAGATATTATTTACTGATATGAATGAAGTGAAGCAGGTGTGTCGATCCGTGTTCACGATTGGGGGGGGGGGGGGGGTGACCGGCGAGGGAGCGAAGCCAGTGGCGTATCTAGGGATTATATCGCCCGGGGCAAAAATGAGTGCCCAAACTTATCTATCGTAGCGAGAGAGCAAAGCGACCGAGCGGCAAATTTTTCAATTTTTAACCCTAAATAACGCAATTTCTTATGCCATTTACCCGGGAAATTTTGCAATTGACCACCGCAATTCAGCGGTAGAGAAGTATCGAATTTTATACATTGCTAAACGGTTTTCTATTCACTCACTTCTACAATCGGAAGCAAAACAAACGAAAACCCTATATAGGCTTGAGAAAGAGTCGAGAAATTCAGCAAGGCTACTTAAAGTTGAAAACCTTTGCAAATGCTGTTTTATATACTTTATCCTATACTGGGGTGCAATATTTAGCAGGAGTCATTATGAAACTTACATGATATAGCGAGCAAAGCATGTACATCCTTATTTTTTCAAATTTTGAACCCTTTAACCCGTTGACTACTGAATTCTTTAACTCTCATAGGCTTAATGCAGGAGCCACCCGGTTCCCACAGTCTATGGGTTAAGCTATTTAAAGACTATATATAGGCCTACTTGGGGCGCGAAATTACAAGATCCTGGAGGAAAATCATTATGCGAGGGAGCAAAGCGACCGAGCTTTAGAATTTTTTTTGCATTTCAAACCTTTAACAACTAGATTTCTAGTGCACTTACAATGCGGATTTGGGGGCGCATAATCCGTAAGGATTATGAGTTTTCTTCATTTCCCCCCTTTTTACTTTCTCTCCTTTGCGTTTTTGCGCCCTCCAAGTGACGCCCGGGGCACGCGCCCACTGCCCCCCCCCCCTATATACGCAAAGCGATAAGGCGGGGGAGGTGTGGGAGGGGGTATCCTCTCCCACACCAGGCACTTTTTCAAAAATCTGTCTATAAAACTTGCATTTCAGAGCATCCCAAAATGTTTTTAATGAAAAGAAGGAATGCACGGATCTACGCCAATGGACGGAACCCCTCAATTGAGAATAACAATGCGAGCAAACGAATTTTCTTCGATATTTTCGCATTTAAATTATTATTGAATTTCTTATTTCCTTACTTCTAATCATTAAAGAATGTAATGATATTTCTAGATCAAACATAATGAGCTTGAATAATTATTAGTTTAAAGTTAATGTATCATAATTCTTATTTATTTTATCCAAAAATATTGGGGGGATGATAACACTGGCCATCCCCCCACCTCAATTTTTTTGTGGGATATATACCCCCATCCCCCCCCCCCCGGATCGACACCCATGAAGTGAAGACATATTAAGTAGAGTTCTTTATGATCCGTAATCAAACATGCTGTTAAAGTGTACTTATGAAATTACAAGGAGAATAACATCGTTTATGGATGAAAACATTTGAGTGTTGTTGTAAAATTATCATGTACATAATTGCTTCTTTTTCATGTGACTAGGTAAGAAAATATATCTGTACATTTTGAAGAAAAAATATTTTTTACAGTGGATATCGAATAGAACCAATGGTTAGACCATGCATTTGTGCAAGTCTCTTGATACCGATTATGTTAAAAAGTGATCTTGCAAATCTTTCAGAAATAAACACTTTGTACACTGGACAAAACGGGTGTCGCAAAAATGAATAATAACGAAAGCTAATTTATCATTACTCCACTGAATAAGACAAAATCTTAACGTTCTGTCACCGAAATTTTGCAAAAAACAGAATTGGGGTATGTCGTATCTGTATAAGTTGATCACATGTATGATTTTTAGTGAGAACTTGAAAATCAAGTAGGCCTACGTCAAAAAGTGAGGACGATGTCGTTGTTTCAACAAAGTTATAACAAAAGATATGTGTAACAATGCTTACAGTTGGTCATTGGGGGGGGGGGGGGGGC
Source organism: Heliocidaris erythrogramma (assembly GCA_025617745.1). NCBI lineage: Eukaryota > Metazoa > Echinodermata > Echinoidea > Camarodonta > Echinometridae > Heliocidaris > Heliocidaris erythrogramma. Next base: position 1,172,374 of record CM046853.1, read on the forward strand.
ACTCCTTTTTCCGAAGGTTCGTAATTTCGAAAATAAAATAGGGTTCTTAATTCCGAAAATGAAATAGGGTTCATTATTCTGAAGGTTCTCAATTTAAAATGATGTAGGTACATGTTCGGAATTATGAACCATATTTTATTTTCGAAGTTATGAACCATATTTCATTTTCATACACTAGTCTTGCTTGTCAATATGCAATGAGCGAAGTTTATACACTTACGAACGACTATAGTATTTGATACTAAGTCGTTTCCACCACTTAGTAAGTGGTTCCAACTCTCACAAGCATTTCATTTTTGTTCTGACAGCCAAATTCTAGAATTTGTTTGAATTATACAAAGAAGAAATCCTTTATGACTATTTTGTACATGTAGGTAAAGTCATGAAGGAAAAAAGAGAAATAATAGTGTGAAATTACTCATTTCAACCTTGTGATGGCGGTATTGCTATTTTGGTATTAGATGAGTTGGACTATTTTTCTTCTGCCACTTGATCAAGAGAGTGCGATAATTCATTAAATTCAGAGCTAATTGCTGTATGTATAGCTTTGATTAAATTCTTGTAACAGGTGGGAATACCACTTCAGATTCCAAGACCCACCCAAGGGTGATCGTGTGTGTATGTACCCTATTGCTGTACAGAGCAATCACAGACAGTCTGTGATAACTCCTTGTACAGAGTGAGTGGGCTCACTCCAGTTAGTTTGCTCTTTGAGTGAGGTTGTATTCTGAAGAGCCAGCAAGCAATGACCCTCAGTTTGTGTTAATTCTGGAGTTTCCTACCCACAATTTTCTTCCAAGTTTTATTTCAGTGCTATCCAGAAACTTGAATGTATAAAAAGGCGATTTTCAACATGAATTCATTTTAATAAAAGTTTGTGCCTTTTTAAAAACTTTGAAAGGAAATTAATGTTGTCTTCAAGTCAGTCAGCTATAGCCTACATGTCATGCTGTGAAGTTCTGATTATTTATGGAGGCTTTAATTCTGTCATTTATTAAAGTGATATATAATATAATATGAGTAGTTCAATATTGCTCAGATTGAAATGAATTTATGCTTACTTTTAATATATGGCTAGGCAGAATCTCACAAATTAATAAAGTTTAGATATTTGTCTGTATTTGCTAATTAATAAGGTAGACAGATACTAAATAATTGATAGCTGTAAACAATATGATCTGTGAGAAAGTTGATTAATAAAATAAGGATATGTATTTTGGACAATGGGACTTTATTCAATTTGTAAAGGGTCCTTTGGTCAGGGAGCTGGTGTAACTGGGACAACACCTCGAATAGGAGCTGCTGCTAAGAAGGCTTAAGTAATTTGATTTCCTGAACCATGGCGGTGAAGCTTTTATCTTCAGAACTTGAATCTTGAGTTTTCATCTTGAGTTTCCAGTTGGACTCTGAAACGTCACACAATTTCGTATCGATGATCACGCCTACTCTCCAATGACGATGGTGATCCAAGATTTCGCCGGCTATTTGGTACACCTTCCACCGTTCGAGGACTCGCGATAGCACCACGTCGACAGCGACAGGGGCCCTTTCCGCCTAAAAAAAAAGTTATATACCGGTACGAGCCGTTATCTTTCTCTCCAATTTGCTGTAAAACTAGGACCATCGCGCGGGAGGGGGGAAACTCCCCCTCCCTGCACCTACCATGATACATACAGTGCAATATTGCGTCCTAGTAATTGAAAAGCAGTCGAGGCGTCGAACTATAACTTTCCGCCTAAAAAAGTGTTTGCTATACAAGCCGTTTTCTTTCTCAGAATAGACATGTTTACTAAGTGATTCAAATTTATGGATGTTTCTTTCCTGGGGACCTAGTAACGAGGTATCCTGTTATTAATGAAGTACAATACTTGGAATCCAGTTTGCATACATTACTTGTTGCTATGTCTGACAAGTCTCTGGCAAGCTTTCAGGTTGTCAATAACAACCTTTGTTTCAAAAGTATGCATAAAATTTGAACACTTAGTAAACAGGTCTATTTGCTAAAACGTCCGAGCTTTCGCGGGAAGGGGGAAATTCCCCCCCCCCCCCTCTTCCCTGCATCCATCCCTGTTACAGTGCAGTATTACGTCCAAATAACTGATAAACCGCCTAAAAAAAGATGCTACGAGCAGTTATCTTTCTCTCAAATTTGCTATAAATCGTCCGAGCTTTTTCCCTGCACCCACCCCCTGGGGAGCACCCAATTTCGCACTCTTCGCGTGCTCACAACCGCCCCCTAAAATGAAATCATGCATGGCTATGCGGTTGGATCCTTCACGTCTTCCCCCCCCCCCCCTATTGAAAAAATCCTGGCTACGCCTGTGACCAAAGTGTGTTCTGACAGTACGCTTCAGTGATTCGCATTGATAATTTTATAAAAGAGAATGGGTAAATACAATAAAGTTGAGTTTTTGAGAAGAGTGGCACAGGTTAAAAATCCAGGGTATGAACGCTCTTCCTTTTAACAAGAGATATAATATCCAGGATATCATGAAGAATTAGCTTAGACCATTCATGGGCAAAACGATTAAACATATCAGTTTTTACGAGAAAAATGTCGTATAAAAGATTGTACTAGGTCTCTACACTGATGCAAATGTAAACAACTGTTTTAGCTGGAATTCCTTGGCAGCGATTTGAAACATACTAGTAGTTCAATGGAACATGTTAATCAAGGTAAGTGCACTTTGTGTTATGAAGAATGTATGATGTTCCTGTTGCAGAAGGGGTGTGGCACATAAATTCATTACTATCAAATGAAATGAGATACTGACGAATAGTTTTTTTTTTATTCATACACATATCTTTGTATTCAGTGTATGATTCAGTTACATCATTGTGTATTTACTGATATTTATGTACTGGTTTATAGGGCATTTTCTTCGCATATGACTGCTTGTACATTATTTCGGACAATCATATAAGCGTATCTTATACTACACATTTGCTATATCAAACTGCAGATAATAAACATGTTTTGTTCTGTCCCTTGTTAAGTTGATATGGAGGTATTATGTTTTAAGGGGGAATTATATTTATACTGCACTTCCCGATCATTTTTACTCAGCAATGACAGGCACCCAATTACAAGTCGCCAAAGAAAAAACATATTCCAACGGTTAGCCATCGGTAGAGTAATATTCGCTTGAACTCCCACAATAAAAAGAAGTACTGTCAACATTGCTTTGATCTGGTATGACCGTAATTTTGAGAAATGAAGTCATGCAGGGTCTCACAGGGCCCGCAGAAAGAGCGGTATTAATACTGATGTGGCCGGCTACCCTGGGTATAAAAAGACTCCATTATTATCATTCTGAAAAAACAGGATCACGTCCGTATATTCTTGAAAGACTTTGCTTTCAAAAAAAATGACCAAGGGCTATCAAGTGCAACTTTCTATTATACTGTTCTACTGTTATTATTATTATCATTATCATTATTATCATCATCATCATCATCATTAGTATTGCTGTTGTGGTTATTGTTAGTAGTAGTAGTAGTACCATCACCATCATTATTATTATCATCGTCATTGTGCATTATTCGTGAAAAATATCATGTTCTGTCCATTTCTGTCTTTAACCTATTAATGCTTGTTTCTTGATAGCCTCTCGTGTACCGGATGCGAGTTTTGACTCAGAACTCGTATTTGACAATGATACCGCGATGGATGCAGAATGGAAAATGATCCAGAAAAAGACCTTCACGAGATGGTGCAACGAGCATCTTAAGGTGGCCCAGAAGCATATCAGCAACTTGGAAACGGATCTTGGTGATGGCGTGAGGCTTATTGCTCTCCTTGAAGTGATGTCACAGAAGAGGTTGCCCAGGTTCAACAAGAGGCCAGCTGTTAGGGCGATGCAAATGGAAAATGTCTCCATTGCTCTCGAATTCATCAAAGACCAAAACATCAGGTTGGTCAACATTGGTAAGTGATCCAAATTGTAGTATTACCAAGGAGTTGTCACAGAAGTGATAACTCCTTGGTATTACTTTGATATGTAGGAGCGGAGGTGCTGTAGCATGCAACGCGGGAAGTTCCCCGTGAGTGAACAGTTTGCAAGTCGGTAGGGGCAAATGAATACTGCATGCTGGCCAGAAACTTTCTACATTAACCAGTTGGCAAATAAATTCTATCATTCCATGGGCTTAATACAGGAACCACCCGGTTCCAGTGGGCAATGGGCTAAAAGAACTTAATTTGTTCGTACCAACCAAATCCGCTTTAACAAGCCAAATGTGAAGGATAAGTTTCTTCTTCATAATTTCATTGCATGAATGCAGAATCAAAACATGTGCCTACATGGGAGCATTGTGGTATCATGGTTCGTTAGGCTTCTTTCAATCAACATGTTGAGTGTTCGAATCTCTGTCCATTGCGTATGTCATCGGACAAGGCATTTTATCAACAGTTGTCTCTCATTACCCTGATGTTAAATGGTTACCTGGCAAGATTTATTCCTTGAAATGCACTGTGCGCTGATAACGGGTGCTGGAGCTACATCTAGAGTAATAATATCCAAACCCTTTGGAAACTCATAGATGTGTATGTATGATAATGAAATATACGTTATACAATAACAGTTTATGGTTATAACTACCATCATTATCATCATTATACTCAGTATTATTATTAGAGTCGTTTTAGTCGAGTGGTTTAAACACGTGACTGGAGATGCGTAGGTCGTGGGTTCGATCCCCCAGCATGTCATTATATCCTTATAACAAGTCTCCTCTCAACCCAGTTTTTAGATGGGTACCCGGTAGGATGCGAAAGTCATTGCGGCTTGTTCAGCATTGTGAGCGCCTGCAAACCGCGCCAGGCTGGAATGCTCCCCAGGGAGTGGAGAAGACAGGGGCGGAGAGAAGAGCAATGAAGGAAATAGCCCTGCAAGTCTAAAAACAGATCTATCAGAAAATGTGCAAGCTCTACAATGATATGCCTCTTGACACCAAAAGAAGTATTTTCAGAAAAAAATACAGGATGCAGATCAGAAACAGCTTTTCCGCATAGTGAATGATATGACGTCACCAAGTGCAGGTTCCTGTTTTCCAGAGCACACTAGTCCTTTTGATTTAGCTTAAAGGTTTAGCGACTTCTTCACATCCAGGATTAAGCATCTTTGAGACAGTCTTGATCAGCAGGTGTATGGAGACCTCTCAGCTGATATTTCCTCATCAACCCAGCATTGCTTCATCATGATATTTGACAAGGTCTCGAAGGAAGAAGTTGTGTCTATCGTAAAAGCTTCATCGACTGCATCATGCGACCTGGATCCCCTACCCACGATACTTCTCAAGCACTGTACATCGGCCCCCACCCCCTGTCACAAAGCTCATCAATCTAAGTTTAGAGACTTGGCATATTTCCATCAACCTTGACTCCCGAGACTGAAGAGATCGGATCTATCGGTAGACGAACTCAAGAAATTTCGGGCCAATCTCAAACATCCCCTTCCTCTCAAAAGGCATGGAGAAAGCTGTTATGGAGCAATTCCAAGAGTACCTGGAGGAAAGTAACCTACTTTCCAGGACTCAATCCGGAGTTTCAGTAAATGCTCTCAAATGGTTTCACTCTTACCTTGAGGAAGGAATCATTAACGGTAAACAACGCTTCTTGGACTGAGGACACAATGGCTCAGTGATTGGGCCGCTGCTTTACACTCTGTACACTGCCCCCATCGAGGAAATTATATCTGCACATGAACTTCAGTCAATGATTTATGCTGATGATGACACTCGGCTTTATCTGACTGTAGTACTCCAAGTCAACAAATGCGTAGCTGACATTCGTTCCTGGTCTTGGAGAAACAAGCTTACGATTAACGACGGGAAAACCGAAATCATCCACCTTTCCTTTAGGTTCCTTTCCTTTAGGTTCCTTTCCTTTAGGTTCCTTCCCAAACGCCTTCCGTTATAATTACTGACGGTGAGGCTGTCATCGAAGCTACAACTGAAGCCCGGAACTTGGGCATCATGTTTGATGAGCACATTACAAGAAAATCCCATATTGCCGCGGCGGTGTGTCGTTTCGCTATGTCATCCATCAGGAAGATAGGACAACTGATCCGCGATTTTCTAGATCGGAAGACCACCCTCACACTGATACATGCATTTGTGACTTCCAAAACGGACACAAAAAGTCATGTAACGCACTCCTTGCCAATCTCCCAGCTAATGATCTCATGAAACTCCAAAGAATTCAGAACATATAGCACCTAGAATAACAGAAAGCTACGATACACACACCCACCTCACCCCTCCTGCACAATTTCCACTGGCTTCCTATCAGCAAACGCATTCACTTCAATATTCTCTTCCTGACTTATAAGGCTCTCTCGGCTCCACCCCTCCGTATCTGTCTGAACTCATTCACGTTTACACCCCCACGTGCTCTCACATCGCAGAGTAAACATCTCCAAGTTCCTCGCTTCCACATCCAATACTACGGCCAAAGCCAATTCACCTTCACTGCACCCACCCTCTGGAACTCTCTTCCTCTTGCCATCCGTACTGCACCGACGCTTCAGACCTTCCAGAAAGCACTCAAGACGTACTTATTTAAGAATTAAATAGTTTCGTAATTGAAATTGTTTATACTATTGAATATTTTTAGTCATATCATGTATTAGAAATATTTGTTATTACGGAATAAGATATCTATATTTTAACGTTTTCTCACTTATTATATCGTTAATTATGTCGTAGCAGTAAGCAAGATTTACTATTTTATTTTGTGTGTAAATCTCACTTTGTTAATTGTAAAGCGCATGGAGACTTTCTGTATTATGCGATCTAAAAGCAGAACTTAATTATTATTATTACTTCAGTTCAGTTCGGTTCAATATTTCATCCATTCATTTCACTTCTAAAATGTACGAACTTTTGGAGATGGCAAACACACATCTTATATATCTAATCCATGAAAAGGGATTGAAGTCAAATATCAATAAACCTGTATTACATTGTAAGAAATTGAAATAGAAGAACTTAAAATAATACCTAAATTGGTCTTGTGGATTATAAGTCTTCGTGGTACAAGTGCAATTGACTTGGTATATATAGGCCTACTGCGTGACATAAAGTGTAGTCTCTGTTGAAAATGTTATTTCTTAATAATTTCAGAAAACTATAACCGAGATATCTTACTGCAAAACCTTGAAAGGAAACAGTAAAAAGGATAGATAATGAATTAATTAGAATTTAAGACCAAGTGTTAACTTTCAGGGTTTTTATCTTTTTGTTTCTCATTCAAGAAAGCTGAATACAACTTAATAAGAAAGAGGTTCCCCTTAAAACGACCAACCAATAAATGCTCAGCCATCTTTTCATGTTTTCTTCTACGTGCTTGACCCTACAGGTGTTGCTGACATCGTTGATGGCAATCTGAAGCTGATCCTTGGTTTGATATGGACCCTCATCTTGAATTACTCCTTAATGGCGTTGTGGGATGATGAAAATAACAAGCAGTCACCCAGGGAGTTGCTGCTAGCATGGATCAACGGCAAGGTTCCAGATAAACCAATCGATAACTTCACCACGGATTGGAACAGTGCGCAGGCCATCGGAGCTCTTGTGGATGCCGTTGCTCCTGGTAATCAGAACTTTCCCCTTTAATATCTTGACCTAAATTCATCCTCACAGAACAACGGCATTAGCCTTCTTAATCAATATTCAAGTGGACATAATAAAGAGCTTTCAATAATGAAAACATAATGACTAATGAGTGTATCCTCTTCTAAGTATCATCCATGCCATATAAAAATAGGAAAATTGTTTGTCAGGAGCCTTTTTTGTTTTTGTTTTCACGTTCATATAAAACAAATACTGACATAGATTTGAAAACTAGCCTTTATATACGTACAGAAACAAACAATTCACAATAGTTATAGAATAATATTAATAATCTGGAGTTATATAGCGCATATAATACATCTACGATGTATCTAAGCGCTTTACAGACACATTATTACCCCGGTCATCTGAATCATGGCTTGCCCGAATACGATGTACCCTCTCCACTCCCTGCGGGGCATTCCAGTCAGGAGCCTTTTGCAGACGCTCACAACGCTGATCAAACTGCAATGACTTTCGTATCCTACTGAGTACCCATTTAACACCAGGGTGGAGAGAAGCGCAATGTGGATAAAATATCTTGCTTAGGGACATAAGTGCCGAGTGGGGGTTCGAAACCACGACCTTCGCATCTCCAGTCAAGTGTTAAACCACTCGACTAAGACACCTCTATCACAGAGTTTGATACCCTTCTTTTCACGAAGATGGTTGCTATGCCATAGTGTTTTTGGGGAGGGTAATTTTTTAGTAAAAACATAGTATTGTTTATTCCTGAAGGTCTATGCCCTGATTGGCAGGACTGGGATCCTGAGGATGCATTTAAGAATGCAACGGAAGTAATGACACTGGCTGAGGACTGGCTGGATGTACCTCAGGTATGTAGCCTCATGTGCTCTTCGACCTCAAGGAACAGTCTCGAGATTTACTGAACATTGCCCATTTAAAACATTTAATAAGTTTCAGGAACATGTAATATCAAGAAGATTTTCTTGTCTTTGCGGATTAATAGGATTATTCATTGGATTGGGAATGCAATTCATAATGATCCACTTCGCTCTTATTAAAAACTTAAACTATTGTAGTTATATCACTTTTTCAATTTTACAACGCAGGAATTCTCAAGATAAGTTGGAATTGTATATTGAAACTGTCTTTCCAGAATGATAAATAGGCAAGTAAAGAGTTGAACGTATGACACCTGGGTTCTTAATCCTGTTGTAGGTGTTGGTGCCAGAGGATATGACCAACCCTAACGTAGATGAACTGAGTATCATGACTTACCTGTCTGCCTTCCCTAAGGCTAAACTCAAGCCTGGCGCACCACTCCGACCCAAGAAGGTAAGAAAACCTGTATTGTTCGGATGAAGGCGTGAAGTTTGAGAATGGTAAGAACCATCTGACCGCATTTAGGAATACTGAGTCAAAAGGTTGTACGAGCATAAAAGGCTTTATTTAACACATTTGCTCTGTTAGTGAGGCTGAAGCCAAATTTAAAATGTTTAAGAATCGTACTGAAAATAAGAGTTTTTGTAGCTCACATCTATAAAAGCGAAAAATAAATTAATATCATCAAGGAATTTAATTTGTAATAGGGGATAAATTTTCATTTTGAACAGCTTGTTATTGTTCCTAAACTAAATACAAATTCAGATTTGCACCCAAAAAGGGTGGCTCATAAATAATTTTTTTTTTCTTTCAGAAAGCGCGTCTGTGTTAATGTAACGGCAATTTTCAATTGGTTAGTGGTTTCATCTACATGTACTTTGAATTTGATATTACAGTTGGATGGGTAAACGAAATTTTAAAAAATCATATCTACAGGAGCTGGTATTCTCCTTGGTGACGTCAAAGTGTTTATGGTATTGAAATGGATTGAAGGTGTCTACTTCTAACTGTGCGTGCAGTTAATGAAACTGGCACGGGGGGGGGGGGGGGGCGAGGTTGGTTACAGCCCTATAACTAGAAGGTCCGATAGTTAGCGGGTCCGATAGACCGACACCCAATAGATAGAAGGTTCGATAGACCGAATGTACGACAGGGTCCAATAGACAGACGGTTCTATAGACCGAATCGGCGGAGGGTCCGATGGTCCGAAGGTTCTATAGATCGAATGTCCAACGGGGTCCGATAGTCAGAAGGTCCGTTAGATAGAAGGTTCTATAGACCGAATCGGCAAAAGGGTCCGATAGTCCGAAGGTTCAGTAGGGGTCCGATAGTTAGAAGGTCCGATAGACCGACAATAACGTAAAAAAGGTAAAATAAGTGGATACAATACAACTTTTTAATAGTTTCATCTCATAGAAGGAAAAGGGTAATGCCTTATCTTCTTCTATGTGTATTGTAATAGGCCGATGCACTAGGTCTGTACGCCCCCCCCCCCCTTCCCCCTCCCCCCCCCAAAAAAAAAAATGGCCAGGGAACTTATTTGAAAGTTTTGTTTTATACATTTTCAACATGTTAAAAGTATTTTTATCAGAGCATCATCATCATCACCGTAGGGCGGGGGTGGTCTACCCATGCAGCTCAGCCCCACGGTTAATTTTGCCACTACACCAGATATTGGCAATGGGGAACGCTGACCATTTTTTGAAACATGGAAATATGGTGCACACTAAAGCCCCGAGGCCCATCATGCCCGAAGCATTTTTTTCTAGTGGAGCAAGCTGAGGAAAGGGCGTCCCCTTCTAACACGAGTGTTATTTTTTAAACATAGAAATCTTATGGGGTGCACACTTTATAGTTCATTAAAAGTATCTAAAGATAAGATTCTGACCGATAAAAATGAAATTGTTTCAATTAGGCCCTACCACCTTCTTGGGAGGGGGCGTTTTTTTTTTAGGGTTGTCAGGTGATATTTTCATACCAGCTATGATGTCAGCTTTTTTTTTGGGGGGGGGGGTGGGGGAATTCGAGAATAGTCGGATACCTCGCTGCCCGAATATTATGATATTCGGGCTTCTTGTTGCTGCAGGACGTAAGAGGTGCTTGCTGCAAGAAACAATATAGGCCTAGTTTCTTGATTGTATGAGCGAGCAAAGCGACCGAACGAGAGAAGAATTTTGTATCCTGAGAATAGGTTCTAGCGTATTGTTATTCCGTTCTCATAATCTGTGTAACATGTTATCGGCATCTTCCGTTCTCATATTCGGAAGAGAATATTGCATGATCACAGGCCATTATTTCTGAAAATCCATCTCTTTAGCCCCTTTAGGTCAACTTGCCGCTCGATTCCTTTCAGTTATGTTGCTAACATTCTTTGAGTAGAGAAATAGCAAAACATTAGCTGGAGATTCAAGATGCAAACCAAATAACTTCCATAAGAATATGACTTATTAATATAATTGGCATTGGTTTATATACATAATAACATAAATATGGCGATTATATTAATAACTAATATCAATAATGAAAATATAATGGGCATTGGTAAATAACCCTAATAATGCTAGTGAGCGAAGTTTTTGAATTTCTGTTTTCTTCTCTTTCCTTTCTGATTTCTTCTTTTCTTTTCTCTTCTTTTCCTTTCTTTTCTTTTCTTCTTTCCTTTTCAACCTCTTCCTTTTTTGCTTTTTCTTTGGTTGGAACCCCCTTTTCAGGCATGAAAAGTGGGAGGGGCAGCCACCGAGACCAATGGGCAATAACAAAATAAGTTTATACATTTGAAGGATAAGAAACAAATCGCACATTCATATTTTACAATTTATATCACTCTATGTAATAAGCTAAAAAAATACTTTTGTCACTGCAATTATCTGAAATTACTGAGGGTCTGGGTCCTACTAAATTAATAAAAGCATTGTCACTTCTCTGTGCATACACGTACATGGGCTGTGTTTAAAGTGATTTCCAAAGCTTCCCATGACATTATGAACCCAAAGACCTTTGTTATCTTTGACCCTGTGACAACAAAATATAAATCAGATAATAGTCATTCCTCTAGATGAGCCAAGTTTGAAGTTGATCCGTCGAATGTTTCCCAAGTTATCCCGAGAAAGCAAATACGGGACGGACGGACGGTACGGACTGACGATCTAAAAACATAACGCCCCCACTTATTTTAACAACTTATTTTTTACCCACTTATCATTTTATTCACTATTTTACCCTTTTTACGTATTTATTGTCGGTCTATCGGACCTTCGAACTATCGGACCCCAACTGAACCTTCGGACTATCGGACCCTTTTGCCGATTCGGTCTATAGAACCTTCTGTCTATTGGACCCTCATGTACATTCGGACTATCGAACCTTCTATCTATCGGACCTTCTGACTATCGGACCCGTTGGTCATTCGATCTATAGAACCTTCGAACTATTGGACCCTCCTGCCGATTCGGTCTATAGAACCTTCTGTCTACAGGACCCTCTCGTACATTCGGTCTGTCGAACCTTCTATCTATTGGGTGTCGGTCTATCGGACCCGCTAACTATCGGACCTTCTAGCTATAGGGATGACCCCGGGAGGTTGGACGAAAAGTGGCGTTCTAGTCAACGCCAGACGGACTCAAACCGATTCCAAACCATTCGGCTCTAGGCCATTTGGTGTAAGGTAATTTTTTGTTCGGTCTGTTGTAGTCTGTAGTCGGTCTCGTTGGTGTGACTGTGTATTACCAAAAAATAATGCTTTTTGATTTATTGTTCCTTTAGGTTGATGACAGTATGCAAGAAGCAGGTTATGGTGGAAACTAGTCCTCTTGGCTAGATATGCCAGGGTGAGTGGTAATAATAATTATAATAATATTACCCAGGCAGGGTAGCCACATCAGTATTAATATTGCTCTTCCTGCGGGACCTGCAATTATTATTACCCCAGCATTACCATGTACCCACCTGGGTCGAGAGGGCCAAATGTAGGCGAAACACCTTGTCCAAGGATGTAAGCACTCAGCAAGGATCGAACATTGGTAATTACAAATGAGTGTACACTTATAAACTTTCATAAAATGCTTTATTACTGTATTGGTTTTTTAAAACTATCTTTCAGGTCTTCTCTTTGCAGAATTTCATCTCTGCAAACCTCAGCCTCCTGTGCAACTTCTTCACCTAAATCCAGTGCAGTCAGTTTCGTTATATCTTGGACGTCGAACCCTTGTACATATTATTGCCATTTCTGTTGTAGATTCCATGGGTGAATCAAGATAATTGGGCATATTTTCGTGAGTGTTCTATATGTAGCTTTAAGCTAGCTTTGGTCTTTCAGTCATAAGTTATCACGTAGATATATTTGTCTTTAACTTTTTAAGTGTATCAATCCTCAGATATATCTTTAGAAGGCAGCTGAGACGTGTCATTGTCATAGATACATGTGGAAATTGGTCTTTATTGGTAATTCCAACTGTTTTCAACTTTAAACTGGAAATCCAACTGGTAATTGTACCCGTTTCAATTCAAGTATTGCAATTTCACATTGAAACCAGCTGATTGAAGTCGGCTGGTTCCATTTAACTGGTTTTCAACTGGTATTCGGATTTCCAACTGGTAATTCTACATTGTAAAAAATATCTGTATTTTTACAGGGGGAAAAATACAGCAGATTAGTTCTGTATTTGTTATTTGTACATCAATGTCATAGGAAAAAGTTACAACTAATCTGTATTTTTTACATCAGAAGTTATGGTGACTCTGCTGACACCAGATTTGCTGTAAAATTTGATTTTTTACAGTGTACCCGTTTCAATTCCAGTTTTACAATTTTCACACTGAAACCAGCTGAATTATTGAAGTCAGCTGGTGCCATTTTAACTAGTTTTCAACTGGTATTCAGATTTATTTTTGATTTCATTTTATTCATTTTATTCATTTTTGACCTGGGTAGTCAGACTCATCGATCTTTCAAAGGCTGTTATGTTAGGCTGGAATTCATTAGTCGGCTTCACCATGTTCACTACTGTCACTATGAACATGGCGAACAAAGAAGCGGACAAAATATACAGCTCCTCATTGTACCTTCCACACTTGCTCTGGTAGACAATAGAACATCCCTTCATTGATATTATGTAAGAATATGTAGAACAGGCGTCACATGCATATTCACCTGTTCTACTTATTTTACATAATAGCAATGAAGTGATGTTCTTTGTCATCGTGTTCGTACTGCACCCCATCGATGGGGGCAGGCAGTAAGCTCATCCCACCTTGATTTGCGGTTGAATTCAGATATTTTGTTGATGTTTTCTATCAATTTCTGACGTATATGATCTGTTTATCAAAAGGTCTTCGATCTTGTAATGGTTTGTTAATTAATTTTGCCGTTTTCTAAATGAATTGAGACGATTTGGATGCTATTTTACGTGCATAATTGTCTTTAGAATTTATATTTTATATTGTGACTATATATCATGTTTAGGGGGAACATAATAAAAGTGACTGGTGTAGTGTGTAAGGTAATTCATGTACAGATGAATGGCATGAAAACAATGAATTTATGGGAAGATCGAAGCTGCAAAGTTGATATGCCATTGCTGTGAAAGACCATGGCATTTACTATAGATTAATCTGAGGGTTTATAGTTATTGTTACTTGTTTAAATTTCTAAGTTTTAGACTAATAATTCACAATGTTTTTATAACGTATTGTTTCTTTTTTATATATATTTATGATATCATATGCGATTAGTAATAACCAGGTTATGGAGGAATAGTCTTATTCAGAATGGTAGATTGAGTGGTTGTCATATAAGCTACTAATTCGATATGGCTATACTTAATTGTTTGGTAAATTAAATTTGATAGTTGTATCCACATATAATTTGTATTATCTATTCTTCACTTCAAAGGTACAATATAATAGTTACAATGAAAATAAATGAATGAACAAATAAAAACTGACGTCAACTGTCTGCTTAAAATGTGATTTGAAAAACATCGATGTTTTCAAGAGAAAGAAGAAAGAAGTTAAGTGTGGAATTCGTGAAGATGGTAAAATAAGGTTTCAAAGATATGAAGATGAGAAGATGTGGACAAGGATACACAGAAGATAAGCATAAAAGAGTATTGTTACTACAATCATGTAGGTGACTGGCAGACAGATAGACATGGAGAACAAACGATGGTATATCATGAAAACTGGTTTGAATGGAGACAAATGGAACAGAAATTTAGTTTTAATAGGTGCGACCAGACTGGATGATGTTACTTCAATTTCAGGGAATGCTTCATGTTGATATTCAATAGCCATTGTTCTGTTCGTGTGTTCAATGCAATCTGCACATAACCTTTGACCTAGCACCTCACAGTAATGAAGTTTCTGCCTTTCATCATGATTTTCAGCTTGGTTTGATTGTAAAATATGTCTGTATTTCTTGTTGGAGAGGAACATCTTTCCATACGCATCCGGTTGTATTCATAAAGACAGTGTTTGCGGTTGGTACTTGAATGGGCGAGAGATGGTGCTCTCTTCGTTTTGTTTCCAAAGCCATCCATACAGAGTTTGGCAAACTCGGTTTCAGTTGGGCACAACATGGCGTATATTCCTTTGTTGCATGCTTGCCTAACAAAGCATCATGCGCCATATTGTTACCTACTGGAACAGAGTTGACCAAACTTGGTGAAAGGATGGCTCCGTTTGTTTAATTTCTCATTCCATTGACACATGTAGCTAAGATGGAGACCATCTCTCCTCTCGTATCTATTGTCTGATAGATCGCGAGTTCAATCTGATGCCGTAACATTAGAGCACAAATCTGTGTACATAAATAGAATGTTTCTATATGAAGTCCATTCGTGAACATGTCAAGAATTATCTCCGTCGTAAAGGTATTGCCAAGGGGTTTGCATTCTCGATTTGATCACTTAAAAGTGATGTATTCCTTATTTAGTCAATTAAAGTTTAAATTAATTAATTCAAAATTCAATCTGCTAATGAGCATTGCCTGTTTTGACTTTTTGCTTGAATTCGATTTATGGGATATGATAGCCAGGTCAGATTTCATCTTAGGGGTAGCAACAAAAATATAAACTTAAAATCGAGATGATATGACCTGCTCACAGTGACTCGGCGTCATTTCAATTTCGTCAGTACCTAGCTGCGCTAATCAATCCTGTGAAGGCAATAAACCTATACGTGTATTGAAACTAATGTTTGCACTGTTCATTTTCTAATCACTTTTTAAGCGGTATCGCCTTTTCATGACGCGCAAAGGACCTTACAAGTCACTGACGTGATCCTAACGTCAGCAAATGACGCACAGTGTGAAAGGACCCTTGTCAACCCTTTTCATAATACTCACACAAACAATATTCAATTCAATTCAATGCCTTTATTGTCCCATGTCAACGGAAATTTACTTTGTCTTCATAATCTTTTCTAATTGTCAAGTTCTCCAAACTCTTCTTCTTTGTATTTAAGTCTTTAAATTCCGTGAATCGGTATAAATGTTATGTAATAACTGCCACCGGTCATCCATTATAAATAAACCAACAGTAAGGTAATCATGATTGGCAAGTGACAAAATGGAAATGATAGGACAATGAGGTGTATAAGACGTAATGATGCAATATCAAATTAAAAGGCCCATGCGTATACTTCTTTTCAGGAGGGGGCTAAATGCCCCCTCCCTGACACTGGGTCAAATGTTAAAGAATCCATATTCCGCCTCTGATAGGGATATAAAAAAATGTGTGTGTTTACTATTATTGGATGTAACATGAAAATCACTTAATCATAAGAACAGTGCATTAAAAGGGAAACTCTATTTGTCTGATCGCTTTTTACAGTAATAGATTACTTTATTTTCAAATTAAAGAGGGAAATTCTGTATCATTATACTCATTTCATACTAGGTCCAAAAAATGACACTTTTGATCGTTATTCAAAAGTTAAAGCTCGTATCAGACTGATATTTTCAAAATGTAAAATTGAAGGATGTCAATTCATTTGGAATAAGTTTTGTGTAATTTCCTTAAAATAATGCTCTGAATATTTAATTAGATTTTTACTTTCTGAAAAAATTGAAACCATAATATCTTCGTGTGTCAGTAATTAATTCAGAACACAACAACTGCCATTGTGCATTTCTGTCAACCTTTTGCTATCCAGTGTCATTAATGATTCATGACTCTGGTTCAAAAGAGGAAATCTAATCAAATATTTAGAGCATTATCTAAAGAATAGTATGCAAAAGGATGTCATAAAACTTACTCCAAATAAATTTTACATCCTTCAATTGTACATTGTTAAACCCTCAGTCCCATACGAGTTATTTATTTTGAGTTATTAAAGGGAAATCCAACCTTAATGACAAGTTGCTCTGAAAGAAAGAGAAAAAAAAAATCAGAGAAACAGATTGGTGAAAGTTTGAGCGAAATCGAACAGGCAATAAAGTTATGAATTTTTGAAAGTTTTAATCACTATACATAATGATTTTTGAAGAAAACAAACAGTACGGTAGTTTCATTACATATACTGTACTAAATCATATACGAGGAATATTTCCTCTGCCCTTTATCTCTCGCACAGCCCCCTTTTTCATAAATCCACAGTAGATATGTCTGGGTTTTATTTCTTTTCTATACTAGGTTTTTAATCTTAAATTTTTGATTGTTATTAACTCGCATCAAACTGAAATTTTCACATTTTAAACTTGAAGGATGTCATAGTCATTTGGAGGAAGTTGCAAGAAATTTTCTTAATTGCTTTTCTTAAAATAATGCTTTGAATGTTTAATTAGATATTCATTTCAAAAGAATAAAAGAATTGTGTATATCGGTAATTAATTCAGAGCAGAACAACTTTCATTCTGCATTGCAGCTGAAATTCCAGAGCACCTCTTTTATTGACACTGAATAGCAAAAGTTTGGCAGAAGTGACAGGTGCGATGTAAACTGCTATTGTTGTGTTCTGAATTAATTACTGATACGGATAGATTTTGTAGCCTTGGTTTAAAAAAAAGTGAATCTAATTAAATATTCAGAGCATTGTTTAAAGAATATCAATTAAGAAAATTTCATAAAACTTACGCAAAGCAAATTGACGTCCTTCAAATTCACATTGTGAAAATCTCAGTCTAATACGAATTATAACTTTTGCGTTCTTACCGATCAAATGTGTCCATTTGTTGTAACACCCATGTTGTTATGCACGTAATGATTTCAAACATACGTAGGGATACCATTTTCTCTTCGCCGTTCACACCTCCAGCAGTCGCATCTGTTATCTTTATAACTACTGCCTCGACTCAAACTAAGTGTATAACTGCCTAATAAAGAATACCAAGTCGGGTTCGTGTTTGAAACTGATTGTTTACATTATATGTTCTCAGGTGTATGCCCTCTCTATCAACTCAATGTTTACTCTCTTATTGAAAGCTCTAACATGCACACTGCTGTGAAAGAGATAAGAAAGAGGAAGACTCTGTACACTTCAGTTGCTTTCTGGCACCTTGGTTTAACTTCTTTACACTCAATCTCCATGCAGAATACAGGATGTTCTGGGATATTGATTTCTGTTAGAGCACCGATTTCCTTTAATTAGAATCCGGATTCGTGTCTGTTTGATGTGTCAATAAGCTGCTTTCGTCTCTTTCCACATATCCATGCGATTAAGAAGTAAAACTAATCTTGTGCAGTTATTTTTGAACATCTACCTCTGAAGGTCTCCTGATCCTGGATCTTACAGTTGTCACAGAAGAGCTTGAAAATGTAATACTTCTTTCCCGAGAATTGGCTTATATTCCCGTCATTTTTAACCAGCTAAAATAAAGTATACGGAGAAGAGAGAAACCCTTCAAGAGTGTTTGCCGTAAACATTCAATGCCTCGTTCTGTGATAACTCCTTGCTCATACACATCACTCACTCTCTTACCGAATACTTGACGAAGAACCATTTAATGCGCGGCCCCCGTAAAGAGGTCATCGAGGATTATTTGTAATACAGGACCAATTTTTTTTCCTCGAGTGGAGGATTTACCCAGCAATCACTCCTCGCATCTCACAACCGTGGCCTACATACCACAGAGCGGGGGAGCACTCTTGACTATCCCATAGGGTTGGATTCCAACAGGTAGGTTGCAAACCCTATTACAGGAGCAAAGAACTTTGTATTACCCCTCCTATTCTGTACTGGGAAGGTGAAACCTGTGTTTGGAATAGTACATCACCATCATCAGCTGTTCTTCCTATCTGGCTTCACAGCACGGTCGAGAGGTAAATACTTGCAAACACTTACTTCAAATTCATATATTCATGTTTTACTACCGGGAGCTATTCACCACACCTATAATCAAATTGAAAGCTCTTGGTGAATAAAGTAGCCTGCTGCGGTGACAGTAGATCTGGATGACAGTGTCACTGTGTATATACGCATGAATGATCAGCATTTATGTTGAAGACTGGATATATTATAATACAATTCTCAGACGAGTGCCATTTATGAATAGGAGCTTGTCTAAATCCAGGGTACTGAGGTTGGAATTCTATATTATGAATCTTATTCGTACCCACTGGTGATTTTGATCAAGGGCATCATAAAGAATTAGATCAGTTCCTTCATGGATCCAATCGATTGATCACAACAGTTTGTACGAGAAAATAGTGTATAAAAGACTGTAGCTGCTATTGAATGTAGACATAGGCAATCATTTCTGCTGAAATTCTTTCGCAACGATTTGAAACATAATTCACACGACATTGTTGAGGTAAGTGTTTATACTTCATGTTATAGCCAGGGAAGCTTCCAAAGTCCCCAATCACATGTAGTCGCATGAGGGGCGGGGCATATAGTATCACAACACATGTTCATCATGTTCATATCATGCATATTCACTAAATGTAATGCGATATTGAATAGTTTCATTTCATTCATACACATTTCTGTGTATTCGGTGTATGGATTCAATCGAATCATCGTGTATTTACTGATATTTATGCACTGCTTTATATAGGGCATTATGCTCGCATAATAAGCTGCTGCTATGCTGTACAGCAAAACATTTGGCAGTAGTAAATCAACGGACGTATTGCTTAGCTATACATAAGTATAGTGGTGTTTGCTTGATCTGAAACTTCAGAAAATAAACAGGTTGTTATTTGTTCTATCGGTTGTTATAATGACATGAAGGGAATATACTCTTGGGTATAGTAGTGCAACTAGTACGTGTACGATTACGAATATGACTATATACTGAGAATACACAAATATTAGTACTGATATCATACTAATAATACTATACTACTGCTATTCTACTATAGGCTAGGCCAGGAAATACTATACTCATACCACTACTAGTACTAGTATACTACTACTCAGTGGCAGATCTACATAGCGGGAAAACCGGCCCGTGCCCCCTCTTTTGAAACCCAACTGGCATACCTTAAGTACACAATGAAACAAAATTGGCCCTTACTTTGTACTTTTCTGGCTCTGTGCCCCCTCTTTTACAAAATCCTGGATCGCCCCTGCTACTACTACTACAACTACTTCTACATGTACCAGTACTCTACTACTGCTGCTGCTATTACTGCTGCTGCTGCTGCTGCTGCTGCTACTACTACTATATACTAGTAGTAGTAGTAGTACTACTACTACTACTACTACTACTACTATATACTAGTAGTAGTACTACTACTACTACTACTATATACTAGTAGTAGTACTACTACTACTACTATATACTAGTAGTACTACAAGTAGTACAACTACTACTACCACGGGCGCAGACAGGGATAATTATCCATTGTTAGTGGGGGTGATCTATTCATCATCCCCCAACACACTGACAATAGAAAGTGTGTGCGTATCCATGCCACTGACTATTATTATTACTACTACTACTACTACTACTATACTATACTACCACATATTACTGCTATAATATTTCTATACTAATAGTACTATACCAGGGAATTCCCTGACTATACTGTACTTGTACTTGTATTTGTTTAGGAAGCTACAATGTTATTTGTTGCTTGGCAAGGATTGTAGTCTACGCCATTGGCATTGGTTATTATTATGACATTCCAATGAACTTCATTCAGTTCATTGTCTATTGTTCTTCCGTTAAGGCTGTTTAACTCACTCAACATGCTCAATGGGTTGAAAAGAACAATTTAATTAGATCTCTCGTTAATCAACGTCAAATTTAATTTATTTTGTGTATATCTAGTCTGAGGCAAAGCCCCTATTTGAATTATTATTTCATACGGAGTTATTATGAAACTTCAGAGACAATATATATTGGTATTTTGTACATCAATATTTTGTGCATCAATATTTTGCTTTACAAAATAGTAGGGTCTAGAAATAAACCACCCCAAGAATAGGCATCAATTTCATTTTGGTTTCCACAATCGGTGGAGACGAGTACGCATATATTTTTCGAATAAATTTGATGTAATTTGTATCACTTTCTTCGTTTTTGATAATAGAGAACTAATCAGATCGCCAAGCCGGAATTCATAAAGCATTAAACTCTAGTCGTCTGTTCCGATACCCGTTGAAAATTTTGTGCACGAATGTTATAGAGTTCATAAATTTTCACAGTGAAGAGGAATAATTACCAATTGTATGCAAATTTTTAGTATAGTTTTGACAGGAACAAACGTATAGACGGGGTCTATCAAGTATAGTAGTGTTAAAATATAAGCAATTCAAATGAAGAAACGAATAGACGGGGTCTATCAAGTATAGTAGTGTTATAATATAAGCAATTAAAATGAACAAACGTATAGACGGGGTCTATCAAATATAGTAGTGTTATAATATAAGCAATTAAAATGTTCAATCATAGATAATGTGTTAAATGAATCTCTATAGCAGATATCTATATGTCGGTTTGAAATATGGGCACTTTGAGTTCAAGGGCGACAACCAGTGGCGTATCCAGAATAGGGCGGGCCGTAGTACACGCTCCTTGTTCCTCCATTTGCAAGCTCAAAACATATAGGAGTGGGCCCTTATTGTATAAAAGTGGCTTGAATAATCACTTAATTTTTTTAAAAGAAGATAGCCCAGACCCCCCCCCCCCGCCCCATTTTCAATATTTTAATACGCCACTGACAACTCATCGTGAATTTTTATACAGGGCGTATCCATGGATCGCATTCCATTTTAATCATGAACCATGTTAATCGTCGGTTGATCTTTGATTAATTATTTGTTTCTACTAAACCTTCCAAGCTCTAGTTGGATGAGTGGCGTTATGAAGTATTATGAAATCATGAAATATTGATTAATGCTAAATGTTTAGAGTAGAGGAAATGTTAATTGTGTTTGTATAGACGCATGTCTATCATTCTCGGAGACCCATTCAGTTCACAATGTGTTCAGACACAGGTCTGCGAAAGTGAATTAATATTGCAATAATTAGTTCACCGTGTCTAATCTAGTCACAACAATATAGTTTCTTCTCTAATATTTGTTCAGTTTGATGAGGAACAAGGGGTCATCCCTATAGGACCAAACAATAGCTATTATTTGAATGACCATGAGCCATAGAAAAGTTCTGACCATCGTCCAAACATTCACATTTCAGGCGTATTGATGAGTGACCATGGGTTGACAATGATGTAAGCTGTCACTCTACGTACTTATATACAAGGACATGTTACCCCGAGGAATGTAAATAAGTAAACAATTCTCACTTTTAAACTGGACTGATATCTGCAACAGATGGAAGTGTGTTTGTTTTTTTCTAAATTCGTGGTTTCTGTTAACCTGTACGAAAAATATAACAACAAACCTAACATTAACAAGAAATAGGTAATGGAGGAGGCGATATTTCATATTCCAATCTTGGAAGGGGTGTGCAATTTTGATATGATAGTAATAATGTTAATAATATGCACTTGTATTGTGCCAAATATCATGATTAGTAACATATTCAGACGCGAATGATATTCCTCCCGCATTAGACCTACTGCCCTGATACCCATTTATCAACTGGTATTACCCTTCCTGCCCTTATAATATTTATACCATCTGGGTCGAGTGTGGCATTTAATGTAGATCTATGTCAAAAGACACTACTGTAGTGGAAGGGATTCGAACCCCGTACCTTGTGATTGAAAGTGCAGTTTCGTATCCACTGGACCACAACACAAGTAGTAAGCGTGGTAAACATTTCCAAAATTGCACCGATCCTTCATCAGGGATGGAGCTTCAATAATATTATGGAAACTTGTTTCTTAGAGCTGGTCTTAGTTTTAAGCGTGAAACTACTATGATAACTCCTTGCTTACACGATGTACATACGACGTATTGAGCATGGCGTGATAAGTAAGTATCCTTGTTCATCAGTCCTATAGTTTTATCGCCATTGCTATATCAAAGAAACAATAAATAATTCAGCATTTGTCCTCTATACAAAAAAAGAAGCAATATTTGGGAAGGACCGTGTTGTTTAAGTATAGGCCTACCTTATAAAGGGGTCGAAACAATCATAGAGAAAGGAAGTTATAATAATAATAATAATAATAATAATAATAATAAATTATTATGATGTCTAGTTTACCCAGGGTAGCCTCATCAGTACTATGTACTGTTCTCCCTGAGGGCCCTGCATAATATTATTACCCCCAGCTTTAGCATGGCAACCGTATCGCTCAGTGCATTCAAGGAATAAATCCCACCAGGATACAGTCAAGCACTTTTATATGCAATGTTACATGAACTTTCAAATTTAAAGATATGCATAAATAGTCTACAGGCCTATTCGATCAATAAGGCGGTTATATAAACAATCGTTCCCTTCCTATATTGAAAGCACAGTGGAAATCTGGGCCTTTTGTTTTCAGTTATTATTCCAAACACCATTACTCTCAGACATAATATGCTCTCTAGAACATTTATGAAAACATTTTAGATTCGAGGATATACCTTTATATGAAGTGGCGAGGGGCGGGGGGGGGGGGGGGAGGAGAAGGGGCAAAATTCCAAAAATCCGTGACAAGCAACAGAAAAGGAAAGGACACTTTTTTACATTTTGGGGCCTTTTTCCAAATTTCTTGACAAGCAAAAAAAAAACCAAAACAATAATAATGGCCACCTATATAGTACTCATATCCGTCACGCAGTGACGCTCATGGCGCTTATACATACATTATTACACTGGTTATAGCCGAGCCGCCAAAGTAACTAGCGTTCAAGCATACCAGGTACCTATTTACACCTGGGTGGGGATTGGCAAATGTAGATTATAGTCTTGCCAAAGGACGTTATTGTGATCTGCAGTCCGGTGACTTATCCACTAGACCACAACACCTCTACAGGTTACAATGATACGGGCGTCTTTTGAGGTCTAAGTTTTCTACCGGGGCACACTTAGGGCATGCTTTTTAAGTTATAAAGTTTGCTAATGCACGTTATGTAGGCCCCTAAGCTCGAGTCGGGGATTGTAAGAGGTCACAACATGTTGCGTTTTTACCCCAATGCTTAGAAATATATAGAAAAAATCCGAACTGCAATATAATTCAATAAAAAACTTTTTTTATTTCTTCCCGTTTGTCTTCTCCACTCTATTTACTCGGCTACAGATTAATAATGAATGGCTGAATTTAGATCATGGTACATGGACCGTGGTATACCGCAGTGATTAATATGGAATGGCCTCTAAATGCATGACAAGATCAATTAAGCTAACCTAAGCCCTTTAAAAACGTTAATGTAGAATAGAGACAACATGATATTCTCGTCGTACCTCGATTTGTCTTGAGCTTGAGATGAGACGTATAGCAACTAGAAGAGTATACAAGAGCATGTCTGGTCCGTACAGGAATGTAAATACATAGAGAAAAATAAAGTCTCCAAATGAGAAATAAATAAGTGATGAAATTTTAAATTAGGCATCGAACAACATTTTCATCAACGGCAGAAGCACTTAAATATGTAAACATGACTTGATACTTAATTGGGAAAGCTATAGCACCTTAAACATGACTTGATACTTAATTGGGAAATCTATACCACCTTAAACATGTGATACTTAATTGTGAAAGCTATAGTACCTTAAACATGACTTGATACTCAGCATCAAAGTGGAGGTCGCGCTTATTTTGCAATGTATACTTAAAGAGTTGACTTGTCTCTTAATTTATCTCCAATTTGGCTCACTTACGTAATGGGATACCTGAGAAGTGTACTTAGTGATCAAAACGAGTGAGTAGGGATTAGGAGTGGATAATTTGTCATCGTATTACTTCGAGAGTACACACTTTCCATCAAGTTCTACAACTGTTGGATACAAGAGTGTCCCTTCTACAAACCATAGTCCATTGGAAATAGTAGAATCGTTCATGACACAGGTTTATTATGCTGTGGAAGCATGTATGGGTACAAACGAGGTGAGAAGTTTGGTAGTGAAAGAAGAAACTTTATTGGATTTTTCCTGCATTTTCTCACGAGGGAGTCCGAGTTACTTGATACATAGGGTCAAGTATCACAGCGATACAAAACAAATTGTATTGTTGTTAGAGTGTGGGAGTGGTTTGGGAACTATGATAAATGTCAGAAGAGATTTACGGTGGTGTAGTGGGATAAGTAGAGTTACTTCACGTACTATGATAACTGAAATCTAATTTCAAAGGGCGTTTTTATAAATATTATTAATTGTGGAAAGCCGATATTTGAAGAGATAATAGACACATTTTCGTGCTAAAATGTGAAGGATTTCGTCCAATTGAAGAATGGATTAGAATAAAATGCACTGAAACTTATTATTGATTAAAGGGACAGGTAGACAGGTAGACGTATATCATGTTGAAAGGCCTTTCATATCAGTGGATCTGAAGGGAAAAAGGAATTCGGAATAATGACTTTTGACAATTATAATCCGGGAAACATGTAGGGGGTTGATTCTAACATCCCTAGAGGCCTTTCCCACTCCCGGCTGGACCGCTCCAAGTTAGACCGCTCTAGAGGAACGGTTCTTGAAGAACGGTTTGTTTGCTTTCACACTCCGCGCCTTTTTTATGTCTCAAATCGTCAAAGTGGTCTTGTTGCTATGGCAGCTCAGGTCAGCGGGCCAATTTTGCGCGTGGAAATCAAACCGTATACTGCCTGCTTGATGCATTTATCTCTATATCTTTCCAATGCTTTTTTTTCCTTAATTTTCATCATCCTATCGTCTTTTCTTTCTTTAGATTTCTTATGTTTTTCTTTGGTTTTATCATTCTGTCGTTTTATCTTTCTATCTTTCCTTGTTTTTATCATTCTATCATTTATCTTTCTATCTTTCCTTGTCTTCTTTTGTTTTTCTGCACACGGAACAGATACACTCACTTCCGGTTGAAGTACGCTTTAGGGGTTCTAGGACTCCTACCCCCTGGACAACCCACCCCCCGGATAACCACCCCTAGGATAACCACCCTCTAGGACAACTACCCCCTAGGACAACTACCCCCTAGGACAACTACCCCCTAGGGCAACCACCCTCTAGGACGACTACCCCCCTAGGACAAGTACCCCCGGATAACTACCCCCAGACAACTACCCCCTAGGACAACCACCCTCTAGGACAACTACCCCCCGGATAACTACCCCCGGACAACTACCCCCCGGACAACTACCCCGGACAACTACCCCCTGGACAACTACCCCCGGACAACTACCCCCTGGACAACTACCCCCCGGACAACTACCCCCCGGACAACTACCCCCTGGACAACTACGGGGGGTAGTTGTCCCTGGGGGTAGTTGTCCGGGGGTAGTTGTCCGGGGGGTAGTTGTCCTAGAGGGTGGTTGTCCTAGGGGGTAGTTGTCTGGGGGTAGTTATCCGGGGGTACTTGTCCTAGGGGGTAGTCGTCCTAGAGGGTGGTTGCCCTAGGGGGTAGTTGCCCTAGGGGGTAGTTGTCCTAGGGGGTAGTTGTCCTAGAGGGTGGTTATCCTAGGGGTGGTTGTCCAGGGGAGGTATCCGGATACGCGCTTTAGGATCGCTTTCGCTTGCACACTGCCACTTGAGCATTCACACTCACCTGGGAACCGCTTCTGAGGAACGGTTCTTAGAGTGCTCTAACGAAGTGAGTGTGAAAGGGCTCCTTCTCACTGAGCTTGTCTGGATCGTGACAAGATTTCCCAAATCATTCTCCAGGGAAAATGAGCCTATTGTGATTTTAGTCAGTATGTTATCATATCATATCATATCACTCCTACCACTTAGATTACTTATTGAATATAATATAGTGCAATGTCTATGTTATGCTCTACCTCGTAGATAATACTACAGACTGAAACTTATCAGTGAATTCTCTGCTACTTGGTGTACTGACCCTATCATGCATTATATCGAATGTGGAAGTTATCTTAGTTTATAGAATATACTCTGAAGTATAGAAATATTATATTTATGGTTCCATAATGAATACAATGACCATTATCATCATGTTCATGCGTGGATAAATAATTAATGGTGAATAAAATATGTGAATTATCTATGGAAAAAAAAATCCTCTTTTCATTAGATTAATCGAGCTTACTTCCTCCAAAATGATGATCTTTTATTTTTGGATGACTCTATTTGTGTGAAGATTATAGGAATAGTAAATACTGATAATATTTCTAATATATCACCTTTTGGTAATTATGTTTGCCTTCTGGCTCATATTAGTTCAGTATGTCAAGGTAAAGCATTGATTATTGTAAATGAAATAAGGTTATGACTTGACATTCAAACTCCATTCCAAGTATCTATTCATTTACAGGGTTATTGGCAAGTCTAAGGTCACAGTTCCGGCTGTTCAGGTTTAGCCAATGCATTTATTCTTAATCGGTATTCATGGATAAACCTTCAATATTTATTTATGATGTAAATTGAATTAACATTATTTTAGTTTACCATCGAGACCAAGCCAATGTATAATTCTTCAAACACACAAGGGATTGACATCTAAAACAAAAACAAAATGGCCTTAAAAGTGGGAGAGTGATAAAGAGATAGATATAGGGAGACAGGTATAGTTTAAATAAATAAAGAGGGAGAGAGAGAGAGAGGGAGAGAGAGAGAGAGCTCATTCTAATTATTTACATATGACATTAACGACCCCTTCACACATATGGAGAATAGATTATGCATTGAGTAATGGGACGTTTCGAAATGACGTATAATTATTGAGAATATCATAATGATAAGAGAAATGACCTGCTTCCATCATCTACTCATTAATTACAAAATACATGCAATTAGTCAATAAATGCAGTCATGGAAGAGTTCATAATTTAGAGTATTATTCAATATCATTAGGACTCCAGGCATGGCAGGAGGAAAGACATTTCCTAGACAAGTCAACAGATGCTACTGAAATCAATATCAAGTAGCGAATGTAATTTATTCAAATCAATTACTAGAAAGTTTGTTATAGATTGCAGTTATTTTTAGTATGAGTAGCAAAATGATTTGGCAAATCTTGTAGGGATAATAGTACCATTATCATAAGCATGTTGTAGGTTCATATTATAAGGTAATGCAACGGGGAAAGAACTATACCTCGCATGCTTTGTGAATGTTAGGAAAAAGAAACAGGCGAATAATAGATATGAAAATGAACGTAGTAAGGAGGGGTGGAGAAGAGAAAGAAACGAGATATGAAATAAAGAATTTACCAGAAAAAATTAAATGGATAACTCAGACAATTTATCTAGAACGTAATGATATATTGGAGAGGCATTCATCATTGATAAGTACTATGCATGATTGGTATGGAGAGTACGCTGATGTGGTCTTAAGAACCAAATCGAGCTCATTCGAGCTCATTCGAGCTCAATATTTGTTTGGAATAGTTCAGCTGATCCCAGACACTAAAGAGATTATCAGCAGTACAATCAGATCAATAGAAAACATTATTACATTGGAAACTGATGACGTCAAACTTAAATACTTGCAATCCGTATTTTCATAAAATATTCGAAAGTTTGCGATATATGATACTTGGAATAGATTTTTAACTGAATATCGAATGAAAGGTACATACATTGCAGAGGTTACATTATAATTATGGTAGCAATTTTCGATAGAGTCAGTTCCTGAATAGTTCATAAATATTTTATGCGTTCGGGTCACATGTCTAAATGAGGGGTTCAAAGATCTTACTAGGAATAGTTATGCTGAAAATTCGATTGGAAGGTATGTTTTTTAGTTCTAACCCTGTTTAATGAGTTCTCGTTCCAGATAATTAACACTTTGTAGTTCACTTAATTCATATTTCTGCTCCTTTTATGAGCAAAACTTTTCTACATAATAAGTAATGAATCAGATATGAGGACATTGTTAAGCTCTCTTCACATTCCATTATCATAGGATAATGTCTTTCGCCCACGTTCACCAAGTCACTGCGCCATATAAAGAACTCACTAGCATGCTTCGAAGGGGAGTTTGCTTGTCTACTCTGCTTTAAGTGATACTATATTGCATGGGGTATGGTATGGAGGGTGTATACAAATACCCGCCATTTTTTTTCCATGGATTAGTCTACCTCCTATATGCTCTGTAAAACTGAAATTCATTGACAATAGTGATAACTCATTTCGCGCAAGAGAAAGGCTCAGGTTTAGAGCTCGTGATACCTCGTACTGTATCGGGAAGAGGCTTTCTGTCCTATTGATATTATTCTAACGTATTACCATATTGGGATACGGAGCAAATTTATTTGTCTGACCAGTAACCTCTGTCAGTACATGTGTATATAAAAATTGCCTTCTCATTCTCCAATAAATATTTTTTAAAGAAGAAAGCATAAACAATGCCGAAGGAGGACCGAAACAAAATGGAAGGGGTTTGTGGATTTTAGGCCTATTTCACTGCAATACATTTCCATACATATCAATATAATCGGATTATAGTGACTTTATACAAGAATACATGGCAATGAGACTATGATTATGTAAGTCAAGGGATAGGCCTATAGTTAAGTCATTCTACCTTCCAGTTTTCAGTGACACCAGGTTAACGACATCATGCAATCAGGGGCTGATTATATTATGCTATTAAATGATGCTTGATATTCAAATTAAAATATTAAAATATCTATAGTGCACAATCTGCTTTAGCAGTTTTCAGCATTTACATTGTTATGAGTTGAAGGAGTGAACAGGAGTAAGGAATGTGACATTATCATCAGATCACCACACACTCAGAGAAGAAGGAATATCATTTTGATCTGACAGCGAAGATACATCCATCTCAGCAGGTAGTTGTTAGGATATCTCCTTAGAAACCGACAATGACCTCTCCTATAACCATGAACACGCTAGGGGTCTACTTGAGCTTCGACCTCAGGTCAATCCATGACTGCCACGAACAACCTTCAAGATTCTATCATGACCCTCTCGAGGTCTTTGATTGAAAATTTTTTATTCGATTGAAAAATCCTGAAGGATTTTCGACTGTATAGTATTAGAATGGGTTTTATCAAAAGTAAAGGAATTTTAATATTTAACTGATTCCTGGGATGCAAAAGGAAAAACAGGTCTTGGTTGACAAAATTTCATTCGATTGAAAATTACGGAAGAATCCTCTCCTACGCGCTCGACTTTTAACATTTTACTGACTCCTATAGGAGTGCTGCAAAAGAAAAACATAATTAGAGACAGATAAGGAAAAAAGAATAAAAAGAAATAGAAGACAATAAATGTGAAGAAAGAAAGATGGGATAAGAAAAGGGAAAAAGGAGAGAAGTTGAATAGAAGATTGAAAAGAAGATTACGTTGAAGAAGTCTTTCGTATATCGGTGAAGAATGAAGGAAATTAATGAATTTCCATATGATGTAGAAAATGAGAAGAGCAAAATATGCTGCGACAGTGACAGTGACCGCAGATACCACGCCCATCTCGCTTCAAACCTTAATAGGAAGCAAAGTAAATAAGCCATTTGATATTACCACAATCATGACAATCACTGCCAGAAAACAAGGTCAACCGGATTCTTTTGAAGTGGATCATGAATAACGAATCATATATACAAACGAAAGAAAAGAGAGAACAGACTAAAATATAGACAGCTCCCTACGGCGGAACTGAACCCAAATAAAGAAATTATAGGGATAGTATAGCCATACATTCCAAGTAGTATAGACAAGCATTGTATGGGCTCTTGTGGACCAATGCCCGGTAAGTTTTCTCTACTTAACTTTTACATGTTATTTTATACATATAGGCATAGTATAAAGTAATTATTATTTAAAAATAAGAAATTAACATTTTCTGTGTTTGGATCACTACATGCAGCTTATAGCTGGTTGTTTACGCTGTAATGATTATTGGCGTGTACGTCTCATTACTTACAATTTTACACACAAAGAAACTATAGTACACATGAGTTTGGAAAGCCCCTTATGAGTCTCTACGACATTCCAACATGATTTGTCAGGATTCAAGATGTTCTCTTTCAGTGTTTATCGTTAAACGTGACCTCTGCAAGCCTGAGGTTTGAGGGTCAAGACCCAGGGAGGGGATAGAGAGTAAAGAAATAGTTGTACCATCTACCAGCCACATACCAGCCTAACCACAGCTCTACTTCTATACATCACCATCAATCTGGAGCATGTAGGGTCTTAAGTTTACGTTTCAGAAAGAAATGGCTTTCACCCCAAAATGTGTCATGTCATATACTTAAGATACATATCCATGCTTGTATTTGGGTTAAGGTATATAATTTTACAAACATAATTTTTATGGTAGATAGACTTTGTTAGAATCATGGATATACTACTGTAGTATATACGACCATAGTACAGTAGTATATGCTACCATAGTATAGTAGTATATACTACCATAGTTTAGTAGTACATGTATATACTACCATAGTATAGTGTAGTATACCCATGTTGGAATGAGTGAGTGTTGTTTGATTATTTTCAAGTATTTCTTATATTTAAGTAATGCCCTTGATATTTCAGCTATTTTTGACCAATTTGTCTCTGACACGTTAGTTCTATGTACATTATTGCGGTTCATAAAAAAAGGTTTTACGAACATCAGTGTCTGTTGCAAATGTTACACAAAGTCTCTGGACTAATTTCCAGACCATTCATTCTTGAAGAAGAAGGAGAGACAGAGACAGAGACAGAAATATAGAGACAGAGATGGGGGGGGGGGGGGGCTACTTTCTTTTCTTCAATATGTTCTTGTCGGAGTATTGGTAGGCTTATGAAGTAGCATACTCTGTCAATGAAGTGCCCAGTAAATATAAGGAGTGAGCAAACACATATCTGTAAAGTGGAAAATCATTTAAGGGTAATATTTTCATTTGTTGACTAATCAAATATTGTGTCGGTCTTGGAATGTAAATCTTGTTTAGGATATTGACTGAAGTGATTATAACAATCTGCCTAAAAATGTGCCTTCAACAAACTCGAGTCTTTTATCTTACCCTTTCAAGTCGATGCATAGGGATCAAAGTCGAATAAACATGGACTAATACACATTACACGCCTAATCTATTCAAAGGCTCGAGCACTAGTGGTTTGGGAGAGACATTGTGTATTTTGCCATTCCAGCGCGTTGGCATTTACTATATGAAATGAAAAGATATACATGTATAAGGATATTTTTTTCTAAAGATTTCAGAGCTCTCTAAGCGCATCTTTTTATGCTGAAATATTTAGGAGTGTCGATCTTGCATGGAAAAGATTTCATACTAGTTGAGCAGATATTGTAGTGAACATAAATATTAAAATATAGAAAGCTTTGCATTTTTGTAATTCATATGGTTTCTTTTAATATTGTATTGCTTGTAGGTGTTTTTATTATAGCGTCCCCAACACAAGACTCATACTCCCGAAATTTCGCCTACTTTTAATATCTTAAATCTATATAAAACATCCTTTATATGCGTTTGAATGTTTTACGGGGAGGAAATATATGTAATTACGTTGAATTGGACTTTAAAAAATCTAATACTTTGTGCAATATGTTAATGATATTGAATCTACTTGTTGTTTATATCCGGGAAACAGACTTGTATGGGTTGGTCAAACCTGTTTTGTTTTCCCGAGACATGTTTTTATAATGTCTGAATAAATTCAAATCAAATCAAAAAATCTTAAAGATAGAATTGCATCATTGCATCAATTATTAGTGCTTACCAAGTTGATTCAGAAATCAATATTTATAGTGATTCAACTGTGATATTTATAAGAGCGATGTAACATAATTAACGAAGCCCATGAATGATTTTAATTGCTTTACAAGGTGCTGGTATGAATTAATATTCCTCTCAATCTTAGCCATATACCCACAGATACAACAATTATTTCCTTTCCAAAAACTCGTGTGACACCTACGTTTATACCGCACAATAAATATTGCCCAGAAAAAACGCCTACTAATTATATAAACAATATACATGTATATATAAATTGAAGTTGTGTGAAAACGATCGAGATTGCTTTCGTTTTACTTGTAAAGGTATGTGGAGATGTTTGTAACCTTTGCACATTAAAGAGGCTTTTAAGAATGTTACTCTCATAATTGAGTTTGCACTTCCCCATAAAGAATATAATTTTCCTTGTGTAATATTTTACATTTGTGTACATTTACCCTGCGATAAAACGGGGGCGTATAGTTATTTAAGCAACTAAGGTGTGTCCTACGGGTAGAGTCCATTTATATGGTGGGTATAGGATCTCTATGGTATATTACTATAGCGCCATCTGTATTTTTGTATTACACATCGCATAAATTTAGTTAAAATCGGTGGGTTTAAAATAAATGCAAGTTATACAAAATAGAGGACAGACTCTATATTCAGTCTTTGTCATCACACAGGGTATTCATGCTAGATAGTATATTCCTTATTTGCACAACATGTGAGGTTATGCGTGAAATTAATCTCACAGCCTAGCTCCTTGCAATTTATTGTTTGTTCAAACGTCACCGAAGTCACTGATTTGAAAAGTTTTAATTCATCTCCTACACCTTTTATGTGAAGGTTAATACACCTACAGATTTAGAGACTTGGCCTGGTAAAAAAAGCGTGCTTTTGATAGGTGACTTAATGATTCAGTATTTTTTTTTTTTTTTACATGGCTTGTTTTTCTGTATCTCCCTGTGTCATGTCTGCCATTCTCTCTTTCTAAAGAGCTCTCTCTCTCTCCCTCCCTCTCCCTCTCTCCTGTCTGTCCCCTATATATTCCCCTTCTTTCTTTCTCTATATATTGTGAGAAATAATTTCTTTCATTATATATATATATATACACAATGTGAGAAACCAATTGAATGAGAGAAATAATTTGCCAATTATTTCTCTCATTGGATTCAATTGATTTCTCACATTATTATATTTACCCACGAGAGTTGCCGATGCTATAGTATTACAAAAAAGTATTATAACAAATTTTTCACACATGGTAAATAATTAATTCTAATTCATGAATCCAGCATGGATCTAGGTAGGCATGCGGCTTTTCATTGTTCAATACTCCCCTGTCCCTCAAAGAAAAGGAATAAATTAACTGCGAAGGGGTTGCAAGGGCTGCCTGTCGGTGTTTGTACCTGGTGTAGCCGAATACCACTCAATCCGCCTCCGTGGTTTAGTGGTTAAGGCGTTTGGCGTACAGTGCCAAAGACCCGGGTTCGACTCTCGGCTGACACAGTTTTTGCAAACCCTGAGTTATTTCCACAAAATGGAAGTCAGTAAGGAGGAACAATGAATTTAGCAACGCAAATTATTTCTCTCATTCAATTCAATTGATTTCTCACATTATATAAATTTACCCACGAGAGTTGCCAATGCTATAGTATTAAGACAAATTTCTCCCACATTACAAATATATATATATATATATATATATATATATATAATCAGTATGCAACTGATGCATTTCTACTGTGTTCTTCTTGTTTATTAATTTTGCCAATACGTGGATTATAATCATCATGTTTCGATATATATATATATATATATATATATATATATGAACAGATAATGATGGAACGGAATGAAGCAGGTCACTCGGTTTATTTACAAGCTTTCGGCTCCTAGCCTTCATCAAGTTTATTTGCTAAATCAAACAGAATGAAACAAATAATAATAATCAGCAACTTAACAAAACTAAAGACAACAGAACAGAATTATCATAAGCTGGCAACATAAGTCAACATGAGTAAGTGAAATTGAAGAGATGTTACTCGGCAGGAGTAAGTGAAATAACGAAAATGGAACTCAATAGAAACAAAAGTGCGCAAAGTAAACAATTAGCTGACTTTTAGTGTCGAAGCAAATATATATGTTGTCTCGTGTGTAATGTGTAGGTGTTCTGTGCAATAATAGTTACATATAAATACGGACGTCATGTAGAGGGCGTTACTACAGAAGTAAGTAAATGGGTGCATCCGACCGGAACAAGGTCAACTAAGGGGAGGGGGGGGGGGTATAGTGAAGTTTCAGTGTTGAGGGGATGATTAGAAAGAATGATTAGGCAAGACAATTTTGGCTTCAAGACGATTAATTTGGTTTGTACTCTCTATATGCATGCAATATTCAAGTCAACTACGTGCGTGTCGTAACATACGTGTTCGTAAAGAGATATGAATAAAATTATATGACAAAGAGGTGTAAAAAGAATTAGGTGTATAATAAATGCACGTGTACATGTAAATGCATAGTGCACGAATACTGGTGCACAGAATATATTCTCACATACATTTGCACCTACACCTGCGATATACGTACGGAATATACGTACGGAATATATATATATATATATATATATATATATATCATTTTCTTCACTCTCTGGGGCAACTGATCAGTGGACCCAATTTCCTCAGTTTGCCTCCTTCCTGCGCTCCTCTCCCTTCATGCCATTATAATATCAAGAAGTTATGTAATAACTCCTTGGTAATACCTTGAGACATCTTCTAAATGCTAGATCATTGCTGCTACGATTATTCAAAACCGACTGCAAAACTTATAAAAGAGGCAAGATATGTCATAAATCAATTAACTGATTTGTTATATTGTTAAGTATAGTTCTATTTTACTTTATCTTTGTTGATGTCTCTTCTTTCAGTATATCAGCAGGTCCATGAATAAATCCGCTGGATGGTTTCCATTTCTTACCTAAAGAGGGCGGACGACTAAGAACAACTGCGCATAATTAAAACGTATTGCAGAAACAGCACCGGCCATAAACATATCCCCTAAATAATAAATAAATATAACAAATATTCACAACAGTTAGATGAAATTGAAGAAAAAAAAAGAGTCTTTGAAAATATATCATTGGCTCTAAACAGGAAATCTATAGACACGTGTATTATATATAGATAGTAGATTTTATATTTTTATATTTTATATTCTCTTTGTTTGTTTACAGTATACCTAATTACAATGTTAATTATTTTTTCATATTATTTACGTTTATATGTCCTTTCAACTCATGTATTTGACAAGGGCATGATAGGCATGGGGCTTGACATTTATTAGTCAATAGTCTCTCTATTTTAAAATTTCCATGCGTTATTAAAGGAATTTGATTAAAACTAATAACCTCTTTCAATTATTTTTATCATTCCGAATTTTGCTAGTATCCTAGTCATTTTTTAATAGGTTAACCCACAATATCCGATGGAGACAAGTTTTATTGTCCTTCTTTGTTGACAGGAGAAATGAAATATAGTCTTGGCTATGAATGAAAAGATATGAAATCCAGATATAAGTGAAGCGTGTGTTCGATTATTTTAGACAATACTCTATTTTGACCTCTAGATTATTTTTCTTTTCGTCCTGACTCGTATTGTAGGGTTGGGTTGTTGAATCGGAGATTGCCAGACTACCAGTGTGTGATATTTGTTATGAGATATATGACTTCGATATTCATAAAGGATCATAATACTTTTGATGGTGTATTTTTAGAAGCTAACTTTTCGTTTCCAGGGGCGTCCGATATGACGTCATAATCTTCAGAATAGAGTGGAGACGCCCCAAGGAGGCGCCCTTCTCATTGTATGATGTCATAGACCGTTTACTACACATGATTGGTTTATGACTTCAGTTCATTGGAATAGGGTTGCTGTAATGTCATGAGTCGAGTAGCATTCCTTGCATTTAATTTATCCAGCAGTTATTTGAACTCAGCATGATTGGCAAGAGGAATTCTAAATTGAAAATGTCAAGCCCCCCCCCCCCCCTTTCCTCTTCCCATCCTCATCCTACCCTACTTTTAAACACAATATACAAGCGAAAACCTTTTAATAGAAAAATACAAATGAAGGCATTTTCTACCATTTCCGTATGGTTGTTGGAACTCTAAATATGACCAAAAGGCAGAGGAACTAAACCTTCCTGAAGTAGATAACATAATTTAGGGTATCGTTATAATAATCTATGAAACAATAGGACAGTAGGACACTGATGAAACTTAGGACGTGCATGCTTTTTTTTCTTGTCGATCACTTACATGACTGTATTGCTGATTTATCTGGTCTCTCTTGCATACAAATCAAACGCAAGTCCTAAATACGCGATTCTGATTGGTTGAAAATCAAGTTGCGTTTAATTCTTTGAGTTGCGATTAAACGCAACTCATTATGCAAGAGGTCCCTGATACGCATGAGTTATATTGATCTATCATATTTTGCCAAATGACGTTGGTGTGGCAGAAGAATTTATGAGTAATGTCGGTTGAGTCTTTACTAAAAAAAGTTATGTCTTCCAACAAAAAAAATATATTAAAACGTTGCCATGATACAAATTTGTTTGTTTTCAAATAAGGTTTGTCTGTGTAGGAGTAGGTGTGCCGGATACCCACGCATTTCCTTATAATTATATCATTTTCCGTGAAATCGGCGATATTTTATGGCATATATTTCATGATTATCAATGCCCAATATTATTGTCAAGCTATGGCATTTTCCTCTTTATCATCTCACTTACCACAGACTTCATTTTACAAGAAAATTACAATTTGTGTTTGTTTACATTAAAATTGGAAAATTCCACATAACATTTATATGTGGGGTTACGAAACATAGATATTGTTACAACATAAAATGGCAGGATATTGAAAGAGATATAAACAGAGATAAGGGTAGAAAATCCCTGAAAGCAAAAGGTATGCTAAATCACATTATATTTACCTGTCATTGTGATACTTGTCATTATTCTCTCCAGTTAAAAAATGTTTTCATTGTGTTCATATTTTCCTTTCAACTTCCCACAACATTTTTTGTTCTTAATTCTCTTCTTATTTTCACCTTTACAGATTATACATTTAATAGACTGAGGAAATTGGAAGAAGAAACAAGATGTCGAAGTATCGGAGGAATATGGTATGTAATACAGAAAGATAAATCTTAAATTCTAAATCATTTATACGCTTACATGATTGTATTTTGAATCTAATTTTTCATATTTTTCATATTTTATATGACTGTATACAAATATATTAT
Organism: Heliocidaris erythrogramma; assembly: GCA_025617745.1. Classification (NCBI taxonomy): domain Eukaryota; kingdom Metazoa; phylum Echinodermata; class Echinoidea; order Camarodonta; family Echinometridae; genus Heliocidaris; species Heliocidaris erythrogramma. The sequence continues at coordinate 1,210,262 of CM046853.1, forward strand.
TATCGTAGCCAAGGTTAGAGGGCAAAGAAAAAAGTGATGTTAATAGAGATTTTGTTTATACATTTTTATCGGCGAATGACATGCTTATGTAAAGCAATGCCATATGGTCACAACTGATCGTGCGTCTTTATGCACGTACGTGTCCGCAGCTGCGTTCGGGGTTGTAGGCCAACTCCTGCGATTCGTACGATCTTCTTACGATCTCTCTTGGGCGTCTTGCAACCTGATCATAAGCATAACCCCATTTTACCTGCAGTAACTCATGTGGGCGAAAGTACAGTCCCCGTACATGTACTGTGCAACTGCTGCGCGATTTGTTGCTGCTATGGCAGTGTACAGCGCCACAGGGTTCGTGAGACCACTGCAAGAAGCCCTTGCGATGTTCACAAGAAGCACGTGCACTGTTTGCAAGAACTACGATGGCTATACGTGTCAATTGCGTTCATCGAAAAAACGTCACACGCAGAGATTGTTAGACATGTCCAACAGCCTCCTTGCGTGTTCTGATTGCTCCTACGTGCTAGGAAAGACCCGTGCGTCGACGCAGGGATTTTCTGCGTATAGGCCAGACGCGGAAAGGTACACGGTCAGTTGTGACCAAAGTTTAAACGTTTTCTATTTCTGCTTCCTTTTTCGGCACAAACACCCACATGGCTGCCCCATCCCAGTGCTAAATAATATACATGTATCTGATACTATCTATGATCTATGATAAAGAAAAATTAGTGGCGTTTCCCTTCTTAAAGATCGATAAAACTGGAAAAGATATACCAGTATACAAACGAACAAGTATTTTTTGGTGTGTTTGTGTCTAATATAAACAGTCAGCGATAATGGTCAATTGGTCCTTTATATTTTGTATCATTGGTCCTCACTGGACCTACCTCACATTGGTCCTACTCCGCACTGGTCCTCCTGTCATTGGTCCTACCTTTCGTCGGTTCTATTTCTCATTTGCCCGATGAACATACTATACAGAAACCTACTATGTGAGCCTTGATTGTTAGCATACTTATCAGACAAGACCTTTAAGGCCTTTGACCTCTCCTTTTTTAGTTTATTATCTCGGTTATAATATGCATAATATCGTACTTGTTAACCTCTGAAAGTACAAGATTTGATGTAAGTATATGATGTTTATATATTTATGTCTTATGGAAATGGAAAGAAGAATGAGTGATTCTTAAGTGGTGGTCACATTAATCCGATAACGATAACGAGATTTTTCATTAAATTAAAAGGACGGGTGATAGTGTTTATTACCTCTTTTTTCTTCTTTCTTTCTTCTTCCTATCCTCGTGTTTTTCTTCTCTTATCTTTCCTCTTTCTTTTTAATTTAATTCTTCTTTCTCTCTGAAGGAAATTGTTATAAGACCTAATAATATTTAAAGAATATTAAGGGAATTTCATACGAAATGTAAAACTTTATTTGTGATTTGTTTATTGAAAATACATTTCAATTGTCCTTTTTCCATTTTTTTCTGTAATGAAATGTGTAACTTTAATATATGAATCTTATTTTTCTTGAAATGTGTAATTTTATTTGCAAATATATATTTTACATGAAAAGTTATTCGTATTATTGATTTGAAATGTGAAACTTCAGTTAGTAGTTATATTTATGTGAAGATTATTTATATTGTATGAAATGTTTCAAATTATGTTCAGTTTTCTTTATGAGAGAAAATAATAAAAACTTCTGAAAAAAAATTAAAAAATAAAGGTACACCGTAGAGCTGCCCTACTATTGAAAGACATGAGCACACGCAAACGTACACACCATATGTTAGGGTGTATCTTTAAATGAAAATCTCGCTATCGTTATCGGACAAATGTGACCCGCCCTTTAGCCCCTTTTTGCATATCTCTTATTGATCCCGGATAACTTGACAAATCGAACTGGCCCTCTCATTTGCCATAATGGTTAGGGTTACACTTTACAAAGGGACTTAAATCTTGATTGCATGTAAATCCACCCTCCCCAGAAACACACCCATGCTTTTCGACCGTGAGTGACACAATCTCTGGAATACTGTAAACCTTTACACAATAACATTTATTCTTTGTATTCTTTTAATACTTTTTGTTTAATTGGTCGGTTAAAAATAATCAAATTGACAATCATGAGATCACACCTCCAATTTACCCCTGACGTCGCTTTACCTTAGATAGGGAATCCATTACGTAATAGCTGAACTGGTGTGTATATCATTCTGAGAAATAGAACAAAGTTGAAATGCTTGACATCGGATGAGTTAATATATATGCTTGCTTGGCTCTCCGATTATTCCACTCATCAAACTAAACATCGCAAGCATACCGTTGACATTACCCATCCATAGACATACACATGAGACATACTACAGGTACAGACAGTCCAATCCAGAGGGCAAGACACTATGTTGTATAGGGGATTTGTAAAACAGGAATATATTAAAAGACTATTAAAATGTCTTTCTCAAAGAGGGATTAACCAGGAGCGAGCTGTGGTTGTCATTTGATTGAATTCATTTAAATGCTATGAATTGTTTGATTTGATTGATGTTTGCTTGTTCAATCACCTACTTCTTCAAAATGAAGAAATGCTGGGTTGATAAAAATCTTTGAATCATTTTGAATATATGGTTATCTTGACATTAAAAAAAGATAATAATTTGGATTTTTGACGATAAATTGAATTTGTCTAATATATACAATGGGTTCAAAAGGAACGCTATTTGAAAATGAGATCACCACAGTTATTAAACTCCAAAATGAAAAGATATTAAAATATACTTATATCTATTAATTACCGCAAAACTTTTTTTTTAATGTAATATTTATTGTTTCACACTAAAACAATATTTCATTCTATATTCTTAATCTCTAAGTCGACCGCCAAAAACACGGTCTACCACGACAAACACGGCAAACGACTCGACACCAAGACATGCTACACTTCATTTTAGAGTTTATGAAACAAAATAATTGCCAACATTTTCAAGCTGGCTGGCAACCATTCCACAAAAGTCATTGACAGGTTTCCAATTTGCAGCCAGTCTCTCTCTCTCTCTCTCTCTCTGTACTGGTTCTATAAACCCTAGCCATGATAGTCATCATAGCTCTGACTTTAAGCAAAAAGATGCAGTGATGCCCATGCCATATCCCCTCTTCTTACCAGTACCAGGAGATACACTGTCACTGCACTCCTGGACCTGGACTGGTCCTGTGCTGGGGCTGGGCTGGAGTTTCAATTTTAGTTTAGTGTTGTTAGGTAGATATGACCATCTAGATTTAAGTTAGAATATATCTAGGGGGATCTACTCATAGTCATAGCATTGAATTTGCTCACTACTTAGGCTAGGGCTATTAAAGTAAAGTTCTTACGTTTATAACTAAGGCTATAACTAAGGCTAAGGCTAAGCTAAGCAGCCAGCTGTGGATAAATATGACGTCATTGCAAATCCTATCGTTTTGTCGTGCTGGTGAAAATCGCTCGCTGAGCGATTTTCTGAAACGGCTGAAAACGTAGTGCACGACTTTTCGAAAGGTGTCGTGGCAGTGTACACGGTGCCATAGGGTGTGTATAAGAGCGACTTTTTAGAAAGTCGTTCATGTTGTGTTGTCGTGTCGTTTGTCATGTTCGTTGTGAATCCCCCCTAGACTACATGCTGTCTGTGTTCGGAGATGGCTTCAAGCAACTCTCTCTCCTAAATCGATAACATCTTCCTAATCGAACATGAATGACTACCATCATTATGGAATATTATCTTCTCACTGATTTTGATACGATACATTTTGACAAGGTTGAAATTAAGTAACCCTATTTTAGATTCCAATGACATACAACTCCTTAATGCCCCCTTTTTAACCGCCCTCAAAATGGATGACACGAATTCATTTACGGGGGGGGGGGTAGAACAACGCGATATGTTGTGCATGAGATTGTGTGTACTATTAAGTTTGGTCAATATCACTCACTTTTCTGTTTTCAAATCCAATAACCGGGTACTGTTTTGAGCTATACTGCTCAGGCCCACCAGCCAGGCAGATCCACCCTCGTCCTTTACTGAATCTGTAATTATTTTCCTTTTTTTCAAGAACCCCGAAAGGTAACAATTTAGAGTAATCGTACAGTAGCAGTTCAATAGCCAATACCCCTTTACCCGTCACCCCTCCAATGTAACTCTGCCTGGCTACGCCCTTCAGAAAGGTTATGATCTCTAGCGCGAGTATTAAAGCAATGTCAACACCACCGAGCTCTTTCACTTGAAGGCTTGAAGCCTGGCTTGTGAGATCCTCTTTCTCTCCTACAACACATGCATCTCAGCGACTCAAATACATCACTCAGTCAAGACTATTCCAGTCATCAGAGGCTGTATACCGTGTAAAAACTCCTATTGGATTCGTTTCCTTGGAAACACAACCTTTTTCGATTCTCTTTCTAGGTAAGACAACTAACTCGCTCTTTACCAGAACATTAAGATTTCAGATTTTTGAGATGTAGGATAGAAATTTGATCTAGAATAAATGAGGGCATAATCATGACCTATATTCACTTTTATTGAACTGATAAAAATAAATAGTTAATTAAAAATATCATTTCAAATTCAGTAGAATCTAGGGCAACGATTATTTCTGAAAGAGTGATTTAAACATAATCAACGTGATCACGTGATCTTGACTCCTCATCCTCTTGATCCTGTTTGTAATGACGGTAATGACAGTTCTTGTAGCTGTTTCATTTGAGACTCTTCGATGTTTTAAGGCATGCACCCTGCTGTTTTCGTTGTCGTTATGGTTAGAAATCCTAAATCATTTCAAAATGGTCTTATTTTTCGAGGTAATACCAAGCGTATGTAATCAAGCCAGGGTAATAATACTACTATTGCGCTTAGAAACATTGTATTAAGTGCAGTATAAATGTTATATTGTATTATTATTATTATTATTATTATTATTATTATTATTACTATTACTATTACTATTATTATTAGTAGTAGTAGTAGCAGTAGTAGTAGTAGTAGTAGTATTACTACTATTATTATTATTATTACTTCGCCAAAATAACTAGCAATAATTTAGCAGATTAGTGACGAATTAGTCTTATGTGAAGGTTAATGAGCACTGTGAGATGAGAATCTTTATAGATCTTCATGGAGGGAAGAATTTAAGAAAATCGTTGTATTAAGAAGGGAAATTGAAAGAAAGGTAGAGAGAAAGGGAGATATAGGTAGAGGAGGAAAACTACAGAGAGAAACGTTTGCACTGTGGTTGAACTTGTAAAAAAGAATGGATTTTTAATGTAAGTATGAATAAGTCATTTGGATTCCTAGAATTTGAACAAGGTTCAGTATGCCTTTATCCTATATTTCTAGCTCTCTTCCCCTTCTCCTCTTTCTTCTTTTTCTTCTGCTTCTTTTTCTTCTCTTCATTCTTCTCCCTCTTTTTCTAAATCTTGGAGATGAGCCATGTTAGCTGCTGCTGGATTATGAGTATGACTCAGGCGATAAGGATGGGATTATACATTTCATGTTCACACCATATTAGGATATCTTAATATTCATTATAATATGCATTTTTTGTATTCATATTTGAAAACTGATTGAAACGTATATATAATCCGCTTCACATCTAGAAAATGGATTATTATGCAGGGATAAGGTCTTCAAAAACGGGAAATTAATTTTTGTAACTTCTGAAAAAAAATATTGGCACATTTACTAGACTGTTGATTACGAGGTCGTAAAATCAGATTTAAAATGTTTTTATGAATGAACAAACTACGAATTTGCTTCGATACTATATATACCAGATGATAAATTGGAGAGGGTTTTCCTGGAAAGATGGGTAATAATGAATTCGATTGAAGTTATAAGACCGTAACAATTATGTTTAAACAAATAGTTGCTGCTAATTGGGCTTCAGCGGGGAGGATTTATTGATTTAATTCAATTACCAATTCAGATGATATACATCGAAATATTAATATTTCCCTATAAGGGTGTCGCCAATGTGCAGAAATAATTTAACTGTTTTGAAACACATCTAAGTCGGATACGTAGACATTAATAGAAGTAATTCCTAGCTGTGAGTGCAATGTTATGCATCCTTTCATCAATGTCCAACCTGCTCCTCTTTTTGAGGCCATGATGAAAGAGAGCATGATGGACGATATTAAGACACGCTCGATGACTTATGTTGTCCTAACCGCTTTCTCATCGTCTAGGTAAATATTGAAGATATGAGCTGTCTCCGACATCTTCATCGCACTGGTCATTTGTTGTGTACGAGTATTTGACCATTGCTTCGTCTACGTCCAGTAATTCATAGCGTAGTAAGGGTCAGTTTAATCGAGAGTGTGACGCCATCATTTGATTAACAATCAGTCACATGCGGTGCTCGTTTGATACACCTACAGTCAACCTGTAATTATTTTGTTTTTACCTGAACTTTAAAGGTCAAGACAAGCATTATTTTAAGGTGTTCGTGAGTTGTCTGAAGCTAGATAAGAGAAGATATAATTTGGCATTACGTAATTCAAGAGTCAATGGTCCGTTTCAAAAGGTACATTTCATATGCAACATATTCATGGCTACCTTTTAATTTTGGAAGAATTAGAGACCACCTCTGGAATAGTGTCTCTCACTCGTGAAGAAGCCAGTATTCATGGTCGCCTTAATCACAAGTTGATGACAAGAGCATTTTTCTACGCAGTTTTACCTTTTTCGCAATCGGTCTATTATTTTCATCATTTTATTTGTTTGACATTTTATGTGTTTTTAATACCTTGATAAGGTATTGCTGTATTCCTTCTTTCTGATCCCCTCTCCCCCTTCCTTTCTCTCTCTCTCTTACTCTCTCTCTCTTCCCCTCCCCCCCCTCTCTCTCTTCCCCTCCCTCTCTTCCCCTCCCTCTCTCTCTCTCTCTCTCAAACACACCCTCCCACACCCATCCTGTCCCACACACCTTCTTTTTCTGATGGCGCCCCTCCGTAGCTTGCCTAGATGTCCTTGCAGAATCCAGTTCAAACCGTTTCACTAGGTTAATAGTGTATGGTATATCAGTTGTATGAAGGCGCCTTCAATGGAATGTCGACGTTGTGACGGGTTGTAGCTTACGATTGAACTGTATTCTTCACTGATCATGAAGCCATACATTGTAACATTTAATACGGTGTTTAGTGATTTATATATTTATTTTTTAAATCTTACACTCCACATATCTTTCTTTTGTCATCCATTTTGTCTACGATCGATATATTCACATCTCCTGATGATAGCATGGTCAATTGACCTCCTCACCTACTGCATGACCTTTGTACATTCCGTTATGCCCTTTGTCTTAAGTAGATAGGTCTACATGTTACTATTAATACAAATCGATCATATAAACTGATTTAAACTGATAAATAGTCAGCTAGTCACTACTAACACAATATAAATTCTAGGGTTTGTCTTGTTCTACTCTAACATCACATTAGCTATAGGCCTATATGTGAAAGAGAGAAACAGACAGATAGACGTGGGATTAAAAAAAGGTTGGTAGAGAGGGGGAGAGAATAAGAAATAGGAACATCTAATAACCGAAGAAAAAAAATCACGATCTAAATCTAGATATAATACCTCTTCTGCCGTCAACATATCAATTATTGAATGCGTTTATAATGGCAGTGACGCGGTGTGCTTATAACAGGACTAAGGTAAAGCCCTCATTACATTTCACCTTCTTTCTCAATTACATCCTCCCCATGTAGTCCTCCTCTAAACCCTGCATGCCTCGTCATGCTTCCCTACCAGCTACCAAGGCTAATCTATTCCCGGTCAGTATAACTTCTATTAACCCCTCCATTCTTAACCCCACTATCATGACATCTAAATTACGAGTGGGTGAATTAGAGAGGGTTGTGGAAGGGTTAACCGTGTGTTTGGGAGTTCATCTCTGCTTGAAGCCTCTTATTCCCGGTAGCACATCTATACTTTCCTTACATGTCGATGTGCGTGTTGGTATGTAGAGGTACAGTCAAAGGATGTGGATTGGTCGACGATTCCTCGTTTTGCACAGTCATTTATGGCACCTTTCATGTTCACACAAAAGCATTAATTAATTTGGGCGCGTTATAATCAATTTTCTCGCTCTTACTGTCTCCTAATTTCTATCCCCCCCCCCCTTCCACTGTCGGTCTTTCCCTCTTTCCGTTTCTTTCAAACTTTATTATGTTTATCGTTAGCAGGGTCTAGAGCTCTAGTTGACTCTTTACTTCTAACTCTCTGTAATAACCATAACGTTCATATCCATGACACTCTCATTTTGTCTTTAGATATTTCTTAATGGAGTTAAGTTTGTATATTACTTATTTTACATCATCCCTTTATATTCATTAACTAAAGACTCACTTGAAAGAAGAACGACAAAAACAGGAAACTTAGGGGGAAAGAGAGAAAGGATGTGGAAAGGAAGGGAGAGAGAGATAGCGAGAGAGTAGGAAATAAATGAGATATATCTTTGTAGATAAAGTGCCATTTCGCCCTCTTACGGTGAAATTTTATGTTTGAAAAAGTAAAGATGAATAAGAGAAATGAGATGGCTGATTAATTTCCTTCAAGAGCGGGTTTTGTTCTCGTAGAACTTGTCCTCGTTCCATGGTATACTAGTATTCCACCAGTTTTCGTAGGATTTGTGGAATGTGCTACACTGGTATTTGAGAACTCACTACTACAGGCAACTTGTGTCTATTACCATGGTTACCAAGTACAAATTTGTATCGAAATATTTACCCTTTGGTCCTAACTGACAGAAACGATTTGGAAATATGTCAGCAGAAGTATGGAATGCAGATAAGATTATGGATTATTTTAAAGATATCGCCATTGTTCACGCTTTAGGCTGAGATTGAAGTGAGGTCAGAAACGTGCATGTTGCTTAAGATTAATCTTGATAGTCCACCTGTCTTACAGACAATACCTTTACAACGAGGGTCATGAAACGATAAATAAGAGGTAACGGAATTATCGGGTAATGGGTTGGACGGAAAAGTTTGTTCCACTTCATTTTCTTTTTACATGTTTTGTGAAAATACGTGTATACTTGAAAACTAAAAGAACATTTAAAGATAATGACACCGATGGAGTAATTGCCCTTGCACTAATTACAAGATTATCACAAAGAAAATGCCTGCTCTATCACAATATCAAGGCTGATATACTCAAGGACTTTAATTATCTTGCGTATCAGACAGTGTTCAATGTTTTGAAGATAATCATAATTATGTGGAATAGTTAGCGAGGAGAAAGTTTGAGATGTCCTATGTTTTATGAAAGGCATGGTATAAAATGATAATAATGGAAATTGCACATGCCATACATGTCATAATACATGGTTTTGGAATCTACCTTGGGGTGTTTTGGTTATAATTATTTAGAATTGTATCTCATAGACCCCTGTTTGAAAAAAATGTAAAAATAGTTACAGTCTTTAAATTAAAAGAAATAAGAAAGAAACGTGATATTTTGAGCACTATTAACAACTTTTTAAAAAGAGAGGGGAAAAAATAACCAAAAAAAATAGTCAGTCTAGGAAATTACAATCAAATCCATTTGAATTCCTAAAAATGTCATCGACCTGTAGAAAAACATTCGAAGTTGTGAAGATATTAACCCGGAACCGGACACTGTACACCACAGCTCTTTTGCATCAATCATTATTCATGTAATGTGAATACATGTCAATTTATGTTCATCTATTCAGGTACATAAACTAGGATTTTATGGAATCATGTTTTTTTTTATCGTTTTGCCTTGGCGCTGGACGTGGACTTTTTGGTTGTAACTATACATTGGCTGAGGTCAATATACTGTGACATCATAATCATTTCATATTTCCCTTAATGCTTACTCTTCATGGTATTATTTATATGATCGTGCTGGGTTTTTTTAGTTGTGTGAATAAACTTACTCAGAGATTGTACAAAAATCATATTACTGTAAAACCTATACAAATTTCCAAAATTACATTACATTTTACAGCATTGTCACATTCGAGACCTTTCGTCGCCAATTTGAGATTTCCATATTTACTGACTACGACTTTTCAATAACTCATAATTTTCTCATCCAATATTTTTGTAATTTTCTTGAATTTGTATAGAAATGGTTCTCAGACGTCTCCTATCATTTAAGGTAGTGTATAATGAAAGCTACTACTTTTTAAAGCATCTTTTGGATACTTTATCAAGTTTACAATCGTCCTAAACAAACTCATCTTCTAAACACGTGTACTTTCCTTGGATTACAAGCGACTTATGCATTAATTATATTAAATTAAATCAAATTTCGATTCTATATGAATAAGTAAAAAATTACATGTTCCCCTAAGGTCTTGTGAACACGCAGTTCGAACCTAATTGCAGTAGACGGTTAAATCGTCCAAAACTCCACGTCCAACTACACACACACACACCCACCCATCCTCTTAACTAGGAACAGAGGGTGAATGGAGGTTACCCACATACCATCGTCAATTAGATATGGACTGCTACAACATTCCATTTCCATTGCTAATAACATACCGTTCTTATGTCCAACTGCATCACACTGCATATGGTATCCTGATCACAAATTATCACCAATCGAAAGGGCACTATACCGCTCCACTTTATGATAAATCCAGTACCAGTGGTATAGTAGGTGCATAGTTGTACGTCCTATATTATTCAGGTTATTTATTCTGTGTCACGTAATGGTAACTATAGTCCATCAACCGCACTGAACCATTAAACAGTCATGTTCTTAAAAATACTATTAACATTAATTGTAACACCATTAGATGAAAATTATAATTGATGTGGTCTCTATAAGCTTGACTAATGTTCGACTTCACCATGTTCATTCGTTCTACATCTTCAGTATCCAAAATATGCAATACAACAAAAGCAATATCCATTAATCAAAATATACACTCGTTCATGTGCATTGTATATCCTCTCATAATACTTGTTTCTGTCCTGCCCAGAAAATAATAAAAAAATAAGTTATCATATTATCATTTTTAAGATCAGAATTATTGATACCAGAATTATATACAGATCATGTTGAAAAACCTAAAACAGATCATGCTGAAAATCTCGAACAGCCACCAAGAAAGGCCCAAGTAATAACTCCTTCATCTGTTATGGTTATTGTTAGTGATATATATATCATGTTGTAGAACTATATCACAACATCCACTTTGATTCTCTGACATGGGCTTTAGTAAGAATAGACAGGTATATGGTTAGTGTATGGTCTGTATGTGTATTATAATGAAATGAATGAATATAATCATCAAGAAAGAAGGGCTAATAAATCATAACAGGGAACAGCGAGAATACATCGCACAAAGTAGACCAGTTTGGCTATAGATATAAAATACCAGTTCTGATTTTGTTTGGATTTTCTTTCCTTGGCGTGATAATCTTTTTTTTAATCGTTTGTGGTAAACGTGATTTCCTAGGACATGTAGGAGGATATGCGATAGTCACGTATTATAGAAGAAAGGTTCCATCGACATCCAAAACTTTATGAAGGTTAATAAAATAGTAATTGTCCTCTCTCTCTCTCTCTCTCTTTCAGTTTATCTTCATTCGTTTTGTATGTCCTCCATTTTAACTTTGTGTCTCAAGTCCCCTTCTCCCTCTCTCTCTCCCCCCCCCCCTCACTCTCTCTCTCCTTTAATAATAATAATGATAATAGCTGTTTCTTTATTAATATCGCTATCTTTGTTTCATATTTCCTTTAGTGCTAAGCAGATAACAATCATGAATACTGGATTCTCCACTCGACTGTATTGTAATTTTACTAGGGACAACGTGTTTCTTTATTTTTGTAAAAGTTTGATATGAGTAAAACACAAACATTTGATATTTCAATTTGAATTTCAATTTTAGTTTAGTGTCCAATATTGGAAATTCGTTTTGCTCACATTTACAAACATTCATATATCAAAATAACTTTACATAATTTTTATATTATATTATATATATATATATATATATATATATATATATATATATATATATATATATATATAATATATATAAACATTCTTCAGAATATTTAAGTTTACTTGTATGGTTATGAGAAGTAATAAGTGAATGTTAGAATGTTCGAATCTCAGAATTGTTTGTTTTAATATAGAGGTCTATCACAACCGTTATAGACTTCGACATTTTTTTTTAAAGCTCGTTCATTGTTAGTGATATTTGATGAATATTTCTTGATTAACCTAGTGATTTACTCCGTAACCAAAGCAGTTTGAGTTGTTTATCAGGTTAATTTCCTAGACATGATATTCTTCCTTCCGTCTCCACGTCAAAGAGTGGGTTAGATTAAGTTTTCTCCATAGGAAAACAAGCATCCGCTTTTAAATCTCAGATTATTAGGATTTACAAGAACCATATCCGCTTGTTTTCATAATCAGTGTAAACAAGTATGGGATACTCAGGTTTCATTACTGGCCGACTAAAACCTATATGAACCCAAAGGCCTACTCTCCACGGGGTAACCTCGCTAGTCATAAGGACCTCCGTTCATAAGGACCACTATTCATAACTATACATAACACGATAAAAACTACTTTCGAAAAACAAACTCAAGACAATTTCAATAGCCCTGTCTATCACCTTTAGAAATGTGCGAACATTACAATGGTGTATTACACAATCCAAACCTGATTTCTATGGGCAGTACAATAGGCCTGTAAAATTGCCCTTGAGTTTATTTTTCGAAAGTAGTTCTTATCGTGTTACATAAGGACCGCTATTCATAACGCGTGTTAAATAAATAGCGGTTGTCTATGAATAGCGGTCCTTACGAATAACGAGCGGACCCCTTTCCACCCTTAGCTGCAAAATGCATGCATTTCATGTAAGCTTTTGTATGAGCTAAAGGTATATAGTGGAAACGTAATATTCACAAGAGAAGTGAGCTTAGGTTGTGTCTTATTCTTATAATTTTCAGGTTCGAAATTTGATAAAGAACAAGATGATTGATATTCCATTTTTAATTATAAGTAAGGTTTGATCACGACTGGTATTTTAATTATCAGGGGACCCAAGTTGAGCATAATAATCAACATATTATTTATTAGTTTCTTATAAAACTTTTTTCTCATTACATCATCAATCATTTTCCCGGATAAGTTTATGGAAGCTGTCCCGCCAATTCTTATAAACCTATATGTAGAGCTTGGGTTAGGACCGGGTATGGATTCTATCTCCTGATTCTAAGAGACAGTTTTATCATTTAGTAGATGATTGGTAGGATGTCCAACATACCTAGCATATTAGTGTACCGTATCATCACAAGGCTTGTTTGTAAAAACCTCCTGGTCAGAGGGATGGTTAGAAATGGATTAAAGGACGGAAATAATATTCAGTAATATTTGCTATTAAATTACTCAAGCTGCTTTCAATATTTTATTTACAAATGCACTGTTTCTATTCTATGTCATGAGGCCCACAACTTTGTCATAATTCATGTACATGTACGAGCAAGATGGTTCTAATTTCCGGCCATTTTGTCACCTTTAGAATTTATTCAATTACATTTGTACAGAAGATTATACCTGTATTATTATTTGTCCATGGATGTGACTTTATTTTGTCTAAAATAGATTAAGAAACAGTGATGATTGCACTGGTATATTATAACATCTCCATCTATATAGTTGAAAACAAATGTGCATTCGTGTAAAAGGTCATGGATACTAGTAAATACTCCTTGGAAATAAGCCTACCATGTTTTATGTAATTTCAAAATAATCGTATAATAAAACATAATAAAATTCAAACTTTGTAGAAGATTGCAATGAGAAGGGAAAAATGCCCATATTCTGCGCCTCTATACACAACGGTCGTTTTATTTCTTTCACAGGCATGACAAGAGAATTATGTGAGAATGCATTCATCTATTCATTATCTTACTTTCTTCTTTCTTTTTTTTCTTCACAAATCTAGGGCATTATTTTTGTGGGTTTTTTTTTGTGTGTGTGGAGGGGGGGGGGGGGGTGTAAAGTTCTGAATTTGGTAATACATTCTACCTTATTCTTTTCCGAATCAAGCATGTTTCTGTGCCCAAAAATCTTAATAAACATAATATTTTATCTATTTGAAGTTATTTTAGGTCATTTTTTTATTGGAAGAGGTTGTTGAAGTATACTCTAGAACTATATTTACTTAGTCATTTTTGGAAAGAATAATACACCGACATTTTCCCCATTATAATGAATGTAAGTCAAGTCACAGAAGCTATACATGTATTAGTGATGCTATATAAATCCCGTCTAAGTATCTGAACTTTAGACGTGGAAGTTCGAACTTGATACTACTTCAAATGAAAGGTGATGATTGAAAGATAATTATCTCTTGGAATCGAAACACTTCACATCTTCATCATTTGAAATATCAATATCTATAGCATGTATGAGGGGTGGGAAGGAGGGAGAGTGGGGGGAGGCAGAGACAGAGAAATGAAAGGTGAGGGGATTGAAATATTTTGTTTCATGCATTGCCGTCTTGCCTTTCCAGGGCTCTGCCAATACTTCGACCGTGTCAACGTGAGTCTATCTTATGTTTCCATGCTCTCAGACAGCTAGGGGCTCTGTCTAACTCTACCCTCATTTGTGATGTTTCGTGTATCATTCTAATCAATTCATTTGATGTTTTTGATAATAGATCTAGCTATTTCAAATAGATCGCTTGACGAAATATAATGATTCAAAAATCTTACCATGATTACCCTGTTGAACATCGAACCAATTTACTAAACATTGAAGAAGAATTATATATACTCTTCTCTTATTTTTCTTTCTGATATCATATTCATATTCAGTTTGCACAAAATACAGCTAGATAGGCATATTAGTGAATTATATTACATAGGGGTAACTCCCCTATGTATAATGTTTAATCTCCCCAACCATGGCCCATTCAGTTAGCGTGTTTCACATGCCAGCCAGGTTTACTACCGAGACTGAGGTTAATCACGAGCACCAAAGCCATGTTAGGAGATAACCGTTTTACTAGTCTAGGGCAGCAGCCAAAAATATTCAATACAAGTAAAACATGTACTTTAAAAAATGTTATTATTGTTATAGTTGGAACTATATTCCAACTATACAATTTTTAATTGAATTATATACGAGCCCAAAAGTGTGAATTGAATACAAATTTTGTACGGAGATATGAACCCGAAAACGAACGTAATTAAGAATTCTATATTGGAATATATCGATTAAATGACAATATGGCTTACTTAAAAATCACTTCTATATCTTTCTGTAATAATCTTTGGATTTTATGAAATGTAATCACTTTTTTTCAAATGCAGGCTGCGATATAGTTACAGAGTTGTTGAATTCTGTTATTCATGATATTTTGTATTTAATTGTGAAACGGGATTAACTAAAATCGGTAGGGATAATTCTATTATCACGATTATGAACACTCAAATATAAAAGCTTACTCCCATTCTGAATGACAGGGATAATATATATATTTAGTTCTAATGGTTCTACATATTAAAAGAGACAATGTTTACTTCAGTTGCTATGGCATATCGGTGTAACAGACAGCGTGGTCAAGACCCTGTTTTTCTCTATTCTTAATAAAATTTAAAAACGATAATGAATTCTCTTCAATTAGCTTTGAAAGTTATAGCAGGACAAATTTGTTCAGAGTATATATACAGCTGAATATAAATCCATTATCTATCTTTAGGACATATTATGTTTTATTTTACATTGAAATCATAATGATTATGAGATATTCACGATAAAACACCGTCGCGGACTGATGTATCTACACATGATATGTTGGTGAAAATGCAAGTGTGTTCTCCCCTCGCGTGTGTCAAGAAAGTGGAAAATTAAGAAAGTCTATATTTACCCTTTCGACACTGTCTACTACCTTTAAATTGAAACCATTTTTTAACTGCATGACCTGTATGTCATTCAATATATCACCCAGCTTACCGTCATCTCATTGGTTGAAAGGCGATTGGATAGACGATGAGCAGTGATATTGGAAACAGCATCGTTTGGTGACAGATACTCATAAGCCGGACAACCAATTCATATCTCAACCAATTTATACGGATTGTGAGGGTCAGGGGATCCTTTGAGAAGCAAGAGGGGTACCCACTCTCCCTCGAAAATAAAGTGTTTTTGTGAAGGAGAGATAGAGAGAGGGGGCGAGAAAGAGAGAGAGAGAGGGGGGGGGCGAGAAAGAGAGAGATGTGACATCTAAAGCTTCATAAATTTTCGGTTGATTAGTACAACTAATTAATTCTTAATCTTAGACGTTATCATATTTCGTTTACTCTCTCGATGATGTAAATTATTTTAACCATGTATAAATAGTATTATTCAAAATTCTTATGAATGCCAGAAGCACTGGTAACAACCTTCCTTCAGCCTTTCATCATTGATATACCCTGATGGTCCAGCAATGACTATCACATCTGTTTTATGGTGTAAGGTAGGCATGTATTCATCAAAGATTGGTATGTAGGGGGTCTATAATTATATTGATGTCATATTCCTGGTTCGCTGTAGGCTATTACAGTGTGATGACCATTGTTCTTGTATTGATAGAGTGAGGTATGATAATATCATATCTATACATTCACGTAGTCCCGCGTGGCGTAGTTTCCCGGCCTTGCATATAAATGAATCTTTCTAAGTGTATTTTCTAAGTGATAATAACTGCAAGAAAAAAAATCTTCGAAATAACTCACCAATAGTAAACAATTATGTTTCATGATAGCATTGTTGCATTAAATTTGATGAAAAGCTAAATAATGGCCATGAACAGCAGTAGGCTTTCGAAATCACTTTGTTCTTTTTTTTTTTGGGGGGGGGAGGTCTTTTTAAATAAAATGTATGAAAGGTGACTTGAAGTGACGTTCAAGGTGAACATACATTAGTATAGTTTTTGCGGTTTTAAAATCAATGTTATCATAAAGGAAGACAGGTAGTAGATATCCGGAAGAGGTTGGATATACAATCATTCAGACATCGTATGTAAACATGTTTATGAGCTTGTAGGAAGGATGTTATGAATTACATTCGAGTTAATATACATGGCAGTGCACAAACTGAGGGAAAGAGATTATTTTCCAAAAAATTAGTGTGGAAATTTTCTTTAAATGGATAAGAAAATTTACAAGTATCGCTCGTGTAGGACTGTCTGGACTCCATGAAAAAAATAATTTATTAAATTATGGTGTTGTATATTATTTCTGTTAATATTAGGTTAGGTGGATGAAGATTGCTCACACTTTACAAAACAAAATTGTGGCATTTTTTGTTTGTTATAAAATCAAATTCGTGATGCTGTTCATCATATTGTCACTGAAGTGAAACATTTTGAGAATAAGATAATTTGTATGAAAGTAGTATCCTTATATACCTGTTCCTTATTATACTAATATACACCTAAATTGACTGCACTACTTATATATCATTTCTTTATCGTGAACTACTTACGAATAACACAATTACGAACGCCATGACACCGATTTGTATGCACCAGAGTAAAACACATGTTTGTCCTATATACATCATATAGGGTCATCGGCCATACATACATAGACCAACGAACCACAACACTCGATCTGGAAAGGAAATATCTAGCAATGTCGACCGTGCCATAATAAAAATAATTCCTGTCATGACTACTTGGAATAGATCCCCACAAGAAACGTTAATAGAAGGAGGATAGATCTCAGTTCGTGCATGATGTAAGGTCGTTGAAATGACTGCACGTTTCTCCCTCACCACCTCCTCCCCCACCATAGTCATGAGATATTACCCCTTCTCTCATGCAATAACTTCTCCTGAGCTTCATGAATCTTATATACTGAATTATGAATTACTACCGTTACCTCATATCATATCATTTTCTCAATTGGTAGTGCTTCTGCTCTTTACATCGTTCCCCTAAATTATGATTAAAAAAGAAATAGTCGGCTGAGCGTCCTGTTCATGAAAATCATAATTATCTTTCCCTTTTTCGATCTCTCGATTTTGACTCTTCATTTATTTCAGTTAGAAGCATTTCCTTGATAATAGCTTAAATCAGACAGACCTATACGGTGTCGCATCCCCATCCTGCATCGAAAATATGTTTTTCCTTCTTCATCCACGCTTTTCCTCTTCCTCAATGCCCACGATGTAAACGTCATAATCCTCTTCCTAATTATTTTTATACCCTTATATGATACTGTAAACCTGATGGGTATGAGCCTGCGAACGACCTTTTAAAACTGGGGGGGGGGGGAGGGTTCTCGAATATTTCTTGTATTTCACAGGGATTCGACCTTGTTTCCGACTCGAAGTACATTATCCCTTTAACAGTAGCCAGTTAAACATGCATTATTGTAGATGAATAGAATTATACATTACTTTACACTCACATTGTTCGTTAATGTTGAAGTCATTTTCAGTTAGAATATACACGCGTATATCAATACATAATTTGATTTGAAAATCATGAAACAAAGTAAATGAATATCATCACTAATTATATTTCATTCATATATACGACTGTAAATTCATTGCATATATATATATATATATATATAATATATAAAACACTCTACCACTACCAACACTCAGAATGATTATGTAGGCCTACATCATGTTAGTCCAAATGCACCAATATAGAGAGATGTACATGTAGAATCCGAGTGCTGCACTCGATGTATCCATGGGCCCTATACCACATAATTATAAATGGAACAGCTGAACAAAGGTTTAAAAAGAGCGAGATGGGAAGGTGAAATGATTTGAAGGGGAAGGTATAGAGAGAGAACTGGGTAGGGGACATGGGGAAATGCTTAGAATAAAGAGAGGTGGAAGGAAGAGTGTGTGGAGAAGCGACAAGGAGAAAGAGGAGGATAGGGTGAAGGTGATAGAGAAAGGAGAGTCAGGGAAGGGGAGAGAAAGAGAGAGAGAGAGACAGACAGACAGACAGACAGAGAAAGAGAGAGAGGGGGGCGGAATGGTGGATGGAGCATAAAAAGGGAAAAGAATAGGGAGACGGGGAGAGGGTCAAAGAGGGAAATATAGGCTAAGGAAAAAGAAGAAGATGGGTGTTGAAAGAGGAAGAAAAGTACAGAAGAGCATTGATGTAAACATTGAGCATAGGCGGAAACACCCCCGCCCCCCCCCCCCCCGTCTGCCATGGGAGGGGGTGCTTTTGTCTTTCCTGAGTTTTATCGAATAAGCTAAAAGAAAATTGATGAATGATGATATCAATAAAGGAGAGGGAGAGAGTGAGAGAGTGAGAGTGAGGGAGAAAGAGAGACGTGACGAGCTACTGGATAATACTATACTCGAAATGAGAAGACGATTGACCGTAATTATTCTTGGGGACTGCAGCCCTAGTTCTGCCCCCCCCCCCCCCCCCACCCTCGTCTTGCCTCATACGCCTATGTGACCGTGCGAAGAATGAAGTGCCTCAATGTTTGTAGAGCTTGCATGTTTCAGGTCGTGTGCTAGTGTCAAATATGTTATTCTAATCTCCAGGCAGCCTATGCTGCTATATTCGTACAGGAGTAAAGTTGTTTTGGTTTGCTTTTGAAAGTTGATAGCGTAGAGGTCAAGTGAAAAGACTCTTTGTGGATCTGTGGATATTTTCTTTTCCCATCTTCTATTAAGATGATTAACACAATTTTCTTTAAACTTCAAAAAGTGTTTCGATTCTTTAAAAGGCAAAGGAGTTGATTGTTTACTTTCTTGTATCGGGGTTTAATCATTTCCATCCACTGAAGTGCTTCATATTACATCAACATTTACATCAGCTAAATTGATGTTTTGTCTTGTTGATGCTTATCATCCATTGTTTTTAGAATTCGCTAGGATTGTATTTCACAAATACATAATGTGGGATTTCCTGAAAAGAAAATGTACACTCTTGTCTGACTAGAAATGATAGATAAGTTTCTACACTTATCATCTACACTTATCATGTCCAGGTACATCATCAGCGATAAATAACTTTAATAAGGGAAAATGCAATTCTAATATGTCATTCACCTTAGTGTTGATCAGCAATTATCCATTGCTTTATTTGATGAACTACTGCTTGAATATGATGTGATGATTGGGACAAAATGTTCGTAGATAAGATGGATCAAGTGTGATCTATGAACCATACATGAAGATTACCTAATCACAGTAGTAGATGAGCATAATTTTCTTTGAAAGTGACGAGAGTATAACAGGCCATGTACTCGTTAAAGGCCCAAAGGATGCTTTAAGAGGTCAAAAGGTCAATCAGAGGTTTCCTATAAGTTCATATCTACATACGACGCTTCTCTCATAATGTGTTTGGCGGTTTATTAAATTAATGTGTTTGGCGGTTTATTAAATTAAAGGCTTATTCTGTCACGGAATCTGGTTCCATGAAAGGCCTCAATTGGATGTTAATTAATGTAATCTTAGCAGCATAATGGGATTACACTTTGTAGAATGTTTCCACATGAAGCAATTTTCAGTATCCCCACAGTGGAACGAAAGATGAAACAAGTATTTCAGAGCAAAGTTTTGTTTCAGATGTTTACACATGAAATTATAAGATCCACGAGGTGAATGTATAAGAGATGCAATTTCTAAAGAAGTCTAATTTCCACCTTCTATGATGTGATGTAAGTTGGTATTGGTGAGTGAATGTTGATGACCCGTTAGAATTACATCCCATCCGATCCTCAGGCCAGAGATGGATTAGTTTCCTCTCGGTCTGTCCCTCGATAATTCTTCCTTTTATCATGGAGTCTATTTATCACTTGGTCGAGGACATGAACTTTCAGCACTATCTCAAGGATGATTTAAGATTAAAAATAAGAAGGACTCCAAGAACAAAACCAAGAAGGAAACATAAACGATTAACCTACATCATTATAGAACATAATGTGAAATGTTGGTGCTGTCTGTGGTTATAAGTAGGCCTAAACTGAATACTGATTTTGATTATACATATATATGTTATCAGAGTATGTTTGTAATCGTGTGTGTACTGAGTGAGTGTATGTATGTTTGTTTGTTAGTCTTCATTAGATGTTGAGAGTCTGGGATGTATGCATGAGGTAGGGGTGAGAGCGCGGAGAGTTATGTGATGTGTCAGGCCTTGTACACAACCCCGTCAATGACCATATTAGGAGTGCAGTGCTCTGCCAGTCTCCAAGCACAGTCTCTCAATGGCCTCAACGTTAGACCTTCATCTCACAGAGTCCTCCTCCTCCTCCTCTTGTTGGAAAGATGAGGCTCGCTACGAAAAGGTTGCCAACACCAATGCCCAGTTTCCTCCTCTTAGTTCATGTAGACGCCATTCATCAAGCTATCATCTTTCCTTTCAAAAGCATCTACAACCTTTAAACACTCCTCTTGAGCTATTTAACAACTGTACTGTGTAATCCTACACAACCTTCCACCAATCACATCGTCCGATAGAAACTCTGACTATACAACGACAAATCTGATTTGTCAGGGGGGCGCGAAGGTTAATTAGATCTCACTACGATAGTCGGCATAAACTTCGTATGCTGAAGTTGGCGGATAAAATTCCTGGGACGCCTATGTAGCCCCCCAACGAAGACTCAGTCCCACTACTTTTCATTGGAAAGCATCGCGGCCTTTTCTCGTTTTCCAGCTTTGGAACGTATTCTACGAGTGTCTCTGGCGGATATCATTTTGACTGGGACTTAAACCTTAGGGGTATATTTTATTTATACTCCTTGTGTGTACGGTGTATCTGGATCTTCATCTTGAATTTCATCTGGATTGGGTTTATTCTATCCAGAAATAAACCCACCTTGCTGCTCTTTGTAGCCCTTCTACCATCTGAATTTATTTTTTTCTGTAAGTCACTCTACTTTTTAATCATCATTAGATAATTATTTTGAATGTATAATTTTGTAGCCAGGACTGTAATGCAAAATGCTGTAACATTTCGTAATGTTTATTATATCTCAAGAAGCAGATGATTTGCATAATTTTCTTAAATTATTTGGTATTTTACGTCCTTCGGGCGATTTGAGGTTGTGTTCATATATAATTATTTTCGACAGAGATATTTTTTTCGACAGAGATATTTTTTACGGCCCTTGTTTGTTGCCTCAATAACCTATTAGCGCATCGACACATGAGTGCATGAGATAGCATGGGTGGACACGCTAAAATGAAATCAACCGTACACACCTACTTGTACTTTCACATCATCAGTAGGCTAAAGCTGTTTACATTAACCTATTCATTACCTTGCTCACAATATTCAGCTTTTTATCCTGATACGTCTTCATGATTATTAGTGATACTGATATCAAATCTGGGTAATCTGAGCTTACGTTTCATTTGATCAATGTTTTGTCTATAGTCTACGTAATGTTTGTAGTTTGGTGTGATTAGTTATTCTTCTTTTCTCCTGATTAGAATAGAAAGAATATGAAACTTAAATTAATTTTCTTATGCCAACTAATAAGAAATTCCGTATTTTCGACGATTTGATAGATTAGACAGCAAATTATTGTAGACTAGACCAATAAGATATCAAATGAATTATTTTGATAAGTTGTGCGAGGGTCAAAATAATTTTCATTCGTAGATGATGGTGTTCATATAATGTAGTTTAGCTATAATTATTTATCCTTTCATATCGAGGGGTTTTATCCCATGACCTGGGGTCTTAGATTGCACTCCAAACCCCGGAAGTAATTACACAACACATGTATAAATTCTCAAGGAATCACAGAGGTCAATATTTCAGCCATCGCGTTCATGAATACTGGATTCGTCTAGCGCCATCTGTGGAGCATCATATGCCATTTGGCATGAGTTAGAGTTGGATCACGGAGTTGGATCTTTCTTCATTCTGTCACTGTACTCTGATCTTTGTATATCTTCATTTTTGGCCCTTTGTTTGTTTGTATGTCTGTTTGTCTCCCTGTCTGTCTGTATGACTGTCTGTCTACCTGTATTTTATATATTTATCTCTCATCCTCCCCACCCCCCTCTCTCCTCTTTCTCCTCTTTCTGTTCATCTTGTGGAGACTGTACTGCTTGAATTTTCAATTTAGAGTTTCATTGTTTTTCTATAATCCCTGTCAACTCTCTTCTCCGCCTTTTTCTTCCAATTATGTTCATTTGCACATCCAGAGGTTCCTTCTATTTCATCTTCAAATTTACGTCATTTTATAATTCAATTTGAAGTAATGTACTGGCTGTTATCCTCCATTCAGAAGTTTGTTGATTTTTTTTTATTTGAGATGGGTACCATAATCTAAACATTTCCTTCTGTTTTTAATGAAGCCCTAATTGATCAAAATGGAATTGATAATATTGAATATAATTTCAGGCAACTTACTAATTCATGGAATTATCTTTAATCAAGTACATTTGTTTCTTATTCAGATTTAAATCTTATTTGAATTACAGCAAAATATAGTTATTTTTTGCATAATACACGCCCGTTTTGATATCAATGTTCAAATACAAGCTCCCAATCCGGGTTTTTCCATGTTGGTTAATACCCTGTAATTATTTTTCCCCATCTCCTTATTACGAATAATATTGATGACTTAATATGTTCAGTTAATTATTTTTCTCTTTTTAGTGTGAAGTTTAGTGTGAGGCATATGCGAGATAGCTGGGAGTATCTTGGAGACCATGTCGTTTTTCACGCCCCCCCCCCCCTTCCAAAACAAAAGAAAATAATAATAATTAGAAAATAATAGAAAAAGTAAAAAGTAAATAAATAAATCTCATCTCTCTTCTCTCTCTCTCTCTCTCTCACTCCCTCCGTATTCCGATTGGGAAGCAAGTGGAAAGTACCCTTGTGCCCCATCATGACCATGTGACTTTCTTTAAAAAAAAATTATTCATATGTTTTATATGTACAGGTTAATCAGAACAATAATCAATGAGAACAAGAGAAAAAGAAAAAAAAACTATCAAAGTATCAACGTGTAGCTAGATATCAATGCAAATAAAGCAAGTAGAGCTGCTTAATTTGTAAACAAATTTTTAGGCGTTACTCCCAGTGTTAAAGATCGTATGCTCGATCTGTAATGAAAATCACAAGTCAGAAAAAATTGCAACCAGCGGGATTCGAACCTGTCATCTACTGCTTGCCGGGCAGCCCGGCAAGCAGTAGATGACAGCAGTAGATGACAGGTTCGAATCCCGCTGGTTCCAATTTTTTCTGACTTGTGATTTTCATTACAGATCGAGCATACGATCTCTAACACTGGGAGTAACGCCTAAAAAAATTTGTTTACAAATTAAAATTCCTCCCATTAAGCTTCTTAGTTTGGTCTTCAAGATTTTTGAGATGTACTCGAAAATAAATATATATATACACAATTGTAAGGAAACAGCTTTGCCAACCCTCGTGGAAATAAATAAATACAAGGTGAAAGGAAATGAGAGAATAATGGTTGCGTAACAAAGTTCCCCAGAGCTGTCCTCCCTTTTTGAATTCTTTTTTGAAATCGAACCCGGGTCGTTGGCTTAGAACGCCAATGACTTAACCACTAGACCACGGAGACGGGTCAGTGGTTTCGGCGACACCAGATGCAATTGACCGACAGATTGACAAATATTCTACCTTATTAATTAATTCCTTTGTCGGGGGCAGGTGAGTTAATTAATTAATTAATTAATAAGGTTGAGGCATTGGCGTTCTAAGCCAACGACCCGGGTTCGATTCCCGGCGGAGACATTTTTTAACCTTTGCAAAAATTTCAAAAAGGGAGGACAGCTCTGGGGAACTTTGATTTAAGTTACGCAACCATTATTCTCTAATTTCCTTTCACATTAGACATTTGTTTGTTTCGAAATAGAGCCCAAACACAATTCATTTTCTTTTAATTTTGGCATTAGTTACTAGAAGATCTGAAATATCTTCATCAAATCCTAGGTGTAATGTCCCGTGACTATTTCGTCAATAATAATTATGAATTATTATATTAGCGCAACCAAAAGAGGGGTGCACACCTCCCCACTACATGTAATAATGCACGTTTTCTTGGGCTACCCCCTCTCCGACATGAAATAAAAAATGATTAGACTCATGCCTTTTTTAAATATTAAAAATGCTTATGAGAGGGGCTAAAGTGTTATGGACAGCAAGAAGAAAAGAAAACAAACAAACACCGAGTGGAATGAATTTGAATATTTCTAAGATTAAAAAAAATCTTTCTTACATATTGTACAGAAGATCAATAAACAGTTAATTTTTCTCGCGATTATGGCAAAATTTTAAATTTTAACTTTAAAACAGATTAATGCAAATTTCCACCACAAACACCGAATGGAATTAATTTGAATATTCTAAGAATTTTTTAAAAATCTTTCTTACATATTGTACAGAAGATGAATAAACAGTTAACTATTTTCGCGATTATGGCAAAATTTTAAATTTTAACTTTAAATAGATTAATGCAAATTTCCACCACTTTCAATATTACTTGAAATGGTTTAATATATACCTCCGATATAGATGGATGTCAATTGATATAGGCGTATATATTGAAGATTTTTTTCAGGAGTTCGTTCGTTTTCAAGACTATATTTCGATCAAGGTGTCCATTTCTAGAGAATATAATAACATTCCTATATAGACTAGAATGAACTTTTGTTGATAATATTGAATATTCCCTGGCTTGTAGAACAATAATTTACGTAAACAGGTTAGAATAAATGGCAAAGAGGTTATCCATGGCAGTGTTTTTTTTTTTTTTTTTTTTTGCGGGGGGGGGGGGGGGTACTTAAAGACAAATTTACACTTTTACTTTGAAAGTGTCAAACTTTGTGCTAGCTCGCTTCACTCCCATTCAGAGTCTAAAACCCTGAATATTCATATCCGGGCAAGAGACATCAGTCCCGCTCCCGGTAAAATTGTGGCCATAATTATGCCTTTGATTGTGAGCCCTGTGAATAAATTTAATTAATTAGAATTAATTATCATGTTTGAGTCTCTTTACATTTGACAGGCTACCAATGAATGTAATTGTTTAGAGTATATGTCCTTTGTATGATCATAATAAATTTCCCCCAATTTTCTCATGACTTTTAAACATGTGATATCTCGAAAATACAGGCATTCCAGTGAAAGCTAGAACATATTTTTTCATGTTTGCACTTTGTGGGTTGTCCTGACTTTGCCTTCACAGTCATACCTTTAGTGGCGCTGCAATGGGGCACGGTGGGGGCATGTGCGCCTCCCCATATAATAGCCGAAAAATGAAAGGGAAAAGGGGGAAAACAGAGAAGTAAGACAGGTAGAATGGAAAGGGAAATAGTAAAGCGAATACGACCTCTAACTCGATGGCTTTCTTCTCTCACATTGCATCCACCTCAGCCCGGTGCCGCCCCCTCCCCATGACACCAGTGACCGACATTTAAATCAATTTCATTCAAGACACTAGTGATCGTTAAGTTGCTCACACAATTATTAATGGACCGAAATAAACGATGATTATACACTTCAGTATAAGACTATAGAGGCTTCAGGAATCATTCCTGTCGTACTGGACTAACCTTTATACATACTTAAAATCGAGATTCAGTGGCGGATCCAGGGGTACTGCCCCGGAAAAACATAAAAATTGAGACTGTGCTCCCAATTGTGCACCCCCTCCCCCCACAGCCATTGTAGACCCGAAAATGAGACATCCTACTTTTTGGTCTTTTTCTTCTTCTTCTTCCTTTTTTTTTCTTGGGGGATGGACCTAAAGAAATGTGATGATCTCTTTTTTTTCCCCCTTCTTTTCTTTTGTTTCCCTTGTTTGTTTGTTTGTCAGATAATTTTATTAGGACTTCTGCCCCCCCCCCCCCCCCCCCCCCCTCCGCCCGCCAGAGAATCCCGGATCCTCCATTGAGACTTATACTGATTTCTGATTTGAAGTACATTCTTTCTTAATATTTCTGGATAAGATGGTAACATTGATGAAACTAATCATAGTTCATTACCCAGCTATGTTATTGACTTCCTAGCATCCCAGTGTGTGTAAAGTTTGCTACTTCCGACGCTTTTCACACATAAAATAATATCACAAACAGTAGCCGCAAGAAAACATATTCCGACGGTTAGTCAGTGGTCAAATAGTATCCCCTTCTCTTGAACGCCCACGATAAAAAAATACTATCAACCTTGCTTCGATCGTGCATGACCGCAAGTTTGTACAATAGACTTATGCATTATTCACGAAAAACACAATGCTCCGCCCAAATATGGGATCTAACCTGCAAATGCTTGTTTTTGATAGGCTCTCGGGTACCGAGTACGAGGAAGCGCCATGAGTACTAATGAACCAGCAGACGATGGATCGGCACAGAGGTACGATTTGGACGAAGAGGAGGAGATGCCGCTCGCAGAGAGAGATTTAGCAGACGACGCTCCCTGGAAAAGAATCCAGCAAAACACCTTTACAAGATGGTGCAACGAGCATCTAAAGGTGGCCCAGAAGCATATCAGCAGCTTGGAAACGGATCTTAGTGATGGCCTGAGGCTTATTGCTCTGATTGAAGTGCTGTCTCAGAAGAGGATTTCCAAATTCAACAAGAGGCCAACTTTCAGGTCTATGAAATTGGAAAATGTCTCCATTGCCATCAAATTCCTTGAAGACCAGAACATCAAGATTGTCAGTATTGGTAAGTGACTCAAATTTGGTATAATTGTAATTTATTTATAACGTTTATTATATCTGTAAAATAGCTAGGAATATGTTTACATGAAAGGAAATCATGCGACGCACACACTTCTATACCACCTGTTAGATCGGAGGTGTTGTAGCGTGCGATGCGGGGAGTTCCCCGTGAGTGAACGCTTTGCAAGTCGATACGGGCAAGGAATACATGTACAATTTCTAAATTATATGCACTGAGCTTGTCATGCTTGTTCAACTCAACCAATCCAACGTAGATTTTAAGAGTCAAACATGAAGCTTATAAGTTTCTCCTTGTCATAAATTCATTGTATGAATGGATATTAGATACCCACAAAGACTTTCAGTTTGTAACCACAATGGGAAGGTTGTCTGTTACAAATAAAATACATACAAGGAAATTGAATACGGTACACAGATATACTGCATGCACTTCATACAGTACACACACACACAGCAGCTCCGATCAATGAGTTGAGACTTGTATTGGATTAGTGTATACTTCCATTGCTGTTATTGCCTATTTCAGGCTATTGCAATCAAGATTGCTCTATCATATGAATCATACAGGTGTCAGTGGCAGCTGGTTTCTTTCATAGTATGAGAATATATATCACATGCATAGCAATAGGATTTAGCTATGCAGGCCTATATTGGCTATACAGACTTTCACTACATGCAGTCATAATAGTTTATTCTGAAACTAAAAGAAATAATCTCAATAAGGATTGTTTGTTAGTGATCCACGTACACCCAAGCATGTCACGTCTGCATTCATTCCACTTTCCAGATATTTTTTTAATTTTATAACTGCAAAAAGGGATGTTAGTTGCTGTATATAGGTCTAGGTGGGTGTGTCTTCCCCTCCCTCAAAATATATATTATTGGTAAATCTGTTTATTGTCAGTGAATATTTAAAATAGGAGGATCCTTTGTTCTACTTGCAAATGGCAGTTATCGGAGTGTAAACTTGTCACTTAATCTTATCCAACATAGCCCCCATCACCCACAACCTCTTTTCCATTCAAAATGTTTAAGCATAACATTGCAAAGCTCCTTTCTTCAAAGCTTTGTAATGATATTTAAATGGAGGTGAATTAATTATTTCTGGTGGCCAAACTAGACATTTCACCCAGGTCATGATTTATGCCTTATTCATGTATTTATTCTTGTTGAAATAGGGTGTTGTATGTTTTGTATCATTAGCCTTGCCATGCTTGTACTACCATTCTACATGGTATTTATTATTACACATTTGAACAAAAAAACCTCCTGGTTACATACATTCCATGGTGAATCTCCTTCTGAGGTATGCAGTAACAAGCTCCTTTATTTATCTGGCCTTCCAACTGGTTGTGAGAAAAATAAACCTTTTTAGCTTTTCTTCCCTATTTACTAGCAAGACCACCTGTGAATGAATGGAATGCGTACAATGAAGGCTTGATCTACAAATACTAGATTCTTCGCACAAAGACCCATGGTCAACAGGCTGTCTTTTATTGACCTACAGATTTCTTATAATTGTCTACCTCTCAATGACGCACATGGACTTATTCACAGAAGTTCTATGGCTTTTTCTGTATGCAAGAGTTGTAGACTGAACGAGTAATTTCTTTTATTGTGCATTTGTAAAGATTAGCTCAATTCTTGTTCCACTTAAAGGAGAATTAACCCCTGAGTACAAATTTACTTATATTGAAAGGTGTAATATATTCCTACTTATTGGCCTAAATCATTTTCTAATAAGATATTAGAAAAGGGTATAAAAGGGTATATTCCAACACCCGGTATCGTCTCCTACTCATTTACATGGGGGCTGCCATTTTCTTGCTGATTTGGATTTGTACATGAACCATTGAGAAATGTTCCGGTCAGGAAGATATTTTGAATCCAAGACCTAAATTGATTTTCTTCATTACCTAAAATCCCATATGTGACGAAAAATATAAAGTGGGTGTTTACATGATTTATAAAAATTAAATCTTTATAATGATACTTTTAAATTGTCTGGTTTTGCTTAACAAAAATCTGTTTTCTTGGGTTTGCCAAACAGAGCAGAACATAATATATGCAGCATACATTCTGACTTTTCAAGTCCCATTATCCGAAAGCAGGTGAATGCATAGTTTGCCGCTATAGATGTTCAGGGAAGAAGCGTCCATAAAATTTGAATTAATTTGCTCCGTCCATTGCGTCACAGTATGTAGAAAATAGATTTATATTAAGCGAATATCGATTTTCAACAGAAATATATAAGGAAATCTTCAGTTTAAAAATAAATTGACATATCTATTCTATATTTTTTATCTCAAATGGGTTTTTAATTTTGAAAAAGGCAATTGGGCATTTGGATTAAGAAAATCTTCTTGTACACATAAAAAAATGGCAGCCCCCATGTATTGCTAGCAGACGATACATATTGCTAGCAGATGATAAATTTTGCTCAGAAAATCTTGATTCGTATCGATCTCGTATATTTTGACGCGAAGCCATATAGTCTAACAAGTAGGAATAAATAACACCTTTGAACACTATCGTCTTTATTGTTTGAGGTTAATTCTCCTTTAATTCCTGATTTTAGTATGTTTTGAATGAGGTCACATTGATATATGAAGAGCAACATTACAGTGATTAATGAGATGTATTTTATTGTGCTTGTTTCAAGTACTAATGATAATAATAATTCTGGATTTATATAGGGCCTAATACATTTATGATGTCCCTAAGCACTTTACAGACATATTAATTACTACCCAGGTCATCGCATTCATGCCTAGTATCATGTTTTATCCAATATTATACAACACCTGAGTAGATCCTTGTAATTTGATTGGAGAATAATAGGTCACATGTTATTAAATATTTGTTCCATTCCATGGTTTAGCGCTAGCTAGCGTGCATTTTTGTTCCATACGATTTTTTCCATTCAACGCCTCAACCTTTTCAGTGTAATGCGCGGCTGCGATACAGCGCACGTAATGATACTACCGGACTTTGCCCATAGATCTATGTGTTATTTTACGCTCGCGAGCGACCGGCCCAGCGCCGTAATGATACTACTGGACAATTGTATATATATATTTATTTTATTGTACAAATAACAAGGATAATAATAATAATAATAATAACTAGAATTTAATTCGTCATGAGGACGAATTAGGTGGTCTGTCCTTCAATTTGTACGATCATGATTGTAATCAGGATGATCATAATAATGGGGAAATACTAAACTGAAGATAGGATGTCAAGAATGCCATGAATGGAGGTCCTTCTTGGGGACGGGAATGTAGCAAAATGTGTAACGGTCATTGTAAAATGATTATGGTGATGATGATAATGGTGATTATGATGATTATAATGATATATGATGGCGATGATATAATAGCGATGATGATCATGACGGTGATGATAATAATGATGATGATACAGGATACTTGGCAGATTAACCCCTTAGCTCTAATACAGGACAGGAAATCACAATTTCCATAGGGTTGTACACAAAACTACTGCACACTACTTTCTAATAGACATAATACGGGAAAATAAGCCAGTTTATTACATGATTTGTGATTTTTTATGTTATACTAGTCGAAGAGGATGGTAAAATGACAGGCAAAAAGAAGCAAAAAAAAAAAAAAAATCGGCCCCGGGGATCGAACCAGGTACCTTGACCATGGTAGTCATGTGCTTTACCGATAGACCAGAATATTTCCCATAGAGATAACACGTAAACGAAAACGGGATTCTCAAATCACATTTTGTACTGAAAAATTGGGCATGATCCCGACATCTGATCAAAAATTGGAGACCACACTTGTAAAAGCTTATAGTCTCAGCTACAACATATTAAAATCTGGAAGAAAATAGACCAAAAATAACTGAGATACTGCTCAGAGAACGATGTCATGTAGATTCATGATTCGAAAAAAAGTCATCTTCCATAGACATAACACGCAAATAGGGAAAATTCTGACATGGCGTCTTTAATTGAAAATTTCACTGTGATGACGTCATCAAAATGAAAAATGGTGCCCACTAGTTTTGTAGGAAATTGCCTCAGCTATGACATATCAAAATCTGGGCGAAAAAAGACCAATAATTACGAATCTAGAGCCAAATTTGCATAAATGTGATGACGTCAAAACATGAAAAATGGAAATTTGGATTTCTGGTGCCATTTTGATGACGTCATAATGTTTATAAGGGTCAAATGATACATGAAATCATATCTATGATTCATACCCTACCTGATGATGACAAAAAATTGGGGGATTTATGGACTATTTAAAGAGCTAGAGTTAATTTTGTAGAGGCATGTTTTTGCACGTTTTACGTTATTTTCGCCATAGATGCGCGCACGGATTTTGAAGTTTGACGCGCCCGTACGACCTTATTATTGATTGAAATTGATTCCAAGTTGATGGAAATGATGAAGAAAAGTGTCAAGATTGCAAATCAATCGAAAAAACAGTGTTTTAACGTTATTTACGACTTGCGCGCGCGTAAAACGCGCGCGCGGACACTTACGCACGGACATTTTTGAAATGCTCAAAATGACCTGAAACGTGTGCAGACTTGATCCTACGTGATTTTGAGCATTTTTAAATTTTGACGCGCGCGTACGCGCACGTCCTGACCTCTAGATGACCTGTGAGGACATTGCTTGATGACTCGTCATTTGAAGTTTATGTGATGTGAATATAGTTTATTTTTGATGATCGATTATGAAGATATAATCGATCTTGTAAATTTACAAAATGGCGTCTTGATGACGTCACGATGACATGATGACCTCCAAAAGCTTAATGGATCATGTCCATGATTGACCTCATACATGACATGAAACTCGATGATATTGACCTGGCCGATTTTGAGATATGGTGGCCACAAGAATTTGTTATAAAAAGAAAGAAATAAAAAGAAGAAAAATCTTGACAAAATTAAAAGGTGATCTGTCGATACCGACAGACCACCTAATAATACACACTTATATAGGATCTACTCAGATGTTGTATAAAACAAATAATGAATTTTTTTCATTCGTGCAATGGAAAGAATATTTTCATTCGTTGAAAGATGGAATCTGTTCCATTCAATTCGGCTTCGCCTCATTGAATGGAACATTCCATCTTTCAACTCATGAAAATATTCTTTCCATTGCACTCATAAACATTCATTATTTGTCCAATACTATTCATTGCTTATACACTTCTACTGTTCTCTTGTTAAAATGATACCCTTGATTTATAAAATGGTATTCCATTCATAGTGACAAAGCAATCTTCATTATCTCAAGAAATATAAAGTGAAAGATATAACACTCAGTGATTCTTATTGACTTTATGAGGTGTTCCTTCTCAGCTTGTGTAGACAACAGATTTTGTCAAAGACAAACAAAGAGAGAAGAAAGGATGAGTAATGGATCCATGCCATGATAGGGTTGACAGAAATGAGCTTCCGTTCAGCTAGACACACTATAGCTTCTTGTACCAGAGCTGGATTGCAATGAGAATAATAGCTTGAAGGCAGGGAATGGAGGTAGTAAATGAAATAATAACAGTTTATAATGGGCAGTAATTCAATCATCTTTTCATCATAATTAGATTAGGACAAAGAGTAATGAGGATATAAAGATTGCCAAATGAGGAACGGCTTCTTTTTTTTTTAACTTGGGTTGTCAATCAAACCAAGATAATGATGATGATGTTTTTATTTCAACCAAAAGCTTTGGAAATTATTTTTTATACAGTAGGCTATAGTCTACTCTTCTACAAGAGTATGTTTAATGGGGTATTAGAAGCAGATGGTCCTTTTTTGCCATTAGTACTTAGATTTATTTTGAAACTGATGTATTCAAAGACTCTGAATCTCTGTGTAATATTGTTTTGTCCATGTGGTCTCTTTTATAAAAAAAATTCTGATGTAGCATTGAGATTTCAAAGCCAAAAACTGCTCAAAGCCCTGCAGTGATGACTATATTTTCCTCATTTTTTCCTGAGCTGAATTGCTCTCTGCTCTTGTGTATTATGTCCACTGCCTAAAAATGTTTGAATTTCACAAAATGGGGAAATAAAGCCTAAAATGATTTTCACTTTTATAGCATGAACATCATAAAATGTTAGTTCTGTAATCAAAACCAGCTATATGAACTCTGTACCTACATCAGTAGACTGCTGTGTGTACAGCCTAGTTTTCATTCTTTGGTGCCATTACTCAAAAGCAGATGCTCACTGAGCTATTAATAAATCCAAGAATTAGTTTGTCAGAGTGAATTTCATTGGAGAGAGAATTGAAGGATAAGAAATTAAACACATCCATGTCTAGTAGAAGAGCTCCGGATATTACTACTTTCCTGTGTTGTAGATGGGACTGTCATTGGTGACCCTCACTCAGAATGTCTGAGGTTTACATTATCATGCTTCAACAAAGCTATTAAAATTACAATTCAGATTACTAAACATGCTGAAGTTAGTGATATTATGATAATGTTGATGATGTTGGAGCCCCTTGAGCACCATTCATGGTGGATATGAGCGCTATATAAATATCTAATATTATTATTATTAAGAATAAGAATAATAGTAGTAGTAGTAATAATAGTAATAATAATAATAATAATGATAATAATGATAATAATGATAATAATAATAATAATAATTACTCTTATTCCGTCGTTAAGGGAAATCCTTTTATCTCAGCCTATTATCATTCGCCTTAACGCATGGTCGCTTTCCCTGTAACATCGAATTTCTATTGTGACGGAATAAACGGCATTGTTAGGATTCGCAGATAAGCGTATAATGATAATGAAAATGATAATGATAATATTAATTCATAATGA
This sequence comes from Heliocidaris erythrogramma, assembly GCA_025617745.1. Taxonomy (NCBI): domain Eukaryota; kingdom Metazoa; phylum Echinodermata; class Echinoidea; order Camarodonta; family Echinometridae; genus Heliocidaris; species Heliocidaris erythrogramma. The sequence goes on from CM046853.1 coordinate 1,244,783, forward strand.
TAATAATACAGTAATGATAATATAAAGGAAAAATATGACGATAATAATGATTCATAATGATAATACAGTAATGATAATAGAAAGGAGAAAACTATTTTTAATAATAATAGAAATGCCTTCAAGATATTTTTTTTTATTGTCTATTGGTTCGATGTTTGTAAGTCTAGACTACCTTTATTTTACAATGTGGACACTGTTATTGCTCTGTAAGAAAATATATATTGTTGTATAGGGTTTATTTCTTTCCTCTTCTTTTATATCATTCTTTTTTAAATTTCTTTTTTGTTTGTACCCTTTTTCCTTTCTTGAATATTCTCAAATGACTTTGAGGGTATTTTAATTAAGCTTCTGACACTTTTTCTGAATGCATTGCATCACTTGGCAAAAACAAGAGGATTCAGGAAATGCAATTTAATCACCAATCTAATTAGGTCAAGTACTTCAACTTTTGTTCCCATGTGTCGGTATTTACCACAAAATAACAATCAAAATGTGAGTGGGGTTAGGTTCAAAGCTTGTCATATTGAATAACAATCCTTTTTTGTTATTCATTGTGGGGGTTTGGGGTTTTTTGTTTTGTTTTATATGCACTGAAGAAAATGAGAAAGTTCCAATTGCTTAATGTACACATAAACAATATGCACTTTTTTATCATTTAGTCATAGCTCCCATGATAAGTGGAATATTACTGTGAAATCAGGACAAGTCCCGTTCCTGTTAGGTTGAATACATGGTTAGCTAGCGACATAACAGGAAGTTTTTATGACTTTAAATTCCTCCCCCTCAGCCCAGACGTAGTGGTCACGCTTTTTGATTGTGAGTCCTTTGAACAGTATAACTTAGTATGACGATAATCATTCACAGGTGGGTAGGGGGTCTTTAAATTTGTTTGTTCCTGCTATGCTGTGTCACTTTAATCATATGTCAAAAAAACATCATCAAGATCATTGCTATAACTAGGAAAAAATACTATCAAGGCGTCAAGGGGCATGCATGGTACATGCCTTCTTTGTTTTTAAAGCGACAGTAAATTGAAGCTACTAATGGCACCATCTTTCAACAGGATTTGATAAGTGTCTGTGCCTCTAATTTTCCCATCATGCCCCATTCTAGTTTTGTAGAAGCTTGGAATGTATCTGTAGGTAATTTTCCACATGTGCAACATCAAAAATAATAGTTTGAAATATAAAATGTGCCTGTTTTCCAAACAGCTGTTTGTCGAAATTCAAAATAAAATGCAATTAATTTTCAAATTATAATCTCAATTTAGCAGTTTCTGTTAGGTGGCGCTGTTCAAGTTTTGCCAGTTTAATGCCATTTTAAATCCATTATAACCTATATTCCTTGATTATCCACCACAAGTATTGTACTCTTGATAGTGTTACTCATGCTACATTAGTGATAGAGTGCAACCATGATGTCTAAACTGAAGAAGGTTGTCAAACAACTATGGTATTATTGTACAGGCAAATCTAAATTAGTTGCTCTACATTTTTCAAACTTGATGATGGGTATAGGGTCTACAGAAATCGTGTGTTTGTACTAAAATCAGTTATATTGAATGGCATAGGCGGATACAGGATTTTGTAGGGGGGCACAAGTTTTTAAAAATTTGACAAGCGAAAAAAGAATAGGGAGTTCCATATCCCATCGACCACCCCATTGCAGTCAAATTATCATTTTCAAATATGCCTATCTCATTTCCAAATAGCATTGTAGTTCTGCGAATTAGATAATAGAATCAACGTTTAGACCGGAAAAAGGAAACAATTCTAATCATTATCCAAACTTTAAGCAAATTGAGTTGTTTGCATAATGAATTACTGTAGAATCCAAAGTCTGTCAATGTTTTATTCACTCATGAATCATGAGTTGTCATTTTCATAGTAATCTTACCATAATATAACATTTAACTCGATGAGATACTGTACAAATTCTAAATTGTATCTATTATTTGTTGAAAAATGCTTATCTGCGTTCTTGAAATTCAAATCAAGAGTAACAAATCAACAAATAAAGTCAAATATCATTAATCACTGTCAGAATCAAAATGGATAATGAATAAAGGAACCACAATCAAATCAAAATGTCAGTTTCTTGAAAGCCAAGTAGTAGCTCTGGAAGGATGAAAGTTTTGGTTCCTAAAAATTGCCAGATATTTGCAATAAACCTGAAATGAAAATACATGAACCGCAATTTTTATAGGAAAACAGTTTGATCCTTGCATCGACTAGTCTCCTCACAAGTCGCTGATTTTTTTCATTGGGAGTGTATTTCAAATTCAATATATATATCTCGTAATAGAATCAACATTTGAAGGTCATATTTCAAATGAAATATAGTGACGTAACCCCTAATATACAGAGAAAAATATTTCTTTGTGATTGTTACACTTTAACACATTTTGTTACAGTTCTCATTAGACAATAATGCCAATGGTCATACAGCAAAATTGTGTTCTGCTTTACATCACAAAATGTGGAATAATGTCTTTGATTTGTGGATGTACTGTTTGACCAAGTAACCTTAACCCCTACCATGCCGTGGGCGGCAAATCCCGCCTAAAAATGTGAGTGTTGAACATTTCGTTTAGGCTCAGAATGGTTTGAAAATTCTTCCTCATACAGAAACATGTGCCTTTAATATTATGTTTATTCCTATGCAATATATCTTTGTCCAGTTTGCTAAAGAAAAAAACTCATTGAAAGTTAATATTCAACTCTTAAATTCATTTTTGACAATTGCTCAAAAATCTGGTGGCATGGAAGGGGTTAAGGTAATACTTAAACAAATATTGAGCTTAGTAGGAATGATATGCCAGTTGAATGAGTAATGAGTAATGAGTCAGAGGTAATAAATATTCTTTAATTTGCTCTAAAATGTCTGTCAGATATCAAGGGGGTGGCAAGATTTCCTGTATAATAAGAAATGTATATTTAGTATGAAATGGAATGCTCTTCCACTTTTTTTACAATTTCCATTGAAAAGTGAGAAGCGGAAGAAAGAAATTTGAAATTGAGAGCAGATTTTATTAGATTAGATTGCAATTTTAGATCAACACCTTAGGCTTGAAATAAGAGACTTGAATTATAAGCACATCAACTGTATTCAAGACTTGCAAGTCTACACACCTTAACTTTCAATATTCTGAAATGGTGGGTTTGGAAAAGCAAAACTAATAAAATTTACCACACCTACTATATATAGACTGTCAAGAATTGTGTTTCCTGATCATGACTGTAAACATATAGCCTGCTCTATTTAATATGGGGTGGGAGTGATGCTGCAAAACAAAGTATTTGGACTGCAATTTTGTGATGGTGATGAAAACTACATGAAGTAACAGACACACTTCCATATTTGCCAAATCAGGAAGCTGCTGATGAACATGTTGCTTGTATTTATAACGTCTTGTCTTTTAAATCAATTGATGGGAAATTTTATGATTTCCATCTTCTCTGATGTAAAGTATTGTCTTTTAGACAATGGATCTGACCTTAAAGAAAGTATTTGAATGAGACCAGTCTGAGAAGGTTTCCCCAACAGTTGTGATGTCATAGGACTTGGAATGCAGGAGGTTGGTTTGGGGTCAGGAGGTCAGACATGTTGATGGGCAGGGTGTCCTCTACCACGTCTAGTCTGATTCTCAAGACTCTCTCTCTCTCCCTCCCTCTTTATGTATGTGAAGTTCAACTCCAAAGTTCTTAATTTCTCATTCATAAGAAGTCCTCACCCCCCCCCCCATGCACCCCCCCCCCAATGCACCCACCCCCCCCCCCCAATGCACCCACCCACCCAACCAATGCACCCACCCACCCAACCAATGCACCCACCCACCCAACCAACAAGTATGTGGAGTTGTTGAGAACATGCTAAAGGACCTATTACAAATGTTAATTGCATGCTCAATGTTGCGAAACATTTGGTGCATGGCAATTGAGCATAATTAATAAAGAGTGTGTACATTATTTAGAGAGATTATTTGATTAGTGCATGGTTTACCACAGAAGCTCAAAGGAAGGATAGTATGTCTGTTTGAATGTTCTGTGTCTAGCCAGAAGTTTACTGAAAGACGGCTTTATCCTTACTAATGCATAGAATAGATCAAAGAAAGATCTTTATTGTCTAGCCCATCATCCAGCCTTGTACGGCTTTGATAAACATAGGTGTTCCAGAGCTACATCAAAGATTATAATACAGGATAGTACTGTGACATGCAGATTGTTTATTTTTTTACTACCATTTCCTCTGTATCTACATTACTGCTTTATAATTGTCATGGGGGAGAGTAATTACCTCTAAACAGTTTGTTTTGTATGATTTCTTAAACATGTAAGAAGACATATTCCTATAAATGGCATACATTGAAGATGGCTAGTGTTAATCAAGATCATGAATTTGGATGAAAATATCTTGCATTCAAGCATATCACCATTCATTTGATTATGATTAATGATTTTTAAGTTGATGCCTAGCAACAATGCTCATTATGTACACAAATATATTGACATTTTATAGGTCAGCCGTAAATAAGGTTTATATCCTTCCTGGCTGCTACCTACCATAGCAAATGTACATTATGTTGTTTATATTTGTTGTAACATTTTTTATACTGTATATTCTATTCAAACTTCTATGTTTTTATTGCTTTGGTGAAATAAATAAACTAAACTAAACATTTGGATCTGTATGATGCAGTTACTAGAGTAGGCATATATGCCTGCATTGTATGAACGTGTTTAACCACACCTCCACAATAGATGTATGGTTCTATATGGAATGTGTAGGTGATATGTCAATATACCGGCTCTCAGTCAATCTTGATTTTATGTAAATGACAGTCTGGTATTAACCTTGACAATGGTGCAGTAGACTTATGCATTCTCAGAATGGCATAAAGAATGTCTGCCATTGTACTACAGAATTAATGATATAGAGGGAAAATCACTTTGTATCATCACTTTGTATCATGACTAAAGGCATCACAGTATACATGGATATTTATGAAGTCAATGAGATGTACAGCAATCGTTTTCAGCTAAGATTGAATGAGCATAATGTAATAAACCTTGGGAGAAGACTAAAGACCAAATGGAGTATTTTGACAACTACTACTGGGGAGGCCAAGGCTCAAATTATATTTGCATAACAAAGCCCATAGTCTGGCTATTGAATGTGTGCGCTTGTGTGTGGACAATGTAGGTTAGATGTAGGATGGATACAATGCATTCTCAATAACTAGATGAATTATAGATTTTGAGTAAAGGCGATACCTGTACTGATCATGATTATCATTGATTTTGTATTATTTTAACGATATCTCTTGTACTCAAGAAGTATTGCCAATATCTATTGCACTGGAGACATGTACAACAAATATATGTTACCAATCTTATGAATAATATACATCTTCTAAGCAATTACAGACTACTAGTAGTACACAACTATTGCAATATATTCACTGTAGATTGATTTATCAGTGCTACATGTACATGTATGAAAAAGAATAGCAAAGAAATACTTAGGCCTCCTTAGATCCAGTTATACACATCATTAATTTATTTGACGTAAACCAAGGAGAAAACGTCGGTTTTTCCCTGGTACAAATACAAGCAGTTTATACCACTGAGGGCTTATGTGGTTTGACATTATTATCTATATTACAAAATACATCGTATTAATTATTATACAGCATGATGTGTGATTTTTACCAGATGGTCATGCAAAGTGACCAGATCCATGTGTACATGTTATAGCTTATAGGTGTTACCAAGGACCTCCTTGGTGTTACAAACATCTGATAATTTAGCTCTCCATAGTAGCCTTGTTATTAAAGTCATTGATGGAAAGGGACATTTTGACAACCCCTTTGGGAGACATGCATGGACTCCGGTTCAGAAGACCTGTCAGATTCAGTCTAGTCAATACTTCATAAAACCAGTGTACTCGCACACTGAGAGGCATACACAGATCATTGTAGTCAGTCATGCCCCGCCCACCCTCCCACACAGGTCAAAGCTGAGGTCAAAATGGCAACGATACCCTAAGGAGTAGAGTAAAGGGCTATCTGTATCAGTATCAGTATCTAGATCAATACTTTTATGTGGAAATAAGACCATTTCAGAGAAATCATTCAAAAGCACATTCAAGTAAAATAGATAAAATCATTAGAAATTATTAAGTGCATGATATACTACATCTGACTTCTGCATTCAATATGCAGTAGGCTTGTTTCAGAATGCCTGGCAATAAAAAAGTCTTATCTTTTAAGTAATTAAGAGTGTGTACTATACTGTGGATTATCTTTTTCCAAAATTGAAGTTGTGGCCTTGTGGGTTCAAATATAGTTTGGCCTTTACTATGCTTTCTTATGAACTTGAGATGGTTCAATGGTACATTCACCACACTCTATCAAAAGACCGTTTGTCACAGTCTTGATTAGATACATGAATGACTAATATTAAACATACTGAATTATTAGATTTCACAGACATCCAGGTGAAGCCTTGGTTTGTGTGGAAAAAAAGCGATGAGTGTAGCGAGGCTGTGTACTAGAGCGATCAATAATTTGAAAGTTTGAATGGTATACATGTACGAAGTCGGATAGAATGAATGAAGTCTCAGCTGTGATAGGCTATCATAACAAACATATTGGTATGTAATGACTAGTCTTTCATACCCCAGTCCTCCTGAGTCCTGAAACCTAATCAAATCAAGGATCCAATCATGTCTTGAACAGATTTAAATGATGCTTCCAATCTTTGGGCTTGATGTCCTTGTTGAAAGTGGAGTGTAGGACTGCATGGATAGTGCATTATAAGGTCATTGTCTGCTATACATTGATTTGATCATTTGACAATATCTATTCAGGCATTCAACCCTGAAACGTCTTTACTTTTTTCTGCTTCATTATATTTTTGTCTTCAAAATATTGTTTCATTTTCTCATTCTGCTGTTTACTTCTTGTTCATTGAATAATTCATTCTGTGCCTATTCTCCTGCTCCCACTTCTAACCCGTATTCCTACCCAATTAACATACCCTCTACTTGTACTCCTACTCCATCCTCCTACTCCATCCTCCTACTAATTCCACTACTTCTGGTTATGCTATTTTCAGTTGGGAGTTTCTTTCCTGAAATTTGATAATAGCTTTTCATGGACACTTTGTTGGTTGGTTGGTTTTATTTTCTGTATGAAAGAAAAATCAGTACATCCACATAAACATACCTGTAAAAGAATATTTTTAAATCCATGGATTACATTTACCACATATCAATCAATAATTTGCTATTATGTTAGCAATACTAGATCATATCTTCTCATGTTGTCTTTCTGAGGGTAGCCTGTTCACCCATCTAGCATGGAAGTGGTGTGAAGAAGGCAAGCACCCCCCCCCCAAAAAAAAAAAAAAAAAGAACAAAAAAAGAACAAAATCAATAAATACAGATTCCCATTACTTAGATCACTTATGACAGGAACACAGTTATATGCAAATTGATCCCAATCCAGTGCTTATAACTGGCATAGGATTAGCACCGTACCGATCAGTTGCAACTTGCAATCAATCGCAACTTTCTTGCAACACCCCATATCTTCTAAGCCAGAGACTAGGTAAAGGATGGATTGGAGTGCAATTTATTCATATAGAAAAATTTTTATCATACAGACACCTGAATACAATATATATTTTTTGTTCTTTTAGACATGCAAGGGTCAATTACATACACTTTCCTGTATATTCATTGAAGTAGAAAATAATTTGTAGGCCTACATGTATTCTTCTTATATTGACCAATATTAATAAGATCGAAGGACCACACGCATTGTTTTAAATGATTGATTGATTTCTTTTAGCTTAACAATCTTTGATATCAATATGAAGGAAATTAAGGAAATATTACAGTTAGTGGAATTCCATTCATGATTTAGTGATCCAGTCTAGGTTTTAGAAATGAATCAAGTTGCTGCAAATATCTTGCATTCCATTTTAAAAATGCAATTCAGAAAATTTAAATTCCAAGGGCATTGTGTCTTCAACTGCAAATATAGCTCCTTTATCATCTGCTCTCTCACAATATAGTAGAATTGGTGTTTTCTATAAATTCTTGTAGATTATTTGTTGCTTTATGCTTAATCAGTAATGTAGATCTGTGATATTATAAGGTAATGGTTGTTCCTCAAAAAAGATGACTTTATGAGAGCATGTAGGAGTAACCGGTCTTTGTACATACTTCATTCAGTCCAAATGACATAAATCATGGAGAAAATCTTAGTTATTTATTTACATCTTACACATTGACTGTGTGGTTACTTGGACAGAGTGAAGTACCTTGTGAGTTGATGGTATATTGTGAAGTGTACTATCCATGTAAACGAGATATTAACTTAAGTGCTTGATCTAAATGACTTCCTTGCCAGCAAACGTTGTCATGTCATAGATGAGTGACTCATCTTCCATCTATCTTCATTCCTTCTGCTTGTGCTGTTGATTCTTCATGAAAATGGGCACTTGAAAATCAAACTTTCTTTCTTGGAGGGCTTTGGATGGTATTTCTCTTTGGCAAGTAGACCCCTTTTATCCCATCAAGCACACAAAAATATAAAGAAAAATGAATGTGCTATGGTATGCTAATATTTTTAAATCGCACCATTAATATATGTAAATATAGGCTTTTCATTCTGTAAAATATATATTTGTATTTTAAATCAAACATTTTTTGGAGAAATTAAACTCTATCACTTGAACTTCAACATGATATTGATAACCATGGAGACAAGCCTGGCATGTAAAAGTAGGATTAATTCAGTAAATGAGCACTGGATAGAGAGTGTCTGTTGCCTGTAAAGTGAGCAGTGTACTTTTGTTACCCTCCATACTCAGAAATGTGGAGGAAGTCTAGGCCTAGGTTGAATTTAGTATCCTTGTGTAGATTATTTCCAGACTATTTCCAGATTAGCATTTACAAGGTAAAGAGATTTAGCTATCATTTTTTTTGTAGTTTAGGTACAAGCGTGGACTCACCAGTAGGGGCCTATGAACTTGAAAGTGAACAAATTTTTTAACGCAGTTGGGTTGTTTTTTACCAATTTTTGTTCTCAAATTCATAGGAACATTATATTTTTTATTTGTCAACACAAATAAAGGACTTGAGACATCATAATGTTTTCTTTGATATGACATGCCATCTTGGCAGTTAATACAATAATTGTATGAGCAAATTGTCTATACTTCAGCTACATGTACCTTTAAGATAATCCTCATTTTTTTTTTTTTTACAAGTGCACATATTCAACTGATTTCTATATCTGTCATTGAATAAAGATTATAATTTCCACACCCGCACCTTGAGGGGAATATTGCTTTCAAAAGATGAATTCATGTGCACGCATTAGCTTTATCCTCTTCAATGGATTAGTACTACAAGCCTGTTATTTAGCTCTGACCTGAGATTCTGTTCTACGAGTACAAGGCTTTCTTGTAAGCATTGTGAACTTGTACTTTGCCCCATGGAACCAGGTACTATTATCATGCTATTCAATCATGATCCACTTTCTGTTCACAATCCTTGCTTCTAAATTCAGATCACTCAGTTTATGAATAGATCATGGTGTCTTTGCTTAAGGACAGGTCGAGTATAGACAATTAGTTTGGTTATACATGTATTCAGGAATCTCTTTGAATATAACTCTCAAGATTTGTAAAGTTTTGGCATGGGGTTATAAAATAGCATTTTAGGAGATTGCATTTGATAAGCTTGTAACATTTCTAGATCATCATCAAGTTGACACAGGAGTAGGCAATAACATATGAAATTATTCTACGGTATTTGTATTACATTTACAGTGTGTGGGTTTGTATAGAGCATTTATGGATTCAAAATACCCCTGGCAGCATTAGGGAACTAGTATAGATAAAAAAAATGAAGTAAGTCATACGTGTTTCACCAGAATAACTGTTTTAGATATTGACATGGAATTATAATCATCAGATTTGGTTGGCAATAATACCAGAGGAATACAAACATTCAAAAGCAATTTTACAATGTAAAAACGTAAATTATCGCAGAGCTTGGTTTGATGTTGAGTTACGATGCAAAATTAGGAAGAAAATTCTCTCTTAAGATGCATTCATCCATATGACCCCATGGTGCTAATCCTGGAACCAATAATAAAAGGTGCTTTTATATCTACATATGAAAGACATGCTCAGATTATCTTAAATACCAAAGAGGGGTAGGGGTCTGCATACAACACCTACCAATTGATCATTCCAGGAAGGTCTTCTTCTTAGTAATACGTAACTCTCTAGCAATATCCAGTTGGAAATGATGCATTAAGGCTCCAAAATCCTTACTATATTTCAAAGCGGCCTAACGTTGTCGACTAAGAAGACCGAATGTTTCTTTAATGAATTATATGTTGAAATTATTATACGTGTATTTCCATGTGCTGTTATGAGTTTAGTCATTCAAAAGACTACTGTGCATGTCGCATTGAAATGAGACAATGTCTCGATCATAAAGAATCATTCAGGGTGCGTGCCTTATTGGTAAGTGGCAGAGTGAGGGTTAAATCACACCAGTCGGAGAGTCATTAGATAGAGAAGTGCTTTCATTTATATGTAATAGATTGCTGAGAGCATCTATAGAGGTTTCCCTTTCGCACGGATGCTGTTCAATTGGAATTGATGAACCACTGACTTGAGCTTCATATCACACAGTCATGCATGGCATACTAGTTTAATCAAGACTTCGGAGTCTACCCCAGTTAACTCTAGTCTAGTCCCATTCATATTGAATTAGGCAATTATAGTGAAGTATCTTATTCAAGAGGTACAGAACACTTGAATGGGTACTCCCTCGTTGCAATGAAGTACATTTATATATACTGTTTCTCAAAAAGCATTATTTTGATATTACTTCAAAAAACTACATTCTAGATGTCCTTCAACTTAAATCTTGAAGGGAAGGACCACATATTGACTGTCAAATTGTTAATTTACTCTTTTATCTTCAATGATTTTGTTCATTTGTCGTCTTTAAGAAGACTTGAAGACATAATTTAATGAAAGAAAGAGTGAGAGCTCCCCTTAAAATTTCCCCAAATGCTATAACGGTTTCCTTTCTCTTTGACTCTACAGACAGTACTGACATTGTTGATGGCAAGTTGAAGCTGATCCTTGGTTTGATATGGCTCCTCATCTTGCATTATTCCATCTCCATGCCGATGTGGGATGATGAAGGTGATATGGGTGCTGACAAGAAGAAGCAGTCACCCAAGGAGAAGCTGCTAGGATGGATCAACGGCAAGGTTCCAGACAAACCAATCAACAACTTCAACAAGGATTGGAACAATGCTCAGGCCATTGGAGCTCTTGTGGATGCTGTTGCTCCTGGTAAATCAGTTCTACCTCTCACAATAGTTTATCCCTCTCCATATCTACTTTTTTTTCAAAGTGCATGTAATCATGATGCAACATTCTCATAAAGCTGTCTGCAGATGTGTATTTTGATACACTGTAAGGGTGTGCTTTTTATAGGAAAGAAAGCATTTTTCCATATTACAAGACCACTTAGAGGATTTTGTCTTTACTTGGGTATATTTGATGTGAAAGATTTATCATGCTTGCAATGTGTTTATTGTTAAGAACTAAAATATTGACAGGCATCAATGAAGTTCATTCTGCCTTTGTTGGAGAGCGGATTTAAGCACAATTTTGTTCATTCTTAAAGGTCTATGCCCTGATTGGGAGGACTGGACTCCTAAGGATGCACTCAAGAATGCAACAGAAGCAATGAAACTGGCTGAAGACTGGCTGGATGTACCTCAGGTATGTAACCTCTTGAAGTACTCTTCACCTCACAGAACAGTCCCACAGATTGACTTGCATTTATAATTAATATTGACTATCCACCTTTACACTATACCAGTAACTTAACTGTGATAAAATAAACATTGAGAAGAAACTGAAAGTGTTCATATTCACTACCCAATGATACTTTTATATAGAATAGAGATTACATTTCTGTTGAAAGCCTAAGAGCTTTAACTTGCCCTAATATGGCTGTTTGCAGGCAACTCTTGCATTATTGACATATCTTAAACAAAATCTTAATAACCACCTTGAACCCCCAAACTGATCATTATCTCCTTATCAGAGAGATTGACATGAAATCTAAGACTGAAAACTACATTTAGGAGAGCATTATCTGACATGAGCCAGACAGGAAGATGATATCATATGACATATATACATTGCTATCAACATGCTCATCATGTTATTGCAATAAACAACACTTCCTAAAGATTTTTTCTTCATTATTATCCACCACATGGAGAAAACAAAATCATTTAAATTCACTATATATATTAATCATGGGGTTTACAAAAGATGTTTTAAATGAAGGCCATGTAAGTATATATTCTAAAAGCTTTTATTTGTGAGGTACTTACTGATTGCATACAATTTTACAAAGTGATTGGGTTGACATAACATGCATTTACCGGTAACAGAGTAATATCATCTTATCCTTGGTATGGGTGTGATCTACTCCATAGAGGAAATGGGTTATCTTTTACACTGAGGCAGGATGCTGTTCGTATCACCATGACAACCTTGAAACATCTGCTTCTTCTATTTCCTCAAGAGATATTAAAGAACGAAAAGATAGAACCTGTTTCCTCCTGGCCATTCATACCTTGTATGGTCACATTATTATGTTTCACACACTCAAATGGTTTTCATGGTGTGTTGACTTCAGTTACTGGAGACTAGTATATTCAGTATTTTCGTATACCCAGATCTATATCTATAAGACCTTTTCTCATTTCTGAGCCAAGGAATAGTAATCTGAAAGCTCGCCAAACATTCAATGAGCAGATTTATAGCTTAATCAAATCTACAATCTCATAACAACTATAACATCCAGTTTGGGGGAAAATTTTAATAATTCAAGTGCACCATTGACGAAAATGGCACTCAAATGATATCATGTTTTATATCTAAAGTGTGTAATACATGCAGGCCATATGCACATTTTATTGTGTGTTTTGCACAACTACCAACTCGTAGCAAAGTTCTTGTGATAGTAACATCCATAACAATTAATAATCATCTAAATTCATTTCTTTCGTAGAATCAATGTTTTCCTTATTAAATTGTTAACATTATATGATAAATTCTATGAAGGATATAACTCCTATCAAGCAAGATAGGGCGTTTAACTGGGCGTTGTGGCGTGCGCCTGTAATCCAGCTACCAGTGGAAGTTATAAACTGATTCAGCGGACCCAGGTTCAAGACTGAGTCACGTCTTTCGGATGGTGACGTTAAAGGTCGGTCCCAGACGTAAATAATCATATCTGATTGATACACGTCTGTAAAAGCCCAATTAAACACACACCATCCATAATGTAAAACAGAATAGACCAGTGCAGAGCTATACTCACGTAGGCTCTTCAAACTTGTAGACATACCTACCTACCCACCCCACGCAAAATGAAATATGATTCTTAAGTCCAGGTCATGTCTGTGCCCTTTTTATTGGCCTCCATTTTATTGGAAGTGTTTTCCCCAGGGCACCACTAGACATGGACTTCTATTGTAAAGGTGTGTAGCAGTCACTTGTGTAGGATGTGTTGAGGTGTGTCTGGACTATTACAGGCAGAGCAACTTTTGCCTATACTTGGTTATGCACATACCAAGCAAATTAACCTAAATGAAAGGGACTAGTCTTGCACATTAGTTAGATTTTACAATTATGAAACATATTAATCAATTGATTTATATATTCATGCACAATTATAGTGTGCTATGTTTGACAGTGTTGTAAATGCATATTCTAAAACAAAGTTGAGAGAAAAATGCTACACGAATTAGAATTTGCTACATGAATTAGAATTGTGGGAAATATTTAACACGAGATGTTTATTTTGGTATGAGTGATTAGATATGGAAGGAACGAAACTACATGATAAGATCTATTGAAAGTTGAAGTACAATGTACTTTGCTCTTGGAGGGATTGGTTGATGACATAAGAACTTGGGGAGTGGGCGTTATGGACCTCCGGGGGCTGGGTTGGCGTTGATTTATGTTATAGTAAACATACTGTACACATTATGAAATAATATATTAAAGAGGGCTTCTTCCTGTGAATGTTAACTGGTGTGTAAATCAGTTTCCATTCATTTAGATAGCAATGGAAAAAAATGTTTTTCTTGTCATCTGCAAATTAGCTCTGCAAATTAGGATGTGAAGGGGTGTTGATAAAACTTTCCCTTTCTAACAAAACTTCCCACTTGCATGCCTATCCTCCTGATCCCTCCAGTTCAGTTTTATTTTCATACATTTTACCAATTCCAATCCTATTCTATTTAATTTCCAAATCTCATTTCTATCCCTACACATTTCATTAGAAATTTGGAAGAGGATGGGCGAGGGGGTAAGCAGTCCAAATTTGCTGACAGATTAAATAATAGTTAGTGAAATGATGAATTACATGAGAAAAAAAATATAATGAATTCCTGATTTGAAAGGTACATGTATCATCCCTGAGACCTTACGCTTGAATTAATGAACATACCAGTGCGGTGTTTCAAAAAGCTGTTCGTAAAGTTACGCATGACTTTACAAATGGCTTAAATATGACATGCCAAATGGAATGCTCATTTTTAATTGCATCAATTAAAGTTGAACTGTGCAGATGTAGATGAACATTCTTATTATAAGAAACATTTTTAGAAAGTATATTTTTTGCCATAAATTAATTGAGGTTATTGGAAATAAAGTCAAACTTTGTTAAAAACATCAGGAAAAATTTTGGGCACTGTATCTGGCACTTCACATTTGTGTCCTTTATACAGTCATGCGTAACTTTACAAACAGCTTTATGAAACAATCCCTGGATATATACATGTATGTCCAGAAATATTCATTGTCTCTCCATTACTTACCCAGTAATTTCCTTCATTTGTAATCCAAATTCAACTTCAAATTATGTATAAAGCATTATCAGCTAATAATTTTGACCTAAATATTGTAATCCTGATGTAGAACTACATTTGTATACATTATACATTTTATAACTTCATTAATGAATCAAGAATCTAAAGGGTTTAAACACTTGACTTTTCAGTTTCAGTTGGAAATATGCCAATAACTTTTTTTCAATTGGTTAAGTTTTTCCATTCATTGGCAAGTATGAAATATGAAATTTTAGATTGAGATTCATCCTCTGAAAATGATATGAACACTGAATAACATTCCTCAATCTTGATTGTCTCTCTTGGGTTGCAATGTTTCAAAGGTCATTCAATATCACATTCTTATTTCAGCTAGTCACTAGGGCAAAGTCAATAAAGCTTGATAGCTCGAACCCTATGATGTATTCCAAATATGGAAATGTTTTTATCTTTGATATAGCAATGACAGTTACCGCACATCATGAATGCATTCCTGCTTGAATTATATTACATGAAATTAATTCTATTGTAACACTTTACATGATAGACAACATTACTGTTATTTTCATCCCAGTCCCAAATACTATTTTTTTCAAGTGCCTTAACCGGGTTATCAATAAATCAAAATGTATATAAACTCTTAAGTGCAAAAATATGGAAAAGATCATAAAAGTAAACACATGTACAGTTGTCATATATCATGATGTGAATCATTACCATGCCAAACAAGGATATATGGAATGAGCTTATTTGCTATGGGCCTGTTATAGTGAATAGTCACACTCCTGATTTTGTCCTGAATCCAAAAGACAGTGATTGAATAGAGCTGCATGATACATGATGAGGAATGAGACATACAATAGAATCATTCATGCAGGAAACTGATTATCACTAACATATCACACCAGGATACTCTTGGTTCTATTTCTGTCAAGATGGGGCCTACATAAATCAGTCTGGCCATCATCCTGGTGTGTTACCATGGCAACGTGATCATATCAACCTTGCACCATATATCTCCTGATTAACGTTTCTTGCCCCATCATGTTGTACATTATAGGCCTACAGGTTACTTAGATGTGGGCTATATGTTAAAATACTTATAATACTTATACTACTACACAAATTACTGTGCAAGGCCCACCAATGAGACTAGGTTATTGTTCTGTTGCTACGACAACAGAATTCAAAGCAGCTATTAGAGAGAATCCCCCAGACAGCAAATAAAGTGTCTCTATCATAGAGAAAATGGGACCATCATTTGAGAAGCATCTCCTCCCTCCTGTTTGATTATAGCTCTATCTTTTGACCTGCAACGTGCCCTATGGAGAGTAGATGTGCTATGAGACATAGCTGGAATGCCTTTCCTTAATGGGAGCATACACACCCCAGCACAATACATGAACCTAGGAGATCTAAGCTCCAGTCTGTTCATAGCCTGAGGGGATATTAGATTCAGACTTGGCGCATGAATGCTTGTAACATGGTTTTGTATGCCATGTTTGTTTTGGCAGGGGAAAAAATGAAGACTGAAAGGGGATTTCTTCTGGGTCCCCTCCCCCCCCCCCCCCCTCCTTTTACCCATGATGCTGTCATTCTTGCCCAATATAACCCATGCTGTGATATATTGCATTCATGGGATATGGGGTATTTCAGCTCGCCAGGGGCCTCAGAATCATCAATTAATATCTATTTTTGTACCAAATTTATGTTTGTGCCAGAGCCTGCTCACTAGTACATTGTACATCCATTCACTTAAATTCTAATAAAACCACATACCTAGCTTGCAGTTAACTTACCATACATACGCCTTAATAAAAATATTCTCATTCTAAATTTTACCAATGATTTTAAAGAGGCTGAATTCAAAATTGATATACATATATAATCCGAAAAAGAGAAGATTATTGACATTTTACTATGAAAATAAACACATCCTATAGTAAATTTATGGTTAAAACTGTAGACACATAATAACGATACAACTACTTGTCCTTTACCAAAGTCCAATATATACAACTTGTTAGTTCTCATATCAAAGTGTTTGAATTACATGTGTACCTAAATGGAAACAGAGAACACATTATTGATTTGCTGAAATACCAAGTACCTATATTTTACTGACGATACAAGTTTAATGAATTGTATTACATCTGTTTTCCCCTTGTAGGTGTTGCGACCAGAGGATATGGTCAACCCCAACATAGATGATCTGAGTATGATGACCTATCTGTCTGCCTTCCCCAAAGCTAAACTCAAGCCTGGTGCACCACTACGACCCAAGAGTAATGCCAAGAAGGTACAAAATGTATGTAAGAAACCCTTCATTGTTCGCATGAAGGCGTGAAGTTTGAGATACAGCATGGTAAGAACCATCTGACTGCACTTAGGAATACTGAGTCAAAAAGGTTGTACAAGCATGAATTATGGGCTTTAATTAACTCCTTTGCGATGTTAAGAGGCTTAATCAGAAAAAGAACTGTTATAAAATCACACTGATATTTTAGTGTTTATCTTGGAACTAAAAGAGATAAAAAGGGTTTACACTTTGTAGATTTTATTTTCAAAAAGAAATAAATTTATGCTATTAGTTCTCATTCTACTCTCCTGAATACAAACTCAGATTTGCAAAAGAAAAAACAAAGGGATAATTTTTTTGTTATGCTTTCACACCTCCTTTGAATATGATATTGCAGTTGGATAGAGAAGTAAAATATGCAAAAAATGCTTTAATTTTTTTTTCACTTAGTATTTATTAACGTTAAGCTATACGGTGACACGACACTTGCTCCTGAGACATTTGCTCCTTCCATATCTCGAAAGGTCAAAGGTTAAGGTCAAGGTCATGATTTGTTTTTTTGTTAAGGACAATGTGAAGATTAGGATTAGGGTTAGGATTATGGTTAGGGTTAGGTTTAGGTTTAGGATTAACATGGCAAATTTAGACCGGAGCAATTGTCACAGGAGCAGATGTCATGGAACCTAAGCTATAGATGTTGTTAATAGGGAAATATTTATATAGGATCTTTTTGACTCAGATTCAGCACAAGGATTGAAGTCTCACATCCTGATGATATCATGAAGCCATATATATTGATAATGTAGCACTCATCTAAGAATCAGTAAATCATTATAGGACCCCTTACCTCGTAGTAAGATCTGAGAATGATCGCTGGCTATCATTAACATGACTAATGCCTACTGGCTGCATCAAATGTGGTTTCAAAACGTGAATGGTTTAAAGAGAAATAATGTAATGTTTAGTGTGGATTTTTTAAACATGGTACAGTTAGGTACAGAAGTGTATATATTAATGCCAAGGCGAGCAGAAATTGTACATACTACTTGTAAGTTACTGACAGACAGACCTATATACAGACAGACAGGCCTAGAGAATAAGCAATGGTTTATGAAGAAAATGTCTATAAATGGAACAGGATATGGAAGAAGAAACAAAACCAATAATCATTTATTATCATTTTTAATCACCCTATGTGGTCAAAATAGTGACCATGTCAAATGCACAGTAAACAAATAATTAAATAATACTTTCCATTTTATAGTCAGATGAAACTCCGAAGCAATAGGTGACTTTCCGATAAATATGTTAAGTAACAAGGCAAGAGCGATCTTGCAGGCGCGGCTCTACACCCCAATTAACGTCTTTGAAAAGTCGTCAAAGCTTTTGAATTCCTAACGGCTATCGAAGCCCTCCGCTGAGCGAGGAGCAGAAATCCTCGAAACTTCACATTCTCGTATATCTCCCTCATTCGGGCCTTAAATATCATGAAAATTCCAGAGTAGATAGGAAATGAGGATATTATGCTTCATATTAATTTTCACTGAAAACGGATGAGTATTTTTTGAGATACAAGTATTTTTCTGTTTCAGAGGGCCGAGAAATGAGCTTTTGTTTTTTCCCAACACAAGTCTGGGACGAAATGAATATGCAAACAAATAACATATTGCTAAACTTTAAACTCCAGTCTCACTCCCTGGGCAGTTTCAAGTTTGCGCAGTTAGTAGTTTTGTGTAAAACTGCCATCAAAAATCGAAGACTTAACGTGAAAAATACTGAAATCCTTGCAATCTGATTGGCTGAGAACAAATTTGTCGGTAACAATCACTGACAAGACACGCCCCCTGTACACTCGAGTTGAAACCATCCTGCATGCACCGCTATACGTGGGAATACACGTGAAGAACGGTAGAGGGTTCATGAATGCATTGCCTTCGATTTTTTCCTGACATAACCGTTCGACGGATGATTATGAAAAGATATTTCGAGGATCCCCTCAATATACTTTGATTTTTCATATGTGAAAGTTTTGATCTTGCGCAATGAGAGCAAATGTGAAAAATAATGCTACATTTTCAGACTTAAAAAAAAAAAAATATGGCTCCTCATTTCTCCAAGTTTTCAGAAATTAAAAAACGATTTGACTACGAGTGATACCAATTATGGGTTAGAGCAACTCTTATTCTGGAATTTGACATTTAGTTCATTTCATTTGGTTGTTTCTAGGGCGAGATTTCACAATTTAGCTGAGACTCTTCGGTAGCGGTTTTACGTAAACAACTTGTTTATTTTATGCAAATTAAGCAGGAAGGAGCGAAAGCTTTTGGGCAGTTAATTGCAGTGTAGGGCCGCGACTGCTTGTACGTTATATTAAACTTTGCAGCAGCATCCATCGATTTTAGGGAATCCATATTGCCCCTTTTATATTCTCTCTTTGGAAAATAAGTTGTGACTTTTCACAGACAATACTATGTTATGTAATTGCTGTATTTGTGTGTTACATATATGTCTGTATTTGCACTGCACCTGTGTGTATTGTTAAAGTCTTCTCTGTGTGTATATATATGTATAATGCTTGTGAGTGGAAATAGGCATGATAAAAATAAATGAACAAATACGATTTTATTAATTTGTATACACTACAAAATCTACATATATATAGAATGTTCACAAGAGCAAGATAATCTAGTTATGAAAGCACATATTTGAGTGGATTGGGTTGATTTATAACAGAATGAGTAGCATGACACTGTATAGCTCTATCATGCATTGTGCAGTGTGATTTTTTAGTTACATTAAATAAGATACATAGTTGAAAGTCTTTTAGATATGAAACTATCCATAATTAAAGTAGACAAATATTTTCAGACTTTTTGTTAATTCAATTGACAGTGATTATCAGGTTTACTGAAGAAAAGTCAGACACTATTCTTGAGTGGGGAATGATATTTTCTTTACTTTCCATGTAACCTGGGGAAATTTGTAGATTCATGTTGCTTTGGGAATGGGGAAAGACATTTTATCTTTAAGATGTGGATTACCTTAGTAAATCAAAGGTAATCATGTATCTCCTTTTTACCTTAGGTTCATTAAAAATTAGGAATACTATATTTACGCAATTCATTGTGTCTAGTTCATTTAATATTTGTGTCAGTTACTAATAGATCCATCTGATTTACACTTGGACCAAACAATGAACTTTTTTGTGCAATATAAACATGCATAAGGATAGTTTCAAGCGTAAAATGCACCAAGTAAAATTCAACCCTATTGTAGGATGTTAGATGAATTTCTAAAACTTCCATTGACTTTTCTGTTTTCATTTTATATGAGTAACAATGTAATACAATGAAATACAGTCAAACCTGTCTATTAAGACCACCCAAGGGAAACAGAAAAAGTGGCCACTGTAGACAGGTGGCCTTTATAGACAGGTTCAAAGGCACATATTTCTTGCTACAGGGAGGCAATATAAGTGACCACTATAGACAGGTGACCGCTAAGACAGGTTTGACTGTACATAGATGTGAGTCCGTTAGTATAGATCAGAATTGTAGTCATGTTTGCAGTTGTGTGGCCTTAGATTTTCCAACATTGCGCCAACTATTTTCTGACTACTTTTTTTCTTGCTTTTTTTTTCTTTTTTGGGGGGCCTTTTTTCTTTTCTTTTCTTGTCTAGGTGCGTGCCTACGGCCCTGGTCTTGAGGATGGTAATGTGATTTCCAAGCCTACTGAATTCACCGTTGAAACATTCGGTGCAGGCAGTGGGAACGTGGAAGTGCTCATTAAGGATCCCAAAGGCACTAAAGTGGAACATACTATGAGGGCTAACAAGGACAAGAAACAGACCTACACTGTGGAATACACTGCCAAAGTTCCTGGAAAACATGTAGTGAGTAAAATATAATATATGTTACTTCTTTCTGTCAGTGGCAATGAGTAACCATTTAGCAATGATTTCCACTTTTTCCTCATAAACCTAGAGATGACCAAACAGCTATGTTTCATTGTAAGTGAAGTTGTGAACATAGACAGAGGAAAATTTCCAATAGTTTTCTTAGATGGAGCTGGCCTAGTGAAGTACATATCAAAATGTTTTGCCTGGTAATAATCAAATAGTTTGATAAGAAGGCAAGGGAAATACTAAGCTCAGTCAAAGGCCATATCATCCATTATCAAGCTACCCAGCTTGATATAAAATATTATATTGTTATATTATATTACTACCGTTGTATTATTGATGTATTTGTAAATTATTTAATACCATAATGTTGTTGTAAAATATCATTTATTCAGTAAATGAATGCAATCAATCACTCATTCATGATTCATCAGGTAAGAAGCTAAACTACTAATTGAAAAGGTACATGTTGTGGACTGATCATGATATACAAGGCAAACATGTAGAATTGTTACATAACATTAGATGCTGGGCTATAACTTATTAAAGCTTCACAAGCTCAATTTTGATTGACCATTTGCCGTCCTTAGATCACCATCACATTCAAGGGAGTAGCGATCCCTAAGAGTCCTTACACTGTGAGCATTGGTAACATCACATCAGATGCCAGCAAGTGCTCTGCTAAGGGTCCTGGTCTAGAAGCTACTGGTGTCATCCTCAACCAGAAGACATACTTTGAGATCTTCACAGCAGGTAAGTCCTTTATGCCCTTCATGATGGAATGTTTCAAGCAAGAGAAGTAAGCGGACCATGCTTTATTAAACACCTGTTTATAACGACCACATTTGGATATGATTTGATTTTGGTATAAAACACATTTTCCAAAGACACCTGCCTGGGTTCAGCTCAGGCTTAGTATTCCACCAGTCAACAGATTTAAAACCTATCGTGAGTCGATCCCTGCTCTTTATAGTTATCATACTCTTTCTAGTATAGCTAGCACCCTTTTATAGGCATTTATCCTTATTAACATGTTTCCAGATAGAGCTTGAAGTTGTAGGTCTCCCTGGTTGCTTACTTACACATTTATACTTTTTTATTAGCAGTCGGGTAAAGGGCGATTCCATGAAGTGTGTCCGGCACGACATATGTCTTTTTTCCACATATTTCATCACAAAATGAAGAGTCTCTCGATATGACCATTGAGTAATGAAGTTTTCTGGTATCACCACCTATAGTCATAGTCATATTAAGAGATTTTTCATTAATGGATGAAATATATCGATAAATGTCATATGTCGTATGGGACACTCTACACGTAATTGCCCCAAAGTAATTCATCAATGATTCTGATGCTCATTTTCCAATTTGAAGTATAAAAAGATGATTCTTGATGATTACTGTGTATAGGTGCTGGAGCTGGTACACCAACAGTTCTGTTGCTTGGACCTGATGGCAAGGAGGTAAAGGCCACAATGACGGACAAAGGCAAGGGTGTCTACTACGTGGAGTACACACCAACTCTTGTTGGTAGCTACAAGGTTGAAGTCAAGTTTGCCGGTGCTCAAATCCCTGGTAGTGTCTTCAATGTCAAGATCGCCCATGGTGAGTTCCTCTAGAGCAATTTCAGACATCCAAGGATCAAAGAAGATTCCCAGTAAATACGTTCATCAAGCTTCTGCATTGGAAAAAATACAAAAAAGAATGACAAACATGAAGAAAACACTATGAATAGTGGTCCTTATGAATGGAGGTCCTTATGATAGGGGGGCGCGCGCCTGTTGCGCCACCCCCTGGATACGCCACTGGGAACACAGAAATAAAAGTCCAATTCCAAGTGTCTTTCTTCGAGAGTATCGCGTCCATTTTGAGGCTGTAGTCGAACATTTCACGAACGGCGGTTTACAAAAACATAGGATATTTTTATCGTTTTTTACTGAATTATACATTGAAGAAAAAACCATCGTCAAATTTTATTTCCAAATGAGAAAAGATTGATACAAACATAACTTCAAGACATTTTTGAAGTGAAAATATTTACAATCGAGCACTTTCTAAACTCCTATCCTATTCAACATTGTCCCGTGTATTCATTTTTGTGTATGAATTCAGAGCGATCAGTTACGTGATCGTGACTAACAAAAAAAAAAACCATGCACGTACGTGCCGTATGTGTCTTATTATCTTTCATCCCCTTTTGTCATTAGTTTGTTTTGAGGGATAATTACTGATCCCGATATAAAGTATTTTACACCACTGAGATGCATTGGGGAGTAAAGAAAGAAGGCATTTAATTTATTTTTCAACAAAATAACAAACTCAAATTAACAATAACAGTCTTGCCTAATGAACTTTCTGTTTTGTATCTAAATTAATGTCTACATGTTTCAAATACCTTCTCGTTATAAATGTATCTGAATTTCAAATATCTGATTACACTTCAAGTTAGAATATATAATTATCAATATTATGTTTGTGTATATCTGTAATCGTTTGATTGGACATTTTGTAGATTTGTCTGCGTAGCTCTCTTTTTCTTTATCTTTATATTTTCTGGGCAGTTTTTCAGTTTTCTTTTATTTTTCTTTATTTTATTGCCCAGTGTTATTTTTAATTTGTTTATTGTTGTATTTAATTGAATCAATTTTTAAACCATATTGTATTTTAATTAATGTCTTTAATTTTGTAATTATATTATTTTAATATCATGGCTGCAATGTTGAATGTGTTTTCTTTATCATTAAATCTGATTAATTACATTTAAAATTAAAAATATTTTTGAACTTCTTGTGTGTCTTGTGCTAAATGATTACACTAAAAAATATAAAATTGAACAGAAATACACTGTAATAACAGTCGAATAAGTTCTTTTCATTTTTTTTCATCGAACATACGAAGAACTTTATTAAAACATATCATGTATCTTAAATGAAGAATACAAATTAGCTTTACAATATACATATGTAGGCAAGAATTAAAAGAGGACCAGTTTCACACACTTTATACTAGTTTGGCAAAAAGAACATGTCCACGTACATGCACTTCAAAATGAACTGCAAATGAATATTGCAAAACCATGGTCAAATAAGTAGTAGTCCCTTTTTATAAGTAACAGTACATAAGGAATATAATAAATGTATGCAGTCTTCAATGAATACAACAGTGTGTCAGACAGTGGAAACTCAACTCAAGCCAGGCCATGGCCCATGCTTTTAATAATTCCAACGACAATTGAATTTTGCATCATCATCATTAGTCTAGATCAGTAGAACTAGAAGTCTACAACATTTACATTGCAAATCAGAATCAGATCTATCATGTCTGTCAATCATCAACAAACAACAGTCGATTAAAATTGCAAGAGACTTGGCAAGACTAAAGAGTAATAATAAGAGTAGACTCCTAAGAGCATGAAGAGTAAGAGTAAGACTAAGTCTAACTTTGTTGAATACCCATTTTAAAGATTATTTCACAGCAATTATTAATGAAATATAAATTAACGCCCAGCAATGCACACTGACCCTGGGGTAGAGTTAAAAACGTGTAGACATCTAGATTTAGACCTACAAAATTGCTGTTCTCTGCTCGGCCCAGGCCATACCATGGTCACATGCCCGTATGACCAGACCGAACAATACGTCAAAATGGATACATGGGACTGACCTCCGTGCGAGTGTACATGCAAGCAATGCTTCCCGGTCATTGTGAGCAGCAGCAAGATTTCCCGCCACATGAACGAAAACCGACATCAACTTCCGGTAAATTTTAGAATTTTTGACGCACTTTGTGCCCTTCAAAATCGCTTAAAATGCTAGCGACTCTAATATTTAAAAACATTTCCTACAAAAATGATATTTCTTGCAACCACACACATCAACGAAAATGAACTTGGTATTTTGCACGGGTCAGGATCACGAAAAGTAGCAAAGCGGTCAAATTTATGACAACAAAATGTCTGAAAATTACTCATATTTCAATGGTTCCGATAGAACCTTTAAAAATGCGAAAAAATATGAAAATTTTACAGCAAACGAAAGAGCATTTATCGAAGAGTTACTTACCCCACCATTCTTCCAAGGAAAATGTGCATGCTCAGGGCAATAGCTGAAATTGTAGCTAGGTTCATCCTTCCTAGAAAAATCACATAAATTCTCAGCAAGACGTGAAAGTCGATGATCAGCCGAAACGAGAGCTACGATAAATACAGCGAATTGCTTCATTAGCGCGCATGTAGCGGTCTAACTGAGTGCTTGTTTACATAGCCTCTAGTCTGTTTTGGGTGAACATCAACTAACTAAACATCTATTTTATTTTCACACATTATCCTTTGCAGCCCTCAACTCAAGCAAAGCATTTGCCTATGGACGTGGACTCCAACCCAAGGGCCAGCGTGTGAAGGAGGAATGCATCTTCTACGTAGACACAAAAGAGGCTGGAGAGGCTGAACTGAAAGTGCAGATCATTGGCCCTGGTGAGCTAGGCATTCTGGGATACCAAAATGGCCGCCAGTAAGGGTGGCTCTGTGATGGATGGTGTGTGAGTTCCTGCATAGCAGTCAGTGAGGTGTATGAAAGGATGGGAGGGAAATTTAGAAGTGATTTGGGTTTATAGTAGATCAATAGTATTTGGAAATATACTGTCCTAAGAAATTTTTTTTTTGATCATTGGCATAGTTTTTTTTTTTTAATTCCTTATAAGCTATATTTTAAGTGACATATTCCAATTCAAAGTATTTTACTCTCACTCTCAAATAGAAATTAATTCTTCGGTTCTTAGTTCCAAGTATCATGTAATAGAAATTCATAAATGTACTTGTGAAGTCAAAACTATAAATAGGGCTTTTTGTGAGATAAGTGCTGCAATTCTGTTTTTAAATGTGTGGTAAATATTAGCAAAGTGATGGTACAGGCAAAGGTGCATAGCTGTGATATAGGTATGATAAAGAGCAGGAGGAAGATGATTATGGTGATGATGATGATGATGAGGAGAAGAAGATGATGATGATTGTACTGATGATTATGTGATTTTTATTTGTCCAGGTGACATTACTGAACTTGATGTTGATGTGATATTATTTCCTCTCATCAGTTATATTATTTCTCTCTTTCACTCTGGAGAGTCGATGTTTTATGTTTGTGTTTTTAATGGAAATTTTTAAAATGTATTTCATTCATGAAATTGATTTGCTCTTACAGTACAGAATTTTTATTTTGCTGAATTCATTTAGATCACTCGTGCAAAGATAATACAACTTATCCTACTTTAAATTTCATTTGAAACAAAAAACATTTAATTTTGTTAAATTATAAATGATTTAGAATAGACTTCATGAGTTTCATTTAAAATGATCCATATTAGTAATGTGCATGTGTGCATTTATGTTTTTCCTGCTTGTTCTATATACCATCTTTCTTCATGTGTGAATGGAGGGATTGTATCTGATTGAGAGATTTAGCATGGTTTGATGTGAAACTAATCACTGTTTGGTTAATATCAAGGAATTTGTTATGATTGGATGTAAGGTACCTGTCTTTATAGAGTAATGTTACAATTTCTTATGTTATCAAGGCCTTATCTCTGTAAATATAATTCCCAGATGTCAGGTTGAAAGAAATTATATTAACAATTAGGATACAACTATTATGAATTGAATGTGTACATGTACCCCAACAGAACACTTTCTCGTATGAAAGAAATTTAATCTAAAGTTCAAAATACATACTCGGTTTTGAAGAATTTGTTAAAATATATCTAACATCAAAAGTTCAAGAAATGAAAAGTATAAAATATCAGCATTTGCTTCAGATTTAGTGTGTTTTGAATATTATGTGCCAGATGGCACATGTAGGCCTACCTGTAAACATACAGTCCTGTGTGTTAAAAAGCCAACTGTACTGTCAAATCCACATTTTATGTTGGACTTTAAAGACCATCAATTTTCCCTTAGTAATATTTTTTAACAGTAATTTCACAAGTTCACAGGAACTTATCTATACAACCACCTAATGTGCAAATATTTTTTGCAAATTAGCACATGAAGATATAGATGAAAATAAGTCATGATATTCATTTCATACACTATTATTAGTTTTTAGAAGATATCTGTGTTCATGTGTTTATTATTTGTCTTGTTTTGTTCAAAAGATGTACATGTCCACATTCATTCTTAATTGAGAATATCTCTCATGTTGTTGGTCTATTAATGTATTCAGGGCGTAGGTGGATTCTTTGACATATCCATTCTAGATTCCTAGATATATTTCATAACATATGTGTAGAACCTTGGAGAAGGGATAGTATGTTCTATTGACTGCATGTAGTCTCCATTCCAATCTAACTGAGCCATCCTGTACCTACTGACGTCCATTTTGTTGTGTTAATCCTGAATGCCACAGAGACCAGAACGTGGTGATCCGCTCTATCAGTCTTGCTTCTATACACTCATTGACAGAGAGAGAGAGATAACCTAACAACTCTCTCTCTCTCATATTATGTAATGTATGACATGATACTAACTCCAGGCATTGTTTTCTACTCATACACATATTCAAATAAGCTATTAATCTCTGTGCTTTAAAGAAGCGCTTTATGTCATGTTCAATTCTAACAAAAAATTATGACATTATTATAGGCTTATCCAAGATAATATTTTTGTGCTGTTACATTTTGAAATCTTAGGATATTGTAACTTTTAATAAATAAAAGAGACATTTTTCATTTTTGTATAGAAAGAAAGATGCTTTTTGTCACAATAGTGGGGCCACTTATGAATTCTGCGATGATGGGATTTAGAAAATTATGTGATGAAGACAATGCCAAGTACATGTATCAAAGGCTTGCTTTCAATTTTTGATAATCTTTTTCTCTCTCCATGTTGCACGCTTGATGCTATGTGGACATGAAAAAGAAGTATCAAGATTCAAAACAAGTCAGTTTTTAACCATTCTTAAATGGTTTATATAATATCAGATGGCCGTAACACATTGTAGACATTCAATCAATGACACAAAATTTCCTCACTGCATTCCTTTATGTCCTGTTCAGACTTGCATTAACTCATGATCAAATTAATGATTGAAATCATTGCTCCAGTCAGTTATGTGTGTTTCAGTATCTTATCAATTTGAATGCCTTTGCCTGTTTGTTGTTCTTAACAAGTGTATAATTAATTCCAAGTCCTTGATGATATAAAATTGTATACCGAAAAATTGGTAAGATGACAGAGCTTTAAAAAATAGAAAAATTGAAAAGAAATTCGATAATGCATAGGCCTGACAATAGATCTGTTCTTATATGGTATGCTGGTAAAGTGTTAATCGATGTATGATTTGTACTAACCCATCTTTTGATGTCTTTTATATCTCTAATATCATTCTATGTATCTATTTTCCTACTTCATCTATCTTGTTTCTAACCCTTGTGGTATCTTATTACTTGTATATATGCCATGCCTCTATTCTCACACTGGAAATCACTTGCATATCTAGGTGGCATTGATGAACCTGTCAAAGTCACCTACAACAACGATGGCCTCTACACCTGCAAATATTCCCCTTACAAGCCTGGACGCTACATTGTGAACATCAAGTATGGTGGACAGCCTATCCCTAAGGCTCCATTCACTGTGAACATCGGACCTGAGCCTTCTGGTCCTATCACATTTGTGCGTGCCTTTGGACCAGGTCTTGAGAAGGGCGTGGTTGGCAAGCCATGTGACTTCACAGTGGAAACCAATGGTGCTGTCGGTGCTCTTGGTAAGTCTTCTGTTCAGCTCTAAGATAGTGGGCCTTCTGTATTCTTGAATATATTCTTACATGTATTTGAATGTTTGAACTTATGGGGCTAGTCATAAGTCATAAGTCATGTGTATCTTTTGCTAACTTTGAGTCAAACGTCATTTTGATGGCATGTATCTGTATCCCACTGCTGCCACCATATTGTAGATATTGACAATGAATACAAACTCTGACAATCCAATGTTGTAGTGGTAGGTAGACATGTTGCAAGTGACTTTAGTGATTTGTTTTGCTAGTGACAACCCACTATGTCAATGGTATTAGTTTGGTTCCCATTGCTGCCACCATGTTGTGATTAAAAGCATTAACATTGAAATAAGGACTCGGTGTTCATGTGGTGCTAGCCATGTTGCATATTTTTTTATTGCCTGTTAAAATACTTTAGGTATTTCAATGGCATGGGTTTGTATTTCCCTGCTGACATCACTCTGTTGCAGAGAGGGCTCCCCAAACAATTTTTAGTGGCCTATACTGGCTCTTTTGGGAAGGATGGTAGTATGACAATATAAACTGTCTTACCCATGAATGTCATAATTCAAGTAATCAAGTTCATTAATGATGGTGTGTATTTTCTACGCAGAAGTTGTAGCATTGCATGCTTCTTATAAGATGAGAGGAAAACTTGACAAGTGTGTGTATAAGTTTAGTTGAACAATGTCTTTGTAATATTCATCAACTTCACTGTCCAAAACAATTTCTCTTAACTACATTAGTTATTGCAATTGTACAAGAAATATAAATCATTTCTTCATGTCTTTAATCAACTTGAGAACTAGCATATTATTGTGATGAAATATATTGATATTGTGGCTGTAATTTTGATGGATTTTCTATTGAATTTTCCTTCTCTGTTGATCAAATACAATTATAATACAATTAGGTTTTTTTCCTGAAAATTGCAGTCTACATGAAACATGATGAAGTCATGATAACAATAACTGCAACCACCCTTTTGATTGTCTTTCTAGGCTTTGCTATTGAGGGTCCCTCACAAGCAGAGATCAAATGTAAGGATAATGGTGATGGCTCGTGTGAAGTCACCTACTTCCCAACCGTTGAAGGAGAATATGCTGTCCATGTCACCTATGAGGAGGAAGATATCCCCAACAGTCCTTTCATTGCCAAGGTTACACCCAATCCTGGTGGATTTGATGCAACAAAGGTATGCAGTGGTTTTACTCCTTTATTTCTCCCACACATCCAGTGTCAAAGGGAATTTTAAAAAGAAGGGATGTTTATTTTTTTGTACAGAATATAATCAGGTCAATAGAATCTTCAATATTTGTGAGGGAATAGAGGAGTAGGATGAATTTAAGTTACCAATATATCTTTGTTTATATTATTATTTTCTTTGTATATTTCATTTATGTTTTTAATATAAAACACCACAAAGCATGTAAATTTCTGCCATGTTATGTGTGGTAAACTTTTTTGCACAAGAATGCATGATGCTCTCTAAGCATTATGTGCTACTTTCAAAAATGTCATTTATTATCCATTAAAAGATTAAACAATTATAATAAATGCCTCTTATGTAAAGAATGCAACAGATTATTGTAAATATCCCTGGGATGCCAGTTCCTTGTAAATAATTGAAATGGCATTTATGTTGTAGAGCTTGAGTACTGTTTTTACATGGATAAACTTTCTGATTAATGGTTCCTCTTATGAGTCCGACTTTCATGATTTACTCTTTGTAGGTCAAGGCATTTGGTCCAGGTCTCAAGCCAGATGGTATCGAGATCAAGAAGAAGACCGAATTCACAGTGGAGGTCAAGAATGCCGGCAAGGCTGAGCTCGTCATCGACATCAAGGACCAGTGGGGTAACAAGGTGGAAGCAGAGGTCAAAGATAACAAGAATGGAACTTACACTGTCTACTATACCCCTGAACATCCCCTCAAACATACTGTGGCTATCACATGGGGTGGTGTTAGTATCCCAGACAGCCCATTCAAGGTATCTATTCTCTGCCATTTCCACTTACATGTCTATTGTATATATCTTCTATTTTTTTCTGCAGAAATAGAATATCTAGTGACATAATCTAGTGAATGCACTAAAATGCACTAAAACTTTGGTGGATAACCTAATAAGTTTATGCATTTCTTTTCTTTTCTTTTTTTTTCTGAGTTTAGAATACGAATCAATGTCCAAGTCTTTGTTAGGGATTGTTTACATATCATTTGAGTGTTGGTGGTCATTTGTAATACACCACTTGATCTTGCATAATGCTTTCATTTCTTTAGCACAATGTTGTTCTGTAAGTTAAAGGTGCATCACCTTGCATGGGATAATATTATCACTTAGTATGTGTATATACTACTGATCCAAAAATTGTAAGTCATACCTGACTTAACCCTTTCAAAACACTCTCTAACACTCATGTTATTGCTATCTCAGGTGTCTGTTGGAGGAGGTATCAGCAAGGTGAAAGTGTTTGGACCTGGTGTAGAACATGGTATGGTCAAGGCTAAGACACCAACTCAATTCACTGTTGACTGCAAGGAGGCTGGCAAAGGTACGAACCCCTCATCTCCTTTGGTCTCTTTGTTCTTTGTATGAAACATAAAATTATATCTTGATCACTACTCTTTAAATTTTTGTAAAAGCTATCAATTCTGCCTTACGTAACATTTTTAAATGATCAAGTTCTAATGGATTTTGTTAATATTTTATAACATCAGTCCTTGTAAAGTGACCATTTGTAATAACTAAGAGAGGATGTCGCAACTACCATGTTAACAGCTGTGAAAGTTCATGTAGTGAAAAGTATCCTTAAGCTGTCCTTCGGTCTGCTTACCTTCAATCCAGTTCACATGTTAAAAAGAAGTTTTATTATTCTGACATTGACATTTTATAATTTTTTTAAAAAATCATATTGCTATTTTGTTTTGTAACTGCACAGCTCCCATCACTGTGGGAATCAAGTCTAAACCAGGTGTGAATGGGCCCAAGGAGAAGGAGATCCCAGTCCAAGTCAAAGATAACAAGGATGGAACCTATGCAGCCACCTATACCCCAGAGTCCCCAGGAGACTACACTGTTGGAGTCAAGTATGGTGGCACTGAGATCCCTCAGAGCCCCATCGCTGTCAGCGTGGTTCCAGATGTTGAAGTCGGAAAGATCCAGATCACTGATCTCCAAGAAAGTGAGTTTGGTGAATTTCTGTGGGTTTGCTGTTTATCATGCATGGATTAAGTTTGATATGTGTTGCTGATATTCATTTTTAGACCACAGTATGAAATAGGCCAATTTTTGGATAAGTATACAATGAAGAGAAAAGTGCTCCATTCTGAAATCTGCTTGAGAATTACAATTCTATTTTATGGGGAGAGTGGAATAGTTGTTTTAGACATTGTCATTCATTTGCTTGTTCTTGTCATATAATACAGAGAACTCCACCCCACGACATTTATGTTTGAAATTCCCACAAAACTTGTCCATTTCACTCCGACTTATTCCATTTCTAGAACCTGATGTTACCAAATAGAGATATGATTTTAGACATTTTAAAATCAAAAGGATTATTTTATAGTGTTTGGTAAGCTATAAGAATTAGCATCTTCATATTATATGATTCCATTTTCACACATGATGTGAAGACATGTAAACCTCCCCTTACCTGAATAAACCCTTCCCAACAATTTTAATCCTTCATAGAATATACATTCAAATCGACCTCAGAACCATGTATTATACTATATTCAGGAGTGAATTTCATTGAAGCCCCTTGTGTAACACCGCATGATGTTTTACAATACATGAATGTAGTTCTCACCATGCATGTTTGTTTCCTTAACCCTTATTGCATGGCTCATCTCCAGGCCTAGATGTAGGCAAAGAAAACTCCTTTCATGTCGATACGTCCAAAGCTGGAGATGGTGAGTTGGAAGCTTTTCTCACTGGACCCGATGAACAGGTCGTCCCTGTTAAGGTTGTTCCTGTTGAGTCAGGCTTTGATGTGAAGTTCACACCAACAGAAGAAGGTCCATACAAGCTTGATATGAAGTATGGCGGATGTCCCATGTTAGATAAGCCAATCAGTCTCGAAGCCATTCCTAAACCCGATGCTTCTAAGGTCGTTGCAACGGGCAAAGGTCTCAGTCAAGGCTTTATTGGCAAACCTGCTGACTTTATCATAGACATTCGCAATGCTGGACGTGGAGGCCTGGGCGTAACCATCGAAGGACCAAGTGAGGCTGAAATCAACTGCGAAGATAACGGAGATGGAACATGCGCTGTCCACTACATACCAGACACAGTCGGCGTATACACCATCAATATCCTCTTTGATGGGAAACACATCACAGACTCTCCATTTCATTCCAAGGTCGTTGATCCTTCCCTTGTGAAGGCCAGTGGACCAGGACTGACCAATGGAGCTTTCATGGATTTCCCTTGCACCTTTGAGGTTGATTGTAGCGAAGCAGGACCATACTTTGATGATGAATACAATGACACGTTCGCCCTCCCCGTCGATTGTATGGCTCTTGGTCCGGACGGCGATATCCTGAAGGTGGATGTGAAACCCCTGGAAGAAGATATCTATCAGGTGACATACTATCCTGAAGAACAAGGTCCCACCACTCTCAATACCATATACTGTGGTAAAGAAATTGCCAACTTCCCCAAGAAAGTGGAGGTCCAGGAACCCATCGATCTTGACAAAATTGTGCTAGATGGAGCAGGATTGGAAGAGGGTAAAGCTTGTAATCCAAGCTCTTTATCAAGCTATACTCACTTAATGCTCACCATTGCATATATTTATTCCTCATATATTTGCTGATCTTCCTTGCTAATCCCTTGCTATACAGTCATCCCTTATCTATCTAGGTGACCATGTCAACTTTTGCTTTCTGACGAGTCTTCAATGTTTCTTCAGTCTTCAGTGTGTCTATACCATCTTTAATATCTCAAGACTCATGTGATGATTCTTTTCTCTTTTGTAATGATCTTCATCAACACCTCTTGGTTTACAATCTCAGTTCATTATGACATTTCTTCCTATGGAAGAATGCATTGAATATTTCATATCCAGTCAATGTTAGTTGTTTGTTTTTTACCAAAGTCATTCATGAAACCTTTCGTTTTTTCTTGAGTGTATTTTCCATCAACCATCATACATACCTAGCATACATTGCTTTTCTTGTCAGAATGTTTGATAGCATGTTGCCTAATTACAATCTCGATTACTTTGATGACTACAACTGCAAAACTTTGGGTTACATTTCTTTACTTTTAAACATTGTTAAATTCAATGTGTTGACTTTTAATGACACTATTTTTAGTCATTAAATCCAAAAGTGGAAATTCTTGAAAGGTTGCACTAGTAACCGATTTTGTATGAATACCATAGAATCTTAGGATCCTATCCTGGTTTCCCAATTGTAGTTTCACTATAGAGCAGTCCCTGCTTCAAAGAGTGCAAACAAAACATAACAACAAGTTGATAGAAAAATTATAAAATCTAATTTTTCTAACAGTCTTTGAACTTAATGCCAAATTGAATGTATGCTGCTCTTTAACACCCAAATGTATGACACATATCAAACAGTTTTCAATCATTATAGAACTGATTACATATTAAGTCTCAAGGGGCTAATATTACATATACCTGCCAACAATATCTGCTGAAAAGGCAGATACATGTCGGTTGAAATTATCACTCAATTCAATATATATTTCAGATTACCAAGTGGCAAAATGATAAAAATGATAAAAAATAGATAAATCCTGGTGCATTAAACATGAAATGATTTCTTCCCCAATGCGTTCCATACAAATTTTTTGACCTAAGATTAGATGTAATCACATATACCCCATAGCGCATCTCTTTTTGTGGTCCATAATTCATTCTACTAACTGGTTTCACCAAATATCTAACCGCTAGTTATTCATTCATATATATCATAATTTATCCATATATCCATTGTTATGTATGTGAATCTCTTGTATATCTGCATGACTTCATTTTAGACCATAGTAACCATTATTCATCTTGAATGTTTTGAGGGACAGAAGGTGCAGATTAATACACTATTTTCTTGCATGGAAAAATGTAAGCTCTCTCTAAAATGATACTTTTATGTAACACAAATACTTCACCTCTCGCTATGTATAATCATGTGCATCGTAATCTATCTAATTTACTGTGCATTATGATCTGCGCTATATTTATGTATGAGATATTAGTTGCAATTTCATCAAGGATATTTATATACCTTCTCAAGGGGATCCCATAATACGAAGATGAATATCATAACTATAGTCAAGATATATTAGTTAAACAAGATATTATCTCTTTAAAAATCCTTAATTTCAACTATTTTGTATTGAATATGATCTTACTTGACCTCTGCGATGATTGAACATTATACATTTCATGTCACCAAATTTTGAAGACTGAAAAGCAGACTTAATCATTTGAGAGTGATATTGTAAAACTGAGAAGAATTTTCTTCTTTGTCACTGAATTTAGACAATGCTCACTTCACTGTGTATCCATTGATATTGCTATTGGAATGAATTGTAAGAGAACTTTTCATCAGGAAAGACAGCTACATTCATTCAGAGAATCTGTGTAGCTGTCATAAAGCTCCAAGAGTCCATTTGGTGAGGTATTGATTCAGATGATTTTGATACACTTTTCTTTGATGACTAAATATTTCAATCCTTTCTTCTGTCTGCACAGCTGTTTTCCTTGAGTGTCCAACTGACTTCAAGGTTGATGCTAAGGCTCTTGATAAGCCACTCAACAAGGATCTCTTGAAGACGGACGTCACTACCCCATCAGGAAAGAAACTGAAACCTACCATCAAGGACAACCAAGACCAGACATTCACCTGTGCTTACACCCCTGTAGAACAAGGTAAAATTTGTCTTGGTTTGCTATCCAATCCATGAAGTATTTTATATAGTGACTTTTCCTCTAAGTTACAAGTGCTTCACATTTCTAGCCTGTCAAGCTGATGAGTGACAATTTGAACAGAGTGTATGGTACAAGCCCATATTTTGGCACACAGATATTTTTGCAAATGGCAGGGACATACATTATCCTAGTTGTTTTTGCTCTTATTAACACAGGCTACTTAAAATAAATGTTCACGCATGTATTGCCAGCTCATTTTGTATGTTGATAAATTTGTGACCTTGGAACAACCCACCAAATTCAAGGAAATAAACCCTTGCAAAAAAAGAGCTTATACAGTACTTTATGTACAGATTTGCAAATAATAAAAAATTGTTTATGCAGAAAATATGGGTACTGTTTCAGATTCACTGTTATCCAGTTGTAGAATAATTACTGATGCACTTTCTGATAAAATGTTACTTTGTGTCTGAAACAGGCCCTCACAAGGTTGATGTGACCTTTGCTGGTCAGCCTCTTGGTAAGTCTCCTTACACCACTGAGGCTATCCCAGGCCATGATGCTTCCAAGGTCAAAGCTTATGGTCCAGGACTTCAGGCTGGTCTTACCAAGAAGCCTGCTCAGTTCACTGTAGAGACCAAGAATGCTGGCAAGGGTGGTCTGGGAATCTTGATTGAGGGACCATCAGAACCTAAGATGACCTGTAAGGACAATAAGGATGGTACAGCTTCTGTTGAGTATCTACCAGTTGAACCTGGTGACTACGCTGTCCATGTCACCTTCGCTGATGAAGCCATCCCAGGTATACTTCTCATTGTCTTTTGAATGAATAAAAAAACCATTCTAAAGAAAATACAGATCAGTTTTGAATAGTAACACAAAGTTTTGGTAATAGAATATCATTAGGTTTTAACACTCTCACCAGTTATGATTATGAACAATTTTAGATTGATTGTGGATCATGAATTGGGTCCAGATGGACGATCTTGTCTCTGGAGAACCCTCCAAAAAATGATATTAAAAAGGTGCTTCAAATGGGAGGGTAAAGTTGCCACTTTTTTCTAAAAACGAAAAATGAATTTGAAGACTTTTTTAATCATGAGAATGTACAATAATATCATATGAGCTGTATTCAATCGATAAAGATAATCTTTTGTTTCCTGTACAGTATTTCCTCACCTTTTGTTCATTTATTCATGTTGTGTCTCAATTCTCAGGAAGTCCCTTCAGACCATCAATCCAGGACTCCATTGATGCTAGTAAGGTCAAGGCTCATGGACCAGGTCTATCTAAGGATGGAGTCAGGGCCAATGTTCCAGCTAAGTTCACTGTTGATGCTACCAAGGCTGGCAAGGCTCCACTTGATGTCACAGTCATTCAGGAGAAGGGTAAGATTCTCAAACTACAAACTCATTGAGATTGTTGACTTTTTTATTGTCTGCTGAGGGACAGAAAGGTATTAGCTATGTGTTAGAGGATATGCATTCATACCCTTCGGGTATTCATCAGATCATATGCATCTTGATATTACATAATTTCTTTTGTTGAAGAAGGTTTGAGTTAGTCTTTAAATATTAAATTAAAATATGTCAAGTCTCCCAGCATCAATTCCATTAAGCAGATTTATGATATAAGTACTGAGATGATATGTAGCTGATAGATATTAGAGTTGAAAATAGAATTATATTTATCCAAATACACGTATGTGTTAACCTTAGTTGGCAACTCTCCAATAGTTACTGTTTCTTCAGAACTGTTTGGCCTCCATATCTCAAATTGTCAGGTCCAGTTAAAATAGTGAGATATCTTTTAGTAGCTTGTTAATACATATATAACCAGATGTTGAAGTCAAGTAGACTTTAAGAACACGCTTTATCACTCTTGACATTCTAGGTGGTCCAGAGAAGGCTAAGATCGTAGACAACAATGATGGCACCTTTGATGTAACCTATGTACCTAAGACAGAGGGACGCTGTCAAGTTGATATCAAGTATGACAACAAGAACATCCCAGAGAGGTGAGCAACAACGTACATGTATTGTTGTTATCTGCCCTCTCGATTTCGTAGCCAGTGAATGTTTCATCATCTGTTCATGTTCAGCATGAATTTTGGTAAACGTAAACATTCTCATTGTGTAACAATAAGAAAGCGTAAAATTGTCCTTGACTGGGGTGATGGCAGCAGTGGGATAGGAATCTGCTTCCTTGAAATGACTGGTGACTCATAGAGAGTAATAAGATTATAAGGAAAGATGGAATGAGAGAATTATGTTGATAACAAAAATTGAGATAGTGGAATATACTACAATATGTTTTTTTTTTAGAATAGATGAAAGAAATATATTCAGCTACCTATCATTGGAATGAAATGATATGAATGCAAACACTTTTTATCAAGACTGAAATTCAAATGAAGAGATAACCATATTCTATAAATACTATAAATAGCTAGCTAGAAAGTTTATGGAAAGAAAAAGTTGTCATTCCATATAATCACAAGATAAAACACCTTCTTTTAATGGTAGAGGAACTGGGGGAGGAGGAGGAAGTCTTTAAGCATTTTTAGCATCTTTTGTCATTTTAAGTACATTCTCATAAGATTTTCCTAAGTATTGCCCATCCTCTTTTCAAACTGAATCATGACTGGCCCACTCACTTTTAGTCTTGTCCTGCCCCAATCTCTACTCATTTTCAGAATTATTCCACCCCCCTTGATAATTTATTTAAGCTCACATGTCATTCTTCTTCTCTTTTCAGTCCATTCAATACCAAAGTGCTTCCTAAAGCAGATGCATCCAAGGTCAAAGTGGCAGGTCCAGGAGTACAGAAGACAGGAGTCTTGGCCAGTATGCCTGTTGAGTTTACTGTGGATACGAGGGAAGCTGGTGATGCCGAACTCATCATCACTATCACTGTGAGTAGAATGTATCCAAAGATTTAAAGAGATAAGTATTCATCAAGTTGGTTTGTTAATCTTGAATAATGCTGAATTCGTGCTATAAGGTTTTATTTGCATATTTCGAAAAGGTAGCAGATTCCATTTCTCCAGATTTGTTATCCCAGAAGCGGTAGGGTGTAAAATGTATCAGTTCAGTATGAACTATAGTAATTTTGTTTCCTGCAGCCAAAAGAGGGTGTGGTCATACTCGTAACATCCGCCCTATGCCACCTTCTACCTTAGATTACCCAAGTGTTTGGGTTGCATGCTCTGGATTTATCAGTTTGGTAAAAAAATACATTAGGATAATTGAGCCCCCAACCCCATTAGCCCCCCTGTTGACCCTGAAATGAATCTATTAATCATGTTTGATCTTGCAGGACAGCAAGGGTAAACCAGTGAAGCCAGACATCAAAGATAATGGAGATGGTACCTTCAAAATCTCCTATGTACCGACTGATGTGGGCCAGTATACTGTCACTGTTACCTATGGAGGCAAGAATGTTCCAGCTTCTCCATTCAGTGTCAAGACTAGCCCTACTGGAGATGCCAGCAAGTGCAGTATCATGGGTAAGATATCATTTTTTATCAATTGTATAATTGCATCTGTGATAAGTTTTCTATAAGAAGGAAGTAAATATAACCAATTCAATTGCTTTAAGAATGTATGAATAGCAACAGAATGTTGGCCCTATTCTGCTGTAATTAACTTTTATGGCATTTGTTTTAAAGCGATAGCTTGTCAGGAATACACATTGATTAGTACAGCCTGGACAAGTATAATTCAATTAAATTGTGGGGAAGGGAATTATCACAAGTTGCATTGGTCAGGCTTTAGAAAAAAAATACATTGAAAGATCCACAAATCTTACAATAAGAATTGATTCAGAATATGCTCAAGTCATTGACATTGTACTTGTTTCTTTTCAGTGCCGTAGTTTTTTAATATTCTTCTTCATATATTTCTGGCACATATGGTTTTAAACATGGGCAGATTTCTTGAGTGTTTGAAGGTGTGCTGATGGTGTGTCTTATGTTGGTCAAATGCTTAATCTAATGGCCAAGATTACTCCTTTCACACTCGCAACACACATATATGTTGACATTGACAAGTATTCAGCTGAATAGTCTTTACATGTTGTAAAGATATGTAATTAATTTTTGTTGTCTCAAGTTTACATGTATAGTGAAGTGTATCATCTTGTATTTCATTGTTTGTAGTAGTGTTGTCGTCTCATTTGTTACAATTATCATAGTCATCACTTGATCATTATGTGTGGTTATTATTAGAATCAATATTTTCAACATGCTAGTCAGTGATACTTGGTCTATCAAGTGGAAAATGGCTTTATGTGTAGCTTCATCATGATACACTTAAATTCAAAACTATTTTCAGGGAGAATTTCTATGAAGTTAATTTTGATAGGAGTTTGTGCGCAAAGTCCATTTGATCATTAATTGGAACATTATGGTGGTATACCTGTCATTTCTTTTTAACAGTATCATGAAGATGCACCTGTTAATTTTTTTTCAATATTATTGATGGTGCTAGTGATTTCATCATGTATTTTAACACTTTAACAAAACATTGATATGAATTTAAAATCCAAGTCTAGGAGAGATACCAATATTTTACTAAAATATCTCTTGTCGTCCTCCAAAAAGTCCCAGAATTTTCTTTCTTTACTCAATATTTTGTTGTTGGCAATTTGACAAAAGCCCCCAGAGAAATGATTTATATTTTGAAGATGGGGATAGGCATTGCAAAGCTATAGGAAATTTGTTTATTTGATTAGGATTCTATATTACATAATGTCATATTTTAAAAACTTATTTTATCTGCATGGTGTTTTTTGCATGTTAAGAGTAATTCTTATAAGATTTATACGCCTCGGAATAGATAGACAATCATTACTCCAAAGTTATATTGGATTTGCATCCTGTAATCTTTTAGAATCAAAAGGGCATTAGATGCAGTGCAGTGTCCTTTTGCTTCTGCTGACTGGCAAGAAGAACCCATGCATGACAAGAATTGTGCATCATGCTCCATGCTGCATAATGTATTTGAGTGCTCTCTCCTGTAATCCAGAATTGATTTGGGTCTTATCAAGAACATACTAACTCCAATCACCGGATAAGAATTCCCCACCTATATTACATATATCTTCCCATCCCTCATCTCTATTTGAATATTTCCACTCAATGAGTGCACTTTGAAAGATAATAGAAATTATTTTCCCCCTTTCCAATGGGGGCGGGATTACCAATTTTTTTCCGTTATAAATTCGGTCTTTAAAAAGAACAACAAAGATCTATTATCTGTTTTGAAACTTCAAACCAAGATTTATTATCTGTTTTGAAACTTCAAAAGCAAACATCAAAAAGGTGATATCCCCTTGCTATTTACTGGTGTTTTTCTTGCTGAAATGTTGGGGGATGGGGGTGAGGTAAAAAAGATGGGGGAGGAATGAGGTAAAGAAGATGGGGGAGGGGATTGGCAAATCCAATATTTACTTGGCTGTGGTTAACATTTATCATCAAAATTTGTTTTGTGACAGTCATTTCCAGAACACATTTTTGTATGTTGTCATTTCATTGTACACATATTTCATCTATCAAAATTTGTGCCGTCTTGTTGAAGTATGACACGTTTGATGTTGTTATATCATTTTTTACGAATACTTTATTAAAATGAATGTTTGTTCTTTGTGGATCATTGCAATCAATTTGTAATATTAATTGTTTTAAAATACAAAAAAAAGTTTCATATTTGGTGAAGTTAGCTAAGAGCAAAGTATGAATGGGACGTGCTGTATCCCACCTGTAGGTTGTAAGAGCGGCAATTACGACATCCCTGTCAGACGTGGTAGCCTTAAGAGTGCAGAGAGTACTACCACCACCCGTACCACTACCACACGAACCACTACCACAAGTAAGATGTCCCATACAACTCCTCTAAGGCTGCTAACTCCAGAGGGCAGCCTTGAATTTTTTCCTCCCTGCGTGTTTGAAGTGCTGACAAGCATGGTTTATTTATGTAGTCTAGTCTTGGATGTGAAACACGGATGTGAAACGACAGTTTTCTAATGAACTATATATTGCAAGCCGAGTATAATTGAAGAGGTAGCATGCCATGCATGCTAGACTAAGACTGAAACCAAGACATGGGCATGCAGAAAACTGGCTACCAACAAAAGATACAGATTTATACATGTATAGTTGATGAATTAATTGGTTAAAGGTAAAGATTATAAGCCTTGATCCATTCATTCATGGAAATTTTATTCCAAGTGTATTTCTTACTTTACTAAGAGGTCTACCGGAAAAAAAGATGATTATGTTTCATTATGTATGTACTGCATGCAATATGTGACAATATAAAGACACAAACTTAAATGAAAAGAAAGGATAGATGCTGAGGTATTCAAACCATACTAAAAGGGGACTAACCATCCTCCCCCCCCCCCCCCTAAAAAAAAGTATATATTGAGCCATCTCAAATTCATTTAGAAGAAACTGTGAAGCACATATTAACAAGCAGAAAGTAAACATGATTTGAAATCAAGGTTTGCACAGAAGTTAATTCAGAGTTAGCCTCATGCA
Organism: Heliocidaris erythrogramma; assembly: GCA_025617745.1. Lineage (NCBI taxonomy): Eukaryota > Metazoa > Echinodermata > Echinoidea > Camarodonta > Echinometridae > Heliocidaris > Heliocidaris erythrogramma. Next base: position 1,287,152 of record CM046853.1, read on the forward strand.
CCCTAAATTAAGCCTCAGTTTCTATTATTTAGAGCTCAGTTTCAGTATTTAAACTTGGATCATATATTGAAATAATCCAAGGATATTTAAAGTCCATATTTTGAGTATAGGACATCAACATGGAACCCCAAACAGAAAGAGTGAAACATTTTTTTTGCAATTAGTCCCCTTTGAAAGTTGCCTTATTAGACAAGATTTAATAAAGAATGAGAAATGTGTAAGTAGATGATTGTTTATGAGATTGTTGGTTGATTTATAATTGAAAGCATGAGATAGAATAACATTGTGATTTGATGGCATGGTTTTACAATCATATAACATCAATTAAAATAATTATGCTCTTTTGTATGTACATCTCTAACTTTTTCAGATTAAGAAGTGAATTTTTCATGTGAAATGTTTGAGTGTGTAATTGACAATAATTGGTAATTAGCATGATGGCCTGTCAAGAAATTCTTAAGTCTGTAAAGTTATCAAACTCTGTACAGCATCCCAAAGTAGCTCATTTAATTCATTTATTGGGTAAAATTTGATTTTGGTATAACACATGTTTCCTTCGAACTCCAGCCCAAGTTATCTCATGATTAGTTTTCAGCAGATTAAAAGATGTTGAAGTAATATCTAAATGAAATGCATTCTACGCATTTCTATTTTTTTAAAGATTAAAATCTAAGTTTTCTTGTGAATTAAAATTGTTTGGTACTTATTCCAATGCTACAAAATTTCATAAGAACACATCAAGTTAGCTATTTCATGGTAAAAAATATTTTTATCCAAACTCTTTTCCAGACTTGCTAGATGGTCTATTAATTTCCAGAACCCGTCTAGACCTGGAAAGAAAACAATGATGTGAAAATTATCAGTATTCATATTGTTTGCATTCTATACATGTGATATTTTGAAATTATTTTCCTTTGGAAATGATATAAACTTGTTCATGAATTTTAAAACTGCATGGAATTAGCTAGCTATATCTGTAGTATGCATCTGGTTATTTCCATGGTAGTTTTCATAGATTTGCAAGTTATACAGCCCTGGAAAAAATTATTAGACCAAGCTTCTGTAATAAAGGTACTATAAGATGCATTCAAACTAATGAAAATGATTTGTCTTTGTATTTCATTGAATGAATAACAAATTCCAGCAATTGTACCTTGCTTTTATAATATTTTATTTCATTCTTACCATAAATATAACACTTTCAGTAACCATTCTTGGTCTAATAATTTTTTCATGGCTGTATGTATATTGCATGTTGATGTGTTTGGTAAGGGAATGATACTTTTTACCTTATTTTTGTGGGAGTGTACATCTTTAATAGTTTTTAAATATACAGTTGCAATTTTAATGAGATATTATATATTTGATATGTATGTTCTTTACTTTGTGTATTGAATGGTAACTAACCATGGTCATTACGTTTTCTTTTTATGAACCAGAGATGATTAGTATTTTTTTTTTTAATTGCATTTGTGTGTGAAATATATCATGTGACTTTGTAATTGTCTGTTTCAATTAACATTTTAAGTGGTAATAATTATTGTCAAAATTATTATAACTTACATTTCATATAGATTAATACAAGATGAAAATTGACAATTTTTTTGAATGTGTCCTAAATAAATCTTAAAATGCATTTACCTTTTCTTTGCTAAAAGGCATTGCCCTAAAGTTGAATTTTCTTACTAGCTCCCACTTCGTTTGATTTTTTTTCTTCAAAAATTGCATTTCAGACTCTAAGGCCCGAATTCACAAAGGAGGTTTGGTTTAAACCATGGTTCAAACCCCCTCCTGGGTTTTTTAAGCGTACGTGCGCACGGAATCCAATCCAATCATATATTTTCTTTGAACGCGCGCATGGCAATGTGCGCTTATTTACGCTTATTTTAGTACGCTTACAGAGGTTTAAACCTTACCATGGTTTAAACCTCCTTTGTGAATTCAGGCCTAAATCTCAAGTATTAGTGCCTGTACATTTATTTTGCTCAAAATAATTGCTGATAAGAAAAATTATCAAAGTAGTCTATCGCAAAGAATTTGTCATAGTACTATGGAGTCTGTATTATCTTAATAATAAATACTTTTTAATTGATCCTTAGGTGAATACTGAACATATCATGACTATCCCTGTCACACATCAAACTATTTTTCTCCTGTATCTGTTATGTTGAGCAGAAGAGACGATCACCAAGACAGTGGTCGTTGAGGAGGAGACTGTCATCAAGGTCAACTCTCGTGATGCTGGTAAGGGTCGTGTCACTTGTACCATCACTGGACCTAATGGCCAGGAGATCCCTGATGTGAAGGTGCTTGAGAACCCTGATGGAACCTTTGATATCATCTGGACATGTCCTGCTGCAGGAAACTACGAAGTGGATTTGAGGTTTGGTGGTGTGTCTCTTACTGGAGGACCTATCACAATCTTTGTAAGTATATATCTCATATCTTATCACTTAGTAGGATCCATGAGCATCAAAATACCTAGCACCACATCAAAATTCATACAAGAGGTTGTTAAAAATACCTTGAGATGAGGGTTAATGAGCCATTTTCAAAAAGAAGTTTTACGTTGATAGTTTGTTATGTTGGATGCAATAATGCAATATGAATTCCTTCCATTTATAGCCTGATCACATACACGACACTGCAATATTTGTGATATGTATCAGTAAACAATTTTCCTCGTCCACCATTTTTCCAAAGGCAAACGTGGTACATGTAACATAAGTTCATATTACACATAATGCATCTAGGCAAGCATTATGGAAAAAACAATTTTTAACCAAAACATAGCATGTATATACAAGCCACTTGAGTATTTTTTTCAAAATATCTTTATAATACCCCAGTAAAGATGCAAAATAAAAGGCAGAAAATATGGGTTGAGCATTCAAATTCCATCATATCTGTAAAATGAAATGTGAGGTATTTTCATTTCATTTCAATAGTCGGCATCTGTAAGATAGAAGTTGACTCCCAAGAAATTCAGATATGAATCATATGTTAGATATCAGAATCTATTCAGATATGCATTGTAATAGCTAATAAACAGTGTCAAAAGTACTTTCACATATGTGAAATATTAGTGGGATAAAAAATGTGAAGGATGAAAGAGGCGTGGATGCAATTACATTCCCTGAATTGTTTTCGTCTGGGAACCCACACTCATCGGTGCTTCAAAGTATTTATGAGCTATGAATAAAAATAGTTGCAAACTATAACTTGTCATGGAATATCTTCGTTAATTATAAACGATAATAATCTTGTTTTATTCTTCCGTGTTATACTTTATTTTTCTGCTCTATCTACTTCTCATTTACAATCCATTTTGTATTTAGCTTAGATGTTTCTTGACTTTCTTTGGATAAGTCTATTTCTTGTTTTTCATTTCTTGGACTGGTAATGATCTATCACATATTTCACTTTCCTTCTATTTTGTTATATTCCCCTTTTCTAAATATGTCTTTAAGTTGTGTATTTTGAAGTCAATCTAATGCAGTATGACTGGAGATGTTATGGGGTAAACGACCAGCAGGATATGTGCTCCACAAAACATTGAATGTTCCTTTTTGTCATGTTTGATATCAGTTTGTTGTTTGGTCATGATATTTGAAATGATTTTAGCTTGACTTTGGTCACAGCTTGGTTCCCCAACTCCTTTTTGTGATGAATGTGTCTAGGTGTATGTATGGTGTCTTCCATTAAGTACTGTGTTGTTGAAACATCAGAGCCCTTAACAGTAACAAGTTATAGCAGATTGTATATATTAAGAGTCCAGCTGATGTTCATTTAGGCTGTTAAACCCTTTCATGAGATCCATCTAGTATAGTTGTGTTGAATATAGATACTATGTTTTTACTGTTAAGCCATGTAAATATCAAGACCTGACATCAAGGAACAATGTACACCAAATATGTAAACAACAATAATTCCAGAAAATTATTGCATATACTTGAAAAGTTAGAATATATTTAAAAATTCTCTTGAATATATTATTCATAGATATCTCAATGCTATGAGATCTTGATGCTATGAGATCTTGGATCTTGTTTTTCTTATCTCCCTAAAAAAGAGGATTATCAAAACTTTTTGAAATCTTCTTGTGACTATTCAGTCTTTGTGATCATGGAAGAAAAACAATCAAATACTGAAAAGTGTTGGCAGAAGTATGTCATTGGTGATTATAGCTTATTACTGAATGTACCAGTACATCTAAGCTCTGGTAATGCCATTTAGCAGATAACTCCCGCCCCCATTGAGGTCATCACTTGCTACACAGATTATTGTATTAATTAGTGACCCAAATCCTTACCCTATAATGTGCCCCTGATCTTCCCATATCTAGTTACAATCTCTGCTGTGATCATTACCGTTACTCAGACAGGATTGATTGGCCTGGGCAAAACGTCAAGGTTGTCAAGGCCTAATTAAAGTCATTAATGGGAGTTCGTTAGTTAGTGTTAGGGTGTAAACATGTTTCTCTGCCTTAGAGATCAGAGCCTGGGTGCCATCAGGGCAGGTGATGCTTAGACACGTACAGACATTTCTGAACAGTTGGGCTTGGGCTCTGGTAGAGAGAGGGGAAAAAGAGAGAGTACCGGTACTGTAAATGGTAGGTGCATGTGTATGAGTCTATTCAACCTTATGTTTGATGCATAGGCATGCTAGCTATGTAGTCAAGAGCACGTCACTAAGTCCATTTTAGGGCATACATCCTTAGCAACTGGGCCAATAGTGAAGCAGACAAACAGTCAAGCAAATCCAAACCGATGATTTATAATTCGCTTCCAATCTTCCCCAAAAGAGAGTAGAAATGAAATCATAGTGACTGTCTGTCTTGACTGTCTGTTGTCTCCAGCAAGGAAGCCAGGCAATTTGAGCAGAAAATGATCTCAATCTGATTGGGGTGGGGGCTACCTCTAAGGCCTTTCATCCTGCTTCTTTGAGTGATAGGTGAGGAGGGCCTAGTTACTAAGCAATCAACATCTATAAGGCTATGGTGTCACTTGAGGTCATTTACATAATTGCCTCTACCCCCTGTCCCCTTATTCTGCTACCTTCCAATGGGCCTCATGCATCACAAATAAGAATTTCATCTTGCAAACACACCCCTCCCTCCCCCAACCCTCCCTCCCCCAACCCAACCATATCCTCTTTCTCAGTGTACTATTTCATCTGCTGGAGCTACGTGTATTACGTTGTAACTCGTCTTGAGTACAATATCATCACTTTGTCATATAACTCCTATACTGATACTTTGAAGTCAAAGTTTGATGCTGTAGGTGTGACAGTTATTATGTGATAAGATGATGATGTTGATAAGTGAACACCATGGATGGTATGAACATCTATTTCCTTTTGAGATTGGAAATTGTTTGGGGAAAATATATTCTCAATTTTTCTTGACAAGGAAAGTTCACCAACATCCTAAATGAAAAAAACAAACATGAGTAGAACAATGAGTAATAAAATAAACAATGTGTAAATTCATATCATTATATATGCGTTGTATGGATAAAATGGCTGAAATGTTAGTACGTGCATTTATTGGCAGTAACTCTATTTTCATTGATCTAAGGCTGATGTGAAAGTATTTACAATTCACATAGGTTTCTCTATCTCCCTCCTGACTATGACTTACAGTAGATAACATTTGATTGATTGGAAGCAAGTGCATCTAGCGGAGTGAGTTGTGTATGAATGTTGAAATATTGAAATATTGATATGATCCATATGTCACTTTGCATTCTAACATTCATCACTATGTGATATTGCCTACAGATTTCCAAATGAATCCCCTGTGCGATGTACTCCCCCGGGTTAAAGTTTGGATGGAATCTATCCATCCATCTGAAGCCTGACTTGTAAACACAGATGTTTAATATTAGATGACGTTGATCTGTTTATATCAGCTCTGTGGGTTGTGGTCCTATCTGTGTAGGGTGTTAACCTATTCCATCAAAATACATGTCATATCATGCTTCGAGATGAGCTGTATGTATGAATCTAAAGCCTGTCCAATAAATAGGGCTTTTACCCCAAGACAAATCCTGACTAAGTTTTCATTTTGTTATTTTGTTTACACTAAAATTATCATATCTTCTGCCTGCATTTCAGATAATTGATCCAATTGATCCAATCTGTCTTCATAGCAAGATTATGGAAGAAAAAAAATGACACCTGATTCATCCTTTGAAATTTCTTTAGTAATTCATGTTTGGAAACTTACTGGTCAGTAAAATTCATTATTGTTTGGAACTATTAAAACCTTTAAAGTGAAGGGAAGGATATATTATCTACTCATTAAATAAATATGGGTCATGTCTAAAAGGTTATGAATTGCTGATTCAGAAATAAGTTCCTAAAGATGTGCAAGGTTGATGCATTGCCCTCACAAAATAAAACAGACATTCGTTTTTTCTTGATACCATTACTGTCATCATACTTTTTTCCAGTCTGTTGACTAGAAGCACGATGGCAATTACCCAACTCCTATGGGGACAAAAATCTTAGTCATTAGCTGTCATACATATTACACAGGAGGGTTCCTTCTTTCATCTGTAAAGATAGGATCTAACTGTCAATATACCTCAACATAAAGCATTCATGAAGAAGCTTGCCAAGATGATGTAGATGTCAGGGTAGTCTCTCTCTTTATAGGAGTCATCTTATGTGGTCTTGCATCCGGAGTAATTTGGGTAATAGTGGATTTAATTGCGTTCAAAAATATCTCAAAGTTCAACCACAAAGATTCCATTTACACTTGACATTATGAGCAATTTTACTATGGCTTGGATGGTTAGAGCAGATAGACAGAGGCCCAGACTAGGTTCAAGTAATGTATGTTGGGTTCACATCTTTAAAGCTTGTTAAATCTTTATATATGCTTGAGATGAGTTTGGATGCTTTGGATGCTTTAAAATTATGAGGAGAATGTCGCCTTGACCAAGAAGGAGACACGGTTGATGAGATCAACATGTCAGCCAAGAAATCATGTGCTTCACAAAATTGTCTTCTCAATCCTTCCAAACATACTACAGTTTCAGTTCTCCCTTAACAATTGCAAAGCGTTTTTTCCTTTTAATTTCTGTATTGTATACATTTTAGCCTGTCGGTTTTTATACCTTTTTTTTTAAATTCTGATATGTAGTACAAAGGACTGGTAGGTTAAACTTATCACATAAATGCTTCTAATGTACATTGTGAAATTCAACTGGACTAGTTTAAAGAATACTTTAGAGAGAGGGACATCACTGGTAAAACAATGTTTGTATAGATTTAAAATTGATTGAGACTCAGCTCAGTTTGATCATGGCGTTGAAACAACACAACTGCAATATGATTATCTATATGCAGCCTCCTCTGTAGCACATAATTACTGGCCCATCCCTTCAAAACCAGCAGATGAAATTGAATTCTCCCAGCTGCTAACCTCCCCCTTCCTCTAATTGACTTATGACTTGCACAGAATCCATACTGGATGATGCTGATGATGATAAACATAGTGGCGGGGCCCAATCCACACTACATCAACCCAAGGTTCAAAAGACCGATTGTCCAGAGCATGGATGGAATTCCTACTAGGTCTTGAATTACCAGCTGGGTTGATAACGCCCCCAAGTGGCCACTAGGGCACCTTATTGGCTGAGGACTTATATGGAGCTGGCTGGTATGCGCTGTCATAGACATGGCATTTGGCAGGCTTTATTAATGTAAGGCAGGAAAAGTAGGAAGGAGGGAATATATGAAATAAAAATAGAAAAAGAAAGATGGGCTGGGACTGGTGTTGGTCATGTATGACTGGATTTGTAAACAGAGGATTAGTTGTGCAAAGCAACCGCTGTTCCAAACCTTGGTAGATTGAAGGAGGAACCCCTGTTTAGGTGCTAGGCATTCATTGATGAGGACATAGTTGGATAATACTACCTAGGATCCTATTACACTAACTGGATTTGTATTCGTCCTGGTGACAAGGTATCTCTTTTCTTTCGTCACAACTGGCCGGCCATTTTCACCATACCTATCACAGCATTGTCCACTGTCCTGCAAGGTCTCAGTTTGTTGGAATATATTAATATTTTGGACTTTCATTCCAGGTAGGAGACTTTGTTCTACTTCCCTTTCCCCTGCCCTTGTCTTCTAAAAATGATTCAGCAGTTACCTATTACCCTTGCGTAGCTTTAGATATTTGTGTTTATATCCTGTCCTTGGTTAGCTGTTTAAATTCATCTTTTGTTTCAGATGACATGGTGTAGTGCAAGGCCTGTGTCATTTGAGAACATTGCTAATGGAAATGGTCAGTGTTACAAGTGGTCATGTAAGACATACTCCCTCAGCTAAAGTTCTACAGAGTTTGATTCCAAGCATCATAAAAACCAGGGTGGCATTTCCTCATATCTCTTCCTATTTTCTGAATTGATAGGTTCTTCATTTAGCCCCCTTTTTTATTCCCCAAATAATTAGGTGTGATTCTTCATTTTTGAAAAACTGACTCTATTTTTTCTTGATGTTGTTAAATATAGCAGGTAATTTTATCTCTAGTATTCTTGTTTTCTGATATTAAATTTGTTATTTCCTCCTTGTGCAGCATTTTGTACTCTTTTATCAGTGAAATCTTTGAACAGGGTCTATTACATACTTTGAAATAAATATAAGATAGTGTGTTTTGCCAACCTTAGAATGTTACTGGATAATTCTTTCGGGGAATGAAAAAGATGTTTTGCTGCAAGAAGTGAAGGACTGGTAAAGATGAGAGTATGTTTTGGGCTTGGCTTTTGACTATCTAATAGAGATGTGAACACATTCACTTCAAGATATGATAATCTTGAGTGTAGTGTTATCCCTCCACTTTCCCCTCCCTCTCCCTTCCCCTTCCTCTCCCTTCCTCTTCCTTCCTCTTCCCCTCCCTCTCCCTCCCCTCCCCCTCTCCCTTCCCCTCCCTCTCCTCCCTCCCTTCCCCTTCCCCTCCCCTCCCTCTCCCTTCCCCTCCCTTCCCTCACCCTCTCCCTTCCCCTTCCCTTCCCCTCCCTTCCCTCTCCCTTCCCTCTCCCTTCCCTCTCCCTTCCCTCTCCCTTCCCTCTCCCCTCCCTTCTCTCCCTTCCCTCACCCTTCCCTCTCCCTTCCCCCTCCTCCCCTCTCCCTTCCCCTCCCTTCCCTCTCCCTTCCCCTCCCTTCCCTCTCCCTTCCCCTCCCTTCCCTCTCCCCTCCCTCTCCCTTCCCCACCCTTCCCTCACCCTTCCCCTCCCCTCCCCTCCCTTCCCTCTCCCTTCCCTCTCCCTTCCCTCCCCCTCCCTCTCCCTTCCCCTCCCTCCCCTCTCCCTTCCCCTCCCTCCCCTCTCCCTTCCCCTCCCTCCCCTCTCCCCTCTCCCCTCCCTCCCCTCTCTCCCTTCCCCTCCCTCCCCTCTCCCTTCCCCTCCCTTCCATCTCCCTTCCCCACCTTCTCCTTTGCCCTTTTTCCCTCTTGCCCTCACTTGCTTGATCTCTCTCTTTCTCTCTTTCTCTTTCTCTTTTTTTCTCTCTATATCTCCTTTCTCTCACTCTTGCGTGATCTCTCTAACTCCCTTCTCTTTATCATTCTCTCTTTCTATCTCTCTTGTCTTGTTTTTGTATTTCCTCTGTCTTTCCATTCTTGAATGTTTCTCTATCTTTTTCATTTTTGTTGTCCCTTATCCTTTTCTTTCTTCACTATCCCTCTTCCAATAACACATTTATCCTTGTATAACCCATCCTTCATTTGATCAGATCAGTATCACGGGTGCCTTAGTGACAGAAATTTTTCACTTTAAATTTTAGTATTTTCTTCTGGAAAGAATCTGTTAGAAATGAAACCGTTTCTTTTTTACTCTGAAAAAGATGCTAGATTATTGAGGATTATTTGTCATTAATAGAAGCATTCCATTTTTTAAATTTGAAATATTTGCTATACATGTGTTTATTTAGATCCAGCTGATCTTCCTTATACCTAAGTATGTGTATGTGTAAAAATGTAGATGATAGATGAGAGCTGATTATGGGGTGTTTTAACGAATTGCCTGTCAGAGAGTCATATATCCATAGTCCATTTAAAGCTCATGCTTACTTCGATTGCACCGACCCATGCTTGTTGACTGTTAATGAATTCTAAATGGGAATTGTCTTGACAGTGTTTACCCACTCTGCTCAGTCTGCATTCCATTCATGTATGAGTGCTATATTTCACAGTATGAGATTGCATGAGATAGCAGCTTGTGGTCCTCCTAGTTTCTCTGCAGACAACCTCACTTCAAAATGTTTCGACTGTTTTGATAGCCACGCCAATTATGTGAAGATGGGCATATAATCAGGGGTATAAAATGATTTCAGGTGATTTACAACTTTGTTTTGACGGGAGAAAGTTGGAGTGCCAATTGTCCAGTCTGATTCCATGCTGTGGTGTGATAGGTCTTCAGACAGCTGTCCACAGACTTTAAATATAATTCTTTCGACTTCATAAACATATTTATTGTTTCAGGAAGGGAAATAACCAAGAATTTTTGAGGCTGTTTTGATTATTTCATAAAATTTTCCATCATTATAATTTATTTCCTGTTTTGTAGTAGTTAATTTTAAGATATTAAAACATATTTTCATGGTTTCGTTCCTATTGGAAATATGTAAAATATCAGAAATTTTAAGTTGTTTTTATCAGAAAAAAAAGAGGTCATCTGTGTCTTATTACTGTTGTTAACACCACTGCGTGAAAATATATAATCACTGTATTACAAAAATTTCACTTTTTAAACAATGGCCATGAGAAAGATACAAAATGATTAATGTTGAATACCATAAAACCCAGGAGAAAATGATTAATGGTTATTAATTGAAATGATAACGTTAGTAATAATTGTTTTATTTATGATGCTATTAATGTTAACAATGATCGTAGTGACTGATACAGTGCAAAGATATCCAATCAAAGAATAAAAATAACATGTGCAGATTGTTAATAGAGGCAGTATAGAAATCTTTCATTGAAGAGTGGAATGCTCGAGCAATCTTTCATCCCACATTTAAGTGACTTCTCATTGGAGAGTATCATCAAGACCTTTTAGCTTCATGAGGGTTGTAAACCAAGTCAACTTTCCTAGCAAATCTCTGTCCCCTCCATTTGGCTCGGTGATGAAAGATGGGCGTAAATTTAGCCCTAGGTAACCCACACCTACATGTGGACCGTGGGGAGAGTGATTGTTGCATCAGTTGCTTCAATTTACATGCTTCTGGCAGATTGACAGTGGCATGTGTCAATTTATTCTCTTTAAACATTTGAAAAATACCAGCTAGCTTGCCAATTTGGTAATCTGGGAGCTGAGTGACCTTTCTCCATCATTTTGAGTTGGTGTAGTTTAGAATGTGGATGGTATTTGTAGAAGAATCTCAGAGGTGTACTTCTCCATCCTCCCATTAGCATCTCTGTTCATCAGTGAATTATGATTTCTCCTGGTTGTAATCATCTTCTCCTTCTCTCTAAATATGACTATTAGATCACTTTTAGAATTTGAGATTCAAGCATATATCACATTGCATATCTAATTATAATATTTAACAAATTCATAGTGACGCAGCTTTTCGACCTGCACTCATCGGGTCACAACGCAGGAATGAGAGAATACAAGAAAATACAAAAGTCAAGGAAGGGTGTGTACAGCGACCCGGCTTGTTCCGAGGCGTATAACCCGGCTCAGTTCACCATTGTTGCCCGAGCACGCAGCTTTCAACATCTTCGCTTCTTAGAAGCGTTGTTCGTTCAGTCGAGAGATCCGCTATTGTGCCGACAAAAGGAGTTTGTACAAGCGCTTCGATTATTTTAGCGTGCCCGGATCATATCCGGGTCGCTGTACACACCCTTCCTTGACTTTTGTATTTTCTTGTATTCTCTCATTCCTGCGTTGTGACCCGATGAGTGCAGGTCGAAAAGCTTCGTCACTATGAATTTGTTAAATGTTATCTTTAAGTTTTGTAGTACCAATCGTCTGTTTGTATATCTAATTATGTTTTGAAATCTTTTTAAAATCTTTTTGAAAAATGAACATTATGGTCTATTGATATTTTTCGGTGGTATTAAACATGTCATTTATAAGAGTGAAGCAGATTATTCAAGTATATGGAGCAAGGACCCTATAATTTCCCATTTCATCTATCCTTGTGCTAATTGGAGGGACCCACAATAAGTTGCAATTATATAAACCAATGCTAATGTTAAAGTTACAATAAGCTGTGCAAACCATTGTACAGTGTATTTCATTTTCTGTGAGAAATCTGTTATATGAAATGTGCTATTTTGTAAAACAAGTTTTATTATAAAGGGCCCTTATTCTATTTGATCCTTGTGCAAATGGAGGCACTTTTAATAAAAACAAACAGTTTTTAATTGGGATCTTACTTTCCTTGGAATTGAATTTTAAGTTGGAGCGAGACCTATTTAGGATAAGTTCATATTACAATGCTTTTGAGAAAATATCTAATATATATTGTGTTGGGTAAAGAACATAATTAATGACGCCTACATTCAGGTGGTGAAAACCCTGTCATAATTTCCCTTTCAAGGTTACACTTATATTTAATTTCTTAAGGCAAACACAAACTTCCTATATCTCGTTACTATCACCTAGAATTCATTTCATTAGGTAATCAATCACCATCATCTAATATCAAACTGATATCAACTGACCAACCCTCAGTTCAATATAAGATTAAATAACTGTAGACAAATGTCCTCAGAGAGTGTGGAATAATCAAATACACTTGTTAGTTCTTTTCAGTGTCAATGAATTTCAATAACAAGTGTGGAGTGCATCACCTCATCCCTGTCCCTCCTTAATATAATTGACGGAGATATCGTATTACTTAATCTTCAAGGCTTCAGTAATTACGATTTGTCATTGATAACTGTTTGTAATTTGCGTTGAGTATGGTACATCGTGTCAACCTTGGAGGCTGTGGGGTATATATGCATGTGATATGGTATAAGGATAAGAGTGAATTATTTGAAGCTAATGAAGAAGAAATGAAGAAATCACATCTGACTGATGTAAGCTTTGAATTAACATTGTTTTATTGGAGGGCTAATTCCTAAACTTCTCGTAATATGGATTTGGTTTGTGATTTATTGGAAGACCTTAGTGGAGAATTGTATGTGATGTACCAAAGTTTGAATGAAAATGATTGCATCAAAATAGTTTAAAATGGGTGCAAATTTTCTGCCTTTTCAATTCATTTTGCTTTGTATTGTAGTCATTGGACCCTATAGAATTTCTTTTAGTTTTGAAGTGTAAGGTTTAGTTTTGATGTTTTTTAACTTGTGTTTAAGTGAAAGTTCACATGAGAAGTTATACACATCCATTATGCCCCATACCTGTCATGTACACTCATGTCAGAAAGTGTAAGAAAGAAATGCAAGAATAAATGTTTTAGTTGATTGTAGATATTTTAGTATGTCTAGTGAAAAGAAACAGTTGCTGCAATATAAAAAACTCAGTTAATTTCTATGGAACTGAACATCCTGCAAAATGCACATACACTAAATATCATACATATCATAGTATATACAATCACTGATGTACATGGTAAATGAAAATTAATGGCATGCATGATATTTACTCTGTATTGGAACTTTGCCAGCATACTCTGTTGGAGACCAGTGCATTTATTTTATTAACTTGAATTCTTCCCGTGGTATATGGCTTACTGCAATACATGATGCTCATATATTGGATGGATTAGGGGCCCGTTGCATAAAAATTGCGTTTGAACGCAACTCAGGAAAATAAAAACGCAACTTTATTTTCAGCAAATCAGAAGTGCGCATTAAGGACTGGCTTTTGATTTTTAGGACTTGCGATTAAATGCATGCTTTATGCAATGGGCCCCTGGACAAGTAAGAGGTCCTTTACATTTTATTTATAAAACTTATTCACAGGGATTATTCCATAATTATGATGTACATATCAAGTAACCTTTTGATGTATTATATGTGTGCAGGCCCAACCAGGACCACCAGAGGACTTGATTCAGCCAGATACCATCCAGGCTGTACAAGCTGCTCCATTACAATCCGCCATGCCACAGGATTGTAGACCTCTTGACTTGGTGATCCCTGTCATTGGTGCAGGATCGGGATGTATCACAGGTAAGAATCACACAACAGTCATTTTGTTGGTGTAATAACACATCCCACCGCTGCCATCAATTAATGAAACCACATGATTCTATGCATACTGGTTCTCAATTCAGCAGGGTCTTTATAATCAATCATGATGATAAAAGATGCTTAACCATTTCTGAAAATAGATTTTGCTAATAGTCAGAATTCAGTTGATGAAGATACCAGTCATTTAGATGGTGTGGGTTTTCATCAGACTATTGTCACCACACCACAGATGAAATCATTAACCATGTCATCCCACCTACATTGGTTGACAATTCAGCAAGGTGTTTGATTGGTCATGATAATGAAAGAGGCTTATAAACCATCTCCAACAATAGACGGTGCCTAATGAATAGTGTGCAGTAAATCAACATGTTTGTAGTATTACTAATAATAATAATTCTGATGTAAATCTACTTCATATATACGGAAATGGCTTACCGGTACTAATAATATTGACTTTTATGTAAGTGGTCTCCAGATATGATATTACCTTTTTTCATTGAAGTATAAACTACAATCTATACATGTACAATCTATACATGTAGTGTGAGAATGCATGTTAGTTCTGAGACCTCTAAACTCATCAAGCATTTTCACAATCTCCCATTCAATTTTTCTAGGTGAGGTCAAGACACCATCTGGCAGAGTTGAGACACCAGCGATCATTGAGAACAAGGATGGAACTATCACTGTCAAGTATTCACCAAGAGAGACTGGTCGCCATGAGCTAGGCATCAAGTACAATGGAAAGGATGTACCAGGTATGAAGGACTTCCACGTAGATGATACTTTTGTACTTTTAGTGTGGGATGCTCTAATTTCACTTTGGCACACAAGCCATTTAATTTATAAGTGTTTGAATAATTATGTTTTATCTGATACGATGGTTCACTCATTAATATAATTTTATTAACGGGGTCAAATTTGCAATATTCCGAGCTAAAGTACTGATTTTCCTGTTGCTCAATATTTTATTTTTCAACAGTTTCTTCTTCATACAATGCATTTCATTTCTTCATATTTGGTGTTTCAACTCACAGGTAGTCCATTCCACTTCCACGTTGATGAGTTGAAGAGTGGTAACGTGACAGCTTACGGTACTGGTCTTACTCATGGTATCAGCAATGAACCATGTCACTTCATTATTAATACAAAGGATGCAGGAGCAGGTGAGTTTTATGCTTCAATTACTTTCATGTATCGTTTACATTATCCAAATTTGGGATTATTGGAATTGCCCTTTAAACTGTTTTGGTCATTGCCTATCAGAATAACCCAAATAATTTGGAAATATTGGTATTGTATAACATGAGAGGCATTATATATTTCACTCGTATTATGAGAAGAGATCTTGCTCCATGTATTGTTTTATGATTTAGAATAAATGTTAGAGGCCATGGCAAAAGATTTTCATCAAGCAAAATTTATTTTTATGAGAAGTCAGATTATGAAAGGATCCTTAGTTCCATGTTACTTAACTTGGAATCCCTATAATTTATCGGTTGTGTTTGTTTTGTTTCAGGTGGTTTGGCTCTGGCCATCGAAGGACCCTCAAAGGCTGAGATCAAGTGTGTCGATAACAAGGATGGAACATGCAGTGTGACTTACTTCCCCACCAAGCCTGGACAGTATGATATTGTAGTGAAGTTTGCAGATAAACATATCCCAGGCAGTCCATTCTCAGCTCAGATTGTTGGTAGGACTTTCTTTTTGTAGTCTGTATCTAAGTAGTTTGACCTTTTAAATATATCACAAAAAGTTTACTGTCAGGTGCACAGCTATTTTATAGTATGGAATAAGCAGATAATCCTAAATAAGAAAAACATTAAGGCGAAGAATTTAGTCTAGCCAAAATAGATTGATATAGCTGAATCGGTGACCAGGATATTCAGTATTTGCATCCTGAAATATTGTAATATAGTATTTTTAAGTCCATGTGATAATCAATTATAAGGATGGAAAAAACATTGTGTATTATTGGATACCTAATGCACCTACAGTTTTAATATTAAACAGAGCACAAGAATTGAACTAGCATTGAATTCATAACATTATTGAAATTGAGAATGAATGATGTAATATTTGTTTGGTTTCTTTGTACAGACAAGTCTGGCAGCAGGATGTCCATTGGTACACCTAGTGATGTTCCTCTGAAGATTAATGAAACTGATCTAAGCTCTCTCTCTGCCAGTATCCGTACACCTTCCAAGCATGATGAACCATGCGCTCTTAAACGTCTTCCTAATGGAAACATTGGTAAGCAAATCATAATCTTGCATTTGAATTGTGGAACTGTACAGTCAGGCTTCTCTGCATAAAATTGTTTACCCTTCATCCAAATTAAAAGAAATATGGCTTTGCAGCATCATAGGGGAATGATTTGAGAGGACCAAAGCAGTGTTATAGGTTCAAGGTGTGCATTGTCATATCTCTTAGTCCAAATGAAATGTGGCCTTATGGCATCCCAGGGAGGTGGTTAGGGATGACCAAAACATTGTTAGACTTTGAAGTATTCAATTACAATTTTACGTAGTTGTTACCCTTCTTTATATTCTTTGTTGGTGAGAATTATCCCTTGTCTTTTTTTTCAATATCTCAAGTTGGAGCAACAGTTTTGAAGTATGTCTTCTATGATTTATTTAGCTGTGTGTATATAATTACTATAAAAAAAGCTGTATCCAGTTGCATAATTCATCTCTCCTGCTCTCCTATCTTCTCTAGGTATTACATTTACTCCCAAGGAGATTGGTGAACACCAGGTCAGTGTAAAGAAGAGGAATCAACACATCCCTAACAGCCCATTCAAGATCATTGTAGGTGCCCAGGAGGTCGGAGATGCTACCAAGGTCAAGGTCACAGGTCGTGGTATCAAAGAGGCTCAGGCAGGTCAAATGGCTCAGTTCCTAGTGGATACTAGGAATGCTGGTAAGATATCATGTAGCTATTGGTGTGGCTTGTATAGATATATAACTCGTGGCTTAGCCTGGTTATTGTAGACATAACATGGTATCATTGGAAAACTACATTTTCTTTGTGTAAGAAGTTATCATTTATGTGTTAAGGATATTAAGCATAAACATCATAGACTATATTGTATCCCAACAAATGGTATCTCGGATCATATTTGTCATCAGCATTAGCTAATAAATTTATTTTACTGGACCGCTTGACTACAAAACTACAAAGTATAAACAATGACTTTTATTGCCCAAATTTTTTGTTGATAAATAAGCATTCATGTAATTCATACAAACTTAATGACGAGAAAAGTTAAAAGTACTTACACTCTTCTGTTTCGTGGAGTCTTTAAGAATTCTTAGTATTATGTATCTGTCTTTGACTGTGTGTAGGTTATGGTGGTCTTGGTGTATCCATTGAGGGACCAAGCAAAGCTGATATCAACTGTGAGGATAATGGCGATGGTACCTGTCTGGTCACGTTCACACCGACTGAACCAGGCACATACAATGTGAACATACACTATGCTGACCAACTGGTGCCAGGTAAAGATAATTGTTGAATTTACAGCTCTTGGTACCCCAAGTTAAAACTTTAATTGACTTTGTACACGGTAATGATCTAGTTGAATAAATTATGGTTCGTACTTTTATGAAAATATAAAGTAGGCACCCATATTACATTGGGTTGAATCGGTTTAGAGTTTATTTCTGTGGATATAATTTAGTCAAATTAAAAAACCCCCACTGTTATCGTATTTCATAAGAATTAAAGGGGAAGTGCATCCTGATATTAAAGTGAGGTATTTGTTAGGGTTCTCATCAGGAATTGGACACCATGTGGGTGTTTACCTTATAACAGGTGTAATTGTCAATTCCCAAGAGTGGACTTTACTTTTAATGACAGGTAGTTCTTACGTAATGCATTGTGCCCTCCTCCTACTACAGTGCAAGGAAATGTCATCATCATAAATCTCCCCAGCTCCAGTAATTTTATGGTGGGACAGACCCATGGTCAGACCCATCAGCCTCGTTTCGCTGCCTGCCTGGCCTGGGAGACCTCACAAATATTAATTATGCAATGCACATGGAAAATGAAGACTGTGTGCTATAAGTTGGTTTTGAGAAATATTAAAGAAAAGATCAATGAAAGTTTGAGCAAAATCCAATAAGAAATAAAGTTATGAATTTTTAAAGTTGTAATCAATCAAACACAAATTGGCAACTCCGTGGCGTATCTTGCAAACTCCTCCCCCATTTGCCCTGTACTAAAACAGTCCTAAATTTTCACTTTTTTTAAAGAAAATATTTAATCAAACCTGCAACCTAGCTACATCAACAACTAAGAAAATGCAAATTTATGATATTTTCTCTGCAAACCAAACGGGAGAGGAGCTCGCAATATACATCACCGAGTTACCAATTTGTGTTCAATTGATTACAACTTCAAAAATTCATAACTCTCTTATTTCTTGTCGGATTTACTCAAACTTTCACTAATTTGTTTCGCTAATTTTTCTGCTGTTATTCAAATCAACTAAATACCAGGATGGACTTTAAGAAATGGTTTTGTTTGTGAACATTGCTTATCTCTTTTGTATTATGGTTCATTTTTTTGGGAGATATGATGGAAAAAGTATTCTCTCTTCTATATAACTATAACTGTTGTTGTTTGTGTTGTTTTACAGGGAGTCCGTTCCAGGTTGCCGTGCAGGGAGATTCAACAGATTTGCCTTTGATCAGAGAAACCTTGGTCAAACCTACTAAGGCTATTCCAGTATCTAACGTTGGTAGTGAATGTGAACTCACAGTCAAGATACCAGGTAATCATCTCTTCCTAACCATCATATGTGTGCATATACGTTGTGATTATCATGCAAGCCGTAGAACTTTATATTGTGGTTTCTCCCTTTCCAGGTAACCTAGTTTACGACTGTTTGTCCAAATGAACTTTTGATGATTAAATGTTCATAACAGAAATGCCCTATAAAGGAAACAAAATGAACATTACATGTATCTGATTCTTGTTTCAAGTTGAAGAAACTAGCTCCTTTAGTCCAAGGTTGTAATACAACATTTAAATTATTGGGAGAGATTTGTCACCACAGAAGGAGTTAACCTCGGAGGAACGAGATATCGAGTACATGATATTGGGTCTCAATGCCTCTTTTCTTTTAATTCCGTTTGGTATTTAAATTCTTTGATTCATGAATGTTTAGATTCATATGAAATCATACATAGGAAAACCTGTCTAAACCTGACTTTGTTCATGTTACGTGCGTATCTCAGTTACATGAGTAATCAGGTGCCAATTAATGACATTACTTCCAGTTTCCCTGCTTGCCCTATGTTGTAAAATGATTGATGAAGTGATTAAATAGGTCTAAACAGAAACTCTTCTATGCTTCACTGTTAGATTTACATGCTTGTAAATGAGAATGTTCATTTATTATGTGCTGTACTTACAATCTATATACATGTTGTTGAACGGTTTAGCTATTTCATTTTAATAGCTGTGTAATGGCTGGTGTTTACGAGATATTGATATTAAGTAGGATGTGTTATAATGATATCTTCCAAACATTGCCGGATTGATAACATCTTGAATTTGATCAGCTGGCTATATGCTTGACTCTCAACTTATTCTTCTCATGTTATTTGCGATGTTGACTTTGAATGTGAATACTCAGCTATGATCACCAATGACAAACTGACTGGCTCTCTATCATTATAGGTACTGATCCTCTGGATATGACTGCCCAGGTGACCAACCCTGCTGGACGTACAGTGGATGCTGAGATCATGGACAGACCAGACTGCAAATACTGTGTCAAGTTTGTTCCTTCCATGGAGGGGGTACATACAGTCAGTGTCAAGAACAAAGGATTGCATGTCCCAGGTAAAACTCCACAACATTATCTCGATATCATGGTATTGAGTGTTGGCTTCTTTCTCCTGTTTTAGTGTTTATTTATACATTTATACGAATATGTGTATGATGCAGTTGGAACAATCTACTTTATAGTTCTTTCTATCTGTCTTCATCAGTATAATCATGTTGTGTGTGCCCATAAACATGTTCTATCATGTAAACTTTGGCTGCCTTTTGTCTAAAATTGGTCAAAATGATTTAGTTAAAGAAAGTCTCAAGCAGTATTATTTTGTATTCTATTCCCTTTATTTTACAGCTGATTGCGAATAATCTGATCTGATTTTGAAGTCACTTTTTAACATTTTATAATTGTCATATTTATTTAATTCACTAACCATATATATTTTCTTTTGGGCCTGTACAGGAAGTCCGTTCATGTTCACAGTTGGTCCTCTAGGTGAAGGTGGTGCACACAAGGTTCATGCTGGAGGTCCTGGTCTAGAACGAGGAGAGGTCAAACAGCCAGGTAAGACCAGGTCTAATGTTTTCCCTGGATTATCAAAGATCGTAAAAATTCTCTATGAATGAACTTCATAATCAGTATTAATATGGAGGTCTTCTTATCTTTTATGTAACTTGGACATTGTATGAGTATGAGAAGTAATGTTTATTTTGCAATGCTTGTAATAAGGCAACTATCTGAATCTTTTTAACTTCTAGCTGAGTTCCAGGTCTGGACTCGTGAGGCTGGTCCAGGAAAGCTGGGCATCACAGTATCTGGCCCTGCCAAGGCTCCCATCAACTTTGTTGACAATAAGGATGGCTCATATTTGGTCTCATATCTACCCACTGTGCCAGGTAGGTCGATCCTTCGTAACTTCCATAGCCCCCCCCCCCCCCCCCCCCAGTTGTTGACAAGGATAATGAATACATGTATGTGGTCTTATATATACCTACTGTACCATAACGGTCTTTTATAGGTTACATAGAGGCTCCTCTCCTGTGAATCTGTGAAAGCTTCTAGACATACATATGTCACTTTCTACTTATTTTCAATGCTCAGTGTTACTCAGTACTACAGGAACATTTAGTCTCTGCTGTGAGTTTTTTTCTCTGTAAAAAAGCTGAATAAGTTAATCAGGATGGTTTGAATTATTAGAAATGAGTCCTGTGGTAGATCCAAATGTTTTTTACCTGCGACGCTTTCAATGTCTATGGTTCATACACCTTCCTCATACATGAACTGACTGACTGACTGAAGCTATAAGTGGCATCTCTATATGACACTGGCTTTACATTATATTTCCTCTAAATTTCAGGTGAATATCAAGTGGACATCAAGTTTAATGACAAGCCTATCCCAGACAGTCCTTATAAACCTTTCGTTGTACCACCTCTAGGAGAAGCAAGGAGGTGCAGTGTATCCAGCTTGCAGGTCAGTTTATGCCTTGATCTCAATCTTTCTCTCTATCTCCAATCATTCCCTCCCTCCTCCTCCTCTTCTCTTCCTTCTTCTTTCCTTCTCTTTTATGTCATTCTTTCTGTCATACGCCTCTCATATATTGAGAGCATTATCAAATTGTTAATCCTTCAAGATATTTCTCAAAAGATAGCCTCTTCCTGAATTGGTTAGTTCCTAGAACTCATTTTTCACCAATTTCTACTGCTCATGCACCAAAGCCTGTTTTTTACAGATCCAGTATGACTGGCTTGTATTTACCTAATCATCAAGATTTACTGCTGTGTATCAGGCTATTTAAATAAATTTGGAGTAATTTGACGGATTGATTTTGGGGTAAAACATAGTGTTTTTATTCTTCCATCTTATGTACTTGATGTTACTTGATGTTATAATCTTTGCTTGTACAGGAACATGGTATCAAGGCCAACCATCCATGTTCATTTGTGATCCAACTCAATGGTGCCAAAGGTCATTTGAGAGCAACATGTAAATCACCCTCAGGAGCTGAGATTGATTGTGTTGTCACAGAGATCGATGAAGGTGAGCCTTTGTTGTTATATAATCAGTCACAAGAATCTGTCTTCAAATTAAGTAAAGAAGTGATACTAGTAATAGCCATAAAAAGACTGTTGACTGATTACTATGTCAAACAACAAAAAAGATCAGTACTCTGTGCTTTTGCCCTGTTGTCTTTGGTAAGCATGACAGTGACCAGTATTTTCTTTGAATTCAGAGAATTATGAATTACGCTTCTTTCCTCCAAAGACATTAATCATTTTATTGTAGAATCTCTTCAAGAATAATGCAGTACACTTACCATTAACCAGTATCATCTGTTGACTCTTACAGAGAACTATGCAGTGCGCTTCCTACCAACTGAGAATGGAATCCACAATGTTGAGGTATTCTTCAAGGATTCTCCTATCCCAGGTAGTCCATTCAGGATTAGGGTAGGCACTGTAGAGGAGGTAGGAGATCCTGGACATGTCCATGCCTATGGAGATGGATTGGAGCGAGGAAAGACGGGTCAGTTTTACCAGTTCGTCTTCTATTTTTAAAAAGAATTGCAGGAATAATATGTGGAAAGTATATGATAGTTAGGTACTGAGGTACAGTGTTATGGGAAGGAAGATAACCAGCAAAATTAGAGCTTGAGTGTGTTCAAAATGAAATAAATGTATGTTGATAATGTGCTACCGGTACTTGATTGTCTAAATTTGATTGTGATGAAGTATGCAGCACAATCTTTAAAGTTGACTGCCGTGGAATCAATAAAATCTTAGTAAACAACTGAAATGACAACAAGAAGTACCTATTAACTTCTCTGCAGCTTGCTTATGGTATTCAAGTCTATCTTAGTCTATATATCGTAAAATGTTGATATTTTTTGGTTTATCAGGTGAGAAGTGCGAGTTCATCATCAACACCTGTGGAGCTGGAGCTGGTACGCTGGGCATCCAGATTGATGGTCCATCTAAAGTCAAATTGGATGTTACAGAGATAGGTGAAGGTTACAAGTGTGTCTATGTCCCAACCCATCCTGGAGAATACATGATCACTATCAAGTATGGTGGGCCTACTCATATCACTGGAAGTCCCTTCATGGCTAAGATCACCGGTAAGTGCTCCTCAACTACACGATAGATATATTTAGTTGAAATTGTCAGAAATGAAACAAGACGGCTTTTTTTTGGGGGGGAGGGGTATTTGTTATGTTTTTGATGAGAAAGCTACAAATTACATAGCATGTACAAGCATAAATGTACTGCCTAGTGTATAGTGTATGTCCATTTATTTTTGTTTCAGTGCAAAATATGGTTCATTCCATTGTGAAAAATAAAAAGGTCCGACCTGGCAACGCCTAGTCCGATGCAGAAATACATTTTCCCTTACATAGTGTTAATTAATTTATTTATTTTATTTTATTTCCAGGCAAGATGATAACAAAGATATTACATAGAGAAATCACAAAGATAGAGAACAGAATCACAGTATAAAGATTTAGCACCAGCCAATGCCTGGGGATCACCTAAAAGAATTTTAAAATTCTGTTATTGTGAAATGAACAAGTTAGTATTTCATAATAGAAGCAGAGATGATTTTGTAATTTCAGAAAAGTGGTATCCATGTACATGTATCTCTTTTGAATCCGCTTTTAGGAGCTGCAAAGGGAGGCAAAGCAGGCAGCGTGGAGACAGCTCAGGTGATGGTAGAAACCATCGTCAAGACAACAACTACAACAGGTTTCCAAGCTCCTGTTTTCACCTCTGATGCTAGCAAGTGCGTACCTAGTGGTATGGGTCTCAAGAAATCATTCTTGAACAAGAAGAGTCAGTTCCAAATCAACTGCTCAGATGGAGGTTAGTGTATCTACCACCCTTTTTTTTTTTTTTTTAGATTTCAGCATGGTTGCAAGATCATCTATCTCAAAACACTCTATCAAAGTGAATCTATAACCAGCATTTATTCAGAAATCATTAGCTATTTTTCTTATATATGTCGAAAAATGCTTAATAAAGTACAAAATTCACATGAAATATTTGTTTGATTTCCAAGACGGTTAATTTCTGATCCCTCATTTTGAAGGCAAATGTTTTCATTTTCAAAGCCATTTTTGGCATCCTTTTCACAAAATCTACTTTTAAAATGATTTTTGATTATGTGTTACTGAATAAAATATATTGTAATTAATGTCATTTTACTACAGATATTATTAGTCATTATAAAGACTATACATGTAACTCTCAGAACATCATTAATCCTCTGTGAATTCTTTGTTGTGTTGCAGGTAACAATATGTTGGTGGTCGGTATCGCTGGTCCTAAAACACCTTGTGAAGAGATTCTTGTCAAACACACCTTCGGTAATCGTTACACAGTAACCTACCTACTCAAAGAGAAGGGTAACTACGTCTTGATGGTGAAATGGGGAAATGATCACATACCAGGCAGTCCATTCAACATCCAATGTGTTTAGATGATCTAAGGAGGATCATAGCAACCAACGTGGGATCGCATCTCGGCTCGGGGTTCCTCTGGGTCTGAAGACATCATCATCTTCTTCCTCGCAATACATATGCAAAAAATGCACTGCATTGAGGCTTGATGTATGTACATGTCTAAAGAAGTTTTTTTAAAGCTCCAGTATGGATGGATGATAATTATTGAAAAGAAAAAAAGAAAACTGCCAGATGTTCTTGTTGATGTGATGGAAATTTATAGATGTTTCTTTTCTTTACCACCATTTGGTGCATTATTTGTAACTGAGAAAATGAGTTGTTGAATCTTGCATCAAGTAGCAAGTATGAATAACTGATGGCTATTATGTTCTAATATCAATTCTCTTCCAGCTTGTTTTCTCATCTTATTAGCTTCCAACTTTGTATGTCAAGTGATTGGTATGTCATATATCTTTCTATCTGGTTTTATATAAACTTGTTATATGAACTTGTTTGCATAAAAAGAAATCCTACTAGAAATGAGTAAACATGTGTATGCAGCCATGCCAATAATGGATTTTTTTTCTACCTATTTTGACTAGCAAACTCATACCAACTTATCATTTGAGGGAAATAATGTTTGTTAAAAAGATGAATGATTATGTCGGAACTTTACTTGGAAGACTAATATTAATCCCTTATGAAGAAGGTGGTTTAAGACTAATGTAGATATTTGCAATGTAAAAAGAAAGATTTTGTTTGCAGAGTGAAGTAGTCTTTCAAAATAGTGGTTTTTGAAATAGTTAAACATGCACATAGTAAACACATTACTAGTAGTTTGGAGCATATCTATATTATTAGAGATATCCGGTAGTGTAACCCTTTAGTAAATGCCTTGAATTTATTGAGATGGGTCGAAGTATTGCCAAATACACAACTCACTTTAATAAATGTATGGAAATAATTGAAGATTTTGATTATATATTCAGGTTTGATGATACCCATACCTGCTTTAGTTGCTTAAAAATGTATATGAAATGCAAAAATGATTAACTTTTTTATAATGAAACTGCTAAGCAGATAAATATGTATTTTTCAGTATTCTGAAGCTGAATTTCACTCTTATCAGAATACTGTTTACTGATATTGTATTCATATTGTATAATTTTTTATAAGTGCTTATTTGTAATATTACTAGTAGTATTTAACTCAGCTGGAGCATAATTCATTGCAAGTTAATACTCTTGAATGTTTATTCAGCGAATCTCTCAAAGATATAGATCTTCTCCTTAATTCTAGTTTTGATACAAATATCTGCCTAAACTATTAGCATTGGTGTGGATCTAACTTCCCACAAATGTGATTATGGATGATTTAATGGAAAATTTAAAAAAAAGGAATTGCAACTTACTATGTATATATACATGTGAATCAGACATTGAGTATGGGAAGTGGCTCCTTGCAGAGTCCAAGGATTTTGAATATGAACATGAATTAATGAAATGTGTTGAAAATGGTGTATGTTATGATGTGTAATTATATTTGTTTTGTCGTACATGCATATTGCGTTCCATGTTCTGTTTTGATGTTTTTTTTATTTCTTAAATTTTCTTATTTTATCATTTGGGATTTGCTTTGGAACTCAGTACTACCTGTATTTGTAGCTCCTAATTGTTCTGGTTCAATTGTAGGGGTACATTTATCTCATAGCAAAGGATAGTTTAGAAGAAAGAAAGCAATAAGAATTTATAGATATGTTTATGTGGTATGTGTGACTATTAAGTGTAAAATCTGTGTGAGATGTAAGTTTCTAAACAGTTCACATCTCTAAAAACAAAGAATTACATTGTGCAAAATATCTCCATTTTGTTATATTGGAAGTATCATTTTTGTTAAGTAGTATAGATGGCTGAAAAGAGTGATTACTTGCTATTTGTGTAGATTTTTTTTTACTGTGAATATATATGAAAAACAGCATTAATATTATTGAATTTTATTACAAAGCACAGCTTCTTTTTTGGTATGTAATTGTTATGTAGAACAAAATGCAATGCTTGTTGATTAGAAAGTTAATGCAATCTGAAGAAATTGAATTTATGTATAACCTTAAAATTCTTCATGCTTAATATGTCTTATATAGTGAAGCATTACTAATTTAGTTATACAAAAAAGATAATCGAAATATAGCATTATTTAGCTGGTTTGTAGAATTTATGTAAACCTACATATTCTAATTCTTGCAGTATGATTTATTTGCCATGTTGTTTACTATGAAATAGATAGCTATTGTGGGGATATAAAATGGAAAATAATTCTCTATAAGAGATGATTGGTTTTGAGATAATCATTGATGATACAAAGGAATAGCCCAGCAAGGGAAAAAAAGACTTTTGCATTAAATGGGATTATGGAGCTTTGAAACTGTACATGAGCGAGCCACTGTGTCGTCTTTTATCTTTTCTCTTTTGTGATGAACTTGTGATTAGGGACGTATTCAACTGAGAGAGTTTTGTAATACTTTTTTTCGACAGCAATTCACAAAAAAAAAAAATTGTTAAACCCACATGACTGGAGTGAAAACTGGTCAGGTAATTTGTTTAATGTAAATGATGTACCTGTAGGCAGATACATGTACATACATACTCCCAGTCAAATACACAAACATTATGTGAGTTGAATGATGGTGCATGATTCATTATAGTTTATTCTAAGTAAAAGACTAATGTACAACCAGGGAACTATAATTTTAGAAGTTACAACTGGGCCAGGTAGCAATAAGAGAGAGAGAGATATGGGGTGGAATAGGGTGAGAGAGACAGAGATGGGGTGGAATAGAGAGAGAGAGACGGGGTGGAATAGAGAGAGAGATGGGGGTGGGATAGAGAGAGAGAGAGAGACAGGGTGGAATAGAGAGAGAGAGAGATGGGGTGGAATAGAGAGAGAGAGAGACGGGGTGAAAAGGAAAGAGAGAGAGAGAGAGATGGGGGAGGAATAGAGAGATACTGTATATCCAGAAACATCAATAGACCTGTTTACTAAGTGATTCAAATTTTATGCATACTTTTGAAACAAGGTTGTTCTTGACAACCTGAAAGCTTGCCACAGGCTTGTCAGACATAGCAACAAGTAATGTATGCAAACTGGATTCCAAGTATTGTAGTTCATTCATTAATAACAGGTTAATGGAATACCTCGTTACTAGGTCCCCAGGAAAGAAACATCCATCAATTTGAATCACTTAGTAAACAGGTCTGTTAATGACAGCCAATTTTACAGCAAAAACTTCCGCAAATAGCAATAATCGGTTTATTCACGCTTGGGCTAAAATCACTTGGTCTAATTTCCATATGGGCTACCTTCATTCGGGCTAAACCCTTTTGGTCCACTCTTCATTTGGTGTAATTTGCACTTGGTCTAATAAGCACTTGGTCTAATAACCAGAAGGTCTAATGACCACTTGGGCTAATTATCACTTGGTCTAATTACCATTTCGTCTACTTTATTTTGTTGTCACTTGGTCTACTACCAGTTCGTCTAATGTCAGTTTGTCTAATGTCAGTTTGTCTAATTCCCAGTCAGTCTAAAACTGGTTGGTCTACGGTATTTCGTCTAAAATCCACTTGGTCTAGTATCCATTTGGTCTACGTAGCATTTATATGGTCTAATCATGCAGTTGGTCTAACTTTCATTTAGTCCATTTTCCATTTAGTCTAATTGTCAGTTGGTCTAAATGCCAATTTGTCTAAACATCACTTTGTCTAATTATCACTAAGGCTAATTGCCTGTTGGGTTATTCCCTTTTCGTCTACGCACCTACCAACAACACTATGCGTCAATTTGTTGGCCGGGGGGGGGGGGGGTTGCTGTCCTGACTCGACTCTATCCTGAGCTGAGGTCAAAAACAAAAACCAAAAAATACCGATATCTGTTAGAAAAAAGAAAGAAAAATGGTTTCATTTCACCGAATGTTTCTGAATGTTCTCTTTGCCTGTTTTGTACGTAATATATTATTGTACACAACGTATACATGTATTTTGTCAAACTATCCAATACACCGCTGTGCGGCTGCATATTTTGTTATATTATGGTATACTCTATTGACATGACAAATCATGGGGGGAAAAACAAACATATGTAGGTACGATCTTTTGTAAAAATTGTTATGTTGATGATGAATAAAGGAACCCCGTGGAAGGGTAAAAAAATAAATAAAAACATTGCTGCTCGGTCGCTTCGCTTCCTCGCATAACATAATTTGACTCGGGGAGGGGGGGGGGGGTGCAAATTCACTGTTTGTCCAGGGCGTCATAATACCTAGATACGCCACTGCCTTAAAAGAAGAAAAAGAAGGCAGTGAACAAGTATAAAAAGCGACATTTTTGTGGGTGCTTGGAAAGGTGGGGGGGGGGGGGGCATTGTGCCCCCTACCAACGAGCGAGTTCATTTACGTTTTAGATGAACAAATAATAATAATAATAATAGTTGCATACTCTTCTTTCTCCTTCTCTTTTCGTTTTTCTTCTCTCTCTCTCTCTCTCTTTGATCACTTGAAAAATATCATAGGGGCAACCGCCCCCTGCCCCCCGTCCTGTAGCGCGCCGGCCCCTGAAAAAAGCAGTTTGCATAGCTCAAAAGAATCAGAGAAGCTTAATGCCAGAATATTTAGTTCTTGGTATGACAACAGTGTGACACCTTTGAGCAGGAACTTAGCGAGAGCTGGGGACACAGTGCCCAAATGTTTAATAATATTGCAGCAATTAAGATATCCCCCGCCCGAAGCTCGCTCGGTACGCTCGCTCGCACTCACTTATGTAACTCATGGCAGTCCTATCTGTCTCTTTTATTGAGGGATTGTGCTTGAAATAGACCTGTTTACTAAGTTATTCAAATTTTATCCATACTTTTGAAACAAAGGTTGTTCTTGACAACCTGAAAGCTTGCCACAGGCTTGTCAGACATAGCAACAAGTAATGTATGCAAACTGGATTCCAAGTATTGTAGTTCATTCATTAATAACAGGTTAATGGAATACCTCGTTACTAGGTCCCCAGGAAAGAAACATCCATTAATTTGAATCACTTAGTAAACAGGTCTAATAAACCCTTTTGCGGCATCTTCGTCATGATGCAAGCTTCATGCATGACCTTCAACAAGAACATTTTTGGTCTCTCGCTTGCAAGTTAGGAGTAGAGCAGAATTGCATATTGCGCATTAGAAAATATATCCTTAAAATTTAATGTGTGTTAAATACAATGTTGGGGTACAGCAACGTATGAAAACGCCATTTTCCATTCTTGTCTTCACCCTTTATACTTAAGTTCCCCCTTTTCCAAAAAAGGTATACCCAGTTCGTTGAAACCCCAAGTCTGTGGGTCGTCTTGCCCCTCCTATGAAAATACCCTGGCACCACCCCTAGCTTTTATTGACTACTTGCACAAACATTTGTACATCGAAAGAAACATGAATAACAGTTTATCAAAGAAACAAACATAGACCTAATTTGAAGTGCAATACAAAAATACAATAAGGTTCTTCTACTTAGTCATGAAAGGAAGAGGAGACCTATGAAATATGAATGTTTTAATTACTAAAAAATAATACTACATCATTGATTTTAATAAATTAAATAATTAATATATAAAATGTAGGGATATTGATTGATACAACAAGGTGAATAACTCTTTTAATGCTCATTTACGTTTCTTTGAAGTTTCATTTTTTAAAGTTTCATTTCCCTGTCCTTTCTCAACTTGCTACTAAATGGCCAGAAGAATAAATAGTAATTAGACCAAATGGTCATTAGACTATATGAAAATTAGACAAAATGATAAGTAGCCTAACCGGTTATTAGACGAATTGGATATTAGACCAAATGTTCATTAGGCCATATGACAGTTAGACTAAATGATAAGTAACCCAACTGGTTATTAGACTAAATGGAATTGGACCAAGTGATAGGTAGACCATATGGTATCAGCCAAAGTAGGTGTAGCCCAAATGGATATTAGACTATGTGGCTTATAAACAAAATGACTGTTAGACTATTTGGAAATAGACGAAGTGAAAATTAGCCCAAATGGGTTTTAGACTAAATGGGGTTAGCCAAACTGGGTATTAGACGAATTGGTTATTAGGCCAAATGGAAATTAGACGAAATGGTAAGTAGACAAACTGGTTGTAGACAAAAATAATGAAGTTAGACCACGTGGAGTTCGACGAACTGATAATTAGACCAAGCGGTGGTAGACCAAGCGACGGTGTACCCAATAATCTTATGTTGTTTCAATTGTGAGTTTATTATTTCGCGGCATGAAACACTCCCGAATCTCGACCCCTCGCAAAATTCACGAAAGTTTCATGCAATTTCTGGTTTTCCAGTAGTAGTAATAGGGAGAGTGAAATATAGATGGTGAAAAAAAAGAGACAAGGGAAGAGTGCATAGGAGGTTGATGAGGAGACGGGAGAGGGGAAAGGGGCAATGATGGGGGAGAGAGAGAGATGGTAGAAGGAAAGAGAGGGTGATGGAAGGAAAGAGACGACGATGGGGGAAGGAAAGAGAGGGTAATGGAAGGAAAGAGGCGACGATGGGGGAAGGAAAGAGGCGACGACGGCGGAAGGAAAGAGGCGACGACGGGGGAAGGAAAGAGGCGACGACGGGGGAAGGAAAGAGGCGACGGCGGGGGAAGGAAAGAGGCGACGACGGGGGAAGGAAAGAGGCGACGACGGGGGAAGGAAGGAGGCGACGACGGGGGAAGTAAGGAGGCGACGACGGGGGAAGGAAAGAGGCGACGACGGGGGAAGGATATAGGCTACGACGGGGGAAGGATAGAGGTGACTCTCCCATGTCTGCTCATTTTGACAAGTGTATTACCGATGTTTGAGGTTAGAAAGCAACTATTGTTTGTTCGAATAGTCCGTTCCGTAAATCATGATGTATGGAATATTGCTGTCAAGTTACAATGAAACGCCTTAGAAATGTGACCCAACTCTTTTGGTTAGGGCCATAGAGAACTTCTTGAAAAGAAAAAAGATAATTTACCATTAATATCAAATATCAAATTATTTTTGTTTGTTATTATTATTTTGGATAGCATCCAGCCAAAGTCAATCATCACTCACTAAAATAAGCTTGAGATGAGCTAATACCAGACAAGTTCAACAAACTGTAAAGCGCATCGAAGTGGTCCTGTGTATTACGTAACACTCTCCGAGTACACATCTCCAGACAATTCACGTCTAGATAATTGCTTTATCTCTCTCGGACCAGGACAGTTTCTCTGAAAGACCTTAAAAGCAAAGGATTAAATCGTAAACTCATTTGCATAAGAACTTGAAAGTGTCTGTTGTGTCCATTCAACATGGGTCAACATTGACCGTAAAGAGAAGGAGGGTTTTCACGCTTCACTGTGCTTCTGGTGGTAGGCTCCGTCGTTCCAAAGGCTTAGGATATGAACCTCATTGCTTGTGATGAACTTGAAGTGTTCAAGGATAGACAAAGAAGAAAATCAAATTTTGGCGAGAAATCTCCATCCCCACCGATTTATTGGATTCCTACACGGGTAAGTTCACTCATTTAAAAATATTTTGCTATCATGCAAAGTTCTTTCTTCATCAAATACACGACAGATTTTTAAAATAATATTTTCTTATTCATGTGTGCTTGAAAGAAAGGAAGAGTAAGAATGGGCTTGATTTAACTGTCTGGAGTTCTGTCTGGTTTTGAGATCTAGCACTCGGGTGCACTTGGCATCAGACGTTCACGGAGATTCCGTATACTACAAATATATTATATAACGAAATACTGCAGTCAATTTTATCAGGGAGGTTGAAGGTGGACCTCCCTGGTTTTATACAGGTTCATTTCTAATATTTCAACCATTAATTTGTGCTGATTTATTAACAATGAAGTGTTTTGTTTTGTTTTTAACTAGGTCATAATAAATTGCAGTCGATGAAAAACTAACATGATAAAGGTGTTTCCTCTCAAAATAATCATTCTTCCTTAATTACACTTTCACACTGTCCCGTAACAATCATCTAGGCACATTTCTTTCAAGAATGTATCTATATTTTGTAGTAACACGCAAAAAAAATGATATCATTGTCTGGTAGTTATTATTGTGTAAGTACATGAATAATTAAAAAAAATATTTTTGTTGTTTGAGTTCACTGATTTATTGTTAACTTCAGGCGTCAAGACAATTTAAACAATACTCAATATTTTCAAATCTAAAAATTACATGCCTTGTAGTTGTACTGGCAATACAACAAAAATAATAAAAATGATAATAATAATGAAAATAATAGTAATAGTGAAAATAATAGTAATAATGATATTAATAATAATGATTATGATAATAATAATAATAATAATAATAATAATAATAATAATAATAATATTAATGATAATAATTGTATTATATTGGATGGCTCTGAATGGGATACCAGAGAATATTCCAGGAGTTAGGGCCAATATTGCACGAATCAAAGATAAGTGCAATATTGGCCCTAACGAGTGGAATATTTTCTGGTATTCCATGAAATAAAGCCATCCAATATAATTAATTATTAATTAATTAATAATTACTATCTTTACCCTACAGGAAAATGATTTAGAACCTAATAAAAATCATTTAACCAACCACATTCAGTTAATAGAGCCCCTCATCATACTTCATTGTCATCACACAAGTTTAACTTAACCTCTTTATGATGTCATGTGCGTATGTGTGTATGTGTTGCACATGGAGTTACATACGTGTTCGGGGTATGTAACTCTATGGCGTTGCATTATTTGCGCGCACGCAAACAGACAATACGGCATAATGTTGCACGGCAAGTTTAGTACTTTCGCCTATGGCGAATTCAGCGTTCCGTGCAATATCCTCTCATATTGCATTCGCAAATCAAGCGGACAAAAATGCGTTTTTAATGCGCCGCTAAAATGCCTTATATAGGTGATAATTATATAATGTTGACTGGCTCTAGAGGTAACAGAATATATTGCCTGCAACAGAATCATATTGCCCCGAGTCGAAGACGAGGGCAATATGGTTATTTTAAGGGCAATATTTTCGATATTCACCGAAAGTAGAGCCAGTCAATATAATTAATATTACTTATAGACTCTATAATCATCTATATGCCTATTTTGTAGCAATTACAAACACGTCTTTTTTACTTGCACTATCATGTATATAGTCTGCACAGCCACTCGTCAGCTTCACACACACAAGTTGTTTTCCTTATAGCGTTATATCCAGAAGTGGACGTTGCTGAGTACCAGAGTAGATGTAGATGTCTGTTTGCCTGTTTGGAATCCTTCAGATTTCAGGTTATTCATACAGATACGTAATCTGGGCCAAGCAATTGTGACGTAAATTGTTTTCGCGCGTATCCATTGTTTAAACCTTTGTAAAGAAATGCTTGGTTTAAACAAAAGGACTCCCAACTTCATGGTTTACAGTGAACTTGGTAGCTGCCAAGGCCGTACGCACCGGGGGGGGGGGGGGGGGGCAGTTGCCCCCCACCCCCCAGAAATTTCAAAATCATACTTTTTTTTAATCGGGTTTTAGACTTTTAAATGATCCAATAATAAAAAGCGATCATCTTGCCCCCCAGGAAAAAATTTCTGCGTACGGCCTTGGTAGCTACAAACTAGAAAAAATAATTGCCAGTCGAATGCTAATGTTCTGGTATCGTCTCCTAAATGGAAAATCATCTAAGCTATCAAACATCATGTATAATTTTGAATTTTCCATGTTTTCGAACAGAAATAATCAAATTATGTCTTGGATTCTCAAAGTGAAGAATATTCTTGATAAATTAGGTCTTTCTGACTTGTGGAAAAATCAAGCCATCAATCTGACTTCATCAAATTTTAAAAGCATTGTAAACAAAAAACTTCAAGATGTAAGTGAGCAGGAGTGGCACAATGATGTTGAGTTAAACCAGCAATGTACTATTTATAGAATTTATAGATTATGTTTTGAAAAGTACTTGATTCACCTTAACGAAAATAATAGAAAAATTTTCTGCACATTTCGATGTCTCAATCACAAACTCCCAATAGTGATTGGGCGTTACAGCCAGATTCCGAGAGCTGAACGTTTATGTACTCATTGTTCTGCAAATGATATCGGCGATGAATTTCACTATTTGTTTATAAATATTGTCCTTTCTTTGAGATCCAACGTAAACAATTTCTCAGATATTATTGGAAATATCCCATCACATTTTTTAATGAATAATTTAATTCCAGAAAAAAAGGACTCTGTCTAATGTTTCGAGGTTTTGTCTAGAAATAATGTCCTTTTTTCGTTAGATATCCAACATTACTGTACTCTGTCATTATATCGTGATTATTTCTTTTTTAAAGGAGAATTAACATTAGAATATAAATGTACTTATGTTCAAAGGTGTAATATATTCTCAATCATTGAGATAATGTCAAGCAGGGAAACTGCAACTTTTGGAGACATTGTTCTTCTTAAATAATCTAATAGGAGTAATTTCAAGATATTTGTAATAGACTGGCAATTGTCTACGTGATTGTAGGCTAATGTTTGTTGCCTTTTATTTCTCTTTTTTCTCCTCTTTCCTTTTCTTAAGCGCTTAGAGACATTTTTATGTGATAAGCGCTACATAAATATTGTAAATTATTATTATTACTATTATTATTATTATTATTATTATTATATTATTATTATTATTATTATTATTATTATTATTATTATTATTATTATTGACCTGTATCACTTTAGAAATAAAATATTAGAAAACGGTTTAAATCAAGACATTCTAGCACACGGTATCATCTGCTAACACTTCATGGGGGATGCCATTTTCTTGATGACATGGAGTTGTACATGAACCATTGGAGACCGTTCCGGGCAGGAAGATATTTTAATCCACGAGCTAAATTGCTTCTATTCATTATAAAAAAAGTCCCATATATGATGGAAAATTCATAACAGGTGTATACATTTATTTTAAAATTTGAAATTTATAGATTTCTTTTAAAAATTTTCCGATTTAGAAATCGATTTCTTGGTTTTGTCTGGTAGAGCAGAACATAATTTATACAACGCGCATTCTGTCTTTTGAAGTCCATTATCTCAAAGCAGGTGAATGTATAGTTTGTCACTATTGACGCTCGGGAAAGTCATCATCCATAAATTTGAATTAATTCGCTCCGTCACGTACGTCATACTATCAAGAAAATAGATTTATATTTAGTAAAATCGTAATTTTCAAAGGAATATAAAACACATTTTCGTTTCTAGAATATATGTATATATCTGTTAAATATTTTTAATCTCTGATGGAATTTTGTATCAGGAAGAAAGACAATTTTGCATTCGGATTAAAAATGTCTTTATGTACACATCAAGAAAATGGCAGCCCCCTGGTATCGCTAGCAGACGATAAATCTTGCATTATTCTTCATACTGTTTTATTTGTATTCTGATATATTATATAATACATGTATATTTTGAATGAACGCATTACTTTGTTCATCGAATCTTATGATCTATTAGGTGAAGTACAGGCTGGTTTCCGATCAGGTTATTCTACGATGGATCATAATTATTTTCTCATTGCATGCAATCATTGATTGGCATTTAAAGAAGAAGAAAAAAATATATTGTGCTTTTGTTCGCTTTGGATTAAGTTACTTAACCATGGGATTAATGGTAAATTGTTGCGTGTAATAATTCAAATGTATGAGAATGCTATATCCTGTATATATCATATGATGGTCAGAAATCTGATTTTTTTTTCGTAGTAATGTTGGAGTGAGACAAGGTGAAAATTTGTCTCCCATTTTATTTGCACTATTAGTACACTGTAAAAAATAGTATTTTTACAGGGGCAAAAATAGTATTTTTACAGGGGCAAAATTACAGATTAGTTTTGTATTTACTCATAACAGCTAATCTGATGTTATTTGTACATCAATGTAATAGGAAAAAGTTACAACTAATCTGTAATTTTACATCAGAAGTTATGGCGACTCTGCTGACACCAGATTTGCTGTAAAATTAGAGTTTTTTACAGTGTACCTAAATGACTTTGAATCTTTTTACGAGGGAGATATAATGGCTTGAGCTCTCTTTCTTTGTCAATCCATGATTGTTTGTATGAGAATGAAATTGAATTATATTTGAAATTAGTTACTCTTCTGTATGCTGATGACACTAGTTTACTTGCTGAAAGTGCGAATGAGCTCCAAATTGGACTTAATGCTCTTTCTGATTATTGCCAAATGTGGCATCTTACTGTAAATACTTCCAAGACGAAAGTTGTTATTTTTTCTCCAGGAAAAGTCAGGAACATTCCTAATTTTCATTTTGATAATGAACCAATAAATGTTTGATGAGTATAGAGTACCGAAGCGCTGACGTCATATTCGCTCGTCGTCCTAGTCTAGTTCTGGACTCTTTTTATTGATTTTTTTATTCGCCGACTATACGCGATAAGCCGAGTGATGGCACGATCCCGAGAACCTGTTGGCCCCGAAAAAAAAGAGTCCAGTGCAATTGCTCCACGCTGACGACTTTCCCTGAGATTTTTCAGGGAGAGCAATTAAAATTGGCCGCACCACAGAACTCCTAATGGCCGCACCTCCCCAGTTAAAGCGCTTGTGAACTTTGGACCCCTGACGTCAGCGTGGAGCAATTGCACTGGACTCTTTTTTTTCGGGGCCAACAGGTTCTCGAGATCGCGTCATCACTCGGCTTATCGCGTATAGTCGGCGAATAAAAAAATCAATAAAAAGAGTCCGGAACTAGACTATCGTCGTCCAGGATACTGGTTCCAAACAACAGAGCCCGCGCATGAGGTTCACCAAGTCATTCGAGCAACGGGCTGGAGCGGGCAATTTCAGTGTTTGGCGCTGGTGTGATCACCACGCCATTGTTTTGCACAAAATAGAGTACCGAAGTGTGACGTCATACCGGCCAAGTTGTCAAGGTTGCTGGTTCTAAACCCGGCCCCCCACTCAGTATTATTTAGGGTACGCGTATGCTTGTTCCCTCCCTTTGAAAGCACCCCTATTTAGGGTACGCGTATGCTTGTTCCCTCCCTTTGAAAGCACCCCCATATCTCAGGGCTGCCAAAATTTCTGAACCCCCCTATCGCGGGCTTTGCGCGGGCTTTTCCTGCCTTGGAGACCCCCCTAAATTCAGAACACTGCTCAATGTACCCCCCTATCTCAGGTGAGCTCTCATTCCAACCCCATATCTCGGAAAGTCCGTACTATATCGAGTCGAGGGAGGACTGGGTGGGACTGGGGGCCAGTGTTTCTACTTTTCAAAATGAAATAATCCTGGCTGAATGAGCTATCAAAACTAGCAGGAATTTCAGGAATTTGACCCTTGGATTTGATAAATTTTTCAAGATATTTCATAACCCCCCTTTTTTAATTTCTCAGGTGTCGAAGAGAGAGAGAGAGAGAGAGAGAAAGAAAAACACCCCCTTTTTTAATGAAATCTCCGGGTGAAAGATAAAAAACACCCCCTTTTTTTACAATTCACGGGCCGGATTGTGTCGCCCAAAAAGTACCCCTTTACCGGAGATTTTGGGAACACGCATGCAGGCCCTTCGACCTCCTAGTGGCGGGGGGGGGGGGGGGGGGGGCCGGGGTTCTAAACAATTTTGTGCTAAACAATGGCGTGTTGATCACACCAGCGCCAAACACTGAAATTGCCCGCTCCAGCCCGTTGCTCGAATGACTTCGCGGTGAACCTCATGCGCGAGCTCTGTTGTTTGGAACCAGCATCCTGGACGACGAGCGAATATGACGTCAGCACTTCGGTACTCTGTTGTTTAGAACCAGCAACCTTGACAACTTGGCCGGTATGACGTCACACTTCGGTACTCTATGTCTATCTAGGAACAACTTTTAACTATAATAAAGCTTCAAAAAAGCTATTAACAACAAGTAACCCAAGCACGAAAAGCTATGTATTCTATGAAGAGAAAAACTGAATCTCTTTGTCTACCAACAGACATCCAGCTCGAGCTATTTGATCAGTTGATTTTACCTATATTGTTATATGGAAGTGAGATTTGGGGTTTTGAAAATTTAATCCAACTTGAAACGTGGAGTTCTGTAAAGAAATGCTTGGTTTAAACAAGAGGACTCCCAACTGTATGGTTTACGGTGAACTTGGTCGCTACAAACTAGAAAAAAATTATTACCAGTCGAATGCTAATGTTCTGGTATCGTCTCCTAAATGGAAAGTCATCTAAGCTATCAAACATTATGCATAATTTTGAATTTTCCATGTTTTCGAAAGGAAGTAATCATTTCCGTGGATCAAATCAAAGTGACAAAATTAGGTTGATCTCGGGTTTAACGAGGTAAAATGCTGGAATAAGTATAATTTATCAATGTCATATATTTTGAAGACATACTGCTGAAGATATTTATATTTATTTTATTATGCTACTAAATTCAGTTCTAACCAGATTGATGGTGGCTGGTTAGAGACATGGAAGAGATATCATTGAGACATGATCGCACCAGCGGTTCTCAAATCACCAGGGATACACCAAGATCAGGTGGTGTTAAGAGATCACGAGATGATCAGATTGGACCCGGAGCAAAAGGTAATATTTCCATCCCCTAAAAATATAATTAGAACAACGTCGATCAATGTGACATTATTGTACTATTTTATCAAGACTTGAAATATTATGTCTTCTATCGATGGGAATTCATTATATCAAGATAAATGTCTATACATTATAACGTCAATACAATAGCACTATTATATTAAATTATCTGAATATTGTAATTTTGTTTTATCGATCTATAAAACAGTAATAACTTTATCATTATTTTGAGCAGTAGTTCACTCTATTCTTCCTTTGTAAGTATTTCAAACTGTAAATTCAATCTGTGATTCTCTCGACAGAAAGACGAACTCGTACAATTTTCAACTTGGCTCAGATTAACGCTTTAGAGCGCATCTTCATGGACGTAGAGTACCCGGATGGAGATCTGAAGGCCAAGTTAGCTCACCGTCTTGAGGTTGATGAGAATACTGTTCAGGTGAGAAAAAAAAATAACCCTGTACTCACAAAGGGGATCCCAAAGTTCCCTGTTAACTTATTATTTCAGAGAAAATCAATTCATATCAATTTTCCAGATGTATTAAGTAATTTGGATATAAAAGTAAATAAATAGTAAAGCCTGAACATAGATAATAAACTAAGTATTGTAACTATTCAGTGTTAGTGACTTCAACCTCCATTTGAAGACTTTAAGAGAAGGACTACATTTGATATGTGAAGGTAAATTATTCCAGATTATGGGCCCCTTGTAGAAGTATTTTGCAACAGTAATTCTCGGCAACGGTAAATGAAAGTGAGACGAACTAGGTGTATTGTATGAGTGAAATTGGGCATTGATAGAGAGACAAGTGGGATAGTTTGTTTAAAGGGAAATCCATCCCTAATGGCAAGTTGCTCTGAAAGAAAGAGGACAAATCAGAGAAGCACATTGGCGAAAGTTTGAACGAAATCGGACAAGCAATAAGAAAGTTATGAATTTTTGAATGTTGCAATCACTATACATAATTATGGGAATTTCAAATTGGCTGAATAGGTAATGTCCCTGTGATGAAGTTGTGGTCAACTCCTCCAACACACAAAATGAATAAAATGTCATTTTTTCAAAATGTATTAATCAGTAAGACCCTTTTCTTTCATGAAGACCTATAACAATATGCTATCTGCAATATATTTTGAGTACTGCCCCGAGGGTAAAGGCGCTTCGGAGAAAACCGCAAATTAATGATATTTTTGTGTACGACCAACAGGACAGTTGTCCACAAGACTGTCACAATCGACTCACCAAATTGCCAATTTGAGGTTTGCATAGATGTAGTAAATTCACTTTCCAAACATCCATAACTTTCTTATTCCTTGTCCGATTTCTTTCAAACTTTCACCATCCTGTTTTTCTTATTTGTGTGCTTTCAACACAATAAAAACTACTTTCGAAAAATAAACTCAAGACAATTTCAATAGCCCTGTCTGTCACCTTTAGAAATGCGCGAACATTACAATCGCGTATTACGTAATCTGAACCTGATTTCTATACAATAGGCGTTTGAAATTGCCCTTGAGTTTATTTTTCGAAAGTAGTTTTTATCGTGTTTTTCATACAAATCAACTTATTACCAAGGTTGGATTGCCCTTTAAGCACAAGTACATGAAAATTGCTAAGTTAAAACCGGAGAGATCAAATGCAGTTAATGATTTTGAATGAGCAAATAATAGATAAGTATGAGCAAGGAAACTGGCATGAGAAACTATTATAATAGCCTTTTTGTAATCTGAGTAGTCTAGACATTGAATAATTAGTTGAAGAACCCCGGGCAACATTGCAGTACTGAATGTATGGGGATATAAAGACTTGTAAATCATTAATAACATTTCTTTTTATCATATCCTTTAATTATTAATCACAGATTTGGTTTCAGAACCGGAGGGCGAAAAAGAAGCGATTACTTAGAGGACAACCCTTACCAAACACAGGAGAACAGTTTCATCATCATCAAGTCGTTTCTCACCCAGGTCACCTCCTGCCTATTTCTGATCGACAAAACTATCTACCTGTCACCGCAGAGGGAGGTATTCACTTCCAATCGGTCACTGGAGACATCCAGTGCTATTCTACCAGTAGTGTGATGATGGGGCATCCAGATCCTGCCATCCACTGGGCGGGAAAGACACATTTCAACAATATGGAACATTATGCAATGGATTCCAACAGGTACGGAGACGCCATGATTCCTATCCAATATATCAATGTAACAGTGTACAGTGCGTCCCAGAAAAACACGAAATCCTAAAACAAAGGGTTATAATGACCAGTATTATGTTTTAAATGATACCTCGATGGCATCCATCCGTACATGCTTTACCGAGCAGCAGCATTTTGAAAATGATATGTAGAAACTCAGTTGTGCGGGATTTGGAAAAACCATGAAAACGTTAGGATCACAAGCGATCATGACCCACATGTGCCAAGGGTTTAGCTCTCTTCAAAATTTTACCAAAATGTGATCATTGCTTACTTTTAAAATGTCTGCACTTCATTATCCAACTATTATTTCACAAAATATTGTGTACAAAACTTGTAGAAAATTCATTACCATTTCTTATGATACGAAACATTATTAATTTACCCAACTTTATGCATAAGAATTTTTGAGAATTACATTTGAGTTTCTTTTTTGTCCACTATTATGGTTTATCATTTGTTTACTATTATTTTATGTTGAAATAAGGTAATATCTTTTTAAAGATCTGCAATTTTCTCTGAGGTCTTATATAATAGCATATAATTATAATCATATATTTAGAATGCTTGATTTATGCTATACCTTTCCTGTGGTCGAGCAATTGGTGAATGAAAATGACAAGTCAGGGGCCTGGGAGCCGGGGGTGCGGGGACACTAAAATGCTGAGGCCCTTTTTTAATTTTATTTTTTAAAATTTATTTATTTATTATTTTTGTTGCTTGTCAGAGATTTTTGGACTTAAAAAGAAACACTAAAATGCTGAAGACCTTTGCTCACAGCACCCCCAGTAACAAAATCGTTCCCAGGTGCCTGTGACAAGTTTATCTGTCACATATACGTGTCATTGGCACTGAAAGAGGGAGAAGACTGTTTTCAACTATTTCTTTCAGTAATGAGGGTAAGATAAATATGACCTCATCATAAAATAAAGGATGGTCAATGGATGGTCAATATATCGTCAATGTTGGGGGTAGAGAAAGGGGATATTTTGTATTATATCCCTCATTGTAAGATTGTTGCATTAGGAGTGTATACAACAAGAAAATAAATAGTTTTACCAGAAAAGCCGTTTCTTGCCGTCTACTTCATTTTTCCTGCTGACGTCATCGTGTGTACGGCAGTGCGCTGTTCCATCGGCAGAATTATTACTCCCTCGGGAAATTCAATTTTAAGAAATGAATTTATGAAATATGGACGGCACGTCAGCCCTTAAAAAGTGCCTCCCAACCCTCTAAGAACCATTCCCCGCCCGTGGGTACCAAAAGGTGGGGACCGAAAGAGCCAGGGGAGGCGCCTATTCGAACAAAAAAAAAAAAAAAAGGCCCCAAATCCTTAGCGTAATACTGATTGATACAAATTCAAGAAATTGTATTTTCAAAAATAATTATGTTGACTGTATTTTTAATTCAATATTTTCGCAATGCAATTTGTTTGCGAAGATTCGATTTTATCAAAGAAAACTTAACAGCTGGAAAACTTTCTTGGATAAGACTATCTGGTGTTCAGGAAAACAGAGTTTCATCTTTGCTCTTGTCAAGATGATCAAATCAACGTCTTACATTAAAATCTTCCCTTCAGTGTCAAAAGTTTTGTGATTGGCGACTTCCACTTAAAATATATCTTTTTTCTATATATTCCTATTCCGCAGAATTCCTTCTCTCCAAACGCACAACTCACCAATCGCTCTCCAAAAGAGAACATTTCTGCGATAGACCTAAGCAAGGCCCCATCAAACACCAGTGCAGCCCCTAGTCCTACTCGATCAGTCCAATCACCTACCGTCTCTGAAGAAGGAGTCATCGATCAAATCAGAATATGGCCCGTTAAAGAACCACCAACATCACGAAGTGCGTTCGGAAAATTAGACTTCCCTAAACTTCCCCGTGTCTGCATCCGACATGATTCAGCTCAAATGAGAAGTGTACCAACTGGTGTTCTTGGTGCTTCATCACCAGTCTCCAAAGGAGGCCACAGAGACATCGCGACGTTGCGTATGAACGTATTGAAGAAGGATCCCCCCAAATCACCACCTCCAAACCAGACGTGCGCTGCTATACCTCGATCTCAACGGAATGAACTTGAGTTGGCTCTCATGAAACATGGCTTGACAGAGGAAACGAGTGATGTTGAAACTAACATATTTGGTTCTGGCCACCGATCAGGGTATATATCCGACGAATGGTCATCTAGCTCTGAAGAATCTTCTGACTCTGAAGGATTAGCACCCCCTCGCCGAAAAAGAAAAGTACTTCGTGATAGACAGAAACCACCACCAAATATAAGCTGTGCATCCGTCCCTCTTCACGATCGCACGCTTCCTTATCTCAGCAACATACCTCTGTACAGTTCTGAAAAGGTTCCAATTAGTCAGAGTGTTGCAACTCCACATCCGACTACTAGTTCGAAACCATCGCAATCATTTGAACTATCACTCGAGAATGACAACCTCTCGGATTGGGACACGGATAGCGACGATTCAACATGGGCTTACTTTGATCAAGGACCAACGAAAGAAACAGGAAACAAAGACAGTCCGCAACCACTTCTTGATCTACAAGCTGGTAAATATGGACCACAGAGTGCACCTCCAGCTCTAGTACCAGTAGAACATTCCGATCCCAACAACTTAACCAAAGGAAAGGACAATGATCGTGCTGGTAATCTGGGCGATTGTATTGATGATGAATTTTCAGAGATCACACTAGCACGAGAATTCGCAGAAATGTTGCCTTCCCCATTTGGGAGTTACTTACCAATCTACCATAAAGAACCCTCTTCAAGCAATCAGTTGTATGAGCCACACAGACGTCCTCGTATTCACAGCGACTCAGCTTTGATAACAACACGGACTGAGAGTCGGACACAGCCGCATACAGACATCACACTCAGGAACTCTCCAGCTTTAACTCAATCTTCAGACTCCTCTCTCAGTGGGCTTTCATCTCTCTTCAATATTCCAGTCTCTCCAAGTGAATTAGTGAAACACTTGTCAGATGACGTTAGCGGGATCAACCAGAGCCCAACCTTCGAAACTCAAGGTAATCCCCGTTTAACTGAGTCAAATAGACAACATCCAGATGGATTGATAGGGGATGTTGGGCAACAGGGTATGCTGCAGAACTGTCAGCCGCTATTCATGGAAGACAATCGTGGCCCATATGGACAGCAAAAACAGACTGGGTCGACCTTCGTGAATGAACCCCTGGGTTGTCATGAAGCGAACAGTCTTCACACGTCAGATACCAAAAGAATGGACTACAGACACATTGAACAATCGAACGTTAGAAGCAACGCATCACACCAGGTTATCATAAGACCGATTCCGACCCGTCCACTTCAGGCAACCTCATCACCACCCAGTCAGTCGAATATACATGCCCCTTCAGAAACTACACTTGTAAACAACACAATGGCATTTCCCGACCGCTCATTAGCTGTTCCAGTTGCAACCCTTCAACAGAGCGCCACCTATGATCAGCATCAGATGCAAGGTGATACTAGGCTCAATTATTCTGGTCCATGCTTCCAGGAGACCAGTCCATCCAATCCCTTACATCCTCGGGTAGATGATCATCCTAACACCGTAGTTCATCATCAGCCATCATCCATGTTTGCT
Source organism: Heliocidaris erythrogramma (assembly GCA_025617745.1). NCBI lineage: Eukaryota > Metazoa > Echinodermata > Echinoidea > Camarodonta > Echinometridae > Heliocidaris > Heliocidaris erythrogramma. The sequence continues at coordinate 1,331,981 of CM046853.1, forward strand.
TCACAGCACCCACCACGATGGCCAGGTAATGCTTACGGAGCAGACTTTCCTAGACACACTACAAGTGCCCCTCCTCAGAATGTATCTCTCTCTATGACACCTCCTCAACAGGCTGTCGTAGGTTTGTCTTCTACGTCTGATGATAAGTTACCTCCAAACCAAGTCTGCACTGTGGTCCCTGATGCCGTATCATCACAGGGACTTATGGCACGTTACCTAGCATGGACACATGGCAGGACTCTAGAACGATAAAGTTATCATTAGTATGTTCCTCACGTAAACATACTTTCGTCTCTATGCTGGTGTAATTAATATCAGAAAACGGGAGAGCTTAAAAGCACACCATTTATGGGCAACGTCGGTCATGTGGAATATTGAACCGTTTTTCAAGGTTTCATTCGAAAACATGAATTATATACGATTAAAAAATATAACATCAATATGTTCATTTAGAGTATATCACAAATAGTATCTTACGAGTTATTTCGGTAGATTGTGATTGGCACATCATGCAGGCGAAGTTGTGGTCTGAATTATAATTCTATTTTGCATATTCATGGTCCAATGAATAATCATTGGTCCATTCTATAAAAGGCTAGTCTCTAACGAATCGTCAAGATTTCTTGTTAGTGCAATCACTTTATGATCTGGGATTTTTTTCCCTCAGAGTTAGTTGCATACACAGATCACAGTTTATAAAAAAAACAAAAAACAAAGCCTTCTCAGACAGTGTTGGGTGTGGGGGGTGTAGGATGCTTTTTTTGACCAAAAGGAGTACCGGGTTACAAATTGCACATAATTTATTTTCATATCTATGGTAGTCTTTTCTTCCAAATTAGTTTCTATCAAGTAACTTTGTTTGTTTCATTGAAAATGAAAGTTTAGATATTAGGGACAACTCAAGATAAACCTTATTTATTCTGTCACAAGATGCTGTCATACATGGTACATGGACAGACCATCTTCATTATCGTTCGATGACTTTTATTGGACGCTTTTAATGTTGACACTAGTTTTAATATCCCAATGACATCATGATAACCTTAAAGTCTCATTGTAGTATTCTGTTAAAATGAAGTACTATTGCAATCGTTTTCATCTCCAACTTTTCACATATCTGTATTATCACTCCTGTAAATAGCAGTGCTTGTACTAGTTATAATAGTCGTACTATTCCGTATTCTTTGGAGAAACTGACGGACATATCTATTATCTATATGATATAGTATATCGTTTGATAAAATGTTTCCAGATGTCTAAAATTATTGGTATCTTGGTGTTATTTATATTAATGATTTCGCGTGTTTAGGCGTTCCGTATAGTTTTTAGTGGAAGTGAATTTGTGAAGGATAGTGATTCATCTAAAAAAAAATGATACAAACCAATGATTTAGACTCCTTGTGCGCGAATTGGTGTTTAAGGGGGCGTGTTGGATGCGTGTGGGTTTTGTTCATGATGATGTCTACTTGATGCAACAGGGGCGTCGCAAGGACACCTTGAATGGAGGAGCGGCGGTGTTGAACCAAATTTTCCGATAAGTTGCTGAACATTGTTCACCAAGAAAATATGAGGATCATCAAATAATATGTCGATTTTCGACAGGGGTATAAAGGTAATCGCATATATATTTTCCCACATCATTTAGGGATTTTCCGAGAAAAACTTGCTCCCGCCCCCTCTTGCGACACCCCTGAATCTGTATATATATTACGCTGAGGATTTGGGGCCCTTTTTTTGTTCGAATAGGCGCCTCCCCTGGCTCTTTCGGTCCCCACTTCCTTCTAAATATTTCCACTATGATATTAATACATATAGCATATTACTCCCGTCTGCCCTCGCACTGGGGTGACGGGAGGGTAGTATGGGAAAAGTCAATCCGTCGGTCCTCCCAGGACCCATATAAGGGGCCATAATCCCCTGAAAAGAAAATGACAATAAAGTCATTTTTTGCTCATTTTTGTTTTCTTTACAAGGGACGCTAATTATGCATGTTATGTTTTCATGGCCTTATTACCCCCACAGAAACATGACGAGATAAAAAATCGCTTCCTCTAGCTCTATGCATGGATATAGTACTACTCGAACATAATTATATCCATATCATGTAGTCTTCATCAAGATGAACATGTACTTTCTTCAGAACTCATGCAAGATTTGGATCAATAACACATACTCACATGTTGTACATACTTCTTGGTTAAAAAAATATAACACTTTACCCGACTTTTTTTTTATTCACTTGATTATTGTGACAAATATACGGTACATATGATTAATCATAAACAGAGCTAGCGCCCGTGGATGTCCATGGGCTGCTTCTGCTAGTTTGTAAATAATAAGTGAAGGAGAAAAGTGTGAGTTTGAAATTCTTGCTACTGGCAAATCCCCTAAGTTTCCTACCTATGTTTGAAGGATTTCCAGTATATAGCAGGGGCTGCGGAGAGTCTTGAAAGAGGGGGTGGGGGCTGATTTGATTTCACTCATTAATGACAATTTTCAAACATTTTCCCCAAGATTCCCCCCCCCCCCCCGGTTCCGCCGCCCATGCATAAACAATCTATTTTGGACAAGGAAAATATAGAAACAAGAAAAAATGGGAATGGAGAGGAAGGAAAGGAACGTGAATAGAGGATGAAAGGACCACCCCATCCTGCCCCTAATCGATGATCTTGTTAATATTTCATCCATATAGTAAGACCCCCCCCCCCCCCCCCCCCCTCTTCCTCGCTTGCCCCCATTGGATCCAGTACTCCCTCAACGGATGGACTCACCACACCACTCTCCTGGAATATGATCATAAAGCATTAAAGAAATATCAAATATATTAAGTGTTCCTTGATGCGTTTTCCAAGTAGTCTGGAAAATTATTACCTTAGGTTGAGCTTTTGACAGCCTTAATGAAATCTAATCTAGAGGTCTATTAAAGAGGCAGTTCCAGGATTCTGTAAAATGAGGGAGACATAATTCAGGCAAAACATGTTATATCATTTTGGGGGTTGAGTTTAAAGGGATGCACGGGCCGGTGGGTGGGGCCACCTGGGGTCTAATGAAGAAATCAGTATTCCACCAAAATACTATAATTAGATACATCAGTTTGTGCCAACTTAAGGCGAAGCCCCCCCCCCCCCCAATAAGATTAAAAGCGAATATTCAGGAGGGATTATTTTTGTCAACACGAGAAAGTTGAGGCTCTGAAAAACATTGGATGTCAAATGAAGACAGATTTGCATATGCATAGTGACACCACTTTTGGCGCGAAGCAGACTTTCTTCAGAACAAAAAAACTTGTGGCGTGTTTTCAATTGTTTGCTTACTGTTTTAATCAAATATTAAGAATAATACTGCAGAAGATATTACTAGACAATAAAAAGTGAAGCTTGGTTGTCGTAAATGCCCTGTTTCAAACAAACTGGTCAAGGAATTATAGATTCCTACCATAGTAAATAATCTATTCCTAATGTCTTTGATATTGATAACCTTTGGCTGAGAAAGGAGAATTAACACTAGAATATAAATGTACTTATGTTCAAGGTGTAATATATTCTTAATCATTGACCTGTATCAATTTAGAAATAAAATATCAGAAAAGCGTTTAAATCAAGATATTCTAGCTCACGGTATCATCTGCTAACACTTTTTCTTGATGACATGGAGATGTACATGAACCATTGGAAACCGTTCCGGTCAGGAAGATATTTTTAATCCACGAGCTAAATTGCCTCTCTTCATTATAAAAAAAATCCCCATATATGATGGAATATACACAACAGGTGTATACATATACTTTAAAATTTGAAATTTATAGATTTCTTTTTAAATTCTCTGGTTTTGCTATAGTAATCGATTTCTTGGTCTTGCCTGGCAGAGCAGAACATAATTTATACACAACGCGCATTCTGACTATTGAAGTCCATTATCTCAAAGCAGGTGAATGCATAGTTTGTCGCTATTGACGCTCGGGAAAGTCATCATCCATAAATTTGAATTAATTCGCTCCGTCGCGTACGTCATTGTATCAAGAAAATAGATTTATATTTAGTAAAATCGTTATTTTCAAAGAAATATAAAACACATTTTCGTTTTTAGAATATATGTATATATCTGTTAAATATTTTAAATCTCAAATGAAATTTTGTATCAGGAAGAAAGACAATTTTGCATTCGGATTAAAAATATCTTTATGTACACATCAAGAAAATGGCAGCCTCGGGTATCGCTAGCAGACGATAAATCTTGCTGAGAAAATCTTGATTTATACCCATCTCGTATATTGTAATGCAAAATTACGTAGGACAAGAAGAAGGAATAGATAACATCTTTGAATATAAGGACATTAATATTTTGAGTTTAATTCCCCTACCTTGCCCTCCATCAACGCAGCAAACCCAAACAGCTCGCTTATTCACTCAGTGGGTTTCAAACATAAGATACAGGTGTTTCAAATAGCTTATCGTAATTACCGCTTTTGTACGGTATGGTACACTCAAATATTTGAATACATCGATGACTCTTGTCATTCGAACATTTGCGTTTAATGTGTTCGGCTATTGGTATGCTAAGGAACCACATTTCGTAAAGAATTTAAGGCCATTCACAAGTACCTCTGACAGGCCTACGTGTTTCAAACGAGATACACCACACAGAGCAGCTGAGACAACAGGGGGTATTTGACACACTTCTTGTACTTGCACCATGGCGTCATCTAATGCAAGTCCAAAGTCGCCCCGTTCTAGAATGGAGGCAACGAAGACGGCATCCACGGTCGTTTATACCGGATCAAGAAAACATGCGCCCGTGTGCGTCTTCTCGATCTCGACAACGAGGAAGCTCGGGTCGACATCGCCATCCTACGTCGGATCTTAGGAATAGGCGTCAACGATCTCCGAGATGTGCTTCGTCGTAGCGCTCGTGTCCACGTCGACCTGATGCCAATGCAAAATGCACCTCGTATATTCCAGCGGAGCAGCGCCCCATGGAACGTGGTCAACGTCCGACTCGCTAACGGGGAACCAGTCGATAAAGTCGCAACCGTTTTCGCCAACCCAGCCGCTTACTTCATGGGGAAACGGAATATGCAGATTCCATTCAAGCGATCGAGACCGTGCGTCAGACCAGAAATGACGGGCATTGTTGTCGAAGCGATTTGGAGTATCTTTGCGGAGATGGATGTCGCTAGTATTGAGGTGAAGGTGATGTTGGAGAAGCTAAAAGGTCGTTTTAGCAGGAGCGAGTTACCAGTGATTCATGGCGAGAGCAAATCTCTTGATCAGAGATTCCGCCGTTGGTTTATGACCATCCCGCTCTATTTCACACTGAGATGGGGCAAGGTGATTTTTTTTTGGCGAATTAATTGCATATTACTACTATTAACAGTAGATCAACTTGGGAAAATTAATGATGATTTATATATTTTATACATAGATACATAAAACTATTAAATTGCAGAATCCTGTTCCCATTTTTAATGACATGAAGGTTGATTTCGTTATGATCGTGAAAGTTTGCAATAATGTAAATTTTGAGAAACTTACACGAGACCCACTTAATACATGTACAAGCCTTAAGCTTTAAGCTTGTACTCCAACATCGCTTTACCTGTTGAATATGCTTCAGTAGGTTTTGTGTATTAACGCGGATTGGTCCAGAGTCTAGGTCATTCATACATGAGAGCAAAATGATTATTTAAAATATTTCACGAAACCCCCCAAATTTGTAGCATAGTAAGAGTTGAAGAGAAATCTTGCTTTCTTGGTGTCTGTTTTACACTATAGTGCAGTAGTAAATTCGCGACATAGTCCATGGTTCCATGATTATACACCACCTATATTCAGTTATCACATGAATGTTTCAAAATGTTTTTCTTTTTATCCCTCCTACGCCATTATCAAAAATCTTTCTGCCTTACAGGAGGAAGGTGCTACTATGATATCACTTCATCCAGGATTCGTTGAAGCCGACATTCAGAAGGAAATTCGACGTCGTGCCCTTGTTCTTTTCAAGCGACGCAGCAGAAAACGTAATCGTAGTCGTAGCCAGAGCGTGGGAAGCGAACACAGTGAGGGTGACACGTCCATCGTCGAAGAGGATGTTACGACCCCGGCTAGTAGCGGCCGAGTTCCAGTCATTTGTGAATCGGCTAAGTGCTCGGTGGTCGTTGATACATTGTTAAAGGATGCTGCAAAGGCAGGCATGCTCGTCATCAGTCTCGATTGCAAGGGTCCAATTCTAGGTACAATTCAGTCATCTTTATCGATATACTGTGTTACATAATGAAAAAAATAAATCTCTCTCCCTCTTTTTAGTCTTTGTTTCAGCCCATCTGACCTTTTCTTCTTTCTAATACAACCTGTTAGACATATTACATGACTCAAAGTCAAGCAAAAACTACATGATTAAAGATTTGTTTTTGTAATTGTATACAGAAACCCCCATGTTTTTGAAGTACCATTATATGTAATTTAGTATGTGATAAATTAATCTCACGAAATTCCGTGAAGAATATGTGATAACAGTACTAAAAAATTCACTAAAAATTGATTTGATACTTGTTACATACAGCCCTGGAAAAAATTATTAGACCAGCTCCATATTTGGGTATATGAGTAGTGTTAATTCCATTGTCTATAGAAGTAGGAAAATGATGATCAACAGCTAATGCATGATTAATGTACTACTACCAACTATAACAATTACCCCTATGACTTTTCACCCCAGGACAGTTACCACCAGGACGACTACAGCCAGGACTAATTGTCCCGGACAAATTTCCCCAGACAATTACAACACCCCCTTTTTCCCAGCACGCTGACGACTGATTGAGATAGAGTTTTTGGACCACCTTATAGACTATAAATATCTGAGAGGATGAATTTCAAGTGTTACTACTCTTGGTCTGAGCACCATGGGCTTCTCATTCTACTGAGACGGGTGCGTGTGACATAAAAATTAAAGATATTAGAAAATTAATTTTATGAAACAAAAAAAAAACATTCTTGCAGCATGAATAAACCGCTGTGAGGGGAAAAAGGCAACACCTTGTTGACAGAATGCCACAAGGCATGGCTGCTATCATCAAATGTAGCAATTTCCCACCAAGAACTGAACAAACTGCCCCCCTCCCTCCCCGAGGGGTGGACATGGCTTTACGAGAAAATGAGGCGAAGCCCCTGGCCAATTATCCTCAGACCACTTCTGTCAGGACATTTTTTCGAAAAAACCCTACCCCTGGAGAATATTCCTGAGGAAGTTATCATCTAGGATATTTACATTGTTAGTTCTGAAAGTTCTATCCGTTGGGGTGCCCTTAGAAGTAATTGTCCTTCAGCGAAACTTGTCCGGGGTTAATTGTCCTAGGGGCAACTACCCTAGCGGTAATTGTCCGAGGGATTATTTATTACACAAGCTAATTGTTTTGGGGAGTATTCATCCACTCATTATGAGTTAGCTAGTAGAAATCATTCTGAATATTCAATTACTGAAATAGACAACACTTGCCACATTGGCCTTTATAATGAGCTGGTCTAATAATGTTTCCAGGGCTGTATTTAGGGGCTCGTAATTCCAAAGTGGAGTAGTATACGAATTATTTCTTTTTTATCGTAGGTAGTGAATCGACTGATGTTTTACCTTCACTTATAGAGCCGATGTTTTACAGAATGACCATAAAGTAATTGGGTCATAGCATCTGCCAATATCCTAAACGAATTTGTTGAATTTCACTTGTATCATTGTGAGTAACCTTTGTACATAACCCTTTATTAGTTGCATAGCTATGGAGCTACGGAGGCACAGGGGCACGTGACCCATTCAAATGGCAAACCCGAAAGAAAGAAAAAAGTTAGACAAGAGAAAAGTGAAAGAAGTGAATGGTAGAGGAAGTGAATGGTAGAGGGAATGAAGAGTGAGAAGGAAATGATACGACCTCATCTCCCATCCTTCCCCCGCTTGGTCACTTTGATTTCTCCTCTTACACCAGTTCCCCTTCAATGACAGGACCAACGCTAAGACCACTATCCTCCAATCAGAATGGACCACCCCCTTAATGATTATTTCCCTCTCTTACATTTTAGAAGATGATAAGATGGAGGTGACCATTGTTCAGCTGTCTACTCTAGATGGTGAGGTGTGGATATTTGACGTCACTGAGACAGAGGGTAAGACGTCTTTGATGAAAGAAGGACGTCTCAAGGAACTCCTCGAGGCAGAATGGGTCATGAAAGTAAGACAAACTCTTTTTTTTAAATATGGCATCTGTCTTGGACAATGTGGACGATAATTCATGATTATGATGCTGTTACTAATGTAAAATAGTTTGAAAATAAAAGACCAAAACTGATTGCCACTATTTAAAAAAAAAGCAACCTGAACTTTGATATTCTCCACAAGCTTGTACATCGCGGTCTGCCTGTCCTTGCTAATTGTAATTCATTGTTCGTACTTTCGTAACTTGTTTTTGTCTGTTTGAATCTGTTTCAAGGTGATGCATGATTGCCTGAACACTGCTACCAACCTATTCCGTCAGTTTGGTGTCAAGATGTGTAACGTGTTCGATACTACTGTAAGTATATTTATGATAAATATAGAAATAATTCCACTAACGTTCCCATGAAATATGAGAATACAGCTGAAAGTTTGCATCCCAAGCATAGAGGCTTTGCTAGAGCCAAGTTTGCAGGTTTTTGTTTTCTAAACCTGGGGACCTTGTCGGTAAATTTAAAATGTATGATTCCACAATTACGTGCGAAATCTGATTACTCTTTACATGACTGAGTAGAGTAACCACTAAATTTAGACTATGTTTTCTTGTTATCTTGATTTATCTTATTTCAAGTACGACGGAGTGTATTTTCTTAACAATATATTTTGATGCCGAGTACGTCTTGTGGAGGAGATATTCGGAATTCAAAGGGAATTCAAAGAGAACCTTAAATATAATTTTGAAACCACAACCGTAACGTTAGAGTAAAATGCATACAAAACTGTTATCTGGTCATCATTATGTTATATTATTTTTTTAGCTGGCATACGAGACCGTGCTGAACCAATGTAACGTCTTCCCTGTGGAGCGTCAGATTGGACGTCATCGCATTCACGTAAGCGCTCTCTGTGAGATGGTAGGAGAGACATATGGATGCGAAGAGGATAAGATGTCCGAGATTCTCAAGAACAACCCACACATGTGGCAGGACCGTCCTCTGTCTCAAGATCTAGTTCAGTATGCTGCTGGTTCCGTCAGGGCTCTCGTTCCTAGAGTCTTCAACAAACTCGACCGGTAAGTCAATAGCATGAAATACTTTGGATGATAAGAAGCTTCAATGGAAAATCCGAAAGTTTATTATTGGGTCATTTCGTGTCAGATCACCCAATGGGTTAAACCGTACCCTCTTCAAATTGGCCCACATTTGGTACATGGGGTAATCGACTCTTCCCAAGCTAAAATTTTTAAGTTTTAGCCCCATCGGCCAAACGGTTTTTGCGAAAAGGGTATGCATTCCACAGGCATGTCGGCCAAAAATGGACACTTTTTTCAATTTTAAAATGACCATATCTCTGCAACTACTGGGTCGAGTTTGTTGATTTTGACATATTTAGAAAGGTAATTAGACAAGCTATTTAAATCTGTCATTTCCCATGTCCGAACAACATAAAGTTCAATGACCTCTTGATCTTTGCTTTAACCTCTTGATCTTTGCTTTAACCTTGAATTTTACCTTTAGCGTCATGTGGTCTGGAGATGAAATTCCGTCAATTAATATTATTTTTTCTACATCATATAAAACAAATTGAAGGGGTAACATGTTTCTTTTTGTTTCCAGCTTCTTTTAAAGTTGATTATTCACTGTTTGACCTAGTATCAGTAATTTATTCAGAACATATCAACACGCATTGTGTGTCACGCCTGTCATTTTAAAAATAGTTTTGCTGCCCGGTGTCTTTAATTATTCTTCAAGATGATGTTGTCTGCATAAGATGTTGTGGAATGGCACATGTTGTGCACAAAGGGTATTATACTGTTCTGAATGAATTATTGATACGAGGTCAAACTGTGAAAAATCAGCTTTTTGCCAACTTTAAAAGAAGCTGGAAAGAAAACAAAAATATTACTCCTCCAATTTTTGGATATATTGAAGAAAAAATGTTGATGTATAAACTGATCAAATTTAATTTCCAGATCACGTTATCCTCCAGGTAAAATTCATGGTTAAAGCAAATATCAAGAGGTCATTGAACTTTATGTTGTTCGGACATGAGAAGCAATGGCAGATTTAGAGAACTTGTGTAATTAACTTTCTAAATATGTCAATATTAACGGAATTAACCAAGTAGTTAGGGAGATATAGTCAATTAAAAATTGAAAAAAAGTATCCATTTTTGGCGGACACCCCTGTGGAATGCGTGCCATAGCTAAATTTTAGCTTGGGAAAAGTCGATTACTCCATATACCAAATTTGGGACAATTTGAAGGGGGTAAGGTTTAAAATTGTTTGTGATTTGACACAGAATGACCGTAGATATGTATTTATTTCTAATTGAGAATTCGACTATATTTAACTCTTACTGTGCCAAGGGGTTTAACTCTCTTCAAAATTTCACCAAAATGTGATCAATGCTTACTATTCAAATGTCTGCACTTCATTAATTTCACAAAATATTGTGTACAAAAGTAGTAGAAAATTTATTACCATTTCTTATGATAACAAACATCATTACTTTACCAACTTTATGCATATGAAATTTATGAAATATTGAAAATTATATTCGAGTTTCTTTCTGTCCATTATTTTTCATGTTTCCCATTTGTTTATTATGTTGAAATAAGGTAATATCTTTTTAAAAATCTGCATTTTTCTCTGAAAATTTCTATGGTAGCATAATTATAATTATGATCATATATTTGGAATTCTTTATTTATTCTCAAAAGTTTGATGTACAGTGACCACCATATACCTACCCTGTGGTTGAGCAATTGGTGAATGAAAATGACAAGTCTATCTGTCACATATACGTGCCATCGGCACTGAAAGAGTTAACACCGTTGGTACAATAAGATATTGAATTACAAAAAGAGGATACTCTATCATTCTGCTATTCAGGATTTCCTTTCTTCTGTCAATCGTCTGTGGCGCGCCGTGTATATGTATAGCTCTGGCTACAGGCAAGCTGACAGTGGCACAAGCGATTTCAATCATCGCATTTCGGAATTGCTTTATAAAATGACAAGTCATAGAATTCATTGTTTAATTATTTAGATATTTAATTGATTGTATATCTTTGTTTTATTGTTTCAAGTCTGATTCATCCTGCATGGCAGCAGTACTTTGACTGGATGTGTGAGGAGACCCTTCACCAAGCTCAAACCGCTAAGTAGAAGAGCATGATCATAATCACGCCATTCTCCCTGGCCATCATAACTCGAGGATCACTTTCATCGAGATGGAAGCATAAACAACGATTAGTTAGTGGAAGCAAGGAGTTAGCAGAAGCAAGGAGCTCTGTGATAACTCCGTTGTAGAAGTAATGGTAGACATAGATATAAACTCGTTATTGATAGAGTTGAAATACTTTTCAAATAAGTCGAGAGAACCATTAATTATGAGCTTCGATAATAGTCCAAGTAGCTGACTTTGATACTGAGAAGTGAGTATTGTTTGGGATATATTTAATATCCATTTGAGGTGAATCCCAGATCATTCACAACATGATGCTTTAAAAATGCATTTTTTTCCTCTTCTCGTAATTTTGTTGAATCTATGTGAAGCTTAACAACGAACCCTTGGATTTACAGTTGGTGGAAATGATTATATTGTCACAGTACATAATTGCATTGAAGGGCGTGAAGAGATTGTGAAAAGTAGCTTTAATAGTCGACAATTTGCGTTCTCCTTAGTAAATGAGTGGAATATTATGATTACTCTTGATTAATAAAACATCTGAAAACCCTTATTATGATTCTCATTTAGAGAAAAGATAAAAGCAAAACGATTGCACCATCTAAAAATTCAGTGTTTGAACAGATTAAATGGAAAATTCAGTCTCTATAATGGAGGCATAATACTAACGTTAGAGCTATAATTATTGAAAAGAGGATAAATATGTAATGAAAATAGGTTGCTGTCTCTCATCTGGGATGACATGTTGTACCTTCTCAGATTTTGTTCTTTATCTCGTTTTGTTAAACGTCTTGACACTTTCTCCCACAAGATGTTTCCAGACTTTGCGATCGATGGCATCATCATCAAAGATATTAACTAATGGATATGCTCTCTCTACGTTGTATGAAAGTATTATGCACGAACAAGAAATTGACAAACGTTTATCTAGGAGAGAAGATGCATGAATATTACAAATCAGTAGCCTAAAATTTGGTATAAATGGGTTATTTTACGATTTGATTTTGTCAATCCGACAATGGTTAAATGAATGTTTTGTTTTCAGAATGTTTTTATATTAGCTAATGATTCTTTCGAAGAAAATATGTTTATAAAAGTGTTCATCGTTATAAAGATTATTTTTCGTTCATAAAACTCTGAAATTCGAGTATAAAATAAACCCGTGAATTATGAAGAAAAAAACCCTTGTGTGATGTCATTCGTGTAATAAGTGGGTAATCTATTTCAGGTACAGTAAACGTGAAACAATGGTAATAAAAAAACGGAATCCTTGAATAAACATTGAACAAGAAACAGATTTTGTACAAATAATTACGCTGGGTTTTTATGTCCACTTGAAATACTCCATTAGAAAAAACATGATAGGAGTTAAAATAATCTTTACATAATGAATTGATAATGATATTTTTGCTTATAACTTTCAATGTATTTGCAAAAAGGAGGAAATATTCATATTCATTTTCAAGAGAAGACTTTAAGAATATTAACTGGTGCCTGTAATAATAATAATAATAATAATACTACTACGGTAATGATAATAATACAATGCTTTTATAGCGCATTATCACTGCCATTGCGTCTCTGTGGGGAAGAATAAGGAGGGACAGATGCTATGAAATGCACAGTATAGCTCATTAAAATGCTTTTTTAACAGATACGTTTTCAAGATGGTTTTAAACTGCAAATAATTTTAATATTGTGGTCGTAAGCCCATGTTGCATTTGTGATAATGCATGTGGATTTTTAAAATACATAACACCTCTCCCTGTATTTCTGTTTTAAGCGCAAGTGTTACCCTTAATAAACATTGTTTTTATCTCTGCAATTATCCGCAGATAAAATTTTCGTTTTTCAGATATTGTTGACATACAGTATGCATACACTGGCGGATCCATGATTCTTTTTGGGGGGCAACGTCCAATCTAATACATAGAACAAGCAAATGTCAAATAATAAAATGATCACACAATACTTGCCTCTAAACAGATATTCTCATTTTTTTATCATTTCATTTATTTCACTCTCTTAAACATCAAAATATATAAAATACATATTTCATAACTGATTGCAGATAAATAGTGGGAGAATCATAAAAAGCCACGTAGGCTTGTCAAAGATGATTTACTGAAAATATACATAATTGAAATTGAAACATTTTTGAACAAGAAAACATACAACGAATATCTTATCTACGGATAGGACAGATGGATTGAAAAAAGAAAGCGGAGAGGAGAGAAAATGAGATTCTGGGAGTAAACATTTTTTATACCTTTGACATAATTATTAGCATTTCATGTTATTTAAATTTAAATGACCCTTATATACAAATATTTGAAATGTAATGATTTACATTTTTTAATGGATTCAGGTAGATTGTTCATACAAGTGGGCCGTTAAAAAATAGTGTTTTTAGTAGTACGAATTCGGTGCAAAGGAAGGTGAAAGTTTCGAGCAGATCTTGTATCATAATGATGTATTTTACAATTCTGAGTGAAATAGTCTTTAAATGGCTTTGGTAGAGATACATTATTATACACAGTGAACATGAAAGTAGCAATATTTAGTGATATCATGTCATGGATTGGCAAGATTCGCATCTGTTTAAACAGGGGATTACTGCGACACAGAAAATTTGAATGGGTTATTATTCGAATTACACGTTTTTGTAGCTTATGAATTCTATTAATGTTAGAATTTAAGGTCAACCCCCAAATTATATTACAGTAATTTAAGTGTGATGAGGAGTAATACAATACAATACCTTCTGAGGTAAAAACTGTAGTTTATAAAGTATGCCAATGTTTTTGCCAGTTTAGTACATAAATCATTACTATGATAGTTCCATGACAGTTTATCATCTAAATAAATGCCCAAAATTTTTTGGTATGTTGAACCTTCATTATTTCTCTATTTCTATATTGTAATTTCAAATCAATATTACAGGTCTGACGAGTACCAAATATCATAATTTTGTTTTCAGTGTTTTTCAATTATATGATATGCCCACACTCGGATGGAAGTGGGAAAATGGATGTCGCAATATCCCTCGTCCATTGTGTAGTCATATCCTATCTGTGTAAGATATATCGTGCAAACATGCATGATTGAACGATTTTAAAAACAAAACACTTCTACAAGTGCCCCTCCCCCCCCCCCCCCCCCCCCCCCGTATCCGCCACTGATATCACTAGGACAAAGAAATTTAAATCAGTTGTGGCTGCGCCTACACTACACATACACTACACAGGAAGTAATGATTAATATACGCTTCATTAACTATTAATGCAATTGGTTTATGTTTTGTTTGTAAAATCGTTCAATCATCCGATGTTTGCACGATATCTCTTACACAGATAGCATATGACTACACAATGGACGAGGGATATTGCGACATCCATTTTCCCACTTCCATCCGAGTGTGGGCATATCATGTAATTGACAAGCATATAAAGCACGTAGGCAAATTTCAATTTTTGCAATTTTTTTCATTTCCACTTTTCCACAGTTGAGATTAAATGTTTCAATTTTATACCAAAGTCATACCCGTTAGGTCCACATGTAACTATAAACTGATAAATACAACCATTTAACAAATATGAACTAGATAATCTAACAAAATAGCAAAAAATGCTAAACGACATAAGCCCCGTCGGAACAGTACACGACGAACAAATTTACAAAATCGAGGCAAATTTTTTTATAACATTTAGAGAAGTGCACCAAAATCAAACATTGCAACAAAAAAGGTTATATTAGAATGAATTGAAATAGTGCTAAGGTTATAATTCATTATAAAATGCCTTTGTTAATTATTTGTTAAATGATCTCCATAATCATCTAATACTTATTCAGCCATTTGTTTACTAGGCCCTTACTTCCTATTTCAAAATACATTGCTTTCTGACGGATTGTTTTCAATTTTATTAGATTTCATCTCCATCTCCATCATAATAAAATCAGAAATAATCCAGAAAAATTAACGAGGTAGGCCTAATTGGTCATTAATGTCATTGCACGTGAGAGTTCCAGTCATGCTTGAAAACAGTTATTTGATTCATCTAATTTATTAATTCGCCAAGACCTCATTCAACGCGTATAAGCCACGAATTATAGCAAAAGCCTAGCTCGACCACTAGTGGCTAAATTTTTCCTGTAATTTGTACTAGGATAGTCTTAAAGATAAGAAGTATGCTTTTCAACATTTTTGCCTTTTCACTTCACGAATCATCAAATGATAGGCCAATGCATATATATCTTGATTAAAGGTAATTCAAACGGTAGCATGTTGACTCGAATGGTCATTGAATTGGACGATTGCAACGTAATTATTGAGGTTATTCATGCATTGAGCACTTCATGAACATGCCCACCTACCTCATGACGTCATGCGACCGGGTTATTAGCATTCATCACAGTCTTGTCGTGGACCTCGGACAGTGGGGAATCCCCAGCTGGGTTTTCCCTGCTTCAGGCTTAGTCTATGAATATAGACCCATCACTTCCCGTTCATTGTATTAATAGTATGATGTACTGATGTCGGATAGGTGGGGTGAATATGGTTGCTATCAAAGCCTGGAAAGTCAAACTAAACTTTCTTGGCAAGCATGGTAAGCATCACTGGAGAAATGTTTAATACAACGTGCATCATAAAAAACAGCTTTTCTAAAGTACTGCTCGTTCTGTACAAACGTCAATGATATCGTCATGAAATACTATTATGATGAAAAATAGACCTTAATATGTTTGCATTTCATTGTTTATAAGTTGTATTTACAGGTTTTAATGATAGGCTAGCATTTCATTGTGAAACATGATTTTTCATTTACCTGCAATAAATAGGCCTACATATTATACACCCTGAGCCCCATCAGGATCAGGAAGGAATGAGTGGCCGCAAAGCCCCGCCATCCAGAAATATGCTCCTATTCGATCGGCTGAAAGCTACAGCAAAATTACGGCATTGGACCACGCCTGGGGTAACAAAGTATCAGTTATTCCGAAATGACGTTCGTGCTCGCAAAACATTGCGAAACTAGAGGGGCCTTGAAAGTAGATTATATTATTTGGACGCCATGTAGTAGTGTCAATATCACATCAGAAGATAAGCTGCACGCGCGAATAGCGAATACGCGGGCGGTAGGCTCAACATGGATATAAGTCTGAAACATCAACATTATACGTATATTGTGCTGAATACACTGCCTGTCTTGTTTTAACAGTAAATGATCTACCATGGCATCACTATATGAAGACACCGATCCTGCCGATGTTCAATATCTTCTTAATAATATAAATGGCCGAGTAACAGATGTCGATGAAAATTCAGCTCTTATTACTGGAACTGCAAGGCAATCAAGCTGTGAAATATACAAAGCAAAGCTCACTGGTATTAGCATTCTTCGGAAATCTAGTTTCAAGAAGGTGGTCAATGAGGTGAGCGATTTCCTCTTCGTGGATGACGACGTCGTTGTCAACATCAAACAGAACAAGCCAACAGAGGATAAATGGAAGGTGACACGCGTGCGATTGTGCCCTAGTCAACGACCACCGCACTACGATGTCGTAGGAGATTACTTCGTGAGTAGAAAACAAGGCCCGGCTCGATGGCCGAAGAAACAAAAGTCATGCCACGTACCCCGTGCTCGGGTCGGCGAGATCGTATCACTCATGAGCGAAGTCTTACAAAGATGGTGTAAGATCCCAATCGAGCTCTTTCACGATGTCCTCGATGAGAACTGCGATGATCTTGGAGGGGTCTTCGAATCTTACATCAAGACTGAGAGGGCATTGATGAGTTTTATCCGTACTGTTCCTCAGTATTTCTACCTGGATAATGATAACAGAGTCTGTATGTACGAGGGATTTGATGATGAACTCTTCAAGGCAGAGTTTGCAGAAAGATGCATGGTAAGAATTCATTTAACATAATAACAGCAAGCTATGATTGTGAAGTTATGCTTTTATCACAAGAATAGTTTGAAATATCAGAACAAAAGTCTATGAATGAAGCAGGCCTGTTAAAAAAAAAATCACTTACATTGAATGAAAGGTTAGTATAGGTCAACCCGATCTATGGCGGTCGGGGGGGGGGGGGGGTGATGTATGTGCGTCTATCTACAATATATACTTATAAATACGGTGGAATGATTAATAATTTGTCATCAATCATTCAATGTGGGTGAAGAGAAATTTCCTTCTTTTGTTATGATGTAACATTTTTTCCTATATTCTTTGACTAATTGATAATATTTTTACTTTTCGAGCAACATATTTTGATGATTGTTCCCTGAGTTATTCTTTTGAATGGCGGGTCCACAATTCTCTGGCTGGGGATGGGGGATGGAAATGAGGCATGAGGCTATGAATTCTCTTAAAATCACACACAAAAACAGAAAGCTGTCAGATTTTTGTATTGCCTTTTGCCGAAATTCTCTTACAAGCAACACATTTTTAAAGAAAAGAAAATACTGCCGGGGAGCAAAAAAGGGATGCTTTTTTCCCCTCAGTTTTTATAGTCGACCCCCCGCCCCCACTCCTCCCGATTCGCCATTGTTGCCGTTTATTTACACTGTAAAAAATAACTGTAGATTAACAGGGTTTATTTACTTGTAAAATTACAAGTTTTGGCCGTTTTTCTGTTAATACGGTATTTTTCTTGTGAAATGGCAGGAAATTTAGCAATTTCCCTGCCATTTCACAAGAAAAATACCGTATTAACAGAAAACTTGTAATTTTACAAGTCAAAAAAGCTGTTAATCTAGTTATTTTTACAGTGTAGATTAGTGAATTATGACTCCACATCTTTTCAACAACAAAAGCTAAACGAGTAGCCTACCAAATGATATCATGCATATATAATTATTGCAAGGTTAATACATGTGTTTTATAATTTCAGTGATTTCGAAATTACTTTCGCGGTTTTTTTTTTCATATTTCATTGTCAATGGAAAATCTTGCAAATAGTGAATTTTAAAACAATGCTTCATTTCATTCTGTGATCAAGTTCATTTTCCTAATTATTCCTATTCACATAATAGCCCTGGGAAGAACATTAGCTAACATACTCCGGAAGTTTGTCATGAATCACAGCAATTGCGAAATACATTCTCATGACAAAGTGAAATTCATGTCACTAAAGTAATCATGCACAATGCTTTTTGCACACATACATAAACCTCCGACAAGCTTTTGAGCATAAGTTAGAAGTATGAATGTACTAGAGTATTTTAAAGTCTTTTTCCCTGGTGGAATACTTTCCGAATGGCATTGTGCTGTTAGTTACGTAAAGTCAGCTGATAATGTCTATATATTTGATTGGAATCAGCCGAAATTGTCTACTCAACTTCACTTTCTCCATGTATCTTGTGATCCGACATCCAACCATGCTGCTGCCAACCCCCCCCCCCCCCCCCCAAAAAAAAAAAAAAAAAGAAAGAAAGAAAAAAAAAAATATATATATATATATATTAGGAACATGACATATCAGAAAATGTTCAAACAGTTGGCTTTTTCAAAGGCGATTCTACGTATATGTTACCGACACATTTTCGCCTTCTTGATTACTGCTAAATAAATAATTGTGTGGACGAAAGAAGTACGACATACTTCTTCAAAATTATTATCTCTTTTACCATCGTATTCCAGCGATGCCCCAATTATTCTATACATTTAAATTTGTTGGCTTCAGTAGAGTTAAGATGGAAAAAACAACAACTCTGCAATAGTAACGTCAGTTCATTTCTTTTTTCTTAAAGTATCTCCCTTCATACAAAGTTGACCTGAGTGAAAGCCTTAAATCAAGAAAACGAATTGGTGAACTTTGGATATATCGAACAAAGAACAAGAAAGTTAATATAAACTTCTGATATTGTTGGTGATATTTTAGACATGGTGTATACGTTGGACTACTTTTCCCCAAAAATAGAAAAAATCTCTTGCATTTTATTGGGGAAAACCTGTTTATTATGGAATGGACATATTGATATGTAAAAGATATATATAACCTATAATATAACACAAATAATTAAGTCTGTTCCATCGTGGAATCGTGAAAATTAAAGAGAATTTCAAGCAAATTTACTACGCAAAGTATAAAGAAGACGAAGTAGCCCAACTTTGATACCGCAAAATATGACTAAATTGCTAATGGGGGATTAGAAGACAGTATAGTTACATCTACATATAGATATAGAAATATACATGTATATAAATGTATATATATTTTATAAGTGAATGCTCAGTTCGGGTGATGTTTTGTTCTTTTTATATAAAGAAGAACTTGATTCACTCTATTTTTCAATAAGTGGAAAGGAACGTGAGATGCATTTCCTGCTCACGTTTCTAAATAAAAAATCACACCCTGATTAAGTTTCGCCTGCAGTAAGGGTAGTGTTGAATTAACCCGTTGACTACTGAATTCTTTAACTATCATAGGCTTAACACAGGAGCCATCCGGTTCCCGTGGTGTATGGGTTAAGGCAAGTTTTCATTATATGGCAAAATCAATCTCCGCCAACAAACAAATAACAAGGAAAACATAAGGAAAGAAATCTAGGTTGTAAACACATGCATGCTCCGGCGGCAACTGCTCTGCTGTCAATTATCTACTCTTACCAAATTTCTTACTTTTCTCTAAACCAAACAATATACCTAACCCTAACCCTAACGGGGCGGGGGGGGGGTACTCGTTTTTCCGAAGGTTCATTTTTCCGAAGGTTCATTTTTCCGAAACCCATATTTTCACATAGCAGGGATTTCATAATTCCGAAAATGAAGTAGGGTTCATAATTCTGAACATTTAATGCATTATAGTACTCCGAAGGTTCATCATTCCGAAGGTTCGTAATTCCGAAAATGCATTAGAGCCCTACATAACTTTTTCGGAATTACGAACCTTCGGAAATATGAACACTTTTTCATTTTCAGAATTAAGAACCTATTTCATTTTAACTAACCCTAAATTTTAAACTCACGTAAAACTCAATCGAAACCATAACCCTGTATATAATTTAAGCATAATATGCCGGAGCACCAAAATTTCGTTGAACCCTTCAGGAGATATATTTTGTAAATTACGATATTTTTCTTTGGAAGATATTCAATCTAGTTATCATGTAATCACTCACACTGGCGTACAAAAGGAAAAAAAAGAGAAAAGAAAGAAGGAAAGAAAGAAAATGAAGGGGGTAAGGAACAAAAGAAAGAAAGAAAGAAAGATGAAAAGAAAAGACATCCATTTTATATACCCCCTGGCTAGATTAAATACCCAGGTGTAGTAAATGGGTACCCGGTAGGAATTTATTCCTTGAATGCTTTCAGCGCCTTATAGGGCAGCTGGGCTAAAGCCAGGGTAATATTGGAGCACCTTGAGCACCATTGGTGGATATGAGCTCTATATAAATATCCAATATTAGTATTATTATTATTATTATTATTATTATTGTTACAGTTGTCATGATAAATTATAGTACGTTTTTAGAACGTATAATTCGCTGAATTTTCTTAATTTATCCCCCTGTACATAATTGCATCTTGTTTTCTCACAGTTTTCTTATTATAAGAGGGGAACTTTCCTCTTATACCCAAATCATAGGATCACACACTATCATGAAATTTCTTTCGAAACTGAGGAAAGTAGGTAATAAATTAAGGCTATTGTACACTACTCAGGCTCCGAAGTGCTCTAGAATGCAAACTTTTACTATTCAAACTAGAAAATCCTCTCAGTCGGTCTCTCCACTCCCTCTTTTAATAAACTTAAACTTTATTTTAAAGAAAATCTACAAACATGTATTACATAGCCTAGGCAGAGAGGAATCGTCCCCCGAAAATGAAAGTCGCTAAAAATTGACGATGATTTTAAGCTGCCTATCCCCAAAAGAGAATTTTTTTTGTTGCTTATTATACTTGTGTGCATAAAAGTTTCAAACTACAAAACGTAAAAAAAGACTTCTTATTTGTGGAAGGGACGGGTGTACCCCCCTCCCAATCAAAGGATTTATATACAAGTATAATATGTATTTCGTTCCTGACGCTTTAGAAAATTCTTCAGTTCTTGCTGGCCCAGCACCCTCAAAATTTTTGGTCCATTACGCCACTGATCACTCATACTCATTGAATAATTATGATAACACTGTTGTGAATGCCCCGTTTTATTTTATGTCACAGTCGATTCCACAGTGGACTCGATCATACCTTCTGAGTGATGCACAAGTTATCCAGACAGTGCGGGATGGATATGCGGTTCTCCAACCCCTCCTGGAGAGAGCAGAGAGATTGTATGACACCGGTTCAAATCCCGGCCTAGTGGTCGCCTTGGATTGCGAAGGGTGTTCACTCAGTTAGTACCTTCTAATTCTGTTGTTGTTGTTGTGGATTGGTTTTAACGGCGCATGTCATTCAGTTGTGAATATTTACAATGCAATTCTATTGTAGGCTACTTCAGAGTCTTCACTTACATTATTTGGAATGTTTAATCTGTCAATCTGTATGAAATTACTTTTGTTTGTAAATACATGTACATCTATTCTATTATTTATTTCAATTCATTTCAATGTATTATTGTACATATATGGAAATTCTTCTTGTTTACATGCAATATACAAAAGGAATATACATAAATAATTTTGAAAACGGACAGCAGGTACATAATGAATATTTCATTTCCCTTATACATGAATATATATATATATATATATATATATATATACAGTTAACAACAAAATTATTCATACCCCTTGGAAAATTCTAGTTTTTTGCATTTTTCCTAAAAATGAATGGTTAAATGAAGTTACTTGCACATCACTTGAATACATTTAGTTATCATCTACAAATGAATGCCGTTTCCGGTTTCACCTCATTTGCATAACAACAGAAAAGGTGAGTTATCCAAACTGGGCGATGTTCAAAATTATTCATACCCTTGGTGATTTATTGACTTTGTCAATCAGTATGAATCCGATCCTTGTGATTAATGCTTGTAATTCACTTTATTTTAATACACCGTCACAAGGCTTCCGGAGGGGTCTCTGCTGGGATATCAGGCCAGTACCTGTTCTCCAATGGCTCAATCTCCTTGAGGATGTGTCCACACATGCCCTTCACCTGACCTTCAGGGAGTTCATTAGATTTCGTGTCCTACAGGTGATGCAGTTATCGACTTCATGATGACAGGACTATGATATTGAAATTTTCGGTCATTTATTCCATGCATTTTAATGAAAATTCTGTATCTACTTATGAAGCAAAGCACCATTCCTGAAGAGCCCTTCCCTTTTGCACTGCCTGTGGGAGGGTTCACCTTTATTCATTGGCCCCATTCTTAATCAGAGTGCTCAGGAAGGCCATGTTGGTGATATTAAAGTCATTGCATGACTCTAACATCAGGTCACCATGAATAACAGTATGTAACCTTTGGGTACCATACACATCCCACACTGACTGTTACTGTATATCAATCTTCATATGGTATATTCTTTGTATCTTTGGTATGAAAGCTACAATCCTTGATATCAAAATGAATGTAAACCAAATTTATACCATATGCCCTCCATGTTACCAGCTGCAGTGCACAAAATGCTACCACTTTGACAGTGCACTGGAACATAAAGATCAGTATTTTAAGCTTCACTAGAGTACCCACTTGCAGGTGTCCATATCCAAAATGTGTCAATCAGTGTAACTGAATAAACTGATAAAATTGGCACCATCTAACCTTTAGACAACTACCATGGCCTCCCTAAACATTCTTAATAATAATGGAACAAAAGTATCAGGAAATACCTTCCCTTGACAGTGCAGCAGTGAATGCCTCTAGGGAAGTCTCTCCAGGAAGAGTGCTTTGTTTCAACTTAGATACAGAATTGTCATTAAAATGTAAGGAATATTAACGAAAATATCAATATCATAGTCCTATCTTCATGACGTCTAAAACTACACCACCTGCAAACACAAAATCTGCTTTAAATCCATCGAATCCCCTGAAGACCAGGTGATGGCATGTGTGGACAACATCCTCAAGGAGATTGGGCCATTGGAGACCAGGTATTGGCCTGATATCTCAGTAGAGACCTCCAGAAGCATTGTGACAGTGTGAAGAAAGTGTTACGAGCATTTATCACAAGGACTGGATTCATACTGATTGACAAAGTCAATAGATCACCAAGGGTATGAATAATTTTGAACATCACCCAGTTTGGATAATTCACCTTTTCTATTGTTATGCAAATGAGGTGAAACCAGAAACAGCATTCATTTGCAGATGATAACTAAATGTATTCAAGTGATGTGTAATTAAATTCAGTTAACCATTCATTTTTAGGAAAAATGTAAAAAACTAGAATTTTCCAAGGGGTATGAATAATTTTGTTGTTAACTGTATACCTGTATGTTTTGATATAGTTACACGTGTTGGAATAAATGAATAAAGAACAAAATCCGGACAAAATATCATATTTAGTTCCAACAACAGATCTGTTCTCCACTTGATAAATGAAGAGGCTTCCGTAAAAAATTGTGGATCTGTAAATAAACTGGTGTTGGAACTAAGCATATTTGTCTGGATTTTGTTCTTTATATATATATAGAAAGAACATTTCTTTGTACTAAAGTGTCATTACCTGAAGAAGCCTTATAGGCGAAATATTGAACCTTTTGTGTCTAACAGTCATTTAATCTGTCTCTCTAACTTTTTGAACTTTACATATATATATATATATATATTATAAAGGTGCTGTTTTGTCTGTTATCAGTAGGGAAGATAAATCTAAAAGTAGGCTTGGTGGTCTTTTACTTGTTCACAATACCATTTCAAGAGCTTTAATGTCATTGTAGGTAAACTCATAACTAATCTTTTTAATTGTTGTCTATATTTAGGTAAAACTGGTCGTCTCACTCTGGTACAGATATCAACAATGGAAGGCAAGGTATACCTGTTTGATGTAATGCGCTGTCCTTATCTCTTTCAAGATGGACTTCTAGCTGAATTCCTGGAAAGCGAAGCTGTCCTCAAGGTACTAGAGGCCTATTAGAAAGGTTCATTCTTCAAAGCATGGAGATAGTTTTTTCCTATTTTTGTTTAAATGTAAACCAATACCAAACGATCCTTCTATATACTCTTATACACACCCTCTCATGAGTATTCATGGACTTGAATATAATGTAAGAATTGTAAGAGCTTATAAAACATAGCTTAGTATATTAAATTTAGAAAGTATAGTCCTTTGACAGCTGCCAAACCCTCATCCCACCCCATCAATGACCCAAAACAAAAATAACAATTAAATTAAATTAAATAATTAAATAATGAACTCAGTAAATAGGTGATATATCGCCACAAAGAAGAAATATATACCAGTATACAAAGTCTAATTCAC
The DNA here is from genome assembly GCA_025617745.1 of Heliocidaris erythrogramma. Classification (NCBI taxonomy): domain Eukaryota; kingdom Metazoa; phylum Echinodermata; class Echinoidea; order Camarodonta; family Echinometridae; genus Heliocidaris; species Heliocidaris erythrogramma. The sequence goes on from CM046853.1 coordinate 1,356,744, forward strand.
TGGAGAATAAATGGATGTTCGACTGTTTGATAAATTCCTGTTATATTATTTTACTTCATTCCTAGGTGATTCATGACTGCAGAAAAGATGCTGCCGCCCTCTACCATCAATTTGGTATAACCCTCACCAATATATTTGACACCTCGGTGAGTTGCTAGCTTGACTTCCATTTAGCTTCATATTTCATTTATCATTACCGGTATTCATCCTCATTGAACTTTAATTTGTGTATCAGTATGATCTATAAACAGATATATATTCACATCGAAACTTTTTCGGATCTAACTTTATAAATGGCCTCAGAATTAATTAGTTGATAGATGTTGAATTTGAAATAAGCAGAAAGAATTATAAAACAGAGCTCCTCTCCCATTTGCCCTGTACCCCAGAAATCATTAATTTCCATTTTCTCTAAAAGAAAATATTCAAACATACATGCACCTTAGATATTATCACTGTTCATATGTTTTTATACAAAACCTGCATAAAACAAATTTATTCCTTCCACAGAAACTAATAAAATGGAAATTTATGACATTTTCTGAACTGAGCAAATTTTCTGTTATCAGGGTGAACTTTCCCTGTAAGGTTCTGGATCATACGGGACAGGTTCACATCCAATGCAAGCTGTAGACATTTCTATAGTATAAATTTTCTTATTTAAGAATTCATTTTTCATCACCCTGCAACTTGAAGACATTCTGTCAAGTGCACCAAGTGGCAGGTCAGAGAAAGTGGTATCAATAACAAATCCAATCTTGTTAGCAAACTTAAAGATTTGTTAAATGTGATTAGGTTAACAAGCTATCCATCTACCGGTATTCATTTATTTCTAGATTGCCTATCTCGTCCTCCAGAACCAGTGCCAGATAGCAGGAACTAAGCCTAGGCCAAGGATCAGCTTCCAGAATCTATGTGACATGGTGGGAGAGGAAATTGACATCACAGTCAAGAAGAGTATTAAGAAGAAGATGGCGTATATCCCAAACTTCTGGGCAAGACGACCTCTGAAAGCTAACATGATAACATATGCAGCTGCTGATGTCTATATGCTTCTGCCTAATATCTACGAAGTGTTAGACAGGTATTATAAATTTAAAAAACTTCTAGACACTATAGAGAAGAAGAAGAAGAAGAAAGAAGAAGAAAGAAGAAAGAAGAAAGAAGAAAGAAGAAGAAGGAAGAAGAAGAAGAAGGAGAAGAAGAAGGAGAAGGAGAAGGAGAAGAAGGAGAAGAAGGAGAAGAAGAAGAAGAAGAAGGAGGAGGAGGAGGAGGAGGGGAGAAAAAGAAGAGAAGATATGATATAACATTTCATAATTTGTGATATCTCTATCTCTATGTTATTGCTCTCTGCAGATTGATCCATCCCGATTGGAAGAGTGTGTATCAGCTCATGTGTCAACAAGCAATCAGAGAAGAGATTGAGGATATGTAGAATGGATACAGACAGACCTAGGAGAGCATTCCATCAAAGATCTTCCTAATGCCTCAACTTTTGTATTCAGTTATGGTTTAAAGAGAAGGTTGAGTTCTGGGAAAGTTACAAAATTTGTGAGCTTTTTAATTCCTTTTTCTGTTAGTTTGTAAAATTATCATAGTAGAAATGTCCCCCGAGAAGGATTGCACTTCAAATGCCCTCACATTCAAAATATGACAAGAAACAGTTGAATGTTTGGGCCAAACATTTGTGTGTAGTCCCATATACACATTTCTGTGTGTAGTGAATGTGACTCTCGGCAGGATTGAGTTGAGTTCTTATAATTTTGGTGATTCCAAAACCTTACACCATTTATAATGTACTATATAATCAACCTTTCCTGATGACTTTGAGACAGTTTATTTGACAATTCAATCTCATGACCAGAACTCAACTTTATCTTTAACTTTACACTGTCAAAGTCATCATCAGCTCATCCACTTAAATGATTGGCTTCTTCTAGTTTCCTTGTGATCCCTCTCTATCTCTCTTTCACTTTCTGTATACCTGTAATTGCTGTCTCTCTCTCCCCTGTCTATCTCAATTTCAATAATCCAATGGAGAAATTTATTGTAAAAAACTATACTCTGTCATTCCTCAATCAACCCATGTCTCTCTCTATTTTCACCACCCCACCCCCTTTCTCTTCTACTCTTAATCTCAGGTTCTTCCTTTCTACCATATTTCCCCCACATGAGAAGATTTCCTGTTGACCCTTCATTTTACATTATATTTTCTACAATTTCTACATGAACATATCGTCTGAAGCCAGAAGGGCGTTAACTCATGTACTTCAACACAGATTAACGCCCTTCTGGCTCTCAACAGACGAATTATGAACAATAAATACAGTCAACCTCGCCTAAGTCGATCATGACGAGACTGAGTGAAATGCGTTGACTTAAGCGATTTTCGACTTGCGGAAGTCGAAGAAAATCCGACTTACGCGTGTACATTGTATACATATAACACGGGGACGCCACAGTGCAGACTGTGGCCGGTGTAGCGGCAGATACGGGGATCGGCAGATACCGTTCTAAAAACGGCCAAGAACACTATCTGCCGGCGGATCATGTTCCAACCCCGGCAGATACCGTACCTAGACATAGCAACAAATAATGTATGCAAACTGGATTCCAAGTATTGTAGTTCATTCATTAATAACAGGTTAATGGAATACCTCATTACTAACAGAGGCGTATCCAGGATTTCCCAATGGGGGGGGGGCGCCAGGCATTATCGATCGCCGCCCTGGGGGAGGGGTCTAAGGGGAGGGGCCTCCCCTTTGGAAATTTTTGCTTCTGAAGAAGGGCTAAGATGCAAAATAATCCTATATGTGACCAATTTTGAAGCCTATTTAACGAACAACTTTTTTGCTAGTTTTTTGCACCACCCCCTGGATACGCCACTGACTAGGTCCCCAGGAAAGAAACATCCATAAATTTGAATCACATAGTAAACAGGTCTATTAGGCACGAGAGTGTCTACTGTCTCGTACAAATCTGCCAATATACAATACACCTTATCTGCAGCGCCGGGGAACCAAATCCGCCGGGGAACCAAATCCGCCGGGGAACCAAATCTGCAAACGTCAAACCCGGCAGATATGGTTCCGAGGTAGAACGATATCTGCCGGCGGATATCTGCCGCCGGAGAACCGTATGTGCCGCTACACCGGCCGTGCAAACATAACTTAACACATGACATTTTGTTCTTCACATGAGAGCGCGAGACTGCGCGAGAGAGGACGCGGAGATCGTGCCAGCAAGTCGGGGAATTTTTGTAAACAAAATCGGCGTGTGGCAGTTTAAACAATGATTGATTTCACATCGCCGTCTAGTTCGACTTGCGCGGTGTAAATTTAATGCTTTTTCATGGTATTGTTCTGAGAATTTGATCGATATAGGCAAGTATTCAACCTACAAAAATCGACTTGTACAAAGGATTAACACACGTAAGTCTATGAGGATAAATTGGGACTTTTTATTTTCATCGGCCTGAGCGACTATTCGACACATGCGACGTCGACTTAAGCGAGGTTGACTGTATAATATATAATACATGACTGTATAAATGTGACCAGGCACCACAAAACCACCAAAAAGTCGCCAGATATGAATTTTTAGTTAAGGTCTGATTCTGAAAGAAGAAATTCTCAGCTTTAAAATGATATATAACTCATTTGCATTGGATGTTCCTAACCCACTGTACAAAGAGTAGAATGCACAGTCCCTCAGAATGTTACTTCTGAAAAATAAGGGTTTAAAATTTACAGTCTATTGAGCACTCTGACTTGTAAGGGGCTGTGCTAAGGTGACAAAAGGAGGATTAGAACTCACTGAAAATTTCTATGAAGGGTTTATCAGATTGTCCTAAAACTTGGCATACTAATTAGTCATATCCTGTTCATCATAGTGCACAAGTAGCAATACAAGAACTTACTCTGTTTAAAAGTTATGGGAGATCAAAATGAGACAAGTATTCAGGGTCGTAAAAAAGAAAAGTAATACAACAAAATCCAGAGAAAACACACATAAGTCTAATAAAAAACTGTAAAAAAATACCACTTTTGGAATTGTTTGGTGCCTCCAAATTTTTAGATAACTTAGAAAAAGGTATAGTCTTTCAGGAAATACCCGAAACTAAAATTTGACCATGCCAACCAAAAACACATTCATTGAGCTCTAACTGAAAATCACACAGTGCGACTTCTGGGTGGTTTTGTGGTGCCTGGTCACAAATTATGTTTGTTAGAATTTTTTTTTTCAAGAAGTAAATTTTAAAAAATAGTAGTATCTATACACTGTAGTACAGGGCAAGTTGAATGGATTTAGAAATGACCAAGGAGAGTGCTTTCACGAAGTGAAGAGTGTAATTTGTAACAAAATTGCAGCTAAGAAATTGCTCTTCAAAAGAAAAATGCAAAGCCATTAAAAATTATTCATACATTAAAGCTTAAAGAAAGTCATCACAGAGTTTTCACATAGCTATGCATGCATGTAGTCATATAATTAAAGAATTAAAAAACAAACTGAAACATAGTAATGATACATTTTTCTAAGTGGGGAATGGAAACTGTAGCCCCTTCACTATTGGAGATATTTTTCATGAAGATATACTATGTACCTAATGAAAATGTGTAATGGTATAAAAATTGAAGTAAAATTTTGTTGTAATGCATGCAATGTTTGGAGTATTTCATTTTTTTCACAAAATCGTAGTTTACCATGTTTCATTAATCACTGTTAGATTCTTTCAACTGTTTGAGACTAATCTGTTTTCATTTTTTTTTCTTTTAATACAAAAATGAGAGGTGGACTGGTTCTAGATTAATGTTTGATGAATCACAAAGATACTCTAATGCATTAGGTTCTGTTGAGTTCATTTAGTTAGTTCAATTTTCATAAATCATATTAACAGTTCAAAATTTCATGTTTATATATGGAACATTGAGGAGTTCTTTAATACTACTGAATACTCATTTCCTTTGGAAAATATTTATACTTTGCAGGGCCAATCAATCATTTATTAAATTGTTGTGATTGGTCTTGAACCATTTTCTCCCATTTTCTCCCATTGTGGTAACAGATAGTAAGAACACAATGTAATTTTTGGAAAGAGTAAGACCATCAAACAACTTTCTCTTTCAATCTTAATCTTTTTTTACCTCTCCTTGAATAGATTATTGAAGTTTACAGAATGTAATGCCTGTCTGATTGTGAGGAGGAGAATTTAGGAAATTGCATACAATGAAAATGTTTCTGAGTTGCATGATATTTTAAAATGTATTTTGCATCCTTACACGGCTACAAAATGTTTGAACCTCCAAGAACACGGCAAAACATAGGTCACCAAACTTTGTACTCTATAAAATAGTTTTATTGACACATTCTATGATCATGTACACTACAATGTACTTCATGTATTAGTTTGACTAAAGCATAGATTTACATTAAAAACGTGTCTCTGGCACTACTTTTATGGTGGAGCCTGGAGGCACAAAAAAAGTTCAAAGATTATCTTTTTTGTTCACTGTGCATTTCACATGGATTCTTATAAATATGCATGATAGGGATTCTTATGAATATGCATAAATAGGGTATTAACTCTTCATAGAAAGCTGGCTCAGATGGAAGCAGAATAATCAGACCTAAAGAAAGTAAAGTTATTACTATAAAAGTCGAGATCACTGAAGTTATGGGAATCTTCATTTGGCAGTGCAATCATGTGTGTATGTGTGTGTGTGTGTGTGTGTGTATGCGCTAGTGCGTTTGTTTAGCATTATGTCCGAGGACATTTTCGGACAGAGAACAAAAAAAAAATCATGACAACAATGGTCCTCGGAAGCCGGACAATAGTCCTCAAACGTCGAACAATGAATTTGTGCTTTATTCCGTCGACTGTCCGAGGACGAGTAACAATAGAGGAACAATAGTTGTCCTCGGAAGTAAAGCCATGTAAACGTGCGTGTGTGTGTGTGTGTGTGTGTGTGTGTGTGATAAAATACATGTACATGGAAAACTCTCCATTTGTTTTGTACCAAAATCAGTAAGTACCTCTTTTTCACATTTCTAATGATTGGTAATCCTTTTGTGGGAGTACCTGTCAAAATAAATGACTACAAAGTATCATGGACAAAACTGTTCTCTCATTTCAATGGAAAATGGACATTTCAAATAATTTTACACACAACAAATGGGAGAGTTGTCCCTGTATGAGGTACACACCATGATTGAGATGCCAATAGAAGATGCTCCATATGACGGATGACCTTAACATTAACAATTCCTCACATTTGTATTCTTTGTCTCATTTTTCTCAAATTTGGGAATACATTTAGAACTTGTTTTCTTAGTACCACATGGCATCCTTAACAAGCGTAAACAGTAACAACTCCAGAGCATTTCCAATCCAGTCAGATGAAGAAATTATTCCAGAATTCCCAATTTCAGGGCCCCTTTGTAAATCAGTTTCAAAACTGAAAGGGCTACCATGTGTACATAAAACGGAAATAAATAAATAAATAAACCCTTTCAAATTTTACATGTGAAATATTCCACCAACATCAGTTGTTACTTGGTGTTCAAGCTGTTAATATCCCAACTTAAATACGGGTAACCTTGATCTGACATATTACTTCCAGATCATCTCGTCATCAGCAGCATAAACCTGGTTGTTTCAAACCTCAAGATTGGTGGAGGTGATGTCTTAGAAATGTGTCTGATGAATTCTTTGCAGGAAGTCTAAGTAATGAGGTTCTGCAGGATGGAAGAGACCAGAGAAATTACTTACATTCACATGGCTAAACCTGATAAAAACATATACACATACTTGATGGAAACAATATCATAGATGATAACATACCTAGCATCGGATATGTTATGTAAATATCCAGATATTCATGTATATTCCCAAAACATTTATAACATCAATCAAACTTTATCATCTGACAAGACACTCAAGAAGCATCAATTAAATAATGCAGTCAATTTTACAGTCTCAAAGGGTCGTGGTAGTGATTTCAAGAGACTGCTAATAAAACCAGACATTGCTACAAAATTCCACTTTCTATTTGGATCACCAGAAGAAAACAAAAAAAAAGAGTTAAACTGTAAAGCTGCAGATATATATCACCTGAAATTTTTCATCATAGGATGTGACAATATATTCACATCAAACTTTTCAACCAATATCAATGAGTATAAATCTGATATAGACAAATTTCTAATTGTTCTTATCATCATAAGTGACATAGCCATGTCATACTAAAAAGTCAAGAAATAGGTTAGTTTGGTTTAAATCTGTCTGTTGCTATCTCCTCATTTAACCCTTACTGTGATTTTGGGGGGGGCCTCGGCCCCTTTTATCTCCCCCGCGACTTGACCAATCGCTGCGAAATTTTGCATGGACCTACAGCATAAAGAAGAACTTATAGGTGATAAAAGTAGAAACACAAGGAAGTGCAGTTTCCCATTCTTTTTGGACACAAAACTCAGAAATTCTCCGTTTTTCGCGCCGACACGAGGTCACATAAGGTCATGTGACTCGGTATTGGTAAACTTTGTGTCAAGATGCGCAAGACTTGAAAGAAATATGTCAGAGAGTGGCAGGGCATGAAATGCAGCGGTTCAGAATGCACAGAAAAATTTGTCTGAGGGGGGGGGGGGGGGAGCCTCAGAGGCCCTGAGACCCCCCTCCCCCAGTACAGTAAGGGTTAAAAAAGATTTCCCTGTCCATCTCCCTCCCTGCCCCCCATCCCTGCTTACCATCATCAGGAGTGATATAACCATGACGTATAAGGAAATCAAGACATATAAGGCTGCAGTTTGGTTTAAATTGATCTGTTCCAATCTCTTCCTTCACCTAGTGGGAGGAAAGAAAAAACATTGAGATAAATTGAAAAATATATATGCATACAAGTTTTGTGTCAGGATTTTATATTTTATGTTAAATAGGCATGTCATCCTTCGAACGAGCAAACGAGCTGCTTCATATTTCAATTTAAACTATGCTTTCTGATTTTTCTTCATCATTCACTGCTGAGAGGGAGGTTCATGCAAGACAGATCAACATCTTCAATATTTATGCACATCAAAGACTAAGTACATGTATCATCATTTGAAAATTCCCTTTCTTCTCTAACACATATCATTTTGTCGTGGATCTACTTCATGTATATTATATCAAATTCTGTAACCTATAACACTCTAAACAGTAGAAAGAGAATCAAAGACATATTGAAATGCTTTTGTTAACATTATACATGTTCTGATGTTACAGAATACAACAAAATACATTCATGAAGCTGTGTGTGTACATGTATAAGTCTCACCTTGTTTAGGGGCCAAAGGTAGAATTCACTGACCTCCCCATCCTTCACTGTAGGCTTAAAGTCTGCTGGTAGTTCTAGATCAAAGATGAACTGTGTCTCAGGGAAAACACCTCGTTCATCTTCAAAGAAATAGCTGTTGGAGGAAAATAGTCAAGGAGAGACAAAGAAAGATTAGGTAAATCTAGAAATACATGTAGGTAAGAAACAGCAAATTCAGAAAGCAGGGCTTGACACTAAAAGGGGTCCAGTATAAATCTGCCCAGAAATTGTAATATATCCTACAGTAATTTGCACAATTTTAAGACTATCTGGAATTTGGTTGGTATACATCTGCAACTGGCCTGCAGTACATCTTTGACCGATTGGGTGCAGCATTTCTGACCATAAATGGAGAGGTCATTCAAGGAAAAACTAATACTCATGATAACCATACCATGTGGAAAATTGTTGTGAAGGATCCTCAAGTTCTTTTTGAAAGATCAAATGGTAGTGTGATCACTCTCTCCCAACATGTGAGCAATGAATTCAAGCCTATGGTGGACAAATTGCTCCCCCCCCCCCCCCCGTATGTTACCCCCACTGAGCCCCTATAGGGCCAACCAGAAAAAATTCATGAACAACTTTAATTTTTCGCCTATAGAGGTATCTCCATACACAATACCAAGTCTGAGCTATTCCTGGTTCTGGAGAAGAAGATGTTTGAAATTTACATAGCTTTTACACTTGGGGGCCCTCCCCTGGGCCCCCCTGGGGGCCACATGTACCATTTTAGCAACTTTGGATCCCCTACCCCTAAGGATGATTCCTACCAAGTTTGGTTGAATTCCGATCATGTGTTTTGGAGAAGATCAGAATGTACATTTTGCCTGGCAGCGCCCCCCCCCTCCAGTACGTTACCCCCACAGGGCCCCTATTGGGCCACTCAGAGAAATTTCATGAACACTCATTCTTCATCTATAGAGGTATCTCCATACACAATACCAAGTCTGAGCTATGCCTAGTTCTGGAGAAGAAGATGTTTGAAATTTACATAGCTTTTACAATTGGGGGCCCTCCCCCTGGTCCCCCCTGGGGGGCACATGTACCATTTTAGCAACTTTGGGTCCACTACCCCTAAGGATGATTCCTACCAAGTTTGGTTGAATTCCGATCATGTGTTTTGGAGAAGATCAGAATGTACATTTTGCCTGGCAGCGCCCCCCCCCCCCCCTCCAGTATGTTACCCCCACAGGGCCCCTATTGGGCCACTCAGAGAAATTTCATGAACAACATTCATTCTTCATCTATAGAGGTATCTCCATACACAATACCAAGTCTGAGCTATGCCTGGTTCTGGAGAAGAAGATGTTTGAAATTTACATAGCTTTTACAATTGGGGGCCCCCCCCCTGGGCCCCCCCCTGGGGGGCACAGGTACCATTTTAGCAACTTTGGGTCCCCTACCCCTAAGGATGATTCCTACCAAGTTTGGTTGAATTCCGATCATGTGTTTTGGAGAAGAAGATCAGAATGTACATTTTGCCTGGCAGCGCCCCCCTCCAGTATGTTACCCCCACAGGGCCCCTATAGGGCCACTCAGAGAAATTTCATGAACAACATTCATTCTTCATCTATAGAGGTATCTCCATACACAATACCAAGTCTGAGCTATGCCTGGTTCTGGAGAAGAAGATGTTTGAAATTTACATAGCTTTTACAATTGGGGGCCTTCCTCCTGGGTCCCCCCTGGGCCCCCTTGGGGCCACATGTACCATTTTAGCAACTTTGGGTCCCCTACCCCTAAGGATGATTCCTACCAAGTTTGGTTGAATTCCGATCATGTGTTTTGGAGAAGAAGATCAGAATGTACATTTTCCCTGGCAGCGCCCCCCCCCCCTCCAGTATGTTACCCCCACAGGGCCCCTATAGGGCCACTCAGAGAAATTTCATGAACAACATTCATTCTTCATCTATAGAGGTATCTCCATACACAATACCAAATCTGAGCTATGCCTGGTTCTGGAGAAGAAGATGTTTGAAATTTACATAGCTTTTACAATTGGGGGCCCTCCCCCTGGGCCCCCCTGGGGGCCACATGTACCATTTTAACAACTTTGGGTCCCCCACCCCTAAGGATGATTCCTACCAAGTTTGGTTGAATTCTGATCATGGGTTCTGGAGAAGAAGATGAAAATGTAAAAAGTTAACGGACGACGGACGACGCACGACGCACGACGCACGACGGACAAATTTCCATCGCAATAGCTCACTCGAGCCTTAGGCTCAGGTGAGCTAAAAATCCTGTATGGATGCAAAAAATGTGAAATATTTATGAAAGAAAGCATTCCATGTCACAGATGAAAGGTGCTGAGTGACTTCTTGACCAAAAACAATGTCAAAGATCTTGAGCAGCCTGGGAAGATTCTCATCTCAATCCCATGGGAAAGTGGTAGTAAGTTAGGACAGATAATGATGTGGATAAATGACCAGCAAGTGCTATGGCATTGGTTGAAGCCACTAAAGATGTCTGAAAAAAAGAAATCTTTGTGGACTACTACAGTACAAGTCTCTCATATCTAGCATGCCATATGGCATTCTGGAAGTTGTCAGAAACAGACAAGGGCACATTGAATATTAGACTGAAATGTGGTCAAATAGCTGTTCAACCAAGACATGATGGTTACACATTGAAAATAAACATAATTTGCTATAACTAAATGATTTCTTTTTACTTCATGTTTATGCATTTTGTATGGATGGTGGTTTTATTTTTTTTTGCAAATGACTGGAGCTTCCTTTTCACCCTCTGTCATCATACATTCATTGATACTCATAATGAATCAATTCATACCTTATAGCTCCTACAGAGACTGCATTGGAGCTGATGTTTCTGGGTATACTAGCCTCTTCTTCACCCTCTTTCATCATACATTCCTTGATACTCATACCAGCCGGCAAACCACCAGCAGCCTGTATGAGGAAATTATCATCAACTTTTGCAACTTTTCTCTGCTAACAAAGGCCTTCTTTTTTATCAAATGTTTTATTAAAAATAAAACTATCAACAATTGATAAGTTATGAGGAAAATATGAGGTTTGGATAAACAAGCTAAAATTTCCATTCCCTTTCCATATTTATAACCATTAATGTGCACCTGCCTTTATCTTACAAGAATGGTGTGAGTAAGAAAAGTTGATCCTTTTCTTACTATTTGTTGATTGATCAATCATTTCATCTTACCAAATCTTAATCTTGCCAAAACCATGAACTTGTATCTACTACCTTAATACAATTAGTAATTAATGTAATAATACTTACAATTTGATCTAGTTTTCCTGGATATGTCTGTTTGGTTGGTGATCTCTTTCCAATCCACATACATAATCCATTTGTTGGATGTCTACAGTAACCATTTACATGAACTCCATATTGTTGAATTCCAAATAGACCTGCTTGGTAGACAAACAAGCATAATGATTAAAAGTAGGGTATTGCAATCTTTACTGTACAAGATTACAACAGATATTCTGTGAATGAGTTCTATCAAACACTGACAACTATTACAATATTTTGTTGGTCACAAAATTTTCACGAAATGTTAGATGTTTAAAAAAATGCTACATATATAAATAATAATCAGATTTTATGATAGGACACCTTAATAATAATAATATTCCATTCTTGTATACATCTCTATGCACTTCCAAAGGATTTTGGATTTTATTACCCTGGCTTTATCTCTGGCATAGCGCTCAGTGCATTCAAGGAATAAATCCTAACAGGTACCCACTTACTACACCTGGGTCGACTATCTGTTTATATAAATGTCTTGTAAATAGACATAACATGTGTTCACAGTACTCTCGGGAATAACGACATTGACTTACATGTAGCTGACCGTTCCATTTCAAATAAAGGGGTGTCATAGTACGACCTGCTAACTGCATAATTCTATGATAAAGAAAATGCATAATATATAGGTTATGATCCACATTTCTGCAAGACATTACCATGATGAATTGGGCCAAGTCAAAATCAACTAAATTCCCTCAAAGAGATTTTGTAAACATACTGCTTGTCTGCAAGAAAAGTAGCTCAAAATCAAACACTATATTAATGCAACCTAATATCCACAGAAATCTTAAACTCTACACTAAACAAAATTGAAAAACAAATCTTTCGGCATATTACTCCCAGTGTTAAAGATCGTATGCTCGATCTGTAATGAAAAACACAAGTCAGAAAAAATTGGAACCAGCGGGATTCGAACCTGTCATCTACTGCTTGCCGGGCAGCAACTTAACCACCAGGCTATTCTGGTTCACGGCCAAGTCACGATGAACTATAGAATCAAATACCCAAGATCCTCTTCTTTCTGACTCATTAATAGTCAAACGGTCCGCCGTAGACAATGGTTAGTAAACAAAGAAGCTTGACTGGGGAGGAATTTTTAATTTGTAAACAAATCTTTCGGCATATTACTCCCATATGCCGAAAGATTTGTTTACAAATTAAAAATTCCTCCCCAGTCAAGCTTCTTCGTTTACTAAGATTGAAAAAGGAAAACATTTGAAATGAACTTTGAGTTCAGAAAAAACTAGATGTAGCTGATACTCATGAATACATACTCTGAATTGTATGTCCAGGGGAGCGTTTCATCAAGTGTTGTGTCAGTGATTTTTACTGACAAATTTGCTCTCAGCCAATCAGATGCAAGGATTTCAGAAGCTTATATACAGTTGTCAGTAAAAAGCACTGACAAAACGCTTGATGAAACTCTCCCCTGAAGTAGATGGGTTGTTTGGACACTAACAAAACTTCAAGGAATTCACATTCACTGGAAGCACAACTCCCATTCATTTTTGGACAACATATGGTATGCATGTTAGTCAGGACTAAGGCTTTATCTTTTATTGCTAATTATTCTGCTATCTTATCAAACTTGTTTGGCACGTATTATTTTGCAGTTTTGAATATTCAGGGTAAGTTTTTTTTATTCTACAAAAATGTCTGTCGTAACTATAAAGGCTGTTAACTATTTGTTACTATTTGTTAAAGATTACCTTTAACCCTTTCGAGACAATTGACAACATTTTGTGGTTTGGCTCAATAACTTTTGATTCAGAGCCCTGAAACATATACCAGATGCATGAGTAGAAAGAGCAAAAATTTCTGCATACATGCACTGTGTCCAGTTTTGTTGCAAGACCATATTATGTTTGATGCCAGGAATTTTAAAAAGCAGAATAAGCTTTAGAATCCTTAAACTGGCAACACACTGAGAGGATCATTGTTTTTGTCAAAATTGGCAATTTTCGAACTTTTCAAGAAAGATTATAACCATGTATGTTGTTACCAAAGGCACTACATTTTATGAGAACCATGTAGCATTAAAAGAAAATATTTTTGTTGCCAATTTGAAGAACAAAATGTCATTAATATAACCCTTAAATAATTCCTGTTCTGAAAGGGTTTTTTTTGTTGTGAAATGCTATTTCATTTGGTCACTTTGAAAATACATAACATTTACACATTCAGAATAAGAAATACTTGTTGTATTCACAATAATATCAGTTTCTTTTACTCTACGTTGGTTATCCATCTGGCCATGCTCTGCTACCTGTTGTCATGAATTTTGTTATTGCGTTTAGCTATATAACTTTCCATTTTGTATGACTTCAAAAATAAACATATAAAATCATAAACTGTTGGTTCTGTCGATTTGAGTCTAGTAATACATGTATATATCGTTTTCTTGGCTACTAGATTGAACAAAATATAATCTTTCAACAGTAAACCGAGTATTACAGTCTTTTCATTGAGGAGAGAAAAATCAAACATCGTTAATTTTTATCTTAACTGGCCCCAAAATTCTTGTACTTCATTACATTTCCAGAAAAGGTGAAAAATTTTCTAAGTTACAGAAAGAACATAATGGCGAACTAATTTGTTTCATTTTATACAGCTTGTAATTCAGATTCAAAATATTATTTATTACCTTAAACTGAAATTCTCTGTACTTTACATCTATTGTAACTGTAATAATAAACAAAGGAGCAAGTATAAGTTTGTTGTCTGTTACATCATATCTGTTTTTCATTCTGAACGTACTGACTGGAGTTCATATTTTTCTGTAACAAGCAAATCATAAAATTGCTTACTTTTTATATGGTGAAACATGTGGCAAGATAATATCAGAAATAACATCATTTTTAAAGCTACATGTATTTGTATGAACTATTTTAGACATTTTTATCTTTGAAAAAGAAGAATATACTCCTTGTAGTCGAAAGAAATCATTTGTATCAATGTTGAATAATCTTTTCATTTCATCTTGAAGCCTTAACTTGACAGTTCTCTGTGAGGATGTCATTAGAAAAGACAATTTTTTTTAGAAAAAGTTTTCAGGAAAAAATCATATCTGCATGTACTTGCAACTGTCTATTGTTCCACATAATCTGAAACTTATTACTATCCTCTTTAATCCTCACATTAAGAGAAGTCCATTTTACTAAAATAACTCGATTAAAACTAGGAATATTTACATTTATCATTTTATAATCATAGTTACAATTAAACAAGAATAAACCACCATTTTTCCGTAGGTAATACTGAAGTATTTGAAAACACGCTTATCGGCTTCTCTAATCCTCTGAATCCAAAACAATTGTTGGGCACTGGCAGTCGATTGGACATCTACCATCTTAATTCCTCCTTTTGGTAAATCTTGAAATTACATTTCTCCTAATTTTGTCAGGTCCAAATAAACTTAAAAAACATACTCTCAATCTTCTTTAGAAACCAGTTTGGTAATACCAAAGATGAAGAAATATACATGAATTTAGATTTAATGATTTGAATTTTTCCAAATAAAGTTAAATTTCTCATTTTCCACATGTTTAGGGTACACTGTAATGATGACAACAGTTCTTCTGCTTTCCTTATTTGTGCAGAATATGAATTAATACCTACGTAGGTTCCAAGAACATTAATAATATCGACAAACTTTAGGTTATGTCGAAGAGAAACAACTGGTACATGTCCAATTTTCAATATTTCTGTCTTATCTTTAAGTTAATCTTCAGACTTGAAAATTTCTCAAATTGTTGAATAATGTCAAATAATGCGTTCAGCGATGTCACATCTGAACAAACAGAACAAAAGTCATCTGCATACATAGACAATTTCAACTCATTATTACCTACTACTACTTCCCTTACGTTTTCAGAGTTTCGGATACGTAGTGCTCATGTTTCCAGACAGATGAGAAACAAATATTAAAGGAGAAAGGGGGTCTCCTTGCCTTACCCCTCTAGTAATTTGGAAGTACCCTGTAGATTTTCCGTTATTTGAAACACATCCTACATTTTTGTACATAGATTTTGCCCACTTAATAAATGATACTCCAAAACCGAATGAATGGAGGCAATTAAACTTGTAATCGTGATCTAACGAATCAAATGCTTTCCGAAAGTCGACTGAAGCAATGAAACCGTTTTCTTGTTCAGTAAAAAGAAAATGAAACGCATTATTATTTCGAATAGCTTCACCTATTGACCTTCCGCGTATTGGTCTGAGGGGATTATTTCCTCCAAGACGTGCTTTAATCTATTCACTAACACTTTTGAATATATTTTTGCATCTACATTAATCAATGATATCGGCCTATAGCTGTCTAAAAAACGTTTATCTTTATTCGGTTTCGCAAATAAATAGATAATACTTTGCTTTTGACTTGTTGATGGTTCATTCTCCTGATAAGAATAATTTAAAGACGCAAGTAAGCGTTCTTTCACAATATCCCAGAAACTCATATAAAATTCTTTAGAAAGTCCATCATTCCCAGGTGACTTTCTTGAATGCATTTCCATCATAGCTTTTTTGCATTTGTGTTCCGTTAAGATCACTTCGCATGAATCAGAAGATAATTCAGAAAGCTTTCTCTCTTCTGGTTTCAAAAAAAGGTTTGCATTTTCATCCGTCCTATTTATGCTTTGTTTAGTATAAAGATCACAATAAAATTCTTTAATACTATGTAAAATTTCTTGTTCACTTTCAATGATATTATCTTTTTTCAATAGTTTTTGAATAGTAGATTTTTCTTTCCGATGTTTTTCTAATGCAAGGAAATATTTATTACTTTTTTCCCCATATGTAATCCAATTTGCCTTTGACCGGACTATCAGACCTTCTGTAACGTGGTCATAATATTTTTTAAGAGCTTTCCTGGCCTGCTGATAATTTCTTACAATTCCCTTACAACGTCAGACTACCTACGTTTACGTTTGCACATCGTGAGACAACTGATTAACTCTCTTCTATTAATTTCTTATTTGTTCAGGATTCATATCTAACTGTGATTCCAAAGTTTGCACCATTTTTTCTAGTCTAATTCTCTGTGTTTTAAATTGTTTAGCCTTATGTTTACTATACTTCTGTGTATATCTACCTATTTGATATTTCAAATAGTCCCATCTCACTCTAGAGTCAACAATATCATTTGTTTGTTTCAACCCTAATAAATTTTCTTCCCGAAAAAAATTACAATATTCATCATTTTGGCATAATGGCGTGTTGAATTTCCAGTAACCTTTGCCTGGAATTACATCGGGAAATTTTAACTCTAGTAACAACGCTGAATGATCAGTTGCAATCAATGGAATATACAGTACATTTGATACATTATCTTGAGAATCGTAAGAAATAAACCAGTAATCTAGTCTAACTACTTTGAGATGAACAATCTTGTTTTCTCCAAGAATGTTGTTTCTTTTGAGGATTAAAAAACGCCATATGTCACATAAGTTGAAATTATTAAGTAAAGTTATTAGATTATCTCTACTTGCATGTGAGTAGGGAATATTACCTGAACTACTTATTCTATCTATTTGGGGATCCATAACCACATTGAAATCTCCTCAAGATATCAATGTACTCTCACTAAGACCCTCTACATTTTCCCAAATATCTTTTAAGTCAGACCAAAACATCACTTGTTGTTGGTAATTGTTTGGAGCATAGATATTTGTTAATAAAAACACATTTCCGATTATTTCTACCTTTAGTATAATATACCTCCCTTCTTTATCAACGATAGAATTCTGAATCCTATAATCCAACCTTTTTCTAAAACAAGTAATCACCCCACGTTTCGTTCCGTGGCAGACAAAAAAAATGGTACCTTTTATCTGGTACTTCCATAACACTAAAAGGGTTAACAAACAGATTTTTTCCTCAGGGGCAATATCCTTATGACCATCTTACCTCATGTCTCCAACCCTGAAGTGTAACAAAGCGGTCTGATTGTCGACATTTCTCTATGAACTCTCCAACCTTAGCAGTTCTCTCTGCGTATGTGGTCAAGGAAGAAGACAAGTGGATTTCATTGTCTTTACATTCAAAGAGGCCTGATTCAGAGACTAATGCTTCCATCATTATTGGTGGGATAATGCCGACTTGAGTTCCATTTACTATGAATGGCAGGTAGCTCAGCTTCTTCTCACCTGAAAAATATATACATATACTGTAAGTAGGGAAAATCATTTACTATATACAGTGGAACCTCGTTATAACAAACTCCTTGGGACCAAGGAAACTACCTCTTTATATCAAAACCTTGCTATATCAGGGCTAAAAAACAATAGAATACAAAGAAGTGGGACCGGCAAAATCACCTTGTTATAACAAGAGTTTGTTATAACACTATTTTTTATAACGAGGTTCCGCTGTAAAAGGCAGATATAGCTTAACTTCTCATCTGCCAAAAAATAAGGACAGGCACAAAGGAACTTGCAACCACTTTTGATAATATCATAATTATTGTAAAACACTTTTGTTTTAAAGTGCCAAAATTTGGCAAAAGCCTTTGTCTTTCCTTAAAATTGATCAAAATATAATATTTGTAAAAGCGACAATGACATGTGTCAAAAGCTAAAATGATTGATGAATATGAAAAACATCAGTCTTCTAATTTCCTTCTTAAATTGTCAGAAACCAGGTGGGAAACAAAAAAACATATATCCCAAAGTGAAAATGTAATTTTTCTTCTCAAACAAATTCATATCATCACAGGCACTTTGGTTTGTGGTCTCTTGCTGAGTGAAGTGGATCAGAATATGTATTCATAATTTTCAACATGAAGTAATGTACTTACCCTCCCACATAAAAGATGAGGCTCTTTGTACAATGTTCCACATGCAACTTGACCATGTCTCAACTGGAGTAATAACTGATGACATCTTTTTGCAACTAGACAGGATAAGTTTTGATTATGTGCTTGTTATTTACTGAAAATCAATACAGAATTCTTCATTTCCTCCACTTAAGCCCAAGAATATTATGATTACAGCACCAAACCCCAAACATATTCCTTGTTGATTCTCAATTGGCAGCAAATAGATCCAAAACTAACGCAGACTACAAATCCGTGCTCACATTCAACACACAAATAAGATTACGTAATCAGAGAAGCATACAGGTGCTTTGATCTGGGCATAAAAAAATGCATAGTAATTTTCATTTACAGGATGTATTGGCCACCAAGGGTTAAAGGGATAGTTCACCCTGATTACAAGTTGGTTTTAAAAAGAAGCAGAAAAATTAAAGAAACAGATCAGTGAAGGTTTGACCAAAATCCGTGACGCATCTTGCGAGCTCCTTTCCCATTTGCCCTATATCCCCCAAATCATAAATTTTCATTTTCTCTAAAGGAAATATTCAATCATACAAGCACCTTAGATATAATCATTGCTCATATGTTTTTACACAAAACCTGTATGAAACAAATATATTTCTTCATCAAAAACTAAGAAAATGAAAATATATGAAATTTTCTGTATCGAGCAAATGGGAGAGGAGCTATGTTTATTCCTTTTAAAGCCTAAAAAAAAAAAAAAAGAAATAAGAAAGTTATGAATTTTTGAAGTAATCAATCAGACACAAATCGGCAACTCCGTGACGTATCTTGCGAGCTCCTCTCCCATTTGCCCTATATCCCCCAAATCATAAATTTTCATTTTCTCTAAAGGAAATATTCAATCATACAAGCACCTTAGATATAATCATTGCTCATATGTTTTTACACAAAACCTGTATGAAACAAATATATTTCTTCATCAAAAACTAAGAAAATGAAAATATATGAAATTTTCTGTATCGAGCAAATGGGAGAGGAGCTATAGGTATGCTTATTCCTTTTTTATAACATGTCCATGTTAATTGTATAACTTGTATATGTGTTGAGTGATTGTACTCTCATAGAGTTAACTCTAGAGTAGAGTTAATAAATCTTACCAAATAAATGTCAGAAATATTAAAGATTTCCCACAACAGACGGTCATGTCTATACCTTACTGCGGCAGCCCGAACACGTAGTGTTCGGGCTGCGCTTCGCAGTCCTTTGATCGCATGGATGTCACATAATTACAAGGTCGTTTGTCAAAATGATAGCCATGAAACATGAAATCAGTTGATTTTAGGCTATTTTAGGTACTTACAATACTTTACGATTGACTGTCGTCTTTCTTTTCAATGAGGATGATACAAAAAAGGCATATTTATCTCCAAGAGCCTGTAGTAAAAACTTCCGAAGGTCGGTGTTTTACTTGCAATGCGCATGCGTCAGCAGCTCCAATTATAATACAGACAAGAAGGGAGGATTATGAATATTCATTAAGACGAGCTTGAGCGAGAGCGCTAGATCTATACGCTAGCGATCGGCGGATTACAGTGGGTATATGAATATTCATTATTCCATTGACGAAAACTATGCCGTCATTGTAATAAACATTCATAGGCGCATGCGCAAGTGCCTATTTTCAATTTGGCTTTAACAACATGGCGAATGGGACTGGTTTCGAAAATTGAGAGTAAAAAGTGACATTCATCGATTCTACACATTTTTTAGGAAAAGCTGATTTGCGTAAAGTCTGTTTAGGTAAGTGGCATCGTATATATGATACTTTAATTAAAAAATAATAATTACATGGCCATTTTTTAAATGGTCATTTGAACATTCATACATTGGTAGATTGTGAGACCCACCGAATCGTACTGGTTTCACTCAGGACGCTGCCACTTCGTGGCAGCGTCCCGGGGCTAGTCTATAGCATGGCCTATGGTGTTGCAAGAAAGTTGCGATTGATGGCAAGTTGCAACTGATCGGTACTGACCAATCAAAATCATTGTTGCAAGCGCATCTTCTTGAATGGGCAGACCCTGAACCATTCAGAATGGTTGTTCTAATTTGCTTTACAATTTGCAATTGATTGCAACTTTCTTGCAACACCCATAAGTTATACACTATCGCGCCCCTGCAAAGCGCAAGGCAGCGGCGCAGCTCGCCCCAGCGCTCAGACCGGCAGTTAGGGGCAAATTAGTGGGCCCTGCTCGTATGCGAGTGCCTTGTTGTGCACAATATAAATCCACGCGGCTATTATTATACCTTTGCTTTTCATAATCAACATCTCACCAAAATCGAAAGTGATTTTCCGTAGTTCTTTTGCGTTGTTACAGACACGTATTTCGATGATGCATCATTCTGAAATTGTTTGACAGCCTTAATAGCCTTTTCATGAGACATGACTACATCGCGAATCTTCTTCGTGCAGAATATCAGCCGTCGACAAATACCTGGGAAGCGTTTCATCAAGTGTCTTGTCGGTGATTTTTACTGACAAATTTGCTCTCAGCCAATCAGATGCAAGGATTTCAGTAGCTTATAACAGTTGTCGGTAAAAATCACTGACAAAACGCTTGATGAAACGCTCCCATATACCACAAACTGGAAAAGGGGGCGTGGCTTAAAACACTGGAATGACTATGTCTGCATTTTGTGAATCTAAACAAATCAAATGCAAATCCTGTCAATATCCGATGGTCTGAATGCATTAGCTTTTCGTCTTTAATGTAGACCTGGGGAGCGTTTCATGAAAGGAAGTTGTTGGATATTTCATCCGACAACTGTTATAAGCTACTGAAATTCTTGCATCTGATTGGCTGAGAGCAAATTTGTCAGATAAAATATCTGACAAGTCCTTTCATGAAACGCCCCCAAGCATATGCTTAAAACCTGGTTTGCCGGTATCACGCCATAAATTATGTGACAGTTGAAATCACACATTGCTCCACCACGAAAAATGTATATGGTTGTCAATTGATATCAATGTTTAGAGAATGGATCCAACATTGTCAATATATAAGAATTATTATATGATGCTATTGATTTTTTTAAATAGAAAATTGCAGAGTACCGTATGTATGTACAAAATTTTCTCTCACTTTGACATTAAAACATTGTAAACAAATGAGGAACAAAAATGCAAAGGATATGCCTATATTACTTTTACAAGTAATTTTTATACATAAAATGGTTTAAAGTTGGAATATGTGATATCATTAGAAAGGGTGGGAGATTTTGTACACCACATTTTGTCATATAAGGCATGGTTAGCCTAAAGAGTGCAGGCGTCGATAGGATTGGTCGCGTTCTGGAAAAATCTTGAAACTTACACTTGGTCAGCAAGAGTTAAAGGCCAAGTCCACCCTGACAAAAAGTTGATTTGAATAAATAGAGAAAAATCCAACAAGCATAACACTGAAAATTTCATAAAAATAGGATGTAAAATAAGAAAGTTATGGTATTTTAAAGTTTCGCTTAATTTCGCAAAACAGTTATATGCACATCCTGCTCAGTATGCAAATAAGGGAACCAGTGACGTCACCCACTCACTATTTCTTTTGTATTATATTACATGAAATACGAAATATTTTAATTTTTTCTTGTTATAATGTGAAACAAGGTTTGATTCCTCGCTGAACATGTGTAATTGCCATTGTTGAAACCTATACACAATTCAATGAAAGCTTCCTAATTGTGAAATCTGCAGAAATTAAAATATTCTATATTTCACATAATAAAATACAAAAGAAATAGTGAGTGGGTGACATCACTGGTTCCCTCATTTGCATACTGAGCATGATGTACATAATTATAACTGTTTTGCGAAATTGAGCGAAACTTTAAAATACCATAACTTTCTTATTTTACATCCTATTTTGATGAAATTTTCATTGTTATGCTTGTTGGATTTTCTCTATTTATTCAAATCAACCTTTTGTTAGGGTGGACTTGGCCTTTAAAGCATCATCATCTTCCTAGTACAGCGACCTATTACTAATAGTATTAGTGTGAGTCTCTAACTGAAGAACTATGTCACCTGCCCGACTAGCTATGTATTTTTTACGCGACTTGCCCCCGGACAACTACCCCAAAATCCGCGGGGTAGTTGTCCGTCCGGGAGTAGTTGTCCTGAGGGTACTTGTCCTGGGGTAATTGTCCTGGGGGTAACTGTCCTAGGGGGTAGTTGTCCAGGGGTTGTTGTCCGGGGGTAAATTGTCTAGGGGGTAGTTGTCCGAATACGGAATAATGTATTACTTTCCAAAAGTAGCCAAAAGATATTGTCAGGAT
Organism: Heliocidaris erythrogramma; assembly: GCA_025617745.1. Taxonomy (NCBI): domain Eukaryota; kingdom Metazoa; phylum Echinodermata; class Echinoidea; order Camarodonta; family Echinometridae; genus Heliocidaris; species Heliocidaris erythrogramma. Next base: position 1,379,499 of record CM046853.1, read on the forward strand.
TATGTAAACGCACCATCTGACAAGACAATTTAGCAGCTTGCTTGGTATTAAATTTTGTGCAATTAACACATGAATATTGTAGTACATTTCAGCCTGGCAGTCTATAGGATCTCTATGTGTCTTTTGTCAAATAGGTGAAGATCGAGAGACAATGGGTGTGTTTACATCATCCTGACAATATTTTGAGTGGGGTCCGCTCGCCGCTTCATAAGGACCGCTATTCATAGAAAACCGCTATTCATTTAACACGCGTTATGAATAGCGGTCCTTATGAATAGTTTTGAATAGTGCAGGTCCTTATGAATAGTTATGAATAGCAGTCCTTATGAATAGTTATATGAATAGTGGTCCTTATGAATAGCAGTCCTTATGAATAATTATGAATAGCGGTCCTTATGAATAGCGAGGCTACCCCTTTTTGGCTGCATTTGAGAAAGTATACATTTTTCACAATTACATAACTTATTAATCAAAAGACCAATTAACACCGAATTGCATCTCAAGAAGATTATACTCAAAATTATGGTGTGAAAATTTGAATTGAATTAAATATAACACTTTTGAATTATCATAATCAGGGTATGAAATTTTTTTCTTTACATAGAGCGCATTTGGGGGGGGCAAAGCTTTGTCAAAGGGTACTTTGGGGTGGTGCCAGGTAAAAATGCCAGAGGAAAAAATGCCAGAGGTAAAATTGCCAGAGGTAAAATTGCCAGAGGTAAAAATGCCAGAGGTAAAAATGCCAGTGGTAAAAATGCCAGTGGTAAAAATGCCAGAGGTAAAAATGCCAGAGGAAAAATGCCAGAGGTAAAGATGCCAGAGGTAAAAATAATGACAGAGATAAACGCGCGATGGGTGATGTCAGGAACAAAAAGTAAAGAGGCAAAATATGCCACCTGCATACTAGGAGAATATAGGTGAAAAATCAAGAGGTGAAATATAAAGAAGGTCAAGAAGCAGACCTGACATCTGCTTGTATTTTACATTTTAGCCTATTTGGTTTGACCGCGTTTTTCTTGTCGAACTGTTGGACTCTGGACTCCAGATCGTAGACCCGGCTTTTTTTTAACTGACGTACGATTTCATTATCCCGAATGGAATTTGGAACGAGAAGGAAGTCTGCAACTGAATTTTAGGTTTAGAGAAGGGAAAGGAGGTATGCAAAATGACATCACCCTAATGTGGGACAGTCCTTTTGTGGGTATATGAACCTTTTCGGAATTATGAACCGTTGGATAAACGAACCTTCGGAATAATGCAACAAATGTTCGGAATTTTGAACCCCCAGGCATGGGAAATTAGTGTTTCGGAAATACGAACCTTCGGAAAAACGAGATGCCCCCGCATCATAATAGTAACTGTATAACTGAATAGTTTGCTTTTCGTTATCTGTACTTGTACCTGCACTTTTTTTTCTTCAGTTCTCCCTTCTTCAGCAAATGTACAGGCCGTCACACAAACATCGAGCATTACAGCCTCGTCAGGGGGGGGGGGGGGGGGGGGGCTCATGCACATTAGGTTATAAAGAAGATGCCGATATATTCAAACTGAATTAAAAGTGAAAAAAGAATATAATATTGAAGTGTTTAACAAAACAAGAGCCCCAGGGGGCACGACGCTCACCTGAGGTGGATCAATTCACATCTGGTGCATGTTCTCTCTAGCACATGAACAACTTTCATTCTTCATCTATAGAGGTATCTCTATACACAATACCAAGTCTGAGCTTCCTACCAAGTTCGGTTAAATTCCAATCATGGGTTTTGGAGAAGAATCTGAAAATGTAAACATTTTATGGATGGCGGACAACTTGCCCCACCCCCCCCCCCCTCCAGTATGTTACCCCCACAGACCCCCTATAGGGCCACCCAGAAAAAATTCATGAACAACTTTCATTTTTCGGCTATAGAGGTATCTCCATACACAATACCAAGTGTGAGCTATTCCTGGTTCTGGAGAAGAAGATGTTTGAAATTTACATAGCTTTTATAATTGGGGGCCCTCCCCCTGGGCCCCCTTGGGGGCCACATGTAGCATTTTAGCAACTTTGGATCCCCTACCCCTAAGGATGATTCCTACCAAGTTTGGTTGAATTTCGATCATGTGTTTTGGAGAAGATCAGAATGTACATTTTGCCTGGCAGCGCCCCCCCCCCCCCCTCCAGTATGTTACCCCCACAGGGCCCCTATAGTTTGGTTGAATTCCGATCATGGGTTTTGGAGAAGAAGATGAAAATGTAAAAAGTTAACGGACGACGGACGACGGACGACGGACGACGGACAAATTTCCATCGCAATAGCTCACTCGAGCCTTAGGCTCAGGTGAGCTAAAAAGGGTCGTCAACTGAAGCGAGTGGCAAACAATACATGCATGTTATATCCGGGCCGGGGGGGGGGGGGGGGGGGGGTACTAGCATTTTTTACCTCTGGCATTTTTACCTCTGGCATATTTACCTCTGGCATTTTTTCCTCTGGCATTTTTACCTCTGGCATTTTTTCCTCTGGCATTTTTACCTCTGGCATTTATTCCTCTGGCATTTTTACCACTGGCATTTTTACTTCTGGCATTTTTACCACTGGCATTTTTACCTCTGGCATTTTTACACCGAACCTTTGGGGTTTCATTTCAGGGGTCTGACACCCCCTTCCTGATGGACAATTTTGTCAGTTTTTATATTTTTTGGAATGTAAAAGTGAGTGAAGTACAATTACAGAAAGTATCTAAGTATAGCTTATCAAAGTATTTGTTTTAGTTCCAGATTTCTGTTCGATTTCAATGAACAGAGAGTCACAGATGACTTCCTCAATGGCAAAATATTTATGTATATAGTAAAAGACAACACGTCGTAAAATTACAAAGCAACACCTGTTCAGGGGCGGCGTTCCGGGGGGCAGGGGGCACAGTGTTCCCTCTCCCACTTTTTCAATTACCTCAAAAGTGCCCTTTTTATTTCTGAAAAATGCAACCTTTCTCCCTGATAAGTGCCCTTTGTTTTTACTACTCTGACAGTATAATGAAAGCAAGCAGATTGCATAAAGTATGTTATAAAAATTATATCGGTGTAATCCTAAAGAGAACGACAGGGTTATGTACAAATTAAAAGATCATTCGGCATTCCCCAAAATGAATTTGCTGCTGTCATTTTCATTATATCGCTGTAAATAATGTACGTCTCAAGGACTTCAGCATTAGCAAAAGGTCCGAATTTTTTTACTCGCTCGCTTCGCTCTTTCGCACATGAATCGTTAGACCATTACACACTAAACAGGGAAGCTGAAATAGTGACCAGGGGTGGTATTCTGAAAACTATCAGGGGCGGATGCAGGATTTTTAGAAAGGGGGGCGCACACTGAGGATCATCCGTTTCACGAAGCCAAACGGCCATCTAGGGGATCCGGGGGTATACTTTGTCAGACAAAACGGGGGCGGGGGCGCACGCGCCTTGCGCCCCCCTCTGGATCCGTGCCTGACTATGTTATCTTTTAAAAACTATGTTAATTGTCATAACAAATTGAAATTGCGTGCAATAAACACTAATCATTGGTGCTTGCGCCGGCTTGCGCAGATGTCTCGTTAACTTTATACGCAAGCACATGCCATCTTTGCGCAATCATTAACCAATGACTTGTCCTGATTTTGATTTGTTATGACAATTAACATCGTTTTACTTACATAAAAGATAACATCGTTTTCAGAATACGACCCCAGGGCCCCGTTGCATAAAACTTACCATTAATTTTTCACGTTCACTTATTGTACAAAGTCATTTTGAGAGGACATTGCCCTTTATACCAGCAGTCACAACCACCCCTATGTTATCACATTTATCTATCAACAAGTGGTCAGCTGCATGGCCATATCGCCATGCCCATCGCACATTAGTGACTCACCCTCAATTCAAGGATTTTCAACAATACTCCCTTTCTTCTTCATCCTGCTACACTAGCAAGGGATAAGAAAAAACAACTTTTCATCTCCATCTCTGCTAGACACTTCTCAAAGTTTTCTCATCGAGTTAACACGATAATTTGAGGATGTCATCTCTCATTGTCTCTTCACTTCTGAATTTGTTTCCTGCACTTCAATTGGAGCAATTTCTACAATTCTCTACCTCACATTCTATACTCCATCATCTCACCTGCAGAAATTTCTATTTCATCATATTATTCTCTGCAATTCACTCAGAGAACAGTCCAAATCTCGCTTGTGATAGCCAAGTAGTTTTGGGATCATTCTGCTATCAGTGGTAACTACCATGGTAACATCACTCAACATCCAATCAAAATCAAGGTTTCCATGGGAGTTACCATTGATGGCAAAGTTACCATTAATGGTAAGTTTTATGCAACGGGGCCCTGCAGAAGAAACACATGATAATGTATGGAATGTACTAAGTAAGAAGATTGGAATATTGTATAGATTAAGACACTTCGTGTCAAGAAAAATAATGCTCATGTTATATAATTCTTTTATTTTACCCAATATAACGCATGGATTAGAAGTTTGGGGTGCTACATGTAAGACAACTCTGAATCCTGTCCTAATGCTTCAGGAACAAATGGCCAGAAAATTTCTTTCAAAGGTTCGAGATATCACTCTGCTCCTTTATTTTATGATCTTAACAGTGTCTTAAAGTGCTAGATATTTTCAAAGAATATTGTTATATGATTGGTATTTTTATGCATGATAATGTATAACCGTCTGCCTCATACTTTAACTGATTATTTTTCAGTACTAGATCACCATTATCATACAAGAAACATAGAGAAATCTAATTTGATTTTTTCAATCAGTAATACGAATCTGGGGGAAACAATCAATTTCATATTCAGGACCTGTTAGCCAGTTAGCTGGAATAATTTGCCAAACAGGTATATAACTGGTCGCAGAAGTTTTGGATGCAGTGGCTTATCCAGGGGGTGGCGCAACAGGTGTATCCCCCCCCCCCTTATTGGCCGTCGTAAAAAAAAAAAAAAACTAGCAAAAAAAAAAAGTTGTTCATTAAATAGGCTTCAAAATTGGTTACATAATTATAGGATTATTTTGCATCTCAGCCCTTTTCCAAAGGGGAGGGGGCACCCCCTCACCTTAGACCCCTCCCCCAGGACGGCGATCAATAATGCCTGGCGCCCCCCCCCCCCCCTATTGGGGAATCCTGGATACGCCCCTGGGACGGGCATTACAAGAATACTTAAATCTTAATCAATTGGAGAATATCAACTTGAAAATCAATTTTAGAATGTTCATGAAGATCATGATCAATCATTTTATTTATTGTAAGCTCACTTGATATTCGTTATTATTGTTGTTATTATACAGTTATATCGTTGTTATTACTACTTTTATTGATTGTAAATAATGTATGTGTTGTTAGAAGAAAAAAAAAGATATGAGATGTACATTGCAATTAATTTGATTTATGTAATCAATTTTACGGGGCTAACCTCGATTAGCATATGCTGTTTGTTAGATCCCTTTACCAAGACGTTATTGTGATTTTTACCAAGATGTATTGTGATTTGGTAATAAACTAATTCATTCATTCATTCATTCATTCATAAAAATTATAATGAAACTTACATTTCCCCCCCTGGTGTGGTTTCTCAAAGATACCCTACTTTATGCCAAGATTCAACCTCGTGCGATCCAGCTCATCCCTTCCGGCCGTAGCTTGCTTCTTTAGCCAGCTCCAGCGGCCTGGGTAACTGCTGGGCGCAGAGTTGTTTGTTGCGTTTATGTTTTTGTGTACTGTGCATGTATACCCAGCACGTTGCATTCATTCGGGGAAGCAACAACAACATAACACTAACACAGTTCAAAGCATCATCTCTCCTGTAACCAGTTTAATCCCGGCAACAAGCCAACAGAGACGAGATCGTACCCAGAGGGAAAGGTGAGAATTACTTCGGATTTTGACTTTGGTTTGACATGTTACTTTGAAGTTTGACTACTTTGTTTGAGTTTGAGTCAGTTAAGTTAGGCATTATCTTACTGCGGCAGCCCGAACACGTAGTGTCAGCGTCCCGGGGCTAGCTAGGCAGGCCATATCGTGCTCGAAGCCACTGGGGACCTTATCCAATACCTGCCAACATTCTCAGACACATTAAAAGAAATTGCGGCTTCAGTGATTTTCAAAAGAAGTCTTTTGTTCTCGATGCGAAACTCCTACACAGACGAACCGAAAGCGGTGATCTTCAACACGTAATTTCCTTTTGATACAATAATTTCCTAGTAGGACATGATTTCACAGGACAGTCACAAAGAACTTTCTTTTCCAACACCAGTACAATCAATTACTTCCGGCCTTACTTCCTTTTTCATATAATCCACTCAATAAAATTACTAAATAAAATAACAGAATCAGAACCATTATGATAATCATTCACTCTATATTTGGTCGCCATCGAAGCCACCCCTGTGTACAAGTGTATGATACCCTCTATAGACTTGTACACAGGGGTGGCTTCGATGGCGACCAAATATAGAGTGATATAATATTAGGTTGTGAGCACTTCGGCTGTCTATATCTGGTCTTCATCGAAGCCACATCTGTGTACAAGTCTATGGAGAGGGTTTCATACACTTGTACACAGGGGTGGCTTCGATGGCGACTAAATATAGAGTCTTTAACTCTTTTTTTTTCAGCAATATTTAAGTGTTATAATATTCTTAACAACTGGTTGATATTTGTTAACATTTGTTTCATTTTTAGGAATAGGTAACTGTCTGAAAGTGGCAGAGTGGTCTTGAAGAGGAGGGAAATGAGGGGTAGATGGAATTAACAGGTTAATTACCTTTATTTCACATTAGGAGCAGTGGACAGTTCGCACAGTCCACACTTTCGTAGCTAATATAGAACCCACTTATTGGTATGCGAAGGTCAAAAGAAACTAAATTGAAATAATATCAAGCAGAATAAGCTAGCGTGCGAGTTTGATAGTACGTAATCACAACCACAGTCACTGTGATCTGAAATTGCTAAGAACAGTCATAATTGTATACGAAATAAAGCAAAATGTGATAAAAAGCGAAAATTTGAATTGATTATGGAGACTCACCATTAATTTACTCTGGCCGTGAAAACTTGAAGTGGAGTTTAGTATCCAGTGATAATGATTAAAATGTTGACAAGGTATATGAGTGTGTTTAACGAAATAAAGCAATAAATGACCCTACAGGGTAGAATTCCAGTTAGGTCATGCTCTTATATACAATTGCATCGATTTAATCCGTCATGTGGCGTATTGCATCGTAAAATAAATGACACAGTTTGCGCCTTTGCGCATTTTAGATAACAGTATAATCATTTATTTTTAATTCAAGACGGGATTTATAAAATAAAGTGTTTTATTCCAAAGTTTGACAACTTTGTTGAAAGTGATGGATTTATTGATTGGTCTAATTTATTACCAAATCGGTTGGCGGAATCTATCGTTGCCATGTTTCATGAAGCCGAGTATGCCTGCATGTACTCAACCTCATGAATGGATGCGCTAGTTGCTTCATCAATCATCAAGCTTGCAATGTGTAATTGACCGTGCTGCATGCCACTGCGGTAAATTTCACTTAGTAACTAACATTCGTGACTTTCACAGAATTGAAATATACTATGCTGATTGACAGATTTCAATTACATACGTACGTCCCATTAGCACTAGGTTTGTACATGCCTAGTTTCCGCCAATGAGATGGCAGATTGATCACTTACATGGGAGGCGCCGCGCTCGGGGATTCCGGTGATTGGCGAATAGTTTGCGCATGCCTGAGTCTCCGCCAATAGGACTGCAGTTTTGCTTCTGTGAGATCGTTGTGCGTGACTTGCTTGGGACTTTGTAGGTACTTAACTGCGATTAAGCAGCAAGCACTGCTCGATCGATCGAGGCGCTAGCCAGGGCCTAGGCTATAGGGGTTGGGGCCGGGTATAATAGTAGACTTTATTCCGTCATGACTGCAAGGTTATGCAGCACCACATTTGAATCGAAATGAAGGTAATTAACGTATTTATCTACCCATATTTCTCTTCGAGATAAAAACCATCATTCAGACAATTACCCTAGGTGGTATAATTGTTCAGAATGGTTATTTTAACTGTCATTAAATTTCTGTTATATAATACTGGCCATAATACTTGTTTCAGAGAAACTTGTGTGGACTGTGCGAACTGTCCACTGCTAATTATATGAAATGAAGACTGTTCGAACTGTCCACAGCTACTAATGTGAAATGAAGGTAATTAACCTGTTAATTCCATCTACCCCTCATTTCCCTCCTCTTCAAGACCACTCTGCCACTTTCAGACAGTTACCTATTCCTAAAAATGAAACAAAATGTTAACAAATATCAATCAGTTGTTAAGAATAATATAACAATTAAATATTGCTGAAAAAAAAAGAGTTAAAGACACTATATTTAGTCGCCATCGAAGCCACCCCTGTGTACAAGTGAATGAAAACCTCTCCATTGACTTGTACACAGGGGTGACTTCGATGAAGACCAGATATAGACAGCCGAAGTGCTCACAACCTAATATTGTCACTCTCTATATCTGGTCGCCATCGAAGCCACCCCTGTGTACAAGTGAATGAAACCCTCTCCATAGACTTGTACACAGGGGTGGCTTCGATGAAGACCAGATATAGACAGCCGAAGTGCTCACAACCTAATATTGTCACTCTCTATATCTGGTCGCCATCGAAGCCACCCCTGTGTACAAGTGTATGAAACCCTCTCCATAAACTTGTACACAGGGGTGGCTTCGATGAAGACCAGATATAGACGTGTGTATATATACAGAACGCAATAAATTACAGAGAATTTGTGAGAACTTTGCGCATCTTAGCTGATATCCACCAATGGGCTTTCATTCCAAGGAGGCACGGATTTTCAGGCCCCACCTCTTGAAGACCCTCCCTCCAATAAGCTTGCGAGATATAGCAAGCATAACTGCGCACGCTAGCGCTACCCTCGTGCCATCGATAGAGGGAGTTTCATTTCATTTAATAGGAGTAGGACATGTTTTGAACGCCAAAAAGTGTCCAGTGGAAATAAGCTACCGGTGGCTTGGATCACGAGAATGCCGCTAGGCATTATCATGATTATCGTGAAATCTGTCACCGGAGACAAAAAGTCACTACAGATTTCTTCTGACAAGCGATTAGTCTCAACACTGGGTCTGAACAAGGAGACTTGTACTTGTGCCAAGCGATCTTTTCTCGCTTATCAGTATCACATTGTCTTATTTTGTCAGTCGAATGAAAATTGAATTATTCTTGTTTTTAGGTTCCCTCCTCTTCAAAACCACTCTGCCACTTTAGTTTTAGACAGTTACCTATTCACGCAATAGACATGTATTTCATATCGAGATCACATCTCTATAATCCCTGTAATACTTATCATGCTTATCGTCTTTTCTGTCACCAGCGTGTGTTAAAGCATTGCAAAAACCCATAGGCATGATAGGCGGAGACAGAAAAGATGATAAGTATATTATAGTACATGTATTATGGATTATGATATTAATTGGAGAGTGAACATGATGTCAAAGCATTTATTGTCCCATGTCCGAGAGACTTGTAACGGTGAGTGAGAGAGTAGCTGATAGCTAGCTGGGCAATACGCTCGTTTCGCATCGAACAAACATGACAAAGAGATCCATTGAAAATCAGTGAACCGCAGTGTGTGTGTGGAAATTCAGGTACGGAATACTTTGTCTCTAGAGACAGATTTCACGATATGGCCGTCAGTTACTTTGAATTTTATTGAAGTTTGATGGGCGAGGTACAAATACCAAAGTCGACCTCGCCCATTAGTATGGCTAATCGCATCGCTTAATTTCGGCAGGTAAGATAGAAATTTGTACTTACATTTCAAGAGAATTACTGTAACTATCTAGACGGCCCTTTGATTTTACGATTTAACGATTATTTCAATGAAAAAAAATGGAATCTTTCCCCGTACTGTACCGTCGATTCAAATGACTCGATCGCACTGTGTGATTGAGTCAGTGACGGTATATACGGTACACATTACGCACATTACGCACGCTGCGCGTTGGAGCTCCCTGGAGTTAGGTAATAAGATGATTTGTCAGAGCAACTTGCCATTAAATTTGGGTTTCCCTGTAACATGATTATGTTGACTTTTTCAGTGGTAGAAAATTAATGAGAAGATTGAGTTCTGGTCCATGTAGTGGTGCATTTTGAAAAAAAAAAAAAGTCTAGCATTGGGTTAGAAATTATTGGGAATTGTTGATTATCACTAGACAATTACTGGTACATATTCTGAATCTGAAGAGATACAGCTCGACACTCCTGCAGAGTAAAAGAGTCGGGGGGGGGGGGGGGGGTTAGTGAGCACCAAAAATAATAGTCTACTATTATTATAAAGTAAGGCGAGGCATCATAAATCAGGCTATCAGCTGGCTGCAGCCAGCTGCACTTATGCGTCCGGCTGCATTTTTAAAATTAGCTCAGCTGGCATGCCGAAAGTATGCGCAGGCCACGGCCTCCCAGATGGAAGCCAAGCCTCAGAAAAAGCGAGAAAACATTAGCTCAGCCGGCTGCAGCCGGCCGCAGATCAGCAAGTATGCGCCGGCCGCAGCCTCCCGAATGGAAGTTGAGCGTCATAAAGCTTTGTCTCAATTAGGTCGTCCAGCCGCGGCCGGCCTAAACGAAACAGCCACCCTGCGGCCTGCTGCATCGCTAAACCCGGCCAGACGATACATTATACATCATACATTATTCTTTCCAGACTAGACTATTGTAATGGGCTTCTCTCCTCTATACCAAAATCTCATGTAAACCATCTACAGCGCCTGCAGAATTGGGCTGCACGTCTTGTTTTTGAGGTTGGCAGAAGTCATTCTTCCCAACCTTTACTTCGCTCCTTTCACTAGCTGCCCATTCACGTATCATCTTCAAATTAGTTCTTTATGTTTATACATCTCTCAATAACCAGGCTCCAGGGTACATATCTGAATGCTTAATCCAAGGGATTCATAGCGGCATTTATTGACAAAAAGGGTTCAAGAAATGTTTTGGAACTATCCATCCTTTTTCTCGCGCAAAAATCAGACTTGAAAAAGATATGAAATATCAAGAAAAAAGGAGACATCTTTTCACGTGTTATACCTATGGCGAAGGTATTTTTCCGAGTCTGTTTTTAACACAGCAATTTACGCCTCCAAAATGTACTACGGAAGTAGGTGAGAGTAATCTGTCATCTGTTGATACTATAATAGTCTTTGGCTCAGTACGCTGCAGCCAGCTGCAACTTCAAGAATCTCCGTCCGGCTGCAGCCAGCTGCAACTTCTAGCATCTCCGTCTGGCTGCAGCTGGCTGAGCAAATTTAGGAGTACATCACATGGGCAGGCTGGGGGAGGACGGGCCAATTAAGATTCTGGGTTCAAGCGCAGAGCCCAAGCTGGCCTCAGCTGGCTGGGCTAATTAATGCAAAGTAAATGCCCCGTCCGGCTTCAGCTGGCTTTGCAGCCCCAGTCAGCCTTCGTGTGAGGCTGCAGCCAGCTGATAGGCTGATTTATGATGCCTCGACTAACTGCTGTTGCAGTTTAGCTTGAACAGTTTGAATGTTTACTATGGCTATATTAGCTAATATGCCTAGTAATCCTCAAATTGGCAAAAATCCTACCTAGGATATCGAAAAAACAGTGAGCAGAACAGAGGTACTGAATTTCTATAGAGTGGAGGTATAAAGCCTTAAGATGATCAACGAGCTGTACCGGTACCGTCAACTGCTCGTGGTCTAGTGGTAAAGAAAACTGCATGGTCGAATTAACCTTATACTACACGTTCTACAATGTTGCTGGTTCGAATCTTGCTCTTCTTGACTGATATTTTTTCAGTTATGAATTAACAATAGCGTTTATTCCGTTGAAAATGATCAGAATTTTAATAATAAAAACACAAGAAACTTGACTAAATATTCACTTGGTCAGGCGGATTTAATGGTGGCTGGGCATAATAACGAATTTGGCCTTTACTTTTGAATGTTAGACTGGATCCTAGTAATTAGTATGGATTTTGGGATCATCAAACTGATAATCTGACTTGGTCTTCTAAATATCACAGTGAAAGTGCTGACAATTAGCTGACTTTGTTGTGCTGAAAGAGGAAACTTTTTTGAATTGTGTGTACTATTAAGAGTGTAGAGGGCAGCAAGTTATAGTTTTCACCATGCAGGTAAATTATATATTGGCTTAGGTCAGGGGTAAGAGATTAAAATTAAATATACAGTTAACTTTGCATTGAATTAAATCTGTTGGGACCACAAAAAATAGTTCAACTTTAGCAAAATTCGACTTAAGAAATGCAAATAACATATGTTTTGCCTGGTTTGGTCAAAAAAATTAAATCGACTTAGGGAAATATTGACTTATATGACTTTGAGTTATGCAGGGTTAACTGTGTTATACATTGGATGAGTGGATGAGTGTATGAGGCTAGAGCAATGCGTCTTTCTGCGACATTGCTAGGCCGTCCTGTAGATTCTGAAGTAAATGGGAGAGAGTGCTCTATAGCCAACTGTAACTCTAGGACACTGGAGTATGAACGTAGGACATTGGTGTAGCATATATCGTGTGCTGAGAGCCAGAAGGGCGTTAACTCATATGTTTTTACACAGAGTTAACAACCTTCTGGCTCTCAACACACAATATGCTCTTTTGTTTATGTCAGAATCCGCAGGATGAGGCATCGATAGTCATCCCCATGGGAATAAAGAGATTGAGAAAGCTTTCAAATTATTACCAGAACTCAACCAGAGTGTTTCATCAAGTGTTTTGTCAGTGATTTTTACCGACAACTGTTATAAGTTACTGAAATCCTTGCATCTGATTGGCTGAGAGCATATTTGTCGGTAAAAATCTCTGACAAAGCACTTGATGAAACGCTCCCCAGGTTTCTCTTTGGTAGGCATTGTACAGTGCACTAATTGTGTGGCTTTAAGGTAAAGACACACACCACGTGACCTCTTATGCCTCTACACTCTACTAATGTATACAACAACGAGCAAACACAATCCTGTAAGCATTTTTTTTTTCAAGAGGAGCAGTTTAGAATGTGAGCTCCTATCAGCTTTTCATGTCATGTTTACAAGTAGAGTGACCCCCAGCCATGAGCCCATGAATATAAGTCAAATGTTAGAAGGGACACAATACAGCAGTGCTGTCAATTTGCAGATTATAAATTTGTCTTTATGTAACATTCTTATTGTTAATATCTTTAGTAAACGGTCAATTATTATTCTTTAATTTTCCCTTTCTTCTTCTGAACACAGTAGACTGTTGTGATGGTAGAAGACATGCCCATACCAGATAGTCATCATGTCATCATCAAGGAAAAAACACATTGTGGCAGAGATGAAGAAGATTCTGGAGCAGAGAAAAGCAGAACTGGAATTCAATGAAAGAGAAATAATACAGCATGTGAAATATATTTCTGAAGAGGTAAGATTATATGATCTATGTATTGTGTTTGCAAAGTAAATGTATCAAGGATATTGTGTTTGCAAAGTAAATGTACATGTATCAAGTCCCTAAATGATGTATATTGTTCATATTTGTATTGACAGCATATTCTGGTCTCTGTATATGACACTCCATTATGAGAATCCATTAAACTTGACCCAAAGGTCATGTGTCACTAGTATGACCTACGTGATGATGATGACCAGCCGATTGTTAGGCTGTGTCTATATAAAGTGAGAGCTTTGAATAAATGGAACTTGTATGCCCAAAACCCATACAGTCGACATCTTACTCTTTGTCATTCTTAAGAGTATACGAAATTAGCGACGAGGATGAAGCCTACTATTCGGCTTCCACTGAGAAGGAAGGGAAAGTACTACTACTAGGCATTTAGCCTAAAAAAAGGAGAGGAGAAGAGTTATGCCAGAAAACATACGGCATAAGAGAAGGGAATTTGATAGAGAGACTGAGCTTCGAGTTTAGAGAAAGATGGATCTACCCCCACCATTTATGTTTCGCTTGTGCGAGACAACGCCCCGTTGGCTGGAGTGGCTGGGAGGATTCCAGAATTATCTGCAAGCATCAGGGGTAACATTAGCTAGTCAGAAGTTTGGACTATTGCTGTATCTTAGAGGAGACGCCCTCCAAGATTTGTTCGAGGAACTCGCTCCCTCAGTTAGCAGCCAGGACGGCCACGACAACTACGAGGTGGCAGTGAAGGCTTTTTCGAACTATTTCAATCCGACACCAGCTGTCGAGGAAGAATCTCTAGTTACCAGCTATGACGACGACGACGACAACGACTAAGAGGTATATTACATTAATTACCCCCTGCCCAGGTCATCTATCGAAGCCGAGAATATCTCCGAAGTCAGCAGCCACGAAGGCGATGACGACTTCAAAATCAAAGAGCACGAGCGCCTCTGCGACGGCCTCGACCAGGACTGCCAGCTAGAGCCAGAAGCTGCGCAGGAGACTGACAACCGGTATGAAGGTATGTCGGAGCACGATGACACCGAGCGCCATCACGACGGCCTCGAGAAAGACTGCCAGCAAGAGTTTGACGCTGCGCAGAGTATGCTTTCACTCCTCGTGAAGCATGAGAGAGAGCCACCAGGCAACTCCAGAGATGAGGATATCGAGCGCCAGCGCCACTGCCTCGATGACGACTGCCAGCCCGACACAGCTGTGCAGGACGATCTGCTTCCAGAGAAGCAGGATCCAGAGCCCCCAGATATTCCAGACCATTTCAAAGTTCCAGAGCCAGAGGTCGACGATATCGACATGATCGAACGACAGTATGACAGCCCCGACGACTGCCAGCTAGACGCTGCGCAGATCCCGCTTCCACCTAGGAAAGGTGACGACGTGAGCCGAAACCTCGACAACATCTACAGAGAAGATGAATGGGCAGACGATAGTAACGCCACACCCAAGCGACATCCAGATTCCGCTCCCGACGACGACGAGCAATCTACTTGTTCAGTGCCCGAGATCATCACGACCCGTGATCCAACCATCGATCCGCGATCACAGACGAGAAACCGAGCTTGATTTAGCGATTATAGTAGTCAGCGTCTCAGAACGTATGTACCGACAATTTACCTGATTACATGGACCTATCCACGACCACGATTAGCCGAACCCTAGATTTTTCTTCTCTCGACAAAGGAAATAGATAGTCACAGAATTGATTGTGAAAATTAGCATGTAGCTGTTTTCAGTTGACCCCAGGAGGATTTTATACATGTACTTATATCGTTTTGTGTTGATCATAACATTCTTACAAATTACAATGAACCATTATCGTGAACTTCTACAATCGAACAATAAAGGGAAATGCCAGATTAAAGCGAACAATGAACTTAGTGAAAAGATTTGAACAATTTTAATGCTTTACAATTTTACCAGTCTTCTGCTTATCGTTTTTAATAGTCATCATGCATCAGTCATAATTATTATTTTTATAATCAGATGATACCAGTCTTGTAGAGTCGAGGTACATGTAAGCAGTCGTTCAGTTCATTTTTAGTTGTTTTGTATTCTTGGAAAGAAAAGAGAGAAAGAGAGAAATAAGCCTTAAATCCTTTTTAAATCAATCAGTTTCTATATTCTTTTTAAAGTTTCATTTTTACTTTTGTTTACAGTCAAGGAATATTCTTTGTCAGTCATGTGTCAGTCGCACGAGACTACTATACTTTGTCACGGTCACCATGACAGTTGGTACTTTGCTAAGAAGGTGCACTCTTGTTTACTTTTATTCAGAATCGACACACTTCATGCATATTAAGTTCTGCAAGGAATATTGTCATGCCATTGATTATTGTTGCCACAGACAGTCATTTGTAACTGTCTAAATTGTTAATTAGCAGTCAGTTTCATTCATAGATTTGGATATATATCTTGATGTACTCAGTATTTTCTTACAAGAATTTAAACTTTTTAAGAGTTTGAGAATAGCTGAATAGTGCATTGCAGTCAAAGTTAGTCGACAATATTTTTGCTCATGGTCTTCCGATAAGATCATTATAATATTCTGCATTTAAATGATGTCTCATGTACATTTTGTTGATATTGTGTGGTCAGATCCTACCACCAGGCATTTTTGTATTAATGCATGTGTATTGAAGTTTATGACGATCAATCGATTTATCGTGATCACTATGTTTCTGGTTAAAAGGAAAACTGGAACAGTTTGATTGATAACTGATTTCATGTATATCGAGGTAGTTTGTTAATGTTATGTTGATTGTTTGGTCAATCAGGATCAATACCACTGGGTTGATAAAACTCTTTGGAATCGATTGATGACCAGGTTCTCAAGTTGCGTGTCCTTTTCAATTACAGTTTAACTAGAGTAAATTTATTTGATAGCAATTAGTTGCTCTTGTTCAGTGTTTCTATAAATGTATTTTCAAGCTGAGCTATGTGATTATCACTATTAACCTTCTATCAATCTATATAGTATTCAATAAGTTAACAGTTTTATTTTTTCTATTTCTCGGTGGTTATTCAGGAATGTCTAGAAACTTATAAGCTCTTATATTGCATAGCAGAGCTTGGATAGTATGTATTTACATGTATACCTCATTTGTAAAGCATGAAACATTTTGTAGTTAGTTGACTCTGAATGATTTAGCTATTGTTTGCATTTTATATTTGTTTCTAGGGAGTTGCTGAGTCTGCACAAGTAATTATGATTCTATAAAATTCAGTTTTCAGATAATTGGTTTCAAAGGTGAACAAATTCCAATTCTTTAATTTACTGTATACTCCCAACAGCCTGTAATTTTTGCAAGTGTACAGAAATGCATAATTTCTTTAGTTTTGTCATAAGGTACGATTTTTCAATTTCAAGAAAGTGAGGGATATTGTGTTTGCAAAGTAAATGTATCAAGTCCCTAAATGATGTATATTGTTCATATTTGTATTGACAGCATATTCTGGTCTCTGTATATGACACTCCATTATGAGAATCCATTAAACTTGACCCAAAGGTCATGTGTCACTAGTATGACCTACACTACCTTGATGATGACCAGCGGATTGTTAGGCTGTGTCTATATAAAGTGAGAGCTTTGAATAAATGGACACTTGTATGCCCAAAACCCATACAGTTGACATCTTACTCTTTGTCATTCTTAAGAGTATACGAAACTATGTTTACAGTGTAGTATAATTTTAACATTTTTATAAATCTATTGAAGGACAGTAATTTGAAGTCCAGAATATGCTTTTTTTTGCTCATGCTCCTGAATTTATTTATGCACTTATATCTGTTTTGGGGCATTTAAGATTAATTGATTCTGCTAGGTGTCATATATTTGGGTTACATAATGCAAAAGCAGTTTGCTGGAGTTTGTACTTTCAAAGATATTGAGTAGTTTCATACAGTAAGAGTTGTCCCTTTCAGGTAACATGATTTCATACCAAGTTTTCTAGTTCATATTTTCTTTTCTTTTCCAAACAAACTTTGTACATGATAATTCAAAGAGATTAGCTTTCACACCTGAATTTCTTCTTTCTTTATGGCTTAGACATTGGGGCAGCTGAAGTCCTTGTTGAAGGAGACAGACAAGAAGAAGTTCCTCAAGGCTTTTCCTAGTGTCAGTGTCAAGATGGATAAAAGTCTAACAGCGCTCATGATGATCAAAGCTTCTCTCCCAAGCTTGGAGTCAGGTATGCTGAGGCCTTGAGTGATGATATTCCATTTTGAAAAGTTTATATTTGTTTTTTCACAATAGTTATTATTTTTAATGGTTTTTGTGATGAAAATATTTAATCTGATGACAATATTCACGTGTAATACATCATTTTTTATTCAAGATTGTGTGGACATGAGATCTTTGTACAATTTGTAAGATTCTCTATACAGTAAAAACAGATACTTGACAAATATGATAATGTAGTTACCAAATAGTCATGTCAAAGCATAATGTTATTTCTGAATCCGTGAGAGTGAACTGATGTTCGAACTTGAAAGGTCATTATCAGTCAGCAATAACTTGTTCTGGAGAAAATTTTGAAGCAGTTTCCACTTGATCAGTTGAAAGATATCCCATTCATTTTTTACTCCTATCCTTTGCTTATCAATCGGAAAAGGATTGGTAACTTTCTATTTGGTATTTTCATTGAAATGACTTAGATGAAAGTTCTACAGACGGTGCATCGGATAGAGACACAGCAGAAGCCTGTGACACTCCTACTGTAGGAGACAGGACTGAGGATTCTACCACAGAGATAGAGCAGTCTCCATCTTCTCTTGTTACTCCAAGCAGAGAGAATGAAGCATGTGGGTCAGTCACAAAGAACCAGGTGAGTGGTGATTCACGCAGGTGGGTAATTCCATAAATAAGGGAGCCAATTTGTGACATTTTTGGTGTCCCTTTTACATATGAAACCCACATGTTTTTATGGCTCATAATGAAAACACCAATAGTGGAGTGAGATTGTAAAGTGATCTCCAAGCATAATGTTGCATTGTCATGCTTAGAATCACCTTACAATCGTACTGCACTATTTGAGTCTTTACTCAGAGCCACACAAACATGTGGGTTTCATATGTAAAAGGGACACCAAAAATGTCACAAATTGGCTCCCTTATTTATGGAATTACCCAGGTACAATGCAGATTCTCTATATGAATTTTATTGGGGTTTTACTCAGGAGATCTAATTTGCAGCTTTTGGAAAGACTGGTAATGATTATTCTTAGACTATCTATAGCATTAGCAGCTCCAGGATATGTTTTGGGCTAGTCCAAGTTATTTAGTCCCATACATTGATTAATATTATCATCATAGCTTTTAGTTTTCCCTATGTTTCTATCCAGTTGACAACCCTTCTAATGCTTAGATCAGGACAAGTATGAAAATGAGAGCTGCATTGTTATTTTGTCTTCCCTTTTCTTTGTACCTGGTGATATACTGGACAGCAAATGACCATTATGACCAAATACATTTTATACATTTTCTCAAGTTTCTTTGGTCATGTTGTAGATTACTAAAGAATCCCTGATATTAAAATCATGTTTATGAAATTTTCTAAGTCATATTATAAGGGGATAATTTCATTCCAATACTTCAAAGCTAGACATGATATTTACTATTTTAGAAGAACATCTCTGGAATCCAAACCGCCCGAAACCGCCCGTCTAGTTAATCCTCAAACCGCCGAAAACCGCCCGAGAACGCCTGTGGACTTTGACCCGTTTAAGAACGAATGTAGGGGATCAGGCACAATAAAAGTGTGTGTATGCTATCTTTAGATATATACTGTTTAGAATCTGCATTGCAACGACGCATTGCTGCAGAGATATTTTGCATACAGCAGAGAGACTATTGCAAAAGATGGTTAACTGAGGGGTGGTGTGAGGAGTAAATGACTACAATCTCCAGACTCTTCAAGTGCTAAAGGGTTAAACAGTTCATGTTTTCAAGCTTGTCACTCATTCTCATGTGCATTAGTGCTAAGGATTGAAGTATGAAAACAGAACACAAGAAATGAACCAATGTGGATTTTTTTTCCAGGCTATCAGCATTGACAAATCGTCACATGGAAGCACTTCTACACCATCATCAAGCTCTCATCAGTCTGTATCACCAAGCAAAGAGTCTAACTCATCATCAGTGAATAGTGACACATCTGGGCATGTGGTTAAGAATAAAGAGAAAGCTCCACTTCCGGCTGCATCCGATGATCAAAAAACTACGGCAAGCATTCCAGCAAAGCCACAGGAAACTGCACAGGTAATGCAGCAGGCAAACAAAACGGTGCCTTGTATATTCAGGAGATACTGGTATGGATTAAAATGCTTTTGTTTACTTGATCCATATGTTTATAGAGATTTGTGTGTAATTTTGTTACGAGTGTAGGTTTACATTTAATATTTTGGAGTATTATTTACATATATTTATAAATATTTTGAAGTAGAAAACTACTGAAAGTCCTTGAAATTTAACTTTTTCTCAACATTATTGCACACTGAATATTTGTTGTATGACAATTAATAGGAGGTATACAGTGGCAATAGATCTCAAAAAGTCATTACTGTGCATTATTTTTTTTATTTTTCTGATCAAAGCTTTACTGATTTCTTTGATGGATTTGTAGGAAAAGATGGTGCCACCTACAGTGTCAGCAGCAATGCCTTCATCGATGCCTAGAGAGATCATTCCTCTAGTTCTTCCCGTTGGTATGAGGATTGAGGTAGTGGTTAGTGAAGTGGTTTCACCTTCTATCTTCTGGATTCAACCAACACAATCTAGGATTGAAGCCCTAATGGAAGAGATTAGGTGAGATTATCAAGATTTTCTCTGAAGCCAGTTTTGCTTCTAGATGTCAATCTGTGTTCAAATTTCCTTTAATTGTTCTGTTCACATTTTAGTGTCTTTTCCTTTTATTGAATAATACATAAACCCTTTTTAACCCTTTGAATCCGGAATTATTTACATATTTCGTGAGCTATACTCTGAATTATTTCATGAAGTACGCATATTTTACTTATGTCAATAATACGTCAAAATTTTTGAAAGATGACCACTTATATTCCATCGGCACACTGACTATGATATATCCCGCTTGTTCTAGGGTGGAGGTGCATAGGTACCGCTAAATCCACCAACCCAGCCCTGCAACCTCATCTTCCGTATCAATTTCATCCTCAAAATCACTACTCTGACAATATTCAAAGTCATCAGTGTCTTCCACGGAACCTCCCAGTAGTATTGCACGAGCCTCATCGGCTGTGCATGTTTTTCTTGCCATTTTCCCCAGATTTTTCCACTTTTTCTTTGATCAAAATTCAAGAAAATTACGCCTGCAATATCAAAAGACCCAGGTGATCGCCTGATCAAAGACGGGGTCATGCAAACTTTCAAGCCTAGCTGAAAAGAAGTAACATGATTTTTGGACGGTAAACAGGCTTTTCGGGTTATTTTACTTTCTCGGCGCTGCCGGAAAAGCGACCTTTCGGGTTCAAAGGGTTAACGTATAAACAAACATATGAAAATGTTTCAGTTAATAAGAAGTATCATGCCCATTTAGTGTATTAAGAGAGGAAATTTAAGTACTTTTGTTACCTTACATGTACATGCATTTGTATAATGGATGTAGAGAACATAACCTGCTATATGTATATTCATTTATACATATCATAGCTCTCTTGATGAACTTGCTGAATTGGTGCAATCCTTGTTTGATTCCAGTGCTGAGCTTAGAGAAAACAAACAACTATTGTAGATAGGATATATATTTAAGATAGGAATCGGCAGTCTGTAGTCATTAAAAGTTGATACCAATGCATATTCCTTCTTAAAAGAAATCATATTTCATTGTTGTTGAGTAGGATGCAGATAAGCTACATGATCAATGATTTAAGAATTGATTTTATCTTTCAGGAAATATTACAGTAGTGTAATGAAGCTACCACCCTTTCAACCTAAGGTTGGGATGTACTGCTGTGCTTGTTTCACTAATGATGACTGCTGGTATCGAGCACGTATCATAGGTTTGTCAGATCAGTCACATCTCTTCATCTTAATCTTAATTTTCTGTTCTGCATACTAACAGCATATGAGCAGCAAACAGAAACTAAAGCAAATTGTACATGAATTGGCAGATGGTTGTCGATTTACTTCCTATCATGGTTTCTTTAAGATATACAATTGCAATTCCCCCTCCCTCTCTGCACCCGCTGTTTGTTTAGAATGTGGAGTATAATATGAGAAAAAAAGAGAAGAGGCAATTACTTCATTCATGAACATATCGTGGTTCACCCCCTTGAATAATCACTTCATTCTTGTATCTTGTATTAAACACACAAAGAAAGTAAGGCATCTGTCTTTTCACTTCCGTAAAAAAATATTTTGCCATTGTTTACTACATCGTGTGAACGCAATGCCTCAGAATTGTGCATAATTAATTTGGAAGAGGATATCTTTGTTTTTCTCTCTGATCTAGCCATACACCTGAGTCCTACAACTTCAGTGTTAGAAGGAGTTGGTGTACATGTTGATGTGATCTATATTGATTATGGTAACAGGGAACGCATCGCAGTCTCTCGTCTGCGTCCCCTTCATCCTCGCTTCATGACTGACCCTGCTCAGGCTGTATGCTGCAAGCTAGCTAGAGTAAGAACATCTTATCACTTATCTTTGATCATGCATCATGCATTTTGGAAGCCATCTTAAGCTGGAATGTTTATTATTTGCTTCAGACTACTAATTAGTATTTATGGCCAAGTTTAAGACTTTCTAGTTTCTCATCTCTTGATCCAGGTTTGTCAAAAATTGGAGGAGAACTCCTCACAATTTAAATCTAGTTTCTCTATGAAAGTCGCAAACATTGGAGAATTTTAAAGTTCATACAATATCATATCACTGCTACTACATATATTAGCTACTTTGCTTGATTATTCTTATGCATTTAATGTGAGAAAGAATGATAAAACATTGATAAAAAGGCAGAACTGAGAAACCTGTTATATATTTTACTTGGCCTAAATTTGTTAAAATTTTCTTTTGTTTGTGTGATGTGTTTTTTCTGCACCTTTGCTATCCCACCTCTTTATGATCTCCATTACTCTGTCATAGTCTTACTTTTTTTCTTTCTCTCTCTTTCTCTTTCTCTCTCTCTCTCTCTCTCTCTCTTTCTCTCTCTTTCTCTCTTTCTCTCTCTCTCTCTCTCTTTTTCTCTCTCTCTCTCTCTCTTGAATGATGTTATCTACAATGAATACCAAAAGTAGAATATAAATTCCTCTACAGAGTAGCAATTTAGATTTCAAACTAATGACTGGTTTCAGTAATATTGTATGAATTGATGTCTAGTGAATCAAATTTCAACTACTTTCTTGTTTTAGAATTGATAAGGATATGTGTCATCCTTTATTAGCTGTACTTTCCTGTTAGGAAGCAAGTTTGTTGATATGACAATGTGTATGGAAAATGATTGAATAAAAGGTAATCAGTTGTTGGTCAAATGGGTTTGGTAGCTCTATATGACTGCGTTTGCTGTGTAATGTATGCAGTCTGGCTAGAATTATAGATGATAGTCTTCAGATCACTGGAGAGATCACTGAAGGTGTCTTCGTTATCATTTCAGTTAGGCAAAATCTTTGTACAAGTACCCTATATTTTTATATTTCAAAACTTCTCAATCTGTTTTTAGTTTGAGAATATCAGTCTGCTGAATACACATATAGCCTTGGTGAATTAGAACCTCAGAAAGAGCTGTGTCCATCTTTCTATATAAGTTAGTCTTAGATATAATGTTCTTTGTTTGTATATGTACCCCCCCCCCCCCCCTCCCTGAAAATGTTAGCTAATCAATTTTAACTTATTAGCAATTTAGCTTACCTTTTAAATGTCAAATATGTTTGGTGTCCTGGTATCGAAAACTGTTTATAAGAAATTGTAAGTTGTATTGTGTACATATTTGTGGATAGTTTGTGCTGTCATAGAAAGTGATGTAGATTTGGTCTGATAATACTCAAATCCATTGATTTGATCTCACCAGAAGATTGTTTCAAGAACAGAAGGAGTCTTCCAGCTTGCTCTTATGAACAGCAATATTAAATCGCTTCATGCAAGTGACACAGGAAAAATAATCTTCCTGTGCAATGAAAGCGTAGGTATTCTTGTATACCTCGTTCGTCCACGTTCACCTAATACATGTACATGTTTTTGAAGTCCACTGGAAATGGCAAATTATCCCTATAATTTTTTTGGGTGTTTCATGCTATGATTTCAACATTATGTGCAAGTTGTAGGTACGGTAAGAGTTAATTTTAGAGCATTTCAAAGCACTTTCTGCACATTTGGTTTTTTAATTTCATATAATTGTGATGGTGAATCCCCTTCCCTGTTGAAGGACTGTTGAAGGAAACATGGTGGAGCTGAAAATTGAGAGCAGTGAATTTGTGTAGGACGTGTTGCTATTATTTTTACTCCTATTGCAAAATCACTAGAGGGAATATTTGTCCAGGTTTTCTTTTCTTCCATGTAGCATTGTCTGGATATTCTTGTTTACCCTAAAAAAAACAAGTGAAGTTGTTCTAACCAAATTTGGTACAAGTTTGTATGAGCATGGAAGGATGAATGAAGTAACTTTTGGGTTCCTAAACCTAGTCTCTCCAGTTATTAAACATAGTTTCTTGGATAGAACTTAAAATCATGTAGGTCCTTGGTGTGCTCATCTACCAATATTTACTTCTCTTGCATCCAAGAATCCATTTGTCATGGAGAAGAGCAATAAGCATTTTTGACTTCCGTATACGATGATCAGTCAGGAGCTAATGGTTAGGTGTCATTCTTCCCCCTTCTTTCTCCTTCATATTCCTTCTTCGAATTCTTCTTGTTATACCCTTCCATTTTTCATTTTCATCACTTTCTTTTCATTTTCTCATTTTCTGTGTGTTTTGTGTTTGTGTGTGAATAACATCCCAAAATATGATTAATAGACTTTTAAAATGTTAGCTCTTACCATTTCTGCTACATTTTGACTCACTACATACATGTATTTGTGTTATAGTATCTAAAATGATTAACAAACTCTTGATGCCAGAAATCATAGTGCAGCAAATCGAAATGGGTATGATATATATAATATCGTATACATTTCTTATTAATTTCATTTAAATATTGATCAGTACTGCAGACTACAAGTCTCACTTTACCTAGATCAGGCTTACAAAATTATGAAAAAATATGTCTACAAATTAAATCACTTACAGTCAACCCAGATTTTTCCCAGATATGGTTGTTGTGTCACAAAGTTTTGCTAAGCTATCATGAAAGCTAATTTACAGTGGTTGAAAAATAAATATAAATAATTTATATTGATGTAATATTGAAAGAATATTTAAATGTTTAAAAAATTATAACATTTCTTTGTGTTGATACTGATTCACACATATCCCTAAAAGAAATCCCCAACATGATTTACTCTTCATTGAGCATGTACATATCCCAGAATGGCACTTGATCTAGCTTTGCTGTGCAAAATATAAAACCATAAAATGTCAAAAGAAAGAGAGATAGAGAAAGTCATTTTCCAGTGGACCAAAGCTATGTTACTAACACCTGAATCTTCTCATATCTGCTTTATCAGTTATTTTGCATGAGCTTTTGCATGATAAAATGTTACTGCATGTTTGAAGGTTTTGTGGTAGGATTTTCATCCCGGTTGGGTCCGTAAAGTTAGGCCTTAGAAATGTGTTCCTATTCTGGAAGCCCGAATCATGTGCATTCTTTTTAAATCATTGAGAGGAAAAACAGAAACATTTAGAGCCAATAATCCTGTAATTCCAACATTCTAATATGTGAAGCAATAGTCAGCATAGAAATTTTGGTTAATGGGGACAATTTATTTTGTATAATTTTCTGCATTTGGTTAATATGAAGTCCAGCCGCATTTGATATAATATAGTTTGAATCAATTCATTTCTCTTCTTTGAGTGTAATGCAGAATAAATTCCTTTATAAGACCTTGTAAAAGGTGATTCCAAAGTTTTTTTGTTTGTTTGTTTGTTTGTTTTTTTGTTTGTTTGTTTTTTTGGGGGGGAGAGGGTCATCTTAACTTTGATTGAATTCTAAGGCCTACTAGGACTTCCTCATCCATGAAAGTACCCAGTTTGGAATGTTCTTTGAACTTTGTTGCATGATAAAATATAAGCAAGTACTGATCATTCAGGTAGATGTCATGAAAATATATCAGCCGATATAGCTAAAAAGTGAAGGAGATATATTAGACTTCACTTTATTAGAAGCCGACATTGCAGTATTCACTTAAAAGAACATTTAAATCACACCCCCCCTTTTTATTCAGAATACTGAGAAAACTTCTCAATACGTTGATTGATACCATGCATCATTTGTTTAAAAACAGACAAGATGATGGTTGCAACAACCAACTTGACGTGCTTGACTTACCTCATACAAAAGAAAGAAGAAAAATTTGATTTGATTTGATTTGATTTCTTACATTATAAATAAATAGTATTCTCATGAAGGTAAATATCACAGTAGCCTTAAAATAAATCTCTGTCTGTTCAAGAGTTCATTTTGTTTTTGTTTTGTCATTTTATTTGATTTTCTCCTTCAGGTCAAGCCAACAGGGAAAGGAGTTAGCCACTGGTCTACTGAGGAAACAGACTTCTTCACCCAAATGACGTTTGGTCGTAAGCTTACTGCCATAGTAGTTCGTCAAGCAGGAAGTGATACCAGCAGCTTTGATCTACCGGCAGTGGACTTACTGTTTGATCATTACATCAATGAAAAAGAAACAAAACTGGTAAGAAAACCCTTTGTCACAAAATGTCTTATATTGTTGGCTTCCAAGGAGGCTTTTGTGTCTTCCTCGTTTAGTATAAATAATAATGATAATAGCTGTTTCTTATATAGCGCCTTACCAGTTACAATGTAATCGACTAAAGCACTTGCAGTATTACCCCGGTCACTGGATTCAGTTGCGATTCTGCACATTACAGTGCACGTTCTCCACTCCAATGGGGAGCATTCCAGCCAGTCGCCTGTTTCCAAGCGCGCACATGCAAATCCAACTACAATGACGTTCGCATCCTACCGGGTACCCATTTAACACCTGGGTGGAGAGGAGCAATGTAGATAATATGCCTTTCTCAAGGGGATAAGTGCCGTGCCGGGGTTCGATCCCACGACCTTTGCATTCCCAGTCAAGCGATTAAACCACTCGACTATGACTACGACTTCATCTTTTAAAAATGTTTTATTGAATTTGCTGCAGCAATACCCAAGTGTTGTTGAATACATATTAAATTGTAGGTGGGAGACTTTGTGTTAAGTCCTAACAAGGAATTTCACTACATAGTTTGACAGTGATCCAACATTTGCACCAGGTTTTATGTGATGAATATTTAGGGTTAGAGCTTAGGTTGCATCATGGTTTAAGGCTAGTGTTTGATTTTGGGTTAGTTCTAGTTTAGGTTTAGGGTTCAGTATAGGTTAGTGCTTGGTTCAGGGATGAAGTTCAAAAAGTGTTAAACGGTAAAGGGCATTGTCATGGTAGCATGTGAATTATAACCTGGAACACCCACTTACTATATATTATTTTGATTTTTGTAGATCCATATTTGTTAATAATGCAAAGCCGAAAAGTTATTGATTTGTGCTAAATGGGGAATATAGTGGTATTGTTGACTGTTAATTGTGCTCAATGTGTTGTTTTTTTTAGCAGCTTCTTTTTTTTCAAATCTGGGCTGATCAATGAACTACTTTTGATAATTTGTCTCATTTATATTTGACCAAGGTTGATGTTGCCAAGTTGATGGTGAGTCAGAAACGGGCCTTGCCAGATGATCAGTGTTCTACCACAGATTCTTACCACTCTCAGACAACACACACCACTGACAGTGATGTCTGCCACTCACCAAACACTGCCACAGGTAAAACAAAGGAGGACCATGTACAAAGTCTTACTGACAGAGAGGAAGATTTATAATTGGAATATTTGCAATAAACAATTGTAGAATATTGACTTGGTCATACAGGAAATTTTCTGGGTTTTTTTTTTTTTACTCCTATTACAGTAAAGACATGAGCATTCATAAAGTATTATAAGGAAATATCCTTACAGCTAGTGTATTAAAGTTTATTGCAATTTCTTTGTAATCGGGCCCAGCTGGAAAAGGCCAGTTGTCTTAAAGGAAGACATGTTATTCCTGGATGGCCTTTTGATATGATATTTTTATGCAAAAGATGATTAAGTTGATAGTTTTCTATTATCTTTCAAAATTTACTTTAGATATCTCCCAACCTACAACACCTCTTCAATCACAAGAGCAAGGCAAGGTTAAGGAACATGAAGAGGGGCAGCAGGAAAGGAAAGAAAGTGGATCATCAAGTGGTAAAAGGAAGAAGAAAAAGAAGACAAAAAGATCCAAGAGACCCCATGATCATCACATATCAACTGAAGACACAGATGCTCCTTATGAAGAGGGTAGAGATACCAGACGTCTTGCAAAGGAGGAGTCTAGGAAGGAGAGCACCTCTGATACACCTGTCTATGAGAGTGAGTACACCACTGAGAAAAGGGTCCCAGGTCTGTGCAGGACACCTGAGACCAGCTGCACTGAGACTGAAGACAGGCAGTTAAGTCCTGATCCACCTGCAGGGAAGGCATCACCGATTGTCATGACAACTGCACAGACCACACCCAAAGATATTATGATGGATGGAGGGATAAAGGAGACTGAGAAAGGAAGTCAAGAGCAGCAGGTGACCTGTGGGTCTGAGAGTGCAAGGAGCAGTAGTCCTAATTCTACCAGTGGTGTGTCTTCAGCTAGGAGTTCAACCTGTGTGCCTCAGAAGAACATCAAGGACCCTACCAGACCTGGTCTCATCTCTTTCAGTAGGAAGCAAGGAGAGTCCAAAATTCCCAACTCACAGAATATGACTAGTCAAGAAGGCACCAAAGACAAACCCATGATTGTTGAAACAGCAAAAGAATGCAGTAAAGAGACTGTGACATGCATACCTGCTTCTGCTGAAAGTGACCGTCTCACAGACCTAACTGATCAGTTCTTCACATGTGCTGAAGACGCCAGTGAGGCTGAAAGTACTGATCATGAAGTCGCAAAATCCAAGTCTGATGGCCAGCCGAAGTTACCCCCTGTTATCTCGAAGGTGGATGTTATTGGCAGAAGGTATGTAGCTCAGAGAACTCTACAAGAAGGAGAGCAAATCCAGTTTGCAATGTCTCACATTGTTTCTCCTCAGGAGTTCTACATCCATCTGGTCACACCCGATGCCAAGAAGATGGATTACCTGCTTGAAGAACTCAACTCAGCCTACTCAGGCATTGAGGAGGCAGGTGTCTACAAACCACCAGTCTCGTGGATGTCAATCGGTGCCATCTGTTGTGGGAAGTTTGGTGAGGACAACAGATGGTACAGAGGTGTGGTGGAGGATATTAGGGGTGTGAGAGGAGTAGAAGATGGAAGGCATGTCCTGGTGAAATATGTGGACTTTGGCAATGAAGAATGGATTCCAGAACACTTGTTATACCCTCTAGAGAAGCTTTTCTGTAGCTTAGCTCCTCTAGCTTTCAGGTGTGGACTGGCAAAGATCCTGCCACCAAAGATGGATGATGAAACAGAACAGATAAACAAGGACAACAAAGGTAATGAATCTTGTAAAGTGAACTAAATGTGACATACATTACCAGGCATATTCATGCAGTATTACATGTTCTAATTGGCATTTCAACATTATCATTCATGAAACAAAGCAGACGTTTTCTTTTATCTTTGAGAAAAAAATATTTTCAACCACAAAATAGACCAATAAATTTATATCAGAATGAATATATAGTGTATGTCATGTCACACAAATGACTCATTGTACTTTGACGCATTAAAGAAAATGGTGTTTGCTCATTTAAGAGAGGTGCTGCCAGAGACTGAAGTATAGCCTTTTCATTCAAAACCTTAAAAATAGCAACTGGAGGTCTTAATCCTCAATTTTCCAGGATCTTGGCGACACGCAGCTGTGCATGTCCCTTTTTAATATGTCATGGTCTTTATATAATGCTTATTAAACAGAGTTATGAGCCATGTTATAATACGTTACAAGTTATTACATCATACCATGAGTACAGGCATTGTAGGATGTTTGTATAATTGTGTTGCGTTTATTCATGACATTATACTTGATCATTTCTTTTAAATGATTTTAGGTTCATCATCTGAGTGGTCAGAGGAGTGTAAACATTCCTTGATTGAAATGAGTGAATTTGAGAAGCTACTTACTGGACACGTCATCCATGTGGGAGGAACATGGAAGTAAGTTATCTAACTTGACAAAAATTATATATTAACTTATTACTATTTATGTTTTTGGAAAAATAGTGCTTATATTTACAATACTATAAAAGAAAAATTCATTTGATTTAAAAAGTGGCCAAGGAGCATTAAAGAAATGGAATGTGAAATTGTCAAAGATCCTGTCTGGTAGTGTGCGTCAGATTTTAGATTATCCAATGTCATGGGCAGAACGTCGCCTTGATTGTGAACTACAGTCTGTACAGTTCTTTACCCCCCAAAAAAGATCAGAGGTGAAGGTGTAGTGATTCAGTGTACCAGTTTTAGAGTGTTTAGAAAATATAAATGTTCACTGTAATGAATTCCATGTAGAAAGTGTACCTGGCTTGAAGTGAGAGACAACTCAGAAGGAGAAGGGGTGTGTCTTAACCAGAGACTTGTTGATCTAGGACTGGCTTCTTCACATTACTATAAGAAGCAACCTCTTCAAGAACATGGTAAGTGTTTTTTTTTTTTTTTACTAAACCATAAACATCAGTATCTTATGTCAATTGCTGAGGGTCATTGCATTTCAAGAATGTATGCTTTCCAGATATCCTTCTGAATGTGGGAATGTAATAATGAGATCTTCTTGTATTGATCAAAAAGAGCACTTTGCTTTTGTTTATCTGACACCCACATTCATCATCAGAAATCTTCTTCCTTTGCTGAAATGAGAAGCATTTATAATTTGATTGTTTAGGTCTCTAGAGGTAATCTATTTTGAAGCTTGGTCGTGAGATTCATGTACATGCCAAGGAAGAGCTCTTGTCAGTAATGGCATTAAAAACTTCATAAATGTTTTTGTGTAGATATGACAGAGAGAGTTTATAGAATGTGGAAGATGATTGTTGATTTGAATGATCTGTATACTAGAAGCTATCCAGCCTGAACCTTCCCAGTTAGATGGCCCTGATACTAAAGAGCCTGAAGAGGAACCAAAAGCTGAGATGATGGATAATGAGCTTCCATCCCAGGAGGAGGAGGAGGCAGCAATTCCTGATGACTGGAATCCAATGGTACAACACTTCAGCTCAGAGAGCAATAGTTATGGAGTAGACATGGATGATCCTGGTGTAGCTACAACTGGAATGAGTGAGGATTGTCTATACTCAAATACATTCTTGGGCCATTCTTTTTATGCCTCCACCTACCGAAAGGTGGTCCTGGAGGCATTATGTGTTTGGGTTGTCCATCCCCTTTTCTCTTTCTCGATATAATTCAAGAATCACATGACGTATGAACTTCAAACTTGGTGCTAGTATGTATCACCATAGGAAGACGATCTGATTAGATATTGGGGTACATAGGTAACAGGTTAAAGGTCACAGAGGTCAATTTCTGAACTTGCAGGTTTTAGCCTTGTTAATGCTATGTCTCAAGAACCATATCCATTAACTTTGAACTTGTTTAGTATGTATCACCATAGGAAGATTATCTGATTAGATTTTGGCAAATGTAGGTCAAAGGTCATGGAGGTCATTCTAAAATTGCAGGTTTTTGCCTTGTTAAAGGCCAAGTCCACCCTAACAAAAAGTTGATTTGAATAAATAGAGAAAAATCCAACAAGCATAACACTGAAAATTTCATCAAAATAGGATGTAAAATAAGAAAGTTATGCTATTTTAAAGTTTTGCTTAATTTCGCAAAACAGTTATATGCACATCCTGCTCAGTATGCAAATGGGGGAACCAGTGACGTCACCCACTCACTATTTCTTTTGTATTTTATTACATGAAATACGAAATATTTTGTTTTTTCCTTGTTATAATGTGAAACAAGGTTTGATTCCTCGCTGAACATGTGTAATTGCCATTGTTGCAACCTATACACAATTCAATGAGAGCTTCCTAATTGTGAAATCTACAGAAATTAGAATATTCTATATTTCACAGTGTTATGATTGTTGGATTTTTCTCTATTTATTCAAATCAACTTTTTGTTAGGGTGGACTTGGCCTTTAACACTCTCTTGAACAATTTGAGCCATTAAATTCAACTTGCTTCCTAGTGAGACAAACTGATTAGATTTTTGTTCATGTAGGTCAAAGGTGACAGGTTATAGAGGTCATTATATATGAAATTAATGTTTTTGTACCTTGTTATCACCATATCTGTTGAAAACAAAGCTACAATCAAGCCGTTGTTTAATTTTGAAGCTACATAGATTTTATCATTTAATTCCTAATTTATAAAGCAAATAAAAAAATGTGTAAGACCAAAGTTTTATCAGTACCTTCTTTATCCACAATATCCTAATTGTTTTCTTTTTCTCAACTTCTAAATCATAGAATCTACTATTGAAGGGAGAGTGTGCAAATATTATGCAGCCGGCAAACGTTGCTATAAAGGACCCAACTGTCCCTTTGAACATCCAAGGCGTGGTAAGACAAGTTTTCAACACAAGAATTGCATGAGAGAATCATCCTCAGCCTTGCCTCAATTTTTGCCTGTATCTTTTGATTGATATTTATTCATTTTCATGTTCAGCGCTTGACAATTTACTAATATATTACAGTTTACCAAAATATATGCATTGAATTCTCTTCTAGATATTTATTCCTTGTTGAATTTTCAGAATAACAATTTTGGTAGGTTCTGTTCATTAACATTATTGAGTTCTGTTGAAAATCTGTTAACCCAATGCTGCATGTACTTTAACTTGATACAGCTAGCACATTCCAAGACCACCGCCAGCAAACTCCTCCCTTCCTGCACGATTGGAACCACTCAACACCCCGCTCTGATCCTCCCCGGCTACACCATTCCCGTCCCTACCACCACCAATCCCCTCACTCTCATAACCATTCCCCTCCCTACCATAACCCTTCCCCTCCCTACCACCACCAATTCCCTCACTCTCATAACCATTCCCCTCCCTACCACCACCAATCCCCTCACTCTCATAACCATTCCCCTCCCTACCACCACCAATCCCCTCACTCTCATAACCATTCCCCTCCCTACCATAACCCTTCCCCTCCCTACCACCACCCTTCCCCTCCCTACCACCACCAATCCCCTCACTCTCATAACCATTCCCCTCCCTACCACCACCAATCCCCTCACTCTCATAACCATTCCCCTCCCTACCACCACCAATCCCCTCACTCTCATAACCATTCACCTCCCTACCACCACCAGTCCCCTCCCTACCACCACCAGTCCCCTCACTCTCATAACAATTCCCCTCCCTACCACCACCACCAATCCCCTCACTCTCATAAACATTCCCCTCCCTACCACCACCAATCCCCTCCCTCTTATAACCATTCCCCTCCCTACCACCACCAATCCCCTCACTCTCATAAACATTCCCCTCCCTACCACCACCAATCCCCTCAATCTCATAAACATTCCCCTCCCTACCACCACCAATCCCCTCACTCTCATAAGCATTCCCCTCCCTACCACCACCAATCCCCTCCCTACCACCACCAATCCCCTTAATCTCATAAACATTCCCCTCCCTACCACCACCAATCCCCTCACTCACATAAACATTCCCCTCCCTACCACCACCAATCCCCTCACTCTCATAAACATTCCCCTCCCTACCACCACCAATCCCCTCACTCACATAACCATTCCCCTCCCTACCACCACCAATCCCCTCACTCTCATAACCATTCCCCTCCCTACCACCACCAATCCCCTCAATCTCATAACCATTCACCTCCCTACCACCACCAGTCCCCTCACTCTCATAACAATTCCCCTCCCTACCACCACCAATCCCCTCACTCTCATAAACATTCCCCTCCCTACCACCACCAATCCCCTCACTCTCATAAACATTCCCCTCCCTACCACCACCAATCCCCTCAATCTCATAAACATTCCCCTCCCTACCACCACCAATCCCCTCACTCACATAAACATTCCCCTCCCTACCACCACCAATCCCCTCACTCACATAAACATTCCCCTCCCTACCACCACCAATCCCCTCACTCTCATAAACATTCCCCTCCCTACCACCACCAATCCCCTCAATCTCATAAACATTCCCCTCCCTACCACCACCAATCCCCTCACTCTCATAAACATTCCCCTCCCTACCACCACCAATCCCCTCACTCTCATAAACATTCCCCTCCCTACCACCACCAATCCCCTCAATCTCATAAACATTCCCCTCCCTACCACCACCAATCCCCTCAATCTCATAAACATTCCCCTCCCTACCACCACCAATCCCCTCCCCTAAACTCTCAGCCCCCTTCCAGTCCTTTGCGTAGGTCCCTAGACACAATCCATTGGAAACAAAATGTCCCACATTTCATCACAACCCATGGAGAGGGTCCCGACTCCCTCACATCACCTTACTGTCATGGTCCTTCCAGGTTCTCATCGCCCCAAGGTTACCAGTCACATACCACATTATCCTTGCTCAACTCATTATAAAGACACCTGCAACAAAAGAAAGAACCAGCGGTGTTTCAGTTTGCTAGAGAGAAACCTAAGCATGTTTTGGGCAAGTGGTTTCTTACGCCTCCTACTCAAAACTATGTCCCACCCATGCTAAAGCCTAGAGATTATTTGTTCTAGTCTAATGCAATACAGGACCATTACCATTCTGGTCCATCGTACCATCTTTTCTAGAGCAAACTTATACGATAGAACCTACCAAAGAAAGACTTTTTAAAAATTTTGTTCTCTACTTTTTGTCTTCAAAATTATGAATAAAACGGAAGATATAAAAGAGAGAATGTAGACTCTGATATCACAGTCTATAGATGAGTTTGCATGAATCTGAATATCTGTTTTCTGTAATTGTTTCACTATAGTTGCTTCATAAATTTGATTTACAAATGACACTTTTGTAAGAACAAATCATGCCAAACTGTAAAAATGCAGCCTTTATTTGTTTATTTACACTGGAAATAAATCTGTTAACACCAACATTAAACAATTATTTATCATTTCCTGTTATACTATCTCCTGCAAATTAGATTTTCACTTCAACGATATTTTCACCTTCTGTCTCTGGCCTCCTCAAGACTTCCCATCACACTTCCCCTTGGGTGTCTTAGAGCTGTCCTGGGAGCTAACAGGGTAGCAAAACCCACCCTAAACCCCTCACTGGGGTCCTCAGAGCTGACTTGGGTGCACACATGCTAGAATATTTTGCCCCTACACCATCCCTCCCTGTGATTCTTCTCAGTCATCCTTCGTTCCAGTATGGTAGCTATACCCACTCCCCCTCCCCTCTCGGTTTCTCTGTGCAATTATGGATTCTAGCATGGTAGCAAGATCCACATATCATCCCTCCTCCCCTCCCATGGGTTCCTTACAGCTGTCCTGGGTGCCAGCAGGGTAACAAAACTCTTCCTACACCCCTCTCCTTTGGGTTCCTCAGAGCTGTTATGTGTGCCAGGTTGTTTGCAAGACCCACCTGTCACCCCTCCTGTGGGTTCCTGTCCTGGGTGCCAGCAGGGTAGCAAGAATCTGCTTTTTGCTCCCAGTCTGGTATCCAGGTAATTGTTGGTGTTGTCATTTGTTTCTTTTTTGCATGTTTCTTTGCTTTGCTTTGCTTTGCTTTTCTTTTGTATTGAAGCAACAAATGTTTTCAAGCATTAGACGTACTGATCAAAGAAATTTGTCTTGTCTGATGGAATATTTTTACAT
This sequence comes from Heliocidaris erythrogramma, assembly GCA_025617745.1. NCBI lineage: Eukaryota > Metazoa > Echinodermata > Echinoidea > Camarodonta > Echinometridae > Heliocidaris > Heliocidaris erythrogramma. Next base: position 1,414,945 of record CM046853.1, read on the forward strand.
TTCTGTGCTTTATGGAATGCTTTTAATGTCCTTAACCCTAAAAGGGCCGGGGAAGTGGGGTGGAATCCACCCCCCAGACGTTTCTTACGATATGTCCGCAACGCGCAAAGCAGGCGCCGCAGCGTTTCATGACATGGTTCTTTCGGATCTCACGCATCTTTTGAGACCAAATTCACGATGTCCGGCCATGCGGTTCCGAAGTTACTCAACATTTCACGTCATACCAAAATTTGCTCAAAAACGTGATTTCATGTATAATTTCAGCCAAAATTCAGAAATCTATGAATATTTTTACATTTGCTGATTAAAATTAATTCATTTTATGCTGTTTATGTTCGTGAAAGTGTCCCTGACAGATTTGATCACAAAAAGTAAAAAAAGCAAAGAAATACATAAGAAATTTTAAATACAATCAAATACATAAGAAATCAATTTTAATACCAAATTTTTTTCAAGTATATTCGCACGTTCGAGATCTCGGGGGGTGGATCCCCCCCCCCCCCCGGCTGTCGCATAGCCAAAATATCCCGACCCTTTTAGGGTTAAATAGTTTGATTTATTATTATTTTATTCTGAGACTTTCTAACGAATACATTAGAACTGCCAGTTTGCAGATACCTACTTTTAATTGTGAATGTTGTCTTGTTAATAAAAAGAGAAGATTGTGTTTTGTGCCCAACTGAAAGTTGTTCATGCTCCAAGGGAGATATTGAGCTTTTTATATATAGTGCCAAGAGGGATGGAAGCTTGATTACAAGAAAAGTTTAACCTTTCCTTGCCTTCTTAGCAAGATGTTTGAGCAGTAATTAGAAATGTGCTGGAGCAGTATGTTATGAGATTACAAATAGCTACATGATCTCATTACAGGCAAAGAAAATCTGGAGCAGACTGAAGTGTTCTGGTGCAATACATCTGTGAGCTTACCTAAGGCGGGTCACTGGGTGGCCTTAGAGGTGACTGCTGTACATACATCAATCCATTTCTGGGTCCAGTTACCATTTGGTCCTAAGCCACTAGATCAGGCCCAGAAGGAATGGAGTACTTTGAACCAGCTACCAGAGGAGAGGAAGGATGATGGAGAAACACTTTCAGCTCTTCAAGATTCTATTAAGTATGTATGAATGTGGTAGATTGAAAGTAAAGAGGACCAACATAATGTGAACTTTCTTTCTTTTGAAGATTATTCAGATTTATTCCCATTTGGTATCTTTAACTTTGTCTTTTTGACAAATTAAGAGGTGTGTAGATTTATTTGTTACTTGTATTGAAAATTTTCAATGAGTGTATAATTTCTTTCCAGTCATTTATATTCAGCCAATGCTTTGTATCCGTTGCAAATATTAAAACATTTCCTCTTATCTGGCAATATTCTATGTAATGACTGATAAAATACATTTTTGACAGTGATATCTACCAGAAGTCATACACACGTCGTGAGGATTTATCTCTGCTGGCGTTAGGAGAAATAGTTTGTGCTCAGTTCAGTAAGGACGACAGCTGGTATAGAGCAAGGGTCGTTGATGTCGATGCAGAGGCTAACACAGTACAGGTAAGAAAACATCAATTGCTAAGCTTCAAGTCTAGCATTAGTGTAACCCCATTATTCCACAGTATTTCAACCTTTGTTTTTTTGAAGTTAGGTTCACTACACATTACTAGTCATGAACATATTGATCAAGCTTACTTTCAGAATGGATTGCAAAGTGGCAAAGATTTGGATAAGAGTTGTTTATTGAAAAATAGTTTAGGCAGAATGTACTATTCGACATCTATCAGCTTCTACTTACACCTTCACCGTCCTTGTCTTGTTATCATATTCATATATACTTTGCTGATGTTTCCTTTGTCCTTGATTCCTTCTCTTACTATTTGTTATTTCTCTTACATCTTTAAATCTCCCACCACCCTCATTCCATATTCCATACCCATGAAATCAGTGGTGATAAAATTTTCCAGATTGCAAACCTTGTGTATATTTTTAGCTAACAAGCTTGTACATCTTTTTCTGAACCTAGAGGTGTTATATAGCCTGAAGACAACATTAATATTGTTTTATTTTGACAGTATTCTATGTTGCCTATGGTAAATAAATGGTTGGTCAGAACGAAAATCCATCCAGCTTTGCCTCAGTTTCTCCATCTACAATTCTTTGTAGGTATTCTATGTGGACTATGGTAACTGTGAGTGGTTGGTCAGATCTAAAATCCGTCCAGCTATGCCACAGTTTCTTCACCTACCATTCCAAGCTGTGGAATGCTTCTTGGGAGGACTAGAACTTGTCAAACAGACTTCACTCAAGAATAAAGATCTTGATAGGTAATCTCCATTTTCTATTTTATCTACATGCATAAAGTAATCAAACACCAAATGAAAAGTGTAGCTCAAATAAGATGAAACTTTTACAAATTACAGCCCTTTTTGTCATTGTATATTTTGTAAGTTAAGTTACAAAACAAGGAAAGCAAATTACATTTCTCTTTTCATGTTGTTTGAAAACTTTCATATTTTGTTTTGATAGGTTATCACACCAAAGTGTGAATAGTACCTTTGAATGTTATGAGTAGACATGTATCTTTCAATTTAACTCAAAACACTATCTCATCAGTTATATTTCAAGATTAGTACCAATATCAATCCAGTATCAATGGCTTATATTTTTCTTGAAGCGTTGCAAACGACATATGTTCCCTTTGTCATCATGGTCACCATTGTAATCATATTTTTAAAATTTCTTTTTGCAGGAAATTATTTGAAGAGTTGATGATGGACAAGGTTCTTGTTGGACATGTGATTTCTAGGTAAGACTGTTTCTGATGATCTTTGAAGATAGAGGTTTGCCTGGTGGTACTGATAACGTGGAGAAGGTTTACGGTTCACCATGTGGTTAGTCCTGAAAAGGACTATTGAGTAAGAAGAAGAAAGTGGAGAAAAGTTGAGAGGAGAAGAAAAGGAAAGGCGAGATAGAAATTCAGAGAGTGAAGAAGTAATCTTTCTTGAAAGTGTGAAGTCCTGAAAAGGACTGTAAACCAGATGAGAAGGCTGAGAGTGGAGAAGACTCGACGTTTCGGACAGGTTGACTCTCCGTCATCAGGAAAGATTACTTCTTCACTCTCTGAATTTCTATCTCGCCTTTCCTTTTCTTCTCCTCTCAACTTTTCTCCACTTTCTTCTTCTTACTCAATAGTCCTCTTCATGACCAACCACATGGTGAACCGTAAACCTTCTCCACGTTGAAGACTATTTCCTTTGTGCTCTGTCTGTCAATCAATATTAATAGCTGTGGATAGGTACAGATTCAACCAAGTTGCAATTGAAGTATTCACTTGTGTAGGAGGGGATGAAAGAACTACATGTTCATATTGTAAATTGTAGAACACAATACCATTTCCACTGCAAGCTCATTTATATCATGATTTTGGTTCATAATACAAATTCTCTTTCAGCCTTACACATGTACCACAGCATATCATAAATGAACTATAATTTTAACATTACTGATCTGTCTTGTTAGCCATTTGTTTATGTTCTACGCTTTTTTTACATTTAAACAGATATACAATTTTCTGTATACCTCTTAAATACTCTTATTTTATTGGTTCCTGGTAGTTATGAAGTGGATCAAAGGTGACTAGAGGAAGCACATACACATTACTAATTGACTCAATCAACTTCTGTTTGAATATAATTGAATCTGTTGATATTCCTGTACATCATAAAATTTTGAAGAATACATAGATATACTTCAAGATGCGCAACACATATGACATAACTTTGTTTTTCTTTTCTAGTGATGGAGATATCCTTCATGTTGAAATGTATGACACGATTAGCTCCAAACATGTGAACATTGGGGATGCTCTAGTGAATGCTGGCTTTGCAAAACGCACCAAGACTCACCAGACAACAGAGCGATGTGCTACTACGCAGGATATGGCTAAAAAGTAAACCAACATCCTAAGGTTTCTCTTCCTCCAGGAGTCTATCGCCTCAGTCTTTCTCTATAAAGGAATATCTTTAGGTGTGTGCCAAATCAATATACCATCGTTATGTTCCCCAAATCTGTATTTAGTCAACTCAGTATTCACTCTGTGTGACTCGTTCCATTTCTTGGGCATTACAGGTTTAGGTGGTATTAAAGTGCAATTTCTATGCAAATGCTTTATTCAAATTGTTCCTTCAATTAAATAGCATATCCATTGCTGGTTGAGCCATGACTTAACACATTTGCTAAAAGAAAACATAACATCTTAAGAGTAAAATCTAGTCTTTAGCATAGTTGTATGTTACATCTTGTTTTTTATGAGAATCATCTGGTAGAAGCTTAAGGATGTTGAAGAGGGTGAATTTAAGAAATGACTATAGTTTAGGTATCTTGTCATTCAACTATTGATTGCTGGGGTCAAGGGTCATATTAGAAAGCAGTGTCATTGTTATCATGAACAGAAAATATGATATGTAAACAAAATTTCATTCTTAATCTTGTTAGACATATTTCAAATGTATAGCAACATACGATGGATATTGATGTGTGTAAGCTTTAGCTGCATCTTCTTAAAAGGTCGTATATTTGAACTCAACAACCAGCTCGAGAGTATTGTGTTTATAATGGGATTTATAGAATTCTTCCACAATCATGACAAGGAGATTTGATATTTTCGAAGACAAAATGCTAACAACTTCAAGTTTTAAATTGAGATTTGAGTACTGGTCATGTTTTGCTTAGGGTTAGGGTTAGGGTTCAGACTACGTGTAAGTTAACCATATAGCATGTACACTATATCACTTTCATGTAACAAAGAAGGGTTAGGGTTAGGGTTCAGACTACCTGTAATTTCACCATATAGCATGTATACTATATCACTTTCATGTAACATTGCTCCTATGACGTTCTTCCAAAAAGAAGGAAAAAGCTCATAAATTATTTGTCACTTTTACCAGAACTAAACTTTGTCTTTAAATCTAGCCTTTTAAAGGATTTTTTTGTAACCTAGGGTAACTCTTGATGGAAAGAAACCCCTTTATCTTCAATACCACATCCTTTTAGGTACTTAAATGAGATAGTTGATTCAGAGTTCTTTATTTTTTTGTTGATATTTTTCATATTGCCAAAGTTAATCATTGGTGCAGCTGATTTTTTGAAATATATTTGCCAAATGTACTTCATAATGTTTTCCTCAGTATTATTTCTTTTTTCTTGTTCATTTGTTCAGCAGTGCATGCTGGTAGAAAATAATAGCCAGTTATTTCATAGATTCATACACATGTAAAGAGACTGCATTTTGATGTATATTATTTGATATCAATTTTTTCGTGCCACAAGCGAACTTGCCTATATCACTAAACAAATGAGGCTACAAGATATGATACAACAATCATTGCAGAAAGAGTCTTGTCTAAGTTGTATCTTAAAGGCCAAGTCCACCCTAACAAAAAGTTGATTTGAATAAATAGAGAAAAATCCAACAAGCATAACACTGAAAATTTCATCAAATAGGATGTAAAATAAGAAAGTTATGGTACTTTAAAGTTTCGCTTAATTTCGCGAAACAGTTACCTATATGCACATCCTGCTCAGTATGCAAATGAGGGAACCAGTGACATCACCCACTCACTATTTCTTTTGTATTTTATTATGTGAAATATAGAATATTTTAATTTCTGCAGATTTCACAATTAGGAAGCTCTCATTGAATTGTGTATAGGTTGCAACAATGCCAATTACACATGTTCAGCGAGGAATCAAACCTTGTTTCACATTATAACAAGGAAAAATTAAAATATTTCGTATTTCATGTAATAAAATACAAAAGAAATAGTGAGTGGGTGACGTCACTGGTTCCCTCATTTGCATACTGAGCAGGATGTGCATATAACTGTTTTGCGAAATTAAGCGAAACTTTAAAATACCATAACTTTCTTATTTTACATCCTATTTTGATGAAATTTTCAGTGTTATGCTCGTTGGATTTTTCTCTATTTATTCAAATCAACTTTTTGTTAGGGTGGACTTGGCCTTTAATAAACAAGAAATTTGATGACGAATGTGTTTAAAAAAATATAATGTGAATAGCTGAAGGATTTTTTATTTTTTTGTGTTCATTTGCAAGAAAATCATAAAAGAGTTTGGGAGAATTTTCTATTGGTGATTGTACATGTACAAAGCAACCAACAATAATCAGTGATATTCAGAAAATTTTTTGCTTTATTTATTTTTGAAAAACCAAACTGAACACCTTTATGGTTAATTGTGAGATGATTATTATTCATCAAGAGGATATGATATTTTGTTGACCTTAAAATGTTTTAAACTTAAGTAGATGTACGGGTAAGTGACAACATGTGTCATTTTCTTTCACTCTTTGAATACATGTAACAGACGTTACCTACACTGCCTTACTAAAATGCAATAAGTTTACTGTTTGAAAGTTTGTTGACTTTGTAGATACCAGTATGCGATTACTTTTGAAAACTTTTGTACATACATATGTCAACGAAACGGACAAAACTTACCCTGATTTGAACATTTAATTGATATTATATGTATATGTATTTCATTCTGGTTTGTTTTTCCTTGTTACATGTGAAAAGGTTTACTTCTGTGTAATGATTATGTCAGCTTTATGTACATGAAATCACACTATGAAATAGTGGTGTTTGTAAAATATATCTACTTCTTGAAAGATGCTTGGTATATCTGTTTATGTTGTGCTAGGAACTTAAGAGATTTGACATTTTAGTCTGCTAATAAGACTATGGTATTAACTATAATACACTTTCTTATTGTTTTCGTTGGTGTAGTATCAGTCATGTGTGTCTAGAAATACTCATTTCCTTGACCTGTAATCTAGCATGTGCATGTTGTGTGTTAGATATCTGATATATGCATTTACACCATTAGAAGTTTAAGAGCTTCTATAATTGTGTATGTAAAGATTAAGAAACACCTTATTTGTTTGATATGTCAAATTATGTTTTGATCAATTTCTTTGTTTTTCAGTATTATTTGTACATTCTAAAACAAAATCTTTCATATGTACTCTAAATTTCCTTTTTTGTGTCGGAAGGAGAAAAGCAACAGCGGTGCTCTTTATTAAATATATATATTCTTGAGTTTTCAAAAAAGTTTCACAAAAGTTGTTTGTATTGTTGTTCACAGCAGTTGGCTTTGATTTATTTTAGATGTGAGAAAAATAAGCCCAGATATTTAACATAATAGTAGAATAACTACAGTACAGCCCACATTGTATCAGTCCATCGGTAGAGTAGTAACCTGTGCAAAAAAAAGTCCACCAAGCGATGTAGGCCTTTACATCACTGCAGGGGTGAGGTATTTAATCTTTTAAATGGATGGGAAGAGGGTTTGTGATAGGACATGATGAGAAGAGATAGTGTGCACTTTTGGGGAAGGGAGAGAGGTGAAGTATGATAGAGGGAGAGAGAGAGAGAGGGAGGGAGAGAGAGGGGAGTATAGAAAGGATATGGAGTAAGTGGGAGAAAGAGACACAGGAGATAGATGGAGAGAGATGGAGGAGAGAAAAAGAGTGAGAAATTGACGGAAGAAAAAAAAAACATCTTTGTCAACAGCAATATATTTTGCAGGATTTCACATCAGACCCTTCTCTTCAGGTCCCATGACCATATCGAACTTTAAATAACTAAGTCCTCATTGTGATGGTAAATAAAAATGTTTTATATTGGTACTCAATAAAATTATATCAATCCAGCTCAAATTTCCGAATTTTTTTGATATATAACTTTAGATAAGGGAGGAATGAGCAGTTCACATAATCGAGCATTTTAAGTACACTGGTATCAGTTGTACTAAAATACAAAACATTAAACATTGGCCAAAATATCGGTAGATGGAGCTAGAAACCATTAACAATCTGAGGAAGCCTCCCCTTGGCTATGCCCGTAACAGTAATGTCATCATACCTGGCGAGAAGCATCCGTAATGTGCCAATTATCAAGCAGACTATCTCGCAGAGCAGGAATTCAAAACCACTCATAGTGATAACGACTTGGGGAACGCCCTGATAAAATGTCAAAGGTCAGAGACCCGATTGCGCTCCCATCTGCGATAATGCATCACTGTGATTATTTGCATGCACAGAGGCTATAAGAAAGTTGGTATTTCACAATACAATCCAAAAACAAATATTTTGGCCCTTGTCTTTACGTTTACCGTTGAAACGAAGAACTAGTAACTGGTGATCGTGAAAATATATCAGCCCGGTTTAACACGATATCTTCGCTTGTCAAAAAGCAAATGAATTAGGAATAGTGAAATCCATTCTACTGTCCATCCAAAATACCAACTTCAAAATGATAGGCTATATAGATCAAGGAGTTATTAGGAGGGCTACACAGACTCAGATAAACAGGTCAATGCCATGTAACATATATAAAATTTAGGTGTTCGGAAATTATAAGTGATGAATATGCACATCAAATCTCTTTGACTTATAATAACTTATTATTTTGTATGTATTCGAAACACAACTTCTGTGTATATTCCTTTATCAGACATACGTATCATATACTAGATAGCTTGCATTCCTCGTGTATTCGTAATGTAACATTCACTGCTCCAAAACAAAAACATTCTTCTCTTAAAGGAATACGACATTTTATTTTCAAGAATTTAATTAGGTCTCCGCGACCTAGTTGTTTATGATATCATAATAGAATTTAGCAATGATTTTGTATAAAGAGAATAAGCTCTCAGCCATTCAATCCATCTCGTCACACTTTCAATCAATCAGACCATCATGGGGTGGGGTTCGGAATTTTATGAAGCTACCAGTCTCAGGAATGCGGAGAGTTCACCGGATTTTACTACTCGGGTCGCGGCTGTTTTGGTTACCATGGTAACGCTCCCGTCTGTACTCGTCAAGGATTTTATGACGATGCTTGCAGCGGAGAACCGAGAAGTGAATCTGTGCCATTAGTAGGGGAAGAAGGACATGGGTAAAGTGTTAGCGTACAATCAATCTGTTGGGTGTGATAACTCCTTGAATTAACTAGTAAGTCAGCATCACCAAATGTAATATTGCCATCATCATCATTATCATTATCAATTATATCTAAAATATTGGAGGTTGTCAGGTGTCCATTTGAATTAGGTTTATAGGCCTGCTCATGTATATCATGATATCACGAAGTCGAAGATTGGAGAACTTACGTTCCTTTCAATATTTTAAAAGCATAATGACGATGCGCTCGGATAATTTATTTTAGAAGTCTCTTTGTTGATAATACTTGTACAATGAACCCATGACATTTAACCTATCGAATAACTACCATAGCTAGACACTATCAAAATGTATTTAAAAAGATCAAACTATGTGGGGTTTTGATAAAAAAGAACATACACATTCTGAAAATATCTTGTTCTTCGACTGAATTTGTTCCATTCCTGTTGTCCAGAGCGGTATTTACAGGAGAAAACCTGGCTGAAAATAGCATGCCGCACCCTGATCACCTTGAACCGATGAGGTCATGACCCCGATTCGTGCGTCATAAAAATACCTGATCCCACCACACCAGACGAGACGACATCTGTAACCTGACTGAGGTCATGTGGGGTCAATTAAGGTCAGTCATCATCTCCTCCTGATTCTTAACCTGTTAACTACCTCGTCTGTCATTAGGTCTGTACTTTATTGATCTTATTAAATGCAAGCTGAAATTGAGTCCCTGATAATATAATACAGTGTGTTGGATTTTTAAAATAAATTCTAGGCCTACATCATGCACATGTATACGTAGGAGGTTAGGCGTTATATTCGACATGAGAGATCCATAAACAGGAGAATTGCATCGAGAAAGTGAAATGTTACACTTACAGAGAATTATACCCAACAACAGGAATTAAACTTTATCGAAGTCATCAACATAATCAACATCATCATCTTCGTTGTCATCACATCGCCATCATCATAATCAGCATCATCGTCGTCGTCGTCATTATTATCACCATCATCGCCATCACCATCAAATCAAATCAGCTTCATTCATCATAATCGCTATCATCATAATCGCTATCATCATCATCGGTTTGATCATAAAGTGTCAATCAAAAAATATTAAATCCTTCATGTTAATTCCTCCAGTCCCCTCCCTCAGTTTCTCTTCTCTAATGAATTCCAAGATTCATCATCAAGATCTCAAATATACTGATTTAAAAAAAAAGTACCATCAGAAAGTTCAAGTTGGGGAATGGTTTTCATTACCTGAATATTTTCATGTCTATTCCTATTCATCATAATTGGGTAATGACCGAGTCGAAATCAAAATGTTCAAGAGAGGAAATAAATTCTTGACAAGAAAAAAAAATCCTGTTTGTCACCCTGAGGCCAATTCCTGAGGGAATTCAAGTATTCTAAAAGGCCATTTTATAAAAGCCCATAATATTACCGGTTTCGAAAGTGTAAACCAGACCCGCAACATATGTGTTTGTTGGAAAGTTTTATTTCGCTACAGACTTGCCTTGTATGCAGGAGAGAGAAATAAAAATATCTTTTCGCAACAAGTCCAATCAGTGACAAACTCCACCCCTTTCTTTTTTATTTATTAATGTAAAATATTATTAAACAGATGACTTGATGAAAGGGTGGGCAGGTTTGTCTCATATTTCTGCATTATATCAGATTTATGAAAACAAATCATTGTTACTTCTGGGGTAATGGGATTTTCACGGCCCACTGTTGTATCTTGTGTCAGTATTGTATTTTTGAGTTTGGGTCGAAATTGAGTTTCGTCTGGATTAACGAGGATAACCTCGTTCCAATTTATGACTTGGGAGAAAAATCACTCACTCACTCAGTGAACCAAGACATGTCCTGTATAAGGAAGCTCTGGATGTATCTTTCATGGTAAACATGTCAAAACAAGGAGTATAACTCCTGGTTAAAATAGATGGCTTGGTGTGTTTGTGTCAGAGGAGCGTAAAGGGTATTGCACGTTTGGTCATTCTCAGGAATAATGCGTTTTGTCAGAGCAAGGAGTTATCACAGACCTGTGATAACTCCTTGGTCAGAGCAGCAAGCCAAACCAAAACGGTAAATTGCCACTTGGTCTAATGTCAACTGGTCTAATAGCCAAATGGTCTAACATCATTCGGTATAACAACACTTGGTCCATCACCAATTCGTCTAAACCCATTTGGTATAAACACCACTTGGTCTAATTATCAGTTCGTCTAATGTTCACTTGGTCCAATTTCTATTTCGGCTAAAACCAGTTGGTCTAATAACCATGGTCTAATCATCATTTCGTCTAATAGCCAATTTGTCTAAACCCAGTTGGTCTAAAACCCACATCGTCTAATCATCACTTCGTCTAATTACCATTACGTCTAATCATCGTTTGGTCTAACTCTCAGTTCGTCTAATAACCGTTTGGTCTAATGTTCACTTGGTCTAATATCCATTTGGTCTAATACTATAGGCCCTACATACAAATAGGTTAGCCTGTCATAAAAAAATTGCATGGGCCATGGTACCGGGGCAGGGAGGGGAGGGGGGGTTATAGGGCTGGAGCCCCTTTAGGCGCGTAGCCAGGGGGTGGTGGGGGCAAAACAATATTGAGAACGAAAAAGCGGTGTGGGGGGGGGGAGAGAAAAAACCTGTTATCTTTCAGTTATCTTTCTGTCAAAATTTGCTAAAACGTAAGTTTTCTCGCTTTGCGCAGGAAGGGGGAAACTCCCCCCCCCCCCCTCACCCACCCCTGTTACATACAGTGCAGTATTTAGGGGGGAATCCTCGTTTTGTGTCTAATATGCATAACATGCAGGGCACCCATTAAATGCGTGTTGGAAAATGCCATACCCGCAGACCCCCAAAATACGGGTCTCCCATTTTTTTTATGCTTGTCAGATAATTAGACTATAGAGGGAGACTGGACCCGCCGCCCCCCCCCCCCCCCAAAGAAATTTTTTTTTGGTCATTAGACGAAATGATGATTAGACCAAATGGTAATTAGACCAGTTGGCTATTAGACCAGTTGGCATTAGACCAAGTGGCAATAAACCACCAAAACCAGTGCATTGTGAGGCTATGTAGATTCATGCTTTTACGAAAGGTGCCAACAAACAGAAAACTCTGAAGTCAGCCATAGATTTTGAAGAAATAAATAACTTGAGCAAACTTTGTAATAGTCTACGAATGTATTATTCACCCAAGTGGTATTTAACTAGAAAGTAAAGAATTTTCACATACTCTTTGGCCAAACATAGTAAGCCTACATGTAAAAGGCAAATAAGATGTGGTCATTGTCCACTGTTAGATATAGGCCCGCGTGCGTTGACATTTCCAAAAGCACTAATATAAAGGATGGATAGGCAAAACAAAAGTGGAAACAAAAGCCAACTTATATCCATTTATTTCACTTACTTTCTGGGATGATAATAGTATCTTGTTATCCGTCAATTAAAAGCAAAGAAGTCAGACCCGACTCACCAAATCTTGACAGGCTAGTGTGGAAACATGTAGCAGAACTTACCAAGAGAAAACCATACTATTGAAGTTTCTCAGCTATCAGTATAGAAGGTAGCTTTTCCTCTGGGTATGAGTTCCCCCCACCCCCAGCTGGGGAGGAGTGAGGGAGCACGTATAAGTTCAGGACATGTTGTTATATATGTACTTCACTTTTCCTTTTCTTCCTTACTACAGGCAGGACAGAATGGAAATATGGACAGAGAAATAATGCACTCCTTTCTCATCTACAGCAGTTTGAATTTTTACTTATTTTATCCCATTGTATAAATTCTTGTTATGAAAAAGAAATCTCTATCTTGATTTTTCATCAAGGGTTTGGATTAGGAAAGTGAAATTGAACAAAGAGAGACAAAAAAAAACAACATTTCAACCATTATCTTCACAGATTCACTGATATCTTTATTAAGCAAAGTGCATAACTCACCAATTCAAAATACTCTAACAGTCAATGATAATAATCACAAAAGATGGCAAGGTGCTTGCTACATGAAGCATATAAACACACTGGGCACAAAAAAACAGAATTCAAAAAGAGTTAGCCTATACAAGTACATTCATTTGAGCTTTGTTACAGCTTCAACAAGAGCATAACTTTTATTACTAATGTAAGAAACTTTCATCACAATAGAATCAAACAGAGGCTTACAGCATAGTTACCGTACTCTTAATAACATCATTATCATATACATTATATTGATTTAAAAGTACAATGGTTGAGTTTGGATGATGAGGAACATGATAACATTATTATCATATACATTATATGGATTTAAAAGTACAACGGTTGAGTTTGGATGATGAGGAACATGATAACATCATTATCATATACATTATATGGATTTAAAAGTACAACGGTTGAGTTTGGACGATGAGGAACATGATAACATCATTATCATATACATTATATGGATTTAAAAGTACAACGGTTGAGTTTGGATGATGAGGAACACGATAACATTATTATCATATACATTATATGGATTTAAAAGTACAACGGTTGAGTTTGGATGATGAGGAACATGATAACATCATTATCATATACATTATATGGATTTAAAAGTACAACGGTTGAGTTTGGACGATGAGGAACATGTACTCATAATAAAGAGTATAGAACCACCTCCATTGTCAGTAGCATTAAGAGAAAACTATGTTCCTTTCATTCTATTAGTATTACTATTACATCATAGGTAATAGCATTAAGACAAAACTATGTTCCTTTCATTCTATTAGTAATACTATTACATCGCATTAAGACAAAACTATGTTCCTTTCATTCCATTAATAATAATAATAATAATAGATACTTATATAGCGCAAAATGCTAAAGCCTCTAAGCGCCTCATTAGTTATTACTATTACATCATAGGTAATAGGAAATGGAAATTGCAAGCAAGCTAGTGAAGAACGTCTTCATGTTATCTTAAAAATCTCGTTATAGTTTATCTATGACATATTGCTTATATATCAAAATGCTCAACAAAATTTAGAAAAAAAGAGAGAAAAGTGCAAATAAATCACTGGGACAATGACTAAAGGTCAAAGTACATACCGATCTCCTGTTTAAATGATTAGAAAGCCATTTCTCTTTATCATCTCAGTACTGTCCATTGATATGGTACCGACTGTTCATATCATTCATACTCTTTAAACTGGAGGAAAAATCAATGTGGCTTGTGAATGTCAATTTGAACAAAAATATTGAGTAATCAAGGAAATTGTGTTATTTTATACGAAACTCAGATATACTTCTTTTTAAAATGTGACAGACTATATCTCCTTGTCATAGCCTCATACTGATGCCTAGTAATTTATCTAAATATTTGTTAATATATGGTAAAAAGAAACAAACTAAACAAGATACATACAACATTCTGCTCACAAATTATTAAACAATTCAGCACAACAATTCTCAGTCTCAGAGCAATCTTTTATCAGCCTCAATATTGCTTTGCCTTTCATTTTAAAACATTAGTCTATTTACATGTGTTTTCTTTTGTTCAATCACCTTTCTACACCCGATTCCATTAAGCTTTCTTATAATTTAGTTCAGCAGCAAGTACATGGTGTAATTTTTTTTTTGTAACCATATATTAACTATAATAAAGTGTAGATCCCATATGTAGCATGGGATTACATACTGATCTCTTTGGGTGAAATACTAGAGAAAGTTTATTTCTGTAGAAAGAATAATGCTTAGCAAGTCAACATAAGCCTGGGTACAAATACTGATACAGTTAGGCACTTTCTGGTTTGGCAATATTAGGCTTTCTTTCTCAAGTACATTCTACATAAACACATTAAGGGACTTTTACCAATTATGAATTGATCATACAATCTATGAACGTTGAAACATACAGTTACATTGCTATCATTTCTTCCATTTTTTCAAGAGTATACATGTAATTGGTTTGTTTTTAAAGAGAAATAGAAATTGGACATTTGTGCATACAAGATAATGAAACATAACTAGGAATATGAATAATTCTCTATTTCAGATTTCTTACACTTCGTCCTTTCCTTGGTTTCTTTAACATCAATGCTAGGCATAGCTCATGCTATTCTATTACAGTTATTTGGCAAGAGAGTTTGGCTAACTGAGTTGAATACATAACTGTAAGAACAACTGTTAAACACTCAATAAATGCTGAATTGACATTGGGAATACAAACATGCATTTAAAAGTTGGAGATAAATGGATATCTCATGCACCCAGTGTTTATCTCCCTCTTTTTACTAAATGGATGTAATGTCATATAATTTTTCAAGAATATCTTTCTTGGGCAAGAGAATAATTAGGTAAGATTTAAATTGGTTAGTTTTGGCACATTTTGCAAACCATGGATACAATGTTTCTTCATTTCACAATACTGTACATTGTAATCAAGGTAATTGATTGATTGATTGATTTCATTTCTGCATTCAATAGCTACAAAATATAGTAATACATGTATTACAGATTTAAAAAATATATAAACATATTGTCAGACATTAACAATCTTGAATACAAAGAAAATATGTATACAATATGGGAAATTAACATTTTACAATTAACAGGATTTGTGAATGCAGGAGACCGTCATCATGACAAATTACACAAAGAAAAACAATTCTCTACATTTATCCTATGAATGTACAATTCTTTGTTTTATAACAGCTAAATGAATCAGTCTGTTGAAATGAACAAGTGACTTTAGATATCAAAACAAATAGTAGGGTCTATGGCAAGTGAGAAATCCACTACATACAATTACTTGTTGATTAAAAACACAGGAAAAAAGTGTTTTGATAGGCACATAGTAATGAAAAAAAAATAATATTGTCCATTTACTATACAAATACACTCCAATGTAAAAATACTTTCCTGTTGGCGGCAGCTCTTTCAGGACTTGGGTGTTGTTCATAGCGCAACTTTCTTATATATTTTTGTTTCAACAGACTTTTTTGAGCTTTCCAGAGCTAAACCACTCACCACTCTTGGGCCCTGTTTCATAAAACTTGTCATCAATGACATGTTATAAGCTACTGTTATAAGCTACTGAAATCTTAGCATCTGATTGGCTGAGAGTAAATTTGTTGGTAAAAATCCCTAACATAATACTCTTTAAAATTCCAAATATAAGCTATAGACATAACATCACAGACTGGAAGCTCCTCTAATAGTACCAAAGCTTGATCACAAAATGCAATACTGTTGTTCGATAAGAGTACTTTGGTTTCAGGTTGATATATGGACTGGAAGTTCAAGACAAAAAAAAAAACAGAGAGTCATCATGCACTTTGCCCATTCATTGTTAGGGCTTCTATCAAAATGGTGATGTGATTTAAACAATTATCAAATATTACTACATGTAAATGTAAATGAACTATACTAAGAGCAGACTCTGTACCTATACTATTTATATCTTGGCTGAGTTTGACTATATATTTAAAAAGAAAATAAATTAGTACAAGTACATTATTTCATACAATAAAAGTGGGCCTGCCACATACAAAACTGACCATGGCCCAGTCCTTCTCCATTACTTAGCTTTACATTTGCACTCTTTTGCAAAAAAATAGTTAAAAAACCAAGACTCTAAAAAATGATAAAATTACATATCAATGTTGTTTACAGTGCAAACATAAATGCAATGTAGCGAGACATATACCATATTAAAATTTTGATGGAATTTAAAAGTTAAGTACTACAATTCATTCTTTCAAAAGACTCAACGTATCTACAAGATTACATACTAAACTACATGAATAAACTCTATTTACAATCACATACATATATATATAGTGGAAGGTTTAGATGATAGTAAGGAATGCTAGTACAACATAATACATGGAAAATCAGTCAAGGAAGATATAGAGGAACTTTGCATATACCATTTTACTGCCATTATTCAAATTAAGATCTTTAAAGATTTGAACATTATATGCATGATGATGATACAGGGTAAGATATGACATAGTTCATGCAAATTCCTTTAAAGGAGGCTAGGACAGGCTCCGATCATATACTGATTTCAAGGAGAAGAAATAGCAGTTAAAAAAAAATATACAAACAAAATATACAATGTGTAAATTGCATAACAGAATACAAAGAAATTCCCAGCATTCTCTTCTCTCTCTATGTCTCTCTCTCTCTCTCTATGTCTGATTATTGTACAAAACACAAGTCTGAGTAAAGTAGTGTTCAAAGTGATTATTTTTTTTCTTCCTCTTTTATACAACTACAAGTACTATTATCTTTGGATATACTGTACTCTATAAGACCCTTTGCTTGAAGGGTTAGTAAGTGAAAAACAAGCATACAGATCAACTAAGATTCATGTAGATTTAATTAAATTGTTCACAATGGCATGTTTAGTCTAAGAGAGACAATATAATCATAGTTGTCATGTATTTACTTCTCATTAATGAAACACAAAGGGAAGAGCTGTGTAGTGAAACTCTTCTATTCCAGATGCATTTATAAATCAGTTCATCGTAACATTTCAGACTTTAGAATTTTCTGTTGTAGCATTTCTTTTTGTTCAGAGAATCATGCATTACATCATACATGCCCACTGGAAGCACAAATTTCCAAGAGTTTCCTTATATTCTTCTTATAAATTCTTATTGATAATACTACTCACTACAGCATGTTTTGTTGTTGCTAAAATGCACATGTAATGGCAAACTCGAAAACAAACATTGCTTGAAATACCATCTTCTCATCATAACTATTTTGGCATCATAACAAATCATTAGCTCATACACTCAAATTCAAATCTGATGCCATCAAAATTCATTCTTTTACAAATGTGTATCTTCCACCTCATAATTCATCAATTCTTCTTGAGTAAAGTTATCATAGGGTACTATCATGTCCGATTCCATCTCCCCCTTAATGCTTGATAGGTGGTTACCATTCGACACATTCTTGTCATTTTCCGCCATGACAGGATTGTCAAAACCAAGCTCCAGATCACTGTTCCGTGGAGTATGATTGGTAATATACTCACCGCTCCTTCCTCGTCTTCTATCACAAAGGAGATAGATAAGACCAACAATGATGATGATGATACTCACTGTAGCTATCACTACCAAGGAGATGAAGAGACCTGGGTTGCTAAGGAAACCAACTGTTGGTGGAGGTTTACGTGTTGTTGATGGTTCTTGGCTGGTGTCTGTGGTAATGTTTGGTAATGTTGGTAGAATGAAGTCAGGGAGGTCTGTGGTAATGTTTGGGGCTTGTGATATCGGAATCCCAAGCTGAAAGAAATACAATGGCACATTGTGAGATTTTTTTTTTTCAATCGTTTCCATATCTAATTTCTGATTATTAAGAACCTTTCCAAGAGAAAAACATTCAAAGTACTTTAAACACTTTTTTTTATACCTTCTGTTTTTAGAAGTTTCTTTAAGACAGAAGAATAGGAAATTATATTTTAAATAAATATTGTCAATAACATCAATTCCCCAACATCTGCACAAAATGATAACTTATTATCTGCTGTTTTTTGTGCATTGTAAGGAAAAATAGAATCTTCACTTGTTTTTCCAAACCTGCAAATCAACTCTTTGGTACTGTTTATTTTTAATTTGTCAATTTTCCATTCATACAAAAATTTGAGCACTTGGCTTTGATCAGTACTGATTTGAAACAAACATAAGTTGGCTTTTAGAAAGACACCACACTGTTAAAGTGCAATCAGACCTTTGTAAAAAGCTGATATGCGTGAAAGGAGGAAGATAAGAGAAACCAGAAGGTGAAAGTTTGAAAAAAATAAGAAAAAGAATAAGTTATGAATGTTTAAATCTCGAATCTCAAATTGACAATTTGGTGAATCGATTACGACGTATTCACTGGTCAACTCTCCCATTTGTGGTAATCAAAATCATTAAATTCCAGTTTTCTCCTGAGCACCTTTTCCCTCAGGGCAGTACTAAAAATATACTGTAGATCTAGCCTATTGTTATACATGTAGGTCCTCTGAAAATAAAAAGATCCTACTGAGTTATACATTTTGAAAAAGTGAAGTTTTAGTCATTTTGTGTGTAGGAGAGAATGGGAAAGTTGACCTGCTACAAAGTATCACAATGACTGTATGGCAAATTTCTTTCAAACTTTCACCATCCGGTTTTTATTTTTCTGCTTTCACTCAAATCATCTAATTACCAAGGTTGGATTGCCCTTTAAGATTTCAAGTTTTCAACCAATCTTCCAATCATGTGATAGAGGTGTCTGCCACCAGTTTCAACAAAGATATCATCACCCTTTCAGAATTCTGAAGAGAAATATCATTGAATGTATTACATATACTTACTGCGCCTGTCAAAGCAGTCAGATTGCTAAGTGCTCCAAGTGTTTCATTTAAGGGCACAACTGGCATCGCTGATCCTGAACAAAAATATCAGGGAAAGATTGTCAAAGAAGAACATTGAACTTTCTTATTAGGAACACTAGGTATAAAAGAAGAGCTGTAAACCACAGAGTAGCATTGAGAATAAACCAAAGAAAGACTCTTTGGCTTAATTTAATACTTCATTCCACAAATTGCAACATCTAGCTCTCAAAATATTTATATGTATGGTTATAAAGAGAAATAACCAAAGTAAAAATATACTAATATGATGACGTGACGTGCCCCACCCCATTGCAATCATGCTGCAGACTGCAATGTAAGGAGTTGCGAGTATATTGGGTTAATCATTTTAGTGAATCCCAGATGTCAAGCCACTGGGTGATCAACCACTACTCCTGGAATGTGAGACATGACATTGATGACAGATATATTGCATATTGAAGCTCCTTGATATTAGGGCCAAGTTCTTAGTACTAATAATGGAAAAAATAAAAACATGAGCAAGATCTAACCTATTTTGGCCATGACCAAATATCAGGGTAATTATGCTAACCAATAAAAACAAACTCAGAGTGATAACTTCCCATTATATTAAGTATTAAGTTTTTTTCTGTTTCAATGATAAAGTAGATTCTTTTCCATGATACTTTATAAGAGTCTACATACTTGTAATCTTACATTTCCTCTGCAACATTTCAGTTCCATATAAAAAGTGAAGAAAGTAGATACTCTGAGTAATTTTCAAAACAGATGGGAGATTCTCCCTATCACACATACATTACATGAAGACATTACTGGCAGGAGATTCCCAGTTATTTTAGTCATCCCAGCTCCAAAGTCATAACTTTCTTAATCTCAGGGCAATTTTTCTGTTTCAAATCCTGCCAATTTTCCCCAACCAAACAGATAGTCAAACTGTACCTGGTATACATACAGTCACTGATATTCACTTTACAACCATAATTGGATAACACTATGGGATAGCGAATCATAGCATTGCCTAAATACTTGTACATCTACTGACATATTTCATCATCCTGTACATGGGCAATTCCATGAAAAATGTTCACTTTAGTAAAAAAATGAAGTTTGCAATTGCACTTAAACTCTCAAATATTCTTGAAAAGTAATGTATAAATGTTCATTTTCCAATAGACAAATCATTAAACTGACAAATTTTCGTATTTTTTTCCACCAGTGAAAATCTAATATGATGTATCGCAATAACACAAAAATGTGGCTATTTTTGAAGAGTTTATTCTTCCTGTCTCTAATGAAGGCCTAAAATCTACTGGAGGTCTCCTTCAACTTTTAAAAAGTAGTTCAGTGTACATATCAACAGAAAATCACAATGAATGTTTATATCATTCATCAATTTTCGAGGCATTGATCCTCAAAATTGTGTGATTTCTTTATCATTAGAAGTGTCATGTCCGTTACGTTTTTCACTTAAAGTTTTCATAGCCAACAGGAAATTTGTATTTGGTTACTGTAAATTCAGTTTCTATGTTAGAACTAAATCCCCTTACATGTGTAGCAACCATTTTTCCTTACCACTGTCAGTTTTCAAGCAAATGGCGTAACGGACATGACACTTTGCGTAACGGACATGACACTTTATATACGACAAGTGGCAGAAACCACATTGTGGGCTCCATTTAATAGATTGATTATTATTTTCAATTGCTTGAGGATAGTGGGATGTTTCTAGATACTAGTGACTCATAAATATAAATCTGCTTGTTATATTTAAGACACAACAACAAGCAGATTTTCCAGTTTACCCATGGAAGTCTGTAGATTTCAGATGATCTTGCTAGCCCTGTTATGTAATCCCATTCCAACATCTTGATCATGATTGATGACCAACATGCAGCAGCAGGTATGTCCCTGTTTATTTACATAGTGGATTACTGAAGCCAAGACAATGCAGTTCCACTATTGGCCATCTCCCTAGCACTTTTCCATGATAACTTAGACCTCATTTCATAATGACACTGGTTTTGTGGAACTGCTTTAGTGCATGTTGCAGATACATGTAGTTAACTTTCTTTCTTTAAAACTGATGTGAATCATTCAGGACATTTTCATGATATGTTCAAACTTTTGATCAGGTCTGGTTCATTAAGTTTTCTTTGCCTCAAAGCTTGAGACGTGCTCTACTTTGTTGTATGTTGTTGTGGTACTCTAAGCATTATATTCCATGCATTGTAGTATAGTTGTTAGATCACTAAAACCTGCAAAAAAGAACTTAGATGTGTTACTATTTAACATTTGGTAGTAGTACTGAGCTGTTAGTTTTGTCTTTTTTATGCCAAATGTTTTTTTGAAAGAAAGAAGTGAAGATATGGTTCACTTCACAAGGGTGTCATGTCCGTTACGCTAGCATATTAATACTATCTGAGAAATATTAGCCTATAAAGGAGAAAACACCATAGCATCAACTAATAATTTGTTCTGTTTTGGTATGGAGGGTAGTATTAACTAAAATGTATCATAAATTGTAGCTAGCTGGTGCAGAAGCAAGTTTGCTTTATTTTTTATATCTTGTGTAAACATTGAAAAACCAACCCTTCTAAAATTACAGAAATATATGAGATAGTACAGAATACCAGTTATAAATGTGTGTCCCTATCTTTCAACCTTACTATATGAACAATAAAATATCTGCCATATCTCGTAATAAAACAAATATGTCCGCTCACAAAAAGTGGACAAAACTGTCATGTCCGTTACGCTCAATGCGTCATGTCCGTTACGCTACATTCTGAGCTATAAAAAAAGAATGCAATGTAAAACTAATCTCAAACATGAATTTATGATTACAGCATGACTTTAAGTTTTAATTAATACCCAAACCAGGTTCATTCTATCCCAAAACTCACAGGAATTTTCATAATAAAAAGTAGGTTAAAAAAGCCTTGTCCATTTTGTGTCATGTCCGTTACGCTCACAACGATTTTCTCCACAACCGTTCAATAAAATGATGTGAAATTTCATGAGTATATCCCTGATAGTCAAATGTGTCTGATAAACTCAATAAAAATTGTTTGGAGACTGCCAATTCTATTGTGTGATGTTTTGAATTACAAAAAACTGTCTGAATGTCATGTCCGTTACGCTGGAATTGACCACATGTTCTTCAGGCACATCTTACACTTTCTATTTTCCTTCTCTGATTTGAGATGGTCTGACTGCATTACAAGCTCTCTCAACAATTGAATGAAAGCCTACTGGCAATTATTACACTGTGCGTGTAGGCCTACCATTTAGTTTTCTTCTGTGTACCTCTAATGAGATCAAGTTCCAATTTTCTGTAACTAATTAAGCTTACCCCCTACTGAGTCTGTATTATAATTGATGTTGTGTGTCAATACAGTCCTTCATAATCTGCTTATTAATGATGAGAAAACATGGGCTTCAAACATACAGCATCCTGCATGTATCAAATGATGCATCTCCACAGCTTTTTACATTAGCTGTAACATTATGACAAATGAATCAAAACTCTAATACACTGTAACCTTTCATACAACTGACTTGGGCTACAGAAGTCTCCAGAATAATCTTGTTCACAAACACAATTTACAAATATGTAGCAAGGTAAGAAATACTTGGACATGGTTTTAGGCTACATGTAGTTGAGCTTAATCTATTATATTGTTTCTTCATTAGTATTGTGATATTTGGGCAATGTTCATTCACAATTTTGTTATTTCAAAATCAGAAAAGAAAAATACATCACAGCAATTCAACCATTCAACACTTTTCCATACAACAATATTATAAGAAGTAAGAAGACTTTATTTTCAAAGCAAGGTTATAATTCTTTTATTTTTTCCTAAATAAATGTCTGCTTTTTTTATTGTTTTTTTATTCTATTACTACAGTTAACTTTGCATAAGTCGAATCTGTTGGGGCCACAAGAAATAGTTTGACTTATGCAAAATTCGACTTAGGAAATGTAATTAACATGTTTTGCATAGTTTGGTCAAAAAAATTGATTCAAATTAGGTAAAGTTCGACTTACAGTGTATGCGACTTCGAGTTATGCAAGGTTAACTGTATTATTATATTTTTTTCTTGTATTTTCCAGCTAATAAATGAACAAAAAATTTAAAAATAAATAAAATAAATGAAGCTGGCAGAATAATCTTTATAGTACACCCATGTCTTTACAGTGTCCTCCTCCAATAGAGAATTTAGAGTACAGTTCAATTCATTTCAACATTGCATGGGAAGCAATCTTAGGGTAAAGGTCAATTTTCATCTCATCTAATATCATCAACTCCATTCACCTCACTGAACTCTTCTACCTACACCTTATGACCCAATCACATACATCACTGTATTCTTAGTATAGGGGGTGGATATTGGTTTGTTCAAAATGTAAACCATATGGGCAGATACATGTAGACAAGTCCCCAGGTGTTCAAAGCACATTGATTATATGGACAAAATGTGTGTAATCAACATTATCATTCCCTGCGATTACCATTTTAAGGCAATTTTTAAACTTTCAAGTGCTTAAATTGATATATGAAATGCCTGGACTACCTGAAGAAACATTGGAAAGTTTCCTATTAAGTGATTAATTATAATTGTTTGTTAATTGAACTTGTAAATGCTACTGCCATCTTGTTAATGGCTGGCATTTTCAAATGTTATGCAACATTCAACAATTAATGAATTATTTTGACTATATATTTGTTATTTTGAGTATTTAAGCACTGTGTCAAAAAGAAAAATTACATTTTATGAATAATGAAGAATTTCTTGTTCTTTGTTTCTTTACCAAACTTATGCTTTACCAACTTTGAAAAATTTCAAAGACATAATTTAATTAAAGGAGAATTAACACTACAATATAAAATGTACTTATGTTCAAAGGTGTAATATATTCTTAATCATTGACCTGTATCACTTTAGAAGTAAAATATCAGAAAAGGGTTTAAATCAAGACATTCTAGCACACTGTATCATCTGCTAACACTTCATGGGGGATGTCATTTTCTTGATGACATGGAGTTGTACATGAACCATTGGAGACCATTCCGGTCAGGAAGATATTTTTAATCCATGATCTAAATTGCTTCTATTCATTATAAAAAAAGCCCCATATATGATGGAAAATACATAACAGGTGTATACATTTAGTTTAAAATTTGAAATTTATAGATTTCTTTTTAAATTCTCCGGTTTCGCTAACTAGAAATCGATTTCTTGGTCTTGCCTGGCAGAGCAGAACATAATTTATACAACGCGCATTCTGACTTTAGAAGTCCATTATACTATATTATACATCCATATTATAAAGAGGAAGTTATATTTTTGTTTCATATACGCACTATCCATTACTCAAAACTTGGCAAAAGAAGATCTTGGAAAGACTGGGGAAAAACCTGGTAATCAGTCATAAGACAGCAGAAATGTACCATCAGAAAGAAAATATTTTTTCTCAACCATATATCCAAGTTCATATTCAATGTGTGTGCACGCCAAATTTGCTGAGCATTGCTCCAAAAATGAGGAAGTGGTGTGATCTGCAATACTGTATTTTCCTGTTTTATTGCCATATGTCATTGCCATATTTCTTTTACAATGCCATCACATGACCAGAACTCAACTTTATCTTTAATGCTTTCTTACTTTGGTTTTTCCTTCTCTTTTCCTTGCGTCTTTTCTTTTTTGGAGAATAGACAGGTTTGCATAAATGTATAGCCTACCGGTATACAATACATGTAACCCTTATATAATTCAACCTATTTTATGTCTTTTTACTCAACAATGATAATTCAACTCTAATTTATGATCACATATACTATTGTAAAATGAAACTCTACAAAAAAAACATCTACTTAATACACCCCCAGTTACAGAGGAAGAGAGAGGAAGAGAGAGAGAGAGAGATTGGGGGGGGGGGGGGGGTAGTGAGATTTAGCAAGGGTAAAGGGACACCTGCCTGTGCATAATGAGGCACAAGGAGGATTGGAACAAAGCATAGACTCTCATATTACAAGTCTGTGAACCAACCCTGAGATCTATGTTGCCTATAACCTCTTGACTCACTCACACAGTCTTATGTGCTCAAGAATGCCAGAGCACAGCAGTAACTCTTGTACAGGATCATGAAATCTTCTCAAAGAAATTTTCAATTTTCAACAGACATTTGTATGATGATTAAAAACCGTAGATCTAATCATGACCTCATTTTATCACATCAGAAGTACATGAGAAGAAGCTCTAGAACAGCATTTTTTGTTGAATACATTTATTTTCTGCATACAGGTGCTTGTATTATGTATGAAATTATTATAAACTTGCAAGAGAAAAATTTAACAGGATTGCCATTTACAAATGTAGGTGTGAAAGAAGATGGGCATGAAGAAATGTTGCTTATTTCTAAGCCTGAGTCGAATCGATTGGTTAGCCGGTGTTCAATCGAAGACATCGAATCCCGATTTCGTTTTGGCAAAACCGGTGCATCGATTTGTAGTCGTAGATTCGTAGCCACCATGAAAAAAGCAAATAAAAAAAGAAACTCCGTATACAGCATAATACTAGCAGAGAACGTGAAGGCGACTTCAAACTGTTGGCTAACTTTCGCTAATTCGCTCGCGGAGGACGTTGCGCTTTACCTGTGCTTTCTCTATGGAAAAATTGTTTTGTCGTTACGAACTGAAGTTTACGATAATATTCTTGCACTCTCTCTGCATTGTCAATTTGACAATTGTATAATTGAACATGATAAATACGGGCATGAGTACGAGTGTTCCTACTTAATT
Source organism: Heliocidaris erythrogramma (assembly GCA_025617745.1). NCBI lineage: Eukaryota > Metazoa > Echinodermata > Echinoidea > Camarodonta > Echinometridae > Heliocidaris > Heliocidaris erythrogramma. Next base: position 1,441,069 of record CM046853.1, read on the forward strand.
CGCAATAACTAATATCACACTCTCATCAAATTGGCAATTGCTTCTTGGAAAATGATCTGAAGCTGAATATTGAAGTCGAGTCATGAGCGACGAAAAGTTTATTTCGTATTGTTTTTTTTTTGCATCGCACAAACGTGTTCCATTCAGCTCTCCAAAGACAAAGTAAGATTATTAATTCTTTGAATTTGAATCATTGTCGGATGTGTCGACAATGAGCATCGCTTCGTGCGACACTAGAGTGATATTTTGGCTAGCCATACGGACTAGAAACTTAAGATTTTGGCTCGTCAGCTTTTTTTACTAGCCATTGGCTAGCGGGCTTTCGTTAATGTCGAGCAGCGAGAGCCCCATACATATGCCCGCGATGCCAGCGGACCGGTCACCGGTGCATGGTGCATGCACTGCGTGCAACTCTGTTTTCACCGCCCATCATTTATCGATGCACCGGTATTCGATCGAATCAAAGCCGTCGAATCCCGGATTATGAATTATTCGATATGACTCAGGCTTACTTATTTCCCTTCTTTTCTTGAGATGATTGTCTCAATTTAATGCACAAATTCTTCATTCCCTATATAAAATACATTTTATATTAAAGAGATGTATCCTGACACATGATTTAAATGGACTCTAAAGGGACTCTAATCAAACAAACAGCTTGCTCATCTTGTTGAATGATAAAATCAAATCGGGAGCAACATTATCAGTGCTACATTGTAGGGGATAGTTCTTGGAGAGAATACAGAATATAACAGATACATGTAAGCCTGCATGTAGGGGGCCCAGTCAGAAAAAGTGTTCTCCAACCCAGAAATTTCCAGGGATCTCATCCAAAATCATCTTGGGGGAATTCCACCAGAATTACTGGCACATACATATAGATTGATGAGTGCCACTGTGATAACCTCCTTGTTTAAACATCCACTGAGCAACAACACTGCACTCAAGACAAGGATGAGACAGTGGGGAATCCCAAAGAAATACTGTCTGTGGAATGAATATTAGGTAATCTATCAAAGCTTCAATTCCTTGACATACAAATAGTCTCAGAAAACTCAAACCTTATACTTGATAATTGCATGAAAACTACTACAAATAAGAGAGAGGCTGGATAGCAATTCCAAAGGCTTACACATATAAATTTGTGAGAATAACACAAAAAACTGTTGGTTTTGAGAAGTTTAGGAAGTTCCAGGGAAAAGACTTTTCTCAGAGGGAAGCTGCAGGGTAATAATAGAGTAACAATATCATAATCATCTCATCTCATCGCAGAGAAATCTTCCCTTCATAGACTGGGAATTCTATCAGATTCAGTTAGGGATCCTCCCTCTTTGTAACAAACCCATGTGACTAATCATAAAAGCATGTGTTTGACAAAGGCTCTTTTTATAGCAATCTCAGACCCAACCTGTTTGGTGGTTAAATGGTTAGGGCTAGGACAGAGTCATGGTAAGATGAAATACAAGTCTGTTTATTTTGGTGGTTTGTCAGAGCTCATAAATTCCTGTTTTTCACTACCTAACCCAAACCATTTAAAATAATTTATTAGGATTATCAGTGAATACAGCTTTACGCACACATTTCATCTACTTTCTAAACTGATATTTCTTGGCAAACCACTAAATTTTGCTCATTGGCTCAGATTAGCCATGAAGTTTCATGACTTGTGTATTCCTAATGTTGATGTCAATTTGCTTAGTCTTTTACTACGGAAAATCTAATATCATATTTATAAAATCTATCTAAAAAGAAAATTAGATGGGATTTTTATTCACTCATCATTCAGCCCCATTACAAAGCCTTTAATCACAGCGGCATGCTAGGTCTTTTCTTTGCTGATCTACTACGCAGCAGTACTGGATCTGTCGATCCTTAAAATGCGCGGAACTCAACAGTCCTTTGATTTCAAGAAGTCGACACACGCGTGCAGGCCGCCTTTACACAACCGCTAACGTTACTTATTTTCTTATTTTTAACTTTGAAATCTTTCATCAATTTCGTATGAAAGGTTTTCATGAATAATTCAGTTCCTGGTAGAGAAAATGAACTGATCAGAAGCTTGTGGAGTTAAGAAACTATTCAGCCTATTCTAGTCATGGGGTATTAGTGATATGTTACGGCAAATATGATAACATAATTTTCCACATATGTAACAAAAATACGACTGCTGACCATTTTCTTTTTTTAAAAATGAGAAAAAAAATTTGTGTGTGGACATTTTTTATCAAGAAAACAATTATAAATACTTTCAGTTTTCTCCCGCTATCTTCCCTTTGTTGGTCCCCATCAAATAATGGACAAGCTCAGTCTTTTCCGTTAGGTTCCTTTTATTTGATTGCTTAAAATGCACTGAACTGTAAAGTTCAACGTGGTTCAAACAGTTTAAACGAAACGAGTTGTACTGCAATATTTGGTAAGGTTGGTGAATGATTCATATACTCTCAGTCGTCTTGAATATATGAATATTGATTACGTTGACGGATACTAAAAGGCGGCGTGCACGTGTGTCGACTTCTCGCAATCAGAGGACTTTCGCGCGTTTCGAGGATCGACAGAGCTAAAGAAAAGACCCAGCATGCCACCTTCATGAAAGGCTACCTGTGATGTAGAGTGGAAGACTATATAAACGTCAGACCAAATCTTGGCCTAGATCTGAATTCAGGACTAGATCTATATTATAAACATACTTTCTCATCATATGTCCTCATGTACTTGTCCTATCGCCAAGAAGCCACTGAGAATTGGGTAAGTAGATCGAGATCTAACTTAGATTCTAAATCCTTTATTTTTACATATTTTTTTAAAAATCTTTATGTCTACATCTAGACCATGAAGAATCTAGACCAAAGTGTAATCAAGGCTATCTAATATATTAAATGGAAGGAGTGTAATATACGTTCTTTTGACCAAGGAGTTATATTTTCTCTTGTGATCATATTATAACCCCTTGGGAAATACAACTCCCTTTGGCAGTCCAAAGAATGTTATATTACACACCCTATCAGTCAATATCTCTATATTTGTCATCCCTATGTTTTTCCCTGTAGGTTGGTGGTGCCAAATCTTCGTATCAAACTTCAAAAACAGTCATCAACACAAGGAAAACAAATTTCAACCATAACTTATGACTCTAATGTATATATGTGAATAGATACCACTGATATAGACATCTATCACACGGCCTGTGGTATGACTTATCATAAATGAGTGTATTGTGTAGCAGAATTCAATCTGTAGCATCAATAAACATCACAGACCAGGGAATAGATTAGAATATCAGCTGTACATGCTCACTACTCAACTACATCATTTCCATCAGAGATTTGGGTGAAGAAAATAAAATAGACTTGTTGCACATGACTCACCTTCTCATAGATGTAAATGCATATTTGTTTGTTGTTGTTTTTTTAAATTCTGGAATACCATATATATCATATACATGTATCATAATTATCACTGTCTGAGACAAGGATAAAATATAGCATGACCCAACAAATTCCACACAGTGCTTCATGTTTACGTCATTTTTTTCTTCAACTTTATAAAACTGTCTAGTTCGCAGACATCCCATTGAAACGTCATTTTTGATACACACGTTTCAATGGGATGTTCAATTTGAACTTGTGACAAATTCATGAAACGATGCCCAGTTTTGTGAGCAAGATTTTTTAATTCCACTATGCGTCGTATACACACAATCCTCATAGGTACTGCACACATTTATACTGTGTAGTTTCAATGATGTTGTTGGGAGTACATCGCTGACCCGGCATCTAAATCATTTTTTTGCTTCTCATTTGTTTAATATTCCACTTTAGGAGGCAAAATCTTCACATACAACTGTAATCTTAGTATTGCTAGTATCTTGCTATTTATCAACAAAAATAAAAGAAATCTGATGAAAAGTTTTTGAGGACTTACCAAAACTATACATTACCTTTAAACATTATTTCAATTTGACAACTTTTAATCAAAGCTATGTAGTTCCTCTTAAAAATAATTTGTTTCCTCTTAAATATAAATAAAAAAACAAAGCAAATGAAAACATTAAATCTATGTTTAAAAACGTTAAACAAAGATTTTAGATGAATAAATTTGATTGGGGAACAATTATGCACAGTATTCCAATTAGAAAAAATGCATACTTACTCTTTCTTGAAGAATATCTTGGAATAACTGAGACATATAGCATGTTCTTGTATTCATGAGGGGTTGGGATGATGTAAAATATGTGCCATGGCTCTACTATGATTGTATCTGAAGTCAGTGTAGTGGATAGGAACCCTCTAAATGGTTTATCATATTGGCTGACCCAAGCATCCTCCTGTACATTAAAGGAGAATAAAAGTATACAATTAACATAACTGATTCCACAGCAACAATCACATATATTGTAAAATCAGACAGTTCATGGACTTTTTGAGGGGTCCTGATTCATGAAAGTTTAATTCAGTGAAAGTTGCTAGTTTTACAGTAATGCGAGACTCATTATGTATCTTCAACATATTCTGATCTTCATATTATTATGATATAAACCCAATGAAAATCCTTTTTTTTCCCCAAAAGATTTAGTTAACAAGCATAATAGCACAGTCCAGTTTATTTTAGGCCCATGGTATAAGAACGCATGGTATAAGAACACATGGTACATGTATAAGAACACTAATTTATGGTTGTAGACTACTCTTTAATAAAGAATACCTTTGAACTTAGTTACATGTACATGTATATTCAGTGTCCACAATTTTAATACATTGTCAAGCTTAAGTCAACCAGCAAATGCATTTTGTAAACAAATGTTTGTACTACATGTAGATACATTTATGATCTACAAGTACAATGTATACAGAACACAAACTGTCTAATATTTTCAATATCAGGCACAAATCTTTTAAAGGGATACTCAACCGCAGATTGTGGACGTTTTTATGCCATGAGAGGGCACCGTGATCATGCCGTTGCCCCGTTGTGCGCAAACTTCGGACAGACTAGTCGGTGTGCAACATGCATGCTCCGCCTGAGCTCGACCTCTCGTGCGAGATTCGGTCGGCTGCGTGCAGTCCAAAATATAATCCTAGTAGTTTGACGGACGCGTTTGACGCACAAACTTTGTGTACGAGTGAAAGGGGCTTACACAATCCTGATTTTCCCCACGACCACCTGGTGGCGGATCCCTTAAAAATTGTACAGGCAAGAGAGTCAACTTCTTCAATAATTTTGCCAAAAACTTATCATTGCACACAAACTTGATAAGGTTTGCTTTGGGATAAAAAAAACACTATAGTTTCCAAAGCACATTAAAGCCACCTAGATTTGGGGGATTAGGCTCATTTCCCAGATCAGAAGTAGCAAGGTAGGATCTCTTCCCATATTTATCCATAATGTTGAACAAGAAACAAACATGATTTGGTTTGTAATTCTATTGCTAATAATTCTTCGAGAGGACAAACATCATCTCACTCTAGAGTTATTTTTGGACTGCCAGCATGAGATGAAGGATATGTGAAAGCAATAAACTTTGACCTACTGGTAATTCTTCTCTGCAGGGGCTCATTTCATGAAACTTCACCTATCCACTAACTCGGTATGTCAAAGGAGATTTATTCTTTACTGAACATGCTTTGTTTTGTAAAATGGCATTCTTGAAGCTGAACATAGAGGAGTGAACCATGGGTTTATCATTTCAGTTCACTAAAATTTGAGGATATATGATGTATCACATATCAACCAGAAACATAATTTGGCTAATTTTTTAGTAAAGAAGATGAATTGAAAGAACAGGAATGTAATCTCTCTTTTTGTCTACCATGTCTATTTCTCCTGCACATAAAATGATACTCATTCCTAAAAATCAACTTCCAAGATGTACTTACCGAGATACCACTAAACTGAAGTGTTACAATGTTTTCAATCTCATCTTGGGACAGCTCACTGGCTGATATCCGATAATGATCAATGCCGTGACTTTTATCATCCGTCTGAAAATATAAACAAGTGAACATTTAACTTGATTCAATTTAGAGTTTATATCAAGTTCTGTAAATTCAGTTCAAGAAAAACAATCATTCTGAATTGTTAATCATGCCCTGTTTCATAAAACTTGTTATTAATAACAAGTTACAATAATTGTTTTAAGGCTACTGAAATCCTTGAATCTGATTGGCTGAGAGCAAATTTATCATGGAAATGGGGCAGTTGTTATTGATTACAAATTTTATGAAACGGGCCCTGAAAGGTTATTTGGACCAGCAAAATAATGACAATCTTGCCAGAGATCTCATGAATTGAAAAGCAGCTTGAACTCTGCTTTGCTGAATTTCCATACAATCTGCTTTGCTTGATTTAAATACACTTATTTGTTCATTATTCAGCTTTTAATCAATAAAAAGGAAACCCATATTTCAACCCCAATATCTTCAAAACAAACCACTATTGCTGCAATATATCATTATAATGGTATCATCATGGATGACTAAGCATTAAACATTGTTAAAAAGCATGTCAAAATCATCTTTGCCCAAGTTTGGGCTGAATGGTGATCAGGAGTTACATGTACACTTTTACTATTTGTGCATTCGACTAGAATGGAGACAATATACCTGTTCACAAATATATTCAAATTTTATGCATACTTTTAAAACAAAGGTTGTTCTTGACAACCTGAAAGCTTGTCAGACATAGCAACAAGTAATCTATGCTCACTTGATTCCAAGTATTGTACATGTATTTCCTTCATTAATAACAGGTTAATATAATACCTCGTTACTAGGTCCCCAAGGAAAGAAACATCCATAAATTTGAATAACTTTGTGAACAGGTCAGCCAACCTTGGGTTGATCATCAATTCCATTCAAAACTTGGGCAGAGGCAGATTTGACATGAATCAGGAAAATTGTTACTGTTCAGCTGTCCATGGTCAGATTTCATTGATCAAGGTGTCACATTAAAGGTTACAAAATATGCTACAATTTGAAGTATCTCTGATCAAATCTTTATTTACTGATTGCAACAACATTTAGGGTTGAATCTGGGTTTCCTTTTAATTGACTCATACTATATTTCTAATAAAATGGTTGGGCAGATAAAGTATAAATCATTGTAGTCTTAAACATTCATTGCATTTTCATTTGATTCTGTGAAAATTTCATTTTTCAAAAACTCAAGATTACTTTAAAATAGATCACACTTTATTTGGAGTTTTAAAATGGATTTATTTCACGTGACCTTACAGTGGACTGAAAGGTAAACAAACTCCACTGTAATGTTAGATTATTTTGTTATGTTAACCAAAGTACCAAACTCAATAAATTCACCCTTTAAAACAAGCACTGGCATTACTTAATTGCTGCCCTTTTTAATAAAACCATCAGGGCTGAATATGATGGTTTAAGTAGATAAATTCTAAGAGTAAAATAATAAAATATTACAGAATAGGTTGACCAATCAAAGTGGTTTGGCAGTATAAGCAATACTACTACATGTATTTTTTTTTTCTTGTTTAAACAAAATATTGATTTACATCTACATGTATGTCAATGATGTTCAATTTCAATAAATTGATTGTGTACAGCTACATACATCTGAGGCAAATTTTCAGGGCAATAACAGTTGTTAGTCACTAGCATACAATTTGTAGTATTATAAAGTAAAATATCAAATCAAGTCACATACTGTTTGAGCAACATGTGTGGTAGAGGGACCACCAGATGAAGCTCGTCTTGTAGTGGTTGGTTGACGCGATGTGTGGAGCAGCGCTGTAGTTGCTCTCTCAGGTGTTGAAGGTGGTAGCGATGTGTGGAGCAACGATGTGTTTGCTATTTTGGGTGTTGTAGGTGGTAGCGATGTGTGGAGTAGCGCTGTAGTTGCTCTCTCAGGTGTTGTAGGTGGTAGCGATGTGTGGAGCATTGACGTGGTTACTTTATCAGGCGTTGTTGGTGGTAGCGATGTGTGGAGTAGCGCTGTAGTTGCTCTCTCAGGTGTTGTAGGTGGTAGCGATGTGTGGAGCATTGACGTGGTTACTTTATCAGGCGTTGTTGGTGGTAACGATGTGTGGCGTAGCGATGTGTGGAGTAGCGCTGTAGTTGCTCTCTCAGGAGTGGTAAGTTGGGCAGGAGTGATATGATCTGATGTGGTAAGAGTTTCTGATGTTGATGCGAACTGATCGGTTGATTGCTCCCCAAGTGCTGTGGCTAAAGCAGATGTCAACACTCCTAAAGCTCTAGTGATCTCTGCTATAGGGAGAGTTGTAATGTCTGTATGCTCAGTTGTAGATGGTAATATGTCAGTATCTTGTGTGGTTGCTGGCAATTCTTCTGTAGTAGATTGATATTCTGTTACTGGTCTTGTTGGTGAAGTTGGTGGTTCAATGACAAGTATTGTACCGTCACCTCTTGGTGCTTCAGCTCCATCTGAAGTCAGATCTACTTCATTTGTTGTGGATTCTCCAAGACTGGTCGTCATCAATATTTCACCACCAGTGCCATTTCCAACCCCTGTTCCAGTTCCAATATCTTCTGTATATGTAAGCACTGTTGTCACTGAATGACTTACAAGAGCAGCAGGGCTAGCTTTGCTAGACCCTACAGTTGGTGTTACATTCTGTGTTGTGGCAATAGTTCCATTTGTGCTGTCAGGTGCAGATGTTAATATAGTCTGACTTTGTTGGGTAGGAGTCGACGGACTGAACTCCTTGTTGCTCTCCACTGTTATGATTGTTGTACCAATTGAAGTAAAATCTTCAGTTTGATATTCTGTTGTTACTGGTCTTGTTGGTGGAGTGGGTGATATGTTTGGTGAAGTTGGTGGTTCAATGATGGGTGGTCTTGTAATACCGTCACCTCTTGGTGCTTCAGCTCCATCTGAAGTCAGATCTACTTCATTTGTTGTGGATTCTCCAAGACTGGTCGTCATCAATATTTCACCACCAGTGCCATTTCCAACCCCTGTTCCAGTTCCAATATCTTCTGTATATGTATGCACTGTTGTCACTGAATGACTTACAAGAGCAGCAGGGCTAGCTTTGCTAGACCCTACAGTTGGTGTTACATTCTGTGTTGTGGCAATAGTTCCATTTGTGCTGTCAGGTGCAGATGTTAATATAGTCTGACTTTGTTGGGTAGGAGTCGACGGACTTAACTCCTTGTTGCTCCCATCTATTATGATTGTTGTACCAATGGAAGTAAAGTATTCAGTTTCAAATTCTGTTGTTACTGGTCTTGTTGGTGGAGTGGTTGATATGTTTGGTGAAGTTCGTGGTTCAATGAGGGGTCTTGTATAAGTACCGTCACCTCTTTGTTCTTCAGCTGTTAATCCCACTACGCAAACAACTGCACAGACAAAAAATGCAAAAGAGAAAGAAGATGTCAGTGAAGTTGTGATTGATAATAATGATTCCTCATGTTGCCTAGGGTTGATTAGCATACTATAAAATTGAAATAAATTATGTCTATCTGTATCTAATAAAAGCTTAGTGAAAAGAATCCACCATTGCACTTACATGTATACATGTATGTAAGCACTCTATGGATACAGGTATTAATTTCTTAAAATACAGAAATGTCCACAACATGTACAAATGTATATTAAAAAAAGCAAAGAAAATAGGCCATTTTCGTAATGCATTCATATTTAAAACTTACCTATTTGTCAAACTCCTAGTAACAAACTATTACATCTACCTGTTACAAGTCATTGTATTTCAATATCAGAATGCAGATTGCATACATTAAGTGGTTGCTATGTTGGGAAAGCCAAAGGGTTTGTCCAACCTAACAATGCCTAATACATGCAATTCACATTCTGACTATTGAAAAAGAATAGGTTTTTACAGGTGAATGTAAGTTTGTCACGTTTGGCATACATGTATATATGTGAATACAACGAAAATGGCCTATTAAATGTTTACTCTTCCAGTAACTCGTACAAGTATGATCATGATGAATGAGAAAGAGCTATACTCAAGAAAATAAACAGGAATCTATTCTCACATAAATTTTTGAAAATGTTTATAATATATAGGGCCTATACACAATAGTCACTGACAATTCTTGTTTGAAAAGGCTGTTGTTGTATTTTAAACCATAAATAATAAATGAATCCACATCAACTTTTTGACATTGCATGAGTATATTTGAAACACACTGTCTGAAAAAAAGTGAGTAGTTGCACAATGGTCTGACAAATGAAAAGAGCTCAACAGCTGCACAGGAGAAAATGAGCCTTGAACATGTAAGTAGGCTATGCATACAGACATCATTCATAAGAGGAAGGAGGTTTGTTTATGTGCTCAGATTGGTAGGGTCAATAAATGAGGGCAGCTAGAGTGAGGTTACAATAAACAGGGTGGGGTGCAAACTGACAGGTCAAACCAGAACGACCCTGGGGTTGAGGTCAGTAAGAGAATAAACCAATGAGTAGAAAATCAGAGATTTCGGTAGAATGTAAACATGTATGGGTGTGACCAGAGACTGAACCACAACAAACATGTTCTATAAACATGTTGTACTAAACATGTTAAGAGCATGATTTATTTAATGTCCAAATTAAATTGTTCAGTGCAGAATCAAAACTGCATTTGATTAATTTGTCAATGTTTTTCATGTTTCCTCATTGTATCTATGTTGTTCATACTATATTTCAATATTGTTTCTTTATCTCAATTTCTTGTACATGTACTCTGTATTACTGTACTCTTCCTCTACTTTTACAGCCCCTTGAGCATTTTGCGTAATGGAAATGGCGCTTTATAAATACCCAATACTATTATCATTAATATTATTAATACAAGCCACCAACAAAACCTTCAAACATTAACCTTAACAAAATGATTTTATTGTTTATTACAAAACATTACAAAAAAACAAAAAACATTAGAGTGCTGAATGTGGCATCTATTAAAAACAAAATTTGCATTTTCAACTGTTTAAGCAGATAAAATTCTTACCTCATTCATAAGTTCAAGACTTTCTACTATATCCTACAATATATCTGTAAGATAAAACGGAAGTCACTTCTGTTGCATGAAGTCAAACTAATATTTTGACACTTTATTGCGGGTCTGCTCGCTATTCATAAGGACCGCTATTCATAGAAAACCAGTATTCATTTAACACGCTTTATGAATAGTGGTCCTTATGAATGGAGGTCCTTAAGAATAGCGAGGTAATTTGTCTATGGTTTGCACGCTATTTTAATAGAAGGACTGCTATTCATACAAAACCGCTATTCATTTTAATAGTCATGCATTATGGATAGCGGTCCTTATGAATAAGTGACTAGCGAGGTTACCCCAAGTACTCACCTCACTTATGTCACTATTTCAGATTGTGTTAGATATAAAAATCACATTATGCACCAAAATCATAATCATTTTTATCTTTTTAAATTGACTTTACCTTTTCGTCTTTTATATTTTATGCTAATTACAATGTTATTATTATACATTTGCAGATAATGATCCAACCCTAAGTTCCTAACATAATTTTAATATGGTCAAAATCTGTTTACTAAAAGGCTACATTTATCATTTTATGTTTAGTAAAAGCATAGATTATAGATAATTTTCATTTTTTAAGTTCTAGTAACTTTTTTAAAACATTGTAGTAGATGCCTTTTAGGCATAAAACAAGAGAAATGTCACTTCCATTAGAGGTTGTTTCTGTTGAGCTAGGTCCAAAGGCATGCTAAGAATGTAATCCCCTCTGACCTTAAATTGAAGAGAAATTATAAACCAGCTTGGGTAGCCTAAATCAGTATGACCTCCTTACACTCTGCTTCTTATTGCTCCTTTACATCTCTCCTAATACCACATCATGTAAACATGTCACTCTCCACCCATTACATGTATGCTTGTAAAATATGTGTGTACAGCACAAAACATAAGTGGTAAAAGAAGGGAGGCTTTTTCACAAAGTAAGATTAAACCCAGCCATCAAAAAGGCAGCAAATATTCAAATTATCTGTTTGTGGTACATAATATAGTTACTTTTAGTGAGGGAGAAGTAGAAACAACCTTTCACATATACTCAACATTATTAACAGCAGTAACAACTAGCAAATGTTGTCGTCATAGTTGTAGTAGTAGTAGTACATGTAGTAGTAGTAGTAGTAGTAAAAGAACTAATCGGTACTAATGATTGTAGATTCTTGGACAGCAAAACAATATATCTGTAATCCAGTGGAAGCTCCAATAATATAACCCTTCCTTTGGCACTACTGCCTTGATCATGTCCCTCTACTGCGTCTAGATATTTCTTGCAAACAAGAACCCGATTACCACACCTCTAGGTCAACGGTAGAAAGTGTCAGCCTATATCTAAGTATAAAGTGCCTTGAATAGCAGCCATTAAACTAATTCCTCACTGATTATCACTACAAAACTGTGATGGGGAGGAGTGAGGGGAGGAATACTTCATAAATCATTTTTATCTGCTGTTTGTTTACAAGTACAAACCTAAACTGAAAAAAATATAAAACAATGTTAATTGCTTACTTTTTTATTGGTTACCAATGAAGGAAACAAACTGAAATTCTTACACATTTAGCTTCCAGCTATAAAAACATGGATTTGATATTATCATTAGCCATGAAAATATACAAACAAGTTTGGTCACTTGACTTTGATTTTAATATAAAGTGAGAAGCAATAAACCTAAGGTGATTTTGGTACAATGCGAGTGTGATTAGCTTATTTGTACATGTATGTATTATTATATTTATAGGCAAATATTGACTCTCTTCACAATCTACATGTACTTGTCAGATCAATAACTTCCTGAATTACCCAGGCAGGAACACCATACAAAGCTTACTGTTTACATGTGGACAATATCCATTCAGGTTAGGAGTCAATGGACCAAATAATATTGGCAGGACTTCAGGCTAGAGTTGTGGATTTCCTATCTAGAACTCACAAGAAACTGAAGAAACAGTTTTGGGAGAGTGAAATACCACACTCCTACTTTTTATTTCCTAAACCATCTGCTCTATTATTTCCCTCTACTTTGAAAAAAAAAACATTATAGCCTTAGGGCAAATCTAATCTTTAATAGAAACAGAAATGATCACCTCGGAATATATAGCAAATCAAGATTTAATTCAGTGAACACAAAAATTGAAAAGATCAGCTGAGAACATTTAAAGAATAAATTTTCACTTTCCTCTTTATAGACAAAACAGAAAAACATTCAAATTCAAATCATAAATAGATATAGGCCCATAAGTATAAATCTAGGTATAGAGTAGACATACAAATTTTAAGAAAATTGAAAAGGAACAAGAAATAAAAGTGTGAAGGAAGGAAGGAAGAGTGATTGATCCATCACTTGAACTCCAACAAATCTCTGGGATCTTCTTCTTCATTTCTTCTTTTTTAAACAAAACCTGTTATTTCTAATTTGCAGATCACAGACTCTAACTCAATAACTCATTATGACCTCAAATCTCAGTTATTAAAGGGCAATCCAACCTTGGTAATGTAGGGTTGTAAAATTATGTTCTGGTTGTAAATCAAACATTCTCAAACGTATAGCAGCAACTCAGGCATCAAACATAACAGCAACTCAGGAGACAACGAAAAATAAAGAGATGTAAACTTGGTGAGGTCTGGTAGTGCTCTCTCTGATCTATCTGTCTGACTGAGCTTTTCTCTATCTTTTTAATCATGTTCTTATATTACAGGGCTGCTTGGCCCACATCAACTTGGTAACTAAGACAACATAACATTATTAATATTCAAACATACTTTAACCAATGAACATAAAGAAAATGGAAGTATTTAACATTATTTATCAACCCAATTCAATACAAGAACCAATCAGAAATAACTAGGATGAAGATGGGTCAATGTCTGGGGTGATTATGTAATGGGGAATGTTCAACAAAAGAACCAGATAAGAGGATGGAGGGAATGACAAAATAGGTATCCTACAGTAATAAGATGATTTGTGTGAAAGCGGAAAAATAAGAAAATCAGGATGGTGAAAGTTTGAAAGAAATCGGACAAGGGCTAAGAAAGTTTTGGAAATTTGAAAAATGAGATCACTACATCTATGCGAATCTCAAATTGGCAATTTGGTGAGTCGATTGTAACATATTTGTGGACAACTCTCCCATTTGTCATACACAAAAATATCATTAAATTTGCAGTTTTCTTTGAGGCGCTTTTACCCTCAGGGCAGGACTAAAAATATATTGGAGATAGCATATTGTTACAGGTCCTCATGAAAGTAAAATATCCTACTGAGTAATACATTTTGAAAAAGTGACATTTTAGTCATTTTTGTGTGTTGGAGCGAATGGGGGAGTTGTCCACAGCTACATCACAGTGACATTACCTATTCAGCCAATTTGAAATTCCCATATGTATAGTGATTACAAATTTCAAAAATTCATAATTTTTTTATTACTTGTCCAATTTCATTCAAAGTTTCATCAATCTGCTTCTCTGATTTTTCCTTTCTTTCAAAACTTGCTATTGAGGTTGGATTTCCCTTTAATATTAAACCTAGATACTAGTACTAAACACATTTAGAACATCACGATCAAACAGAATCTCAGTTAGACTAACTTATATGATCCAGATCTAGACTCTATTAAACGATATAAAAGGGAAATACAACCTTAATGGCAAGTTGTTCTGAAAGAAAGGAAAAATGAAAGAAGCAGATCTGATTGGCGAAAGTTTGAACAAAATCAGACACGCAATAAGAAAGTTATAACGTTTGAAAATCGGTAGTGTCACTGTGATCATCATGGTGATGTAGTAGTGGTGGACAACTCCCCCATTTGCTCCAACACACAAAATGACTTAATTTTTTTTTTTCAAAATATATATTACTCAGTAGATCTACATGTGTCATGTAGCATCTTTTTTTTTCTATGAGGACCTCTAACAATATATATCAAGGGATTTACAATATATTTTGAGTAGGCCTAGATCTAAATCTACTGCCCCAGGCCAAGGGGATAGGTGCTTAGGAGAAAACCGCAAATGAATGATAGATCTATTTAACGTTAGGCCTAGAGTTGACCACCAATAAATTGGACTCACCAAATAAATTGCCAATTTGGATTTGCATAGACTGAACAGTAAGCAGTAAGTGACATGAAGTGAACTCATTTTTCAAACATCCATATCTGTCTTTCTTATTCCTTGTCCAATTTCTTTCAAACTTTCACCATCCTGTTTTTATTTTGCTGCTTTCACACAAATCATCTTCTTACATGTCCTAGCACTAAAGGCCAGTGTAAGCATGGCAAGGTTGCATTGCCTAATTAAGATCCAACAAAAGGCAACATTAATAAACTTTAAAGATCCAACTTTTCTCAATTTCTGAGATTCTACTCCCCCGTCCCCTATCATCATGATCATATTCATAGCAATAACTATTCTAAGTTATACTATCTATGAACAAAACAAATCTAAAAAGTTGTTTTTCAATTAAATAAGAACATGCTATAGAAACGAAGGCAGGCATGGCAGGCATAAGCTAGCGGTCGGTTGCTGCTTCAACGGCGCGGCAGAGCATGCCGTGCCGGGCATGATTTCTTGCTTGAGCCTCAATGAACAAATCTTAGTTAGGCTAGCTACGCTCCATCTCATAATGATTGGATATCATCTCTTACACTGTTACAGACCAGACCTCTATAACTATATTCTCTAACTTTCTACCCCCATCATTAAATGTCATGTACAGAAGTCTTTACTTACTTAGCAAAATTGCAATGGTAATCCTGTGATATGAACCCATGATTCCTAGTTGATTAAGAAACAAAAGATGAGGACATGGAGGAAGAGTCGATCTGCCAACGTAAACCTACGCTGCAATATGCGCCGGCGCGGCTAGCTAGTGGATACACACACAAAAACTGCGCGAAATAAAATTCGGTGCTGTAAATGACGCAGTAACGGTGCATGCCATGCTATGCTAGAGAAATCTAGTGCTGGCGCTGCATGCAGACTGAATGTATTGCACAAATACACACATCATCTGACCAAGGAGTTATCACAGGTCTGTGATTAACTCCTTGATCATCTGACATATTTCTTACACTTGTGGATGAAATCCCCCGCTCAACTTTCTCAATGACCTTGAGTTGTGTGTGTAGATTTTATCTCCTGAATTTACTCATATTTAAAGACTCATCATGATTTACATCTCCCTGATTATGCTTCTTCTTCTTTCTTTTTAAAATCAATTCAAGATTTTACTAAATTTTGTCAGTTCAACGCAGAATTAGATCTCCAGGCGAAGCCATGTACTTTTCATGTACCAGCGCGGGAATTTTTCGGGGGGGGGGGTGGGGGTGGTAGAAGAACATTAGTCACTTTACTGAGATTACACACATAAGCATCAAATATAGTAATCATGAATGATCAAATCTTATACCCCAAAATATGAATAAAATAACAATTATTTTGAAATGTTGGGCACTGTTCAAATTGGGAGCCCGGTCACTTACCGGACCTACTAATCATAAAAAATGTAAATTTTACAAATAGAAATTTTTTGGTTAAACCTTTTGTTTAATTTATTTAGGTGTAATAAAGGGGTTTGAAAAAAAAGTAAGTGACCGGGCTCCCAATTTGAACAGTGCCCAACATTTCAAAATAATTGTTATTTTATACATATTTTTGGTTCGGTGTAAAAATGCCAGAGGTAAAAATGCCAGTGGTAAAAAAGCCAGAGGAAAAAATGCCAGAGGTAAAAATGCCAGAGGTAAAAATGCCAGAGGTAACAAGTGCTAGTGGTAAATGTAAAAGGAAAAAGTTGTCAGAAAAGAAAATCTGAGATGAAATTTGAGCTAAGATTGAGTAAATTCAGTGATATTTTATTCTTGTACATAGGCTACATGAACTCCTCAGGGCGGGGCGTGTATGGCAAGCTTAATGCCCAATAAGTCAGATAAACTAAGTTTATCGCCGATAAACTCAGTTTTTCGCCGATAAACTCAGTTTTTCGAGCGATAAACATAGTTTTTCGAGCGAAAAACTAAGTTTTTCGAGGGAAACTCTGCTTATCAACTGAAAAACTTAGTTTTTCACGATAAACTTAGTTTTTCACTCGAAAAACTTAGTTTTTCACCGATAAACAAGGTTTTTCTCGATAAACAGAGTTTTTCATTTGATATGCAGAGTTCCTCTTCTCTTTCCTTATGGATTTCTTTGTTTTTCCTTCCATCTATCATCGTCTCCCCTTTCTTTATGTATTGCTTTGTTTTTCCTTCAATCTATCCTCCCGCTTCTTTATATTTCCTTGCTTTTTCCTTCTATCTATTCTCTTCGCTTTCATTATGTATTTCTTTGTTTTTCCTTCCATCTATGCTCTTCTCTATCCTTATGTATGTCTTTGTTTTTATTTTCATCGTTCCTTCCCCCTTTCCCTATATATTTCTTTGTTTTTCCTCCCATCTATCCTCTTCTCTTTCCTTATGGATTTATTCGTTTTTCCTTCCATCATCCCCTTTCTTTATGTATTTCCTTGTTTCTCCTTCCATCTATCCTCTCCCCCTTCTTTATATTTCCTTGTTTTTTCCTTCTATCTATTCTCTTCGCTTTCCTTCTCTTGGATTTCTTTGAAGAAGATATATTAAATGAAAGAAAGAAGTCGATCGGTACAGTTGATGGCTTCACAAGAAGGCATTTTGCTGATTATGTTTGAGTTCGATGCTCACAGGCCAGTTTCTTTATGTACTTTTGTAGCGCCCACTCGCGGTAGATTTACAATAACTCTGAATATCGAAAAACCCTGTTTATCGTTTGATAAACAAGGTTTTTCGAAAAACCTTGTTTATCAATTGATAAACAGAGTTTTTCGCCAATAAACTTAGTTTATCACCGAAAAACCGTGTTTATCGTTTGATAAACATAGTTTTTCGAGTGAAAAACTGTGTTTATCGTTTGATAAACATAGTTTTTCGAAAAACCCTGTTTATCACTTCGATAAACAAGGTTTTTCAAAGTGATAAACTTAGTTTATCAAGAAACTCTGCTTATCAATTGAAAAACTTAGTTTATCGCCGAAAAACTGCGTTTATCGCCGATAAACTAAGTTTTTCACGGTAAAACATAGTTTTTCGAGTGATAAACAGAGTTTATCGAGAGAAACTCTGCATATCAAATGAAAAACTCTGTTTATCGAGAAAAACTAAGTTTTTCGAGTGAAAAACTAAGTTTATCGTGAAAAACTAAGTTTTTCAGTTGATAAGCAGAGTTTCCCTCGAAAAACTTAGTTTTTCGCTCGAAAAACTATGTTTATCGCTCGAAAAACTGAGTTTATCGGCGAAAAACTGAGTTTATCGGTGATAAACTTAGTTTATCTGACTTATTGGGCATTAAGCTTGCCATAGGCGTGTCCTTTCTAAGCTTTGGGAAGCAAAATGTTAAAATATGTTTGCTCCTCCTCGAAACTATTAGGGAGGCATAACGTAGAAAATAGACCCGAAGCGTACCCAAATTTGTTGACATTTCCATCCGCAGCATTTTCCGTCCATGTCTCTCTGATTGTAAAGTGCAAATAAATGAACAATCCCTTTTATTTTGTTTTCATCATGTGAAGATAACAAAGGGGTTCACATCTGAAAAGAAATAGTTCAATTTCTAAATTAATGTGAATACGAAACTGCATTAAAGGAAATGTATAGCCAAGTTATGATAAAACCCAATACAAAAATAAAATCTCTCGCAGAAATTCAACTGAAGAAATTACTTCACTCATGATCAGATCCATCTTTCGTATCACCCTACTCTGTACATCAAAGACAGAAATGTACTAGCACAAAATGGACAAAGAACAAAAGTCGCATTAAAAAATTTGATATCAATGAAACTTTAATGAACACTTTCTTACCAAATTTACTAGTTATAAAGTAAAGCAAAACGAGAATTCTGCAAATAACAAATATCAACACAATTATGTTTGTTGTTTTAAAATGCTGTTTTAAACAAAACGGATCAGTATAATCGTGATCGCAAACGGTCATCATTATTATTATAATTATTATTATTATTATCATCATCATTATTGTTATTATTATTAATATTATTATCATTATTATAATTGTTCCTATTATAATAACCAATATTTGTGAGCGAGCGTGGAGAGCGAGCGCCTCAGGAATACATGTTTCATTTCTCATAAAATGATATTACTTCGGTGACTAAAATACATACTGATGTATTAAAGAAAGTGAATTATCGGATTCCGGATTAAATTTCCTACAACGAAATTGGCTTGAAGTTATTTATATAATGTATATACCGCTTTGGAAAATGAGACACACCAAAGTTCCAAGTAGATCTTTACAAGCAGAAAATGGTCACGTAATGTTTTTGAAAGGGGGAGCTGATGCCTCTTGGCAGAATATCATACTCCCCGTTCGTACAATTTGCAAGCGAGCGAAGCGAGTTAGAAAAACATAAAACCTTTTTTTATTGTAATGGAAATGCAATTTCGCCATCAAAAGACAAATATAGAACATGTAATAATGAGCCATGAATGATATTACTGAACCCTACTGCCGAATATGGAATATTTGGGCACTTCACTCGCCCTAATGAAGGGCGTTCCCTGTCCCAAACTATTCCGTTTCTAAATCTTACGCGCTAGTGAGCAAGTAAAAAAAAGTAGATATTGTCTATAGAATAATGATTTTAGCCGACCATCTCGCTTCCCAAAATAAAAGGATGTTCGGGCACCACGCTGCTGGATTCCAGCGAGCCAAACATTGACACTTTATTATCTTTAAGATGTAATTACTTCGTGAACATAAATTGTGATTAAAAAAGTATACTATGAAAAGTGTAAACTAAAAATAAGGTGGGGCGTCCTGCTTCCCTAGCCCTCAGAGCCATCTATTACAGAGTTTGGCCAACTCGGCTCCATGTAGGTAGCAATATGGCGCTTGTTGCTTTGTTAGGCAAGCACTAAACAAAGGAATATACGCCATGTTGTGCCCAAATAAACCGAGTTGGCCGAAGTCTGTAATATGGCTCTGTAGATGACTCTACAACCCCTCCCCTCCGGTCCCCAAAACAACAACAGCAATAAAAACAACAACCTAATATTACAGAGAGTTCATAAAGGAGTCACTGCTATTGATAAGTGCCCGCTTTGTCTTGTGATAAGTGCCCTATACCTATATACCTATATATATATTTAATATATTGTACGTATATACTCCGATAGTCCACAAAAGAACCACATAGGCCTACCTAGCTCAGAGAGGCTTCCTATATAATAGATTCCGATCCCCTACTGATATCAGCATAATGAGAGGCAGTGGAGCAGGGGGCAGTTATACAAAAATGAGCAGTGCCCTTACATCAAATCAGGAAGAAGGACAATTTCTTTCTAAATTTTTTTAAGCTCGCTGGCTACGCTCGCTCGCATTTACCTTTGTCTTTTTATCATATGAGGAAAATCGCTGTTATTCAAAATATCTTCAATATGAATAATCAGATCATTGCACTCAACTGTAAAATAATTTTTTTTTCTTTTTTTCATCTAGAACCATGCTAAGACATAAACAATAATGTGTCGAAAATGATATTCGATAGTGTATTAATGGATGGGGACACCAACAAAAGCAATATACTATTGTCTCAGCTCAAAGTGGCATTTCCCGCAATTTTTCACCCTTTGTAGGTGCCCTTTGCCCCCAAAGTGCCCCTTTTGTTGGTGCCCCCACCCATTTTGAAAGACGCTCCACTGCCCCTGCTATTACCCACACTGGGAGTTACTAAAGTTCTGGATTCTGATCTTTACCTCCTATTTTGCTCTTTTTAGTTGTGATATGATTTACATTGCATACAAGAATTATCTCTTGATGAACATTGACGAGTGCATATGGACGTCTATTAATGACGTCTATTATTCACAAGTAATATAATGTGATAATGCTGAACTCACTTTCCTTTTCAGATGATGATAGAATCTTAATTACATTCAAATGATCCTAATGATTACTAAAGTTTTGTATCCATGGGCCTATTTCTACCTGTCAACCTCAAAACACATATCCAGTGGATCCAAATATCTACATATCCATAATGAAAATTATAGTGTCCAAAGCATATTATGCTAAGGCTGGCTACTAAAATAAGGCAATTTTTTAACACGTAATTTTGTTCATTTAGTATGCATGAATGTGTAAAATTATTTGACTATATAAATTCATTATGCAAAACATAACATCATATTTTACTCCCATTGCAGGCTAATTTTGTGGGTTGTGACCATACTATAAAACCATAGCTTTAATGCCAAATGAATTTAAAGTAGAGAAAACCTTAGGTTGGTGAAACATTGTAGATTGACAGATTGACGGGTATTATATGAATACACAGATGAATTAAGAGTGAACATGACTGTCATCAAATAAACTGGGTAATTTTCCTGATCGGTAACTTATACGTAAAAATGAGAGTGTTAAGATATATCATTTCAGGTAAAATATTAAGGTGCACAAATATACTTCTTAGAATAATGTTTGTAAGTGTCTTTTGTTGATAGCATTTAAAGATGATAAAGTGTCCTTTTTTCTCGTTCGTTCGTAAAATTTAAACTTTTCTTGGATGCCTCGTTCAGCAAATATACACATATTCGTGTTGCAAACTGCCCGAAATCCGACATATGATGCACCACGCGTTACCCCGGGTTATAGCGTTGTACCCCGGGGTAACATAGTGTCCCTGTATTAATTAAAGAGTTGCGACAACTGGGGATTTGAACGCCATTTTGTTTCCACTATTACATAACATTTCTATTCAGTTCCGATGAGCACCTCAATAGAAAGAATTCGAACGGCATTTTGTTTCCAGAAAAGTGAGACGTCCATGTCGCAACTCTTTAATACAGGGACACTATGGTACCTCGGGTACAACGCTACCCGGGGTAACGCGTGGTGCATCATATCAAGTATAGGAGGTGATCATGTACATAAACTTTTCTCGTGTATTTCTTTGACAAAATAAAATTGTAGGTTAATTCTTTCCTCGCTCTCTTCGCTCGCTCATAAAATTTAGAAAATGTAGAAACATAATGGTGGATTTTCGGGAAAGATGTGTCAGCCCCCCCCCCTACTTTCAAACACGAGGCCCCCAAATACACGTAGTTATTGTATTAAGTTCCATTATATGAACTTTATAAAGATAACTGCGTACTGCACAATGTGAGATCACATGATCAGGCTTATGACTTATGATAAGATATATAAATATACCCCACCCCTATCATGGGCCTTGCTAAAATGGGTTGGGGCAGGCGTGGGGTGTTGGGATGTCACTCCCCCTTTCATATTCAACATTGCTGTCAGTATATGCGCCACTATGTGGGCAAAAAAAGGAGGGAGAGGGAAGAGAAAGGAGAAAAGAAAAAGGTGAAAAGATTCATTAGAGGTTGGAAGGGAAAAAAGAGAGAAAAAGAAGAAAAAAGGAAAGAAAACAGAAAACCTAATTCCGATTTTTTTCAACACTGAAAAAAGCGAAAGGAAAACAAAGAAGAAAGCGACAGGATGAAGAAAGAAGAACTTTGAGATGAGATTAACGATGAACATGGCTGCCCAAATACAGTTTTGTATCTCAGACCCGGACGAGACTCATCTTTCTTTCACATTCCTTTAATCCAAATAGGACTGGAGGGCAATTAGCGCCCCCCACCGCTGATAGTTTTAAAGGGCTTGCCGCGCGACCTATTCCCGGGTATGGTGTTACGTAACATTTGAAGGTCATATAATAAATGTCAATGAAAAATGGTAGGTTCGTATATGAGTAAAACCATTAGTCATTTGTACAGTCCAACCGTCTCCTTTCCTATTCCATTTTCTTTCTTTTTTTTCTTATTTTTTCGCCATCCGATGAGGGAGGGGTGGGGGCGTTCCCTCCCCCCCCCACACCTCTGCTCCTGATGAATTTGTTTTTTTTTTCCAGGAATTATGAACCCTATTTCATTTTTCGGAAATACGAACCCTATTTCATTTTCGGAAATACGAACCCTTTTTCATTTTCGGAAATACGAACCTTATTTCATTTTCGGAAATACGAACCCTTTTTCATTTTCGGAAATACGAACCCTTTTTCATTTTCGGAAATACGAACCTTCGGAATTATGACCCCTTTTTCATTTTCGGAAATACGAACCTTCGGAAATATGAACCCTATTTCATTTTCGGAATTATGAACCTTCGGATAAACGAACCGTCGGATAAACGAACCTTCGGAATAACGAACCTTCGGAATAATGCAACAAATGTTCGGAATTACGAACCCTTTTTCATTTTCGGAATTATGAACCCTTTTTCATTTTCGGAAATACGAACCTTATTTCATTTTCGGAAATACGAACCCTTTTTCATTTTCGGAAATACGAACCCTATTTCATTTTCGGAAATACGAACCCTTTTTCATTTTCGGAAATACGAACCTTATTTCATTTTCGGAAATACGAACCCTTTTTCATTTTCGGAAATACGAACCCTTTTTCATTTTCGGAAATACGAACCTTCGGAATTATGACCCCTTTTTCATTTTCGGAAATACGAACCTTCGGAAATATGAACCCTATTTCATTTTCGGAATTATGAACCTTCGGATAAACGAACCGTCGGATAAACGAACCTTCGGAATAACGAACCTTCGGAATAATGCAACAAATGTTCGGAATTACGAACCCTTTTTCATTTTCGGAATTATGAACCCCCAGGCATGGGAAATTAGTGTTTCGGAAATACGAACCTTCGGAAATACGAACCTTCGGAAAAACGAACCTTCGGAAAAACGAGATGCCCCCACAATGCGCCCTCCTATGGCAAGCCTAATGCCCAATGAGTCAGATAAACTCAGTTTATCGCCGATAAACTGAGTTTTTCGAGCGAAAAACTAAGTTTTTCGAGGGAAACTCTGCATATCAACTGATAAACTTAGTTTTTCACGATAAACTAAGTTTTTCACTCGAAAAACTTAGTTTATCACCGATAAACAGGGTTTTTCTCGATAAACAGAGTTTTTCATTTGATATGCAGAGTTTTTCTCGATAAACTCTGTTTATCATCTATCTATTCTCTTCGCTTTCCGATTATGTATTTCTTTGTTTTTCCTTCCATCTATGCTCTTCTCTATCCTTATGTATGTCTTTGTTTTTATTTTCATCGTTCCTCCCCCCTTTCCCTATATATTTCTTTGTTTTTCCTCCCATCTATCCTCTTCTCTTTCCTTATGGATTTATTCGTTTTTCCTTCCATCATCCCCTTTCTTTATGTATTTCCTTGTTTCTCCTTCCATCTATTCCTTCTATCTATTCTCTTCGCTTTTTCAGTTGATAAGCAGAGTTTCCCTCGAAAAACTTAGTTTTTCGCTCGAAAAACTATGTTTATCGCTCGAAAAACTGAGTTTATCGGCGATAAACTTAGTTTATCTGACTTATTGGGCATTAAGCTTGCCATACCCTCCCGGCTATTACCATAATGGCTTTATGGCAACACAAGGACTTGGGACCCTTGTTGTGATATAAATGTGAAAGAAATTGCGAGAATAACGTTGCGTAGCTCAATCAAAGTTCCCCAGAGCGGTCCTCCCTTTTTTTAAATTTTTGCAAAGGCTGAAAAAATGAATCGAATCGAAATGAAAAGCTGAATCGAACCCGGGTCGTTGGCTTAGAACGCCAATGCCTTAACCACTAGACCACGGAGACGGGTTATATATATAATATATAAAATATATGTTATATATATCCCATCTATGTAATCCTCACTTGTATTTAAAAAAATACAATTTTCAACAAGTTTGCGTTCCGGCAACTACATATCGCTATTAAAGCTACCTTACTCATAACAGAAGGCTCAGCAACAGGCTTTTCAAAAAGTATTGTCAAAATTTCGGATTGGGCAACAACAACTAAGTGAATGTTATCTCAGAAAAAATGCTGACTTATTGACATTAAGTTTATAGGCATATGAAAAAAAAGGTGTTTAAGGGTTAAATTGAGGAGAGATAATCATGAAACAAGAAATTAAAAGGCTGTTTCACAAAAAGTGTTATCTTATGGATTAAAACAATGTCTTGTGAAAGCTTATATAAAGACTGAATGATTTTAGAACTTTCAATAGAAGCACATGTGACTTGGCCCATAATTGCTTCGAATTCATCAGCTCAAACTTGGAACAAGACGATTTTGAACAGGCCCGTAACTAGGGGAGGAGGGGGGGGGGGGGGTTCGAACGAACCCCCCCCCCCCCCCCCCCCGTTGGCGAGCAGAGGTCCGCTTAAAAACAAGAAGATAAATAAAAACAAAAGAAGCGAGGGGAGAGATGATGGAAAGGGAAAATAACGTGATAAAATATTGGTCTTTCCGTCTATTTTAATACATTTTATTTTGATTTTGTCCCCTAACCTCTTAATCTGGCAAATCTATAATTAATCAATGTCGTCTTTCACCATTCAATTTCGAAATTTGTACATTATGACATGTTGCAATCGATTTCCTTTCAAAGCGTCATTCAAAGAATTATTCAAAATTCGTTTGTAGTATCGCCCCCAAACTGACGAGAAGAAATCTGCTTGAACAACAACAAAAAAGAATCATTAGGCGAAAACAATTATCCAAAGGGACATCAGAATAGTGATTTTTAAGTTAAATTATTAAAAACATTTCCATACCAACTGGCTTCGATATAGGGGAGGGGCGCACAAGGGGGTCACATGAAAGGGGAGAGAGGAAGGAAAGTGGAAAATAATGTGATATAATAACGTTTCCAGCCGAGCTTCCATTCAATTTGAACACTTTTTTATTTAATTGCTAATGTCCTGCAACTTAATAATAAGGCCTATACAATATACGTCTTTGGCCATTCATTTTCGGAATTTATTGTTCATTTTGCTATAGATTTTGTCATAGACTGAAAGAGTTCAAAGAGTTATTCAAAATTGTTACCCGCTCGTTGTAAGGTCTTGTCTATGTGACGCATTTGAATGACAATTTCTTAAAATCGACTTCCTAAAGATGGATTTGATGATAAAATTTTACAGCGGATTGCCAGGTCGGACGAATTCAAATAAAATCTGACGAAAATGAATGGAGATATGGAAAAGAGAGAGGGGTATTTGATGTGAGTGTTCACTTTAAAATCGAAAATTTTCCCGCTCTCAAGTTGCATGGAGTACTCCTGGCGGACCCGGTCTAGTCATCCAGGCCCTTAATTATGGCCCTCTATAATACAGCCTGTTCAACCGGAGTACCATAAGAGTATTTTATAAAATATCGATTCTTGGAAACTATAATCAGAAATAACAAGATGCCCCAATATAACACTCGGGATGTTTTGGAAACATTTGGGAGATACAGTAAAGTGAGCTTTCGTCGCTTGCTTCGCTCATTCACAAAACTCTGAAACGAGATAGTTTCAGGCAGCGAGAATATTTCATAGTATATGTTTTTGTAATATGTCTATGAATCTTCAACGTTATGACAATTTTCGGGCACGTCACTGCCTTATCGCCATGGCGCCCAGAAATTAGGGTTACCTTACTTTCTATATTGAATTGAGCAACAACAAATTAAAGTGCATTTTTCTCCGCTCGCTTCGCTCGCTCGAAAATCTTAGAAATGAGATAGTTTCAGGTAGCGAGTTCCTTGAATATTTCCATAGGATGTTATTGCAATATTCAGGCACGTCGCTGCCTTATCGCCATGGCACCCGAATACTTGTCAGGTCCACTTTCTATATTGAAATGCGCAATAGCAAAGTAAAGTGCATTTTTCCTCGCTCGCTTCGCTCGCTCGCAAACCTTATAAACGAGGTCCATAAATATTCAATTTTATGACAATTTTCGGCACGTCACTGCCCTATCGCCATGGCGCCCAGATATTAGGGTTACCTTTCTTTAAAAGAACAACAGCAAAGTGCCCCCCCCCCCTGTGCGCTTCACTTCCTAAAAACTTTATTAATGTGAATGATTCCTGCATATGGCAGCTAGATGAGATATATCTTTACATTTCACCTATTGGTGACTCATGAAATAGAATTTTGCAATTTAAAAGTACATGTTTATTTTTCTCTCGCTCTCTTTGCTCGCTCGCAGTATTTGGAATCCAACACAGTGGTATAGATGTTCGGGCTTCACAATTGACCCACGTACCCCCTGTCAAATAATTCTGACTACGCTCATGCCCATGCCCTTAATTGTATGGGCACACCCCCTGACCCCACACCCCTACTCGGTCGCTTCGCTCCCTCAGAAAGGTCAACTTTTTCCAATGTTGAACCCCCCCCCCCGCAAAAATCCTAGTTACGGGCCTGTTGAAAACACTGTTTCAAGACCCTCGTGCTTAGTCAATCATGGCAGTAAAAGAAATTTGAAAAAGGGTAACATTATTTTTACAAAAACAAGGTATATATTCTTCATCATGCATGAAATATATTTCAAGGTCACATCGGCTATGGTATATTAATTAGAAGCCATCAAAATTGGATTTGGATAGCATTGTATTTACGTCATAATTGCCTTGTTGTAAAAAGAAAGAAAATAAAACAGGTGTGATCCATCAAAGCATTTACTCACATGTTATCTGGTATCTTATTTAACATATGGCAAAGTTGTAGTAATGTTTGAGGCAATGAATCATTTGCCAAGGTTTTTACCTCTGGCATTCTTTTCCTCTGCCATTTTTACCTCTGCCATTTTTACCCCTGCCATATTTACCTCTGGCATTTTTTCCTCTGGCATTTTTACCTCTGGCATTTTTTCCTCTGGCATTTTTACCTGGCAGCGGGCGGCCGCTGATGGGTGACGGGTACAGGTTCCCCCTTGTGGAAAACAGTGGGAAGAGAGAGGGGAAAAGAAAAGAAAAGTTGGAAAGGGGGCAGGGAAAACTGAAGCCTGGCCCTAATCGATTACCTACGTGTTCATCACTTGTTCATGAACAGGATGAATATCATCGTCAACAGTGGCTTACTCATTTATCAGTAATGGGTTCGACTAATTGAGAATCATTGGCGACCGGGGGGGGGGGGGCGGTAAGTATCCGTCTTTCCGCAGTGAATGAAATTTAAACTAAGGCCATTTATTACAAGGGAGGGGATCTTATGATCTTATGATCTTTTTAATGTCCCTCTCCCTTTCCTTTCTTACCATTTTTTCCTTCCCCTTTTTTACCATTCGAAGGAGGCACGTGCCCCGCGTACCACATGCACTTACTCATTTAGTCGAACTCTGTCCCCAAATGCCATACTGTCTTGTCCTGGCCCGCCTTCCCCGAATCCCATGTTTTGTCCCTTCTGTGTGTTGGGAAGAGAAAAATCAATATACTTCGTTTTCAATCCGATGTTTACCCAACTAGTTACACCTCTCTACAACGCCATTTTCCGATTCTGCAGTACCAATTATCTTTTCAAATTTACACCTTTCCGAACTATTTTTGAAGGACCAGTAAGTGCGATTGGTCGCATCCCCCTCCTACTCCCCGAAAATATATTTTAATGTTGCACTCATCCAGATCAAAAGCTCATTAATGATGCTGATATGCTCTAAGCTACTCATTATAAGAAAAACAGGCCCATAGGTGCGCTAGCGACTATAGAAATCGGCTTGACCAAAACAAAATAGTTTAAAATTGTAACTAAAATGCAACTAAAACTTGATTTTAAGATTTTAAAAAATGCCAAAGCTTTCCCCGTGACCCTGGGTGGGGGCACCCCCTCCCTGGCCCTATACCCCTCCCTCAATAAGGTCCATAATAATGTTTGTTTTGTTGAGGTTTTATTTGTATTCAACAAGGTGCTTTTTGTTGTTATTGTTTTTTCTTTGTTTCTTTGATAGCAACATTTCTTTCATTATAGAGTATGTAACCCGATACATACAATTTTGTTTTTATATAATTTGCCTTTATTTTGTTGAGGTTTTTCTATTTAACGTTCCGTTATTGTGTTGTAACAACATTAAACTATCTGTAGGGTATAATGCCACATAATTATATATGCTATGTGGTTCTGATATGATTTTCTTACGTTTTGTCAAGATTTTGTTTCTATTTAATATGCTTCTATCATGTTTTGTTTTTGTTTCTAAGGAAAGCGACATTACTTTTCTGTCAAGTATAACTTCTGATAATTATGTAAAACTGTGTTTTGATATATCAATGTGCCTTTGCTTTGTTGTATTCTGTTCCTATAATTATATTCAACAGGCCTCTGTTGAGTTTTGTTTTGTTTTGTTTTGATGATAATCATATTATGTCAGGATTCTATTTCAATAAATTTGAATTTGAAATTGAAATGGCTGTACCCCCCCCCCCCGCAAAATTCTAGTTACAGGCCTGAAATTTTTAAATATTCCAAAACATTTCTCTCTTACACAACCATGTCTACAGGCATGAACAGTAGCGAAGCTACCATGAGGGGGGGGGGGGGGGGCACATGTGCCCCTCAATCGAATAATGAAAGAGGATGCAAAGAGAGAGAGAGAGAGAGAGAGTAAGAGAGAGTAATGATCTCCGCATTATTTTCATCCAGTGCCCCCTCCTCCCACATGACGTCTGCACTTATAGCACACTCGTGTTCTGACAAATTTGTTTTGGGCATACCAATACTGTTATAAACAATGAATGCCTTGCCCATGAACATATTGGCTATCCTGTGACTTAAAACTTTAATCAAGAGATCAATTTGACAGGGCTCCGACCATCTGGCCCCGATAGTGGAAAAGCTTTCCAAAATTCTTAGGATCTCTGTGGTGAATTAGTCTACTGCCCTCCCCGACAATAAACAGCAGTGACCACAAGTGTAAAGACCTAGATATACAAAATACGAAAAGTGAACTAGCAGCCTCTCGTTTGATCCATTATAACAAATTATGGCAAACAGAATGGGACAATGCCGAACACGGTAGATTTGTATATGCCTTACATAGCGACGTTATAGCCCATACGCAGACATCGAACATTTTATGTTAACATGCCCTAAATTATGAAAGGCAGAGGAACCGTATGTATCGCAGGCTCAACAAGACAAATCCTAACCTAAAAAAACTCCTTGGAAAAGAAGAAAACTACTCAATTATTTTAGCCTTTATAAAAGGCACTGGAAGATATAAAGAACTATAAGGAGAAAAATATAAAACATAAAATAGAAAATTATGCATTTATGTATTTCTTTAGAATGTTTTTTCTTTATCATTATAAATGTTTCCAGCAAATTATAGTCATTGTGGGTCTGTTTAGCAGTATGTCCGAGGACATTTTCGGACAGAGAACAAAAAAAAAAGATCATGACAACAATGGTCCTCGGGAGCCGGACAATAGTCCTCGAACGTCGAACAATGAATTTGTGCTTTATTCCGTCGACTGTCCGAGGACGAGGAACAATAGAGGAACAATACCTGTCCTCGGAAGTAAAGCCATGTAGAACTGAGTGTGTTGGTGTGTGTGTGTGTGTGTGTGTATGTGTATACACGCATAATTATATACATGCCAACAAAATTAATAAACAGGAAAATATTAGAGAGAGAAAAAAAAAGAAAAGGAAAAGGAAAAAAGGAAGAAAAAAGGGGGAGGTGAGCAGACAGATGATGCGCATACAAAGTCTTGATGTTGCAATTAAATTATGGCAGCCGACGGACTGTAATAAGATCATTTTATAGGACACATTTACATCAGAAACTCCTAAGTTAACTCTAAAACTCCAATCATTTTTTGTCTTACCCAGTTCTAATACCAAATAACTAACAAATAAGGAGTAACAAGCACAGATTAATCCGGCCTAAACTTGCACTACGTCAATAACAAAGGCCAAGGAAAGTCTTTATCTCACACATCGGGCAAGGTATCAGAATCATAACGAGAGATCAAGAACAGATAAGAGGGCAATGTCGCCCTCTTACAACTAGCCTGGCGTAAATCATCGAAATCGGTGGATATCGCCAACAACAACAAGCACAGAATAATGCTTGATACAACAAGTAAATGTAGGTTAAATTATTACCTTTTTCAAATTAACCAGCATGATACTGCATGGTCTCTGTGAAGCGTGTCAAGAATTTGAGACGATTTAACATTTTATTTTATAAATTATAAAGAGAGACGTCTCTTAAAAGAAAGGATTAAATTGAAAAATCCTAATCTGAAACAATTATTGATGTCTAACCCAATTTTCACTCGTGAATTAGATACATGTAGATAAATAGATAATTTTATTTGTCCAATTAAGGAAATTTGCTTTGTTGGCTTACAAAAGTACATAACATTCATATAAATAAACAAAATTACACAAGTTATGAACATGTAGTGTGAAATAAATTGAACTTGAAAAAAAAATTGAACTAGTCATATGTGGTCATAAACATACAAAATTATACGTACTATACAATCAGCATATTATTTTCAATTTAAGTTTAGTTTGGTATACAAATTAGCTCTCTATATAGAGTCAACATAAATAATATGAGGACAATAAGTTGAACAAATCTGGTGAGTTGCATGTAACGGGACGATAATATAGCTTTGTTACTTGAGTTTATTGTATTCCGGGATTGACAGCGGAATAAATGAGTTTCCAAAACGATTTGTACGAAATCCTAACGATCGAAACCGTTTTCCAGAACGCATGACAGTATAATAGGAATGGAGAGGGTGATTTGTATTTTCAAAGATAGTTTCAGCCTGTTTCAAAATCAGAGAGGTACATGCCTCATTCAAATTTGTCTCTTCACCTATCATTTTCTTCGCGTGCCTGGGGATTCTTTCCAATTGTTTAAAGTCCTCCTTTCTGCATGCTCCAAACCAAACTACACAACTAGGCAGAATTACGCTTTCAATTACTGATTTGTAGAACAACAGGAGAATTGTCCAACGTGAAATTAGTACATCTTTTTCAGAAAGTATAACCGTTGCTGTGCTTTTGCATACAATTCTGACATTGGTCGATCCATGACAGTTTATTGTCAACAGCTGTTCCCAAGTACTTAAAACTATCAACTACTTCTATAGAGTTGCCCTTCATTGTTATCGGATTTACATTGTTTTGTTACATAGAATGGAAATCGGTTATCATCTCTTCCGTTTTACTAGTATTTAAAACCAAAAAGTTCTCATCGCACCATTTTTCAAACACAAGCAATTCTCCTTTATAATTTTGCTCATTGTTTCTTGAAATCAGACCAATAATAACCGTGTCATCTGCATATTTAATCATACTGACATCTGCAGAGGATGATCGTTCGTGTACAGAATGAATAACGGTGCAGAAAGCACACATCCCTGTGGTGACCCGAAAGGGTTATATATAATACTAATCGTTTTAGACAGCCTTTAAGCTATCATTGCTCATCTTTAATACATAACTGATCTTGAAGCAATTTGGTAAAGAGACATATATGCAGTTTTTCCATGCACAATTGGAATTAACTCCCCCTTTGTTATTTCCGATTGATTGCTTGCGTATCTTGATATTATAGTGAATAGATTACGAATAATCCTGATCGACAGCTTTCTAACTTAGGAGATGGGATACTAACATCTTACCATACTAATGATGACAGGGAAATCCAACCTTAATAGCACGTTGCTTTGAAAGAAAGAGGAAAAATCAGAGAAACAGATTGATAAAAGTTTGAACGAAATCGGACAAGCAATAAGAAAGTTATGAATTTTTGAAAGTTGTAATCACTACATAATGTGAATTTCAAATTGGCCGAACAGGTAATGTCACTGTGATGTAGCTGTGGACAACTCCCCCATTCGCTCCAACACACAAAATGACTAAAATGTCACTTTTTTTCAAAATATATTACTTATTATAGGATCTTTTTCTTTCATGAGGACCTATAACAATATGCTATGTCCAATATATTTTGAGCCCTGCCCTGAGGGTAAAAGCGCCTCGAAGAAAACCGCAAATTTTTGTGTACGACAAACGGGAGAGTTGTCCACAAACATGACACAATCAACTCACCAAATTGCCAATTTGAGATTCGCATAGATGTAGTGATCTCATTTTTCAAACATCCATAACTTTCTTAGTCCTTGTCCGATTTCTTTCAAACTTTCACCATCCTGTTTTTCTTATTTTTCTGCTTTCACACAAATCAACTTATTACCAAGGTTGGATTGCCCTTTAATAACACAATTTTCACCAACCACAAAAAAAAAGTTTCTCGTGGGCTTTCCGAAGCCTCCGCCAAACCATATACGACGTAGTAAACCTATACGAAAGTGACTGGCGCGAATAATCTGAAGAGATTGAGGAGCGCCATCATACTAAGAACCAACCAACCAATGGTGGGAAGAGTGGAGGGCGGAGGGTGGTATTGCCATTTGGTCCAATGCCAACTCGTCAAATATCCAATTCGTCTAACTATCCAAACTGTCTAATATCATTTTGCATAGTTCAAACCGTCTTTTATATTATCCATCATTCGAATAAATAAATCCCATATAGGTCCCGGGATAAGTCCTTGGTCTATATACTATATCATGACTAACTATGCGATACCTACTGCACATCCAGAACTTGTGCAAAACGCCTCATGGCCCATTCACCGTTGTTGTTTTTTACAGAGAGACCTAAATAGAGACCAAGTTGATATAGAAGCAAAATGAGTGTTAGATAACATGGGAAATAAGGCAAAAGTGACATTAGACGACCTTATAAGTGGAATAAATTTTAAAAAATTCAAAAAATGAAAGAATGAACACCGTATAAAGATTTTCGGAATAGAGGAAATACGATGAGACAAATTGGGGATGGACGAAATGCCACTCACTTGATCAAGTATAAATATTTAGTTTTACAAATAACCTGTATACCCCACTCCGCTCCTCTATTTTTAAACCCAAAATTATTGAATGAAATACTGAATTTTCATAAAGTCATGAAAAAGGCCAATGGCTACAATCATCTGAGGCAGGCATGCATGGACTCTTAAAAACTCATAATTAACATAATTTTATTTTCAAATACAAATCGCAAAAGTAAGAAAATCAGGGAAATGTGCCCCAAATTTTGCTTGCTCGCAAATCACTCTAAAAAGAACGATTGTCACCCTATCGCCTCTACCCTAAGGTCAGTTTCCATCCCCCCCCCCCTCCTCCGACCCCAAATATAGATACGCCACTGTAACATGTAATATTTCCACAATCCTCGTTATAAATTGGAGGCTATTATTACATTGGCAAGAAAGAAAGAAAAAAGGTTCATGTTGTTTTAGCAAGACACTTTCAATGTATATAGTGTCGCCCAGGCCCGTCGGAGCCGCTACGGTAGATACGGTATTGACCGTATCACTTTTCAGCCTTAAAAAAAAAAGAAATAAAAGAGCGATGGAGAGGGAGAAGAAAAGAGAAAAGAAAAGGAGAGAGAGAGAGAGAGAGAGAGAGAGAGAGAGGGGGGGGGGGGGGCTGAAGCGAGAAGAAAAGAGAAGAGAAAAGAAGAGAAAAGGTGTGGGGAGGGTGATAAATGTCATGATCTTAGCCTGATCGTAGGTGGAAGAACACGAACATCGAAGTGACTGCCTTTTTTCCATTATTATGCATACGCATTATCACATAAACCGAAGCATTTATGCCACGAAACTTTTTCATCCAATCGCAAATCTTAAAAATAATATCCTCAAAAAGTGATAAATTAAGCTCGCACCGACCGTGTAACCTCCTATTTATAGGGTAGGCCTATATAGATTTTCCCGCCCATTTTTGTCACCTCTTCATTCAATTTTTAAAAATTTTCTTTTTCAATTCCAACAATAGGCCTATATAGGACACGATCATTTGGACTTCATAATTCTTCCCGCTCTTCTCTGGTAAATTCATGGGACAACCAGGGCCTACGGCATTTTTGCGGGTCTATTTGACCCATCTATTTATCAGATGGGGTCAGGGCGGATCCAGGGGTTGGGCCAGGGGGGGGGGGTGGATTTTTTTTTTTTTTTTGCTTATCAGAAAATTTTGAAGTAAAGAGGCACCCCCAAATTCTGGTGACCTTTTTTTTTTCTTCTTGTTTTCTCTTTTACTGTCGGCAAATGCGCCAATGCTGTCGGCAAAAAAGAAAAGGAGGGGGAAAAAGGGAGAAGGAAGAGGAATGGGAAAAGGAGAAAAGAGGAAGAAGTAGAAAAAAGAAAAGAAAAAAGAAAAGGGAAAGGAAAGGAAAACAAAAAGAAAAAGAAAACAAAGAAAGGAAAAGGGAAGGAAAGAAAATGAAGGAAAAACTTACTGGAAAGTTAATATTCGGGCAAAAGGCGTCCCCCTTCGACAGTAGGCTGCAGCCCCCCCCCCCCCCCGAGGACGGTTCAGATATTCGGGCAACAACCACTTCATATTTGGGCAATGAGAAGAAAGAATATTCACATACTTGGGCAGCGAGGTTCCGAGATAATTATGTAACTTCTGTATGTAACTTCTGTACATTATCTCTACGAAAAGTTTTTAAAAAATTTGCTCGCTCGCTTCGCTCGCTCGGAAAAAATAGATATTCGGCTAAAAGGAAGCCACCTCCCTACGAGAATGGGCCTGTATGACCAAGATCTCTACATCTGTGATTTTCTATTTTGTGAGGGCACCCCCTGACACCGTACCGCTTTTAAATTCCTTCTGACGGGCCTGGTGTCGCCCCCAGAAACATGGAAGGGATTTTCCGTATATAAACCTTTACAACAATTTTAATATTCTATGCAAACTTATCGCTATAAGCAATAAAGCACAAAATTGTGATTTCTTAGTTTGAACTGAATTATTTAAAAATATAAATAAATAAAAGGAAAAAAAAACCCAGGGACACCTGAACATTCTATATATTCAGAAGATTTTTTAATATCAAATATTAACAAAGAAATGTTTTGATAAAGTTAAAACTAATAAATGATATTGTTACAATTATGATCCACTGCACTAAACAACTGTATTCTGTAATTTGAATTATTTTTCAAGGGGGAAAACAGATTCTTCATTTTATGTGTGATATGCACTGGCGTAAACAGGGGGGGTCACAAGGGGGCCATGGCCCCCCTATTCAACCACTAAAAAAAAAGTGAGAGCGAAAAAGTGGGAGAAGTGAGAGAAAAAGGGTTAAAAAGGCGCTAAAAGCCGTTATCTTTCTCTCAAAATTTGCAAAAACGTCAAAGTTTTCGCGTCGAACTATAGCGTCGAACTATATAACTTTCCGCCTAAACAAATTGTTTGCTACAAGCCATTTTCTTTCTCTTAAATTTGCTAAAACGTGAGAGCTTTCGCGCTTCGCGCGGAATTAAAAGGGGGAAACTCCCACTCCCTGCGCCCATGCTTGTTACAGTGCAGTATTGCGTCCTAATAACTGAAAAGCAGCCAGGGCGTCGAACTATAACTTTCCGCCTAAACAAATTGTTTGCTACAAGCCGTTTTCTTTCTCTTAAATTTGCTAAAACGTCAGAGCTTTCGCGATTCGCGCGGAATTAAAAGGGGGGAAACTCCCACTCCCTGCACCCATGCTTGTTACAGTGCAGTATTACGTCCAAAATAACCGAAAAGCAGCCAGGGCGTCGAACTATTATTCCGCCTAACAAAGGTGCTAAAACGTTAGAGCTTTCGCACTTCGCGTGGGAAGGATGAAAACTCTTCCTTCCTGCACCCACCCCTGTTACATACCGTGCAATATTGCTCCAAATAATTGAAAAGCAGTCGGTTCGTCGAACTATAACCTTCCGCCTAAAAGTTTGTTTGCTACAAGCCGTTATCTTTCTCTCAAATTTGCTAAAATGTCAGAGCTTTCGCGCTTCGCGCGGGAAGGGGACCCCCCTCCCTGCACCCATCCCTGTTGCAGTGCAGTAATACGCCCAAATAACTGAAAAGCAGTCCGGACGTCGAAATAACTTTCCGCCTAAAACGCCTAAAAAAGGTGCTACGAGCCGTTATCTTTCTATCAAACTTCCCCCTCCCTGCACCCATGCACCCCTGGGGAGCACGCACCAATTTCGCACTCTTCGCGTGCTCACAACCGCCCCCTAAAATGACATCCTGGCTGTGCTGTTGGATCCTTCACGTCTGGCCCCCCTCCAGTGGGTGTCGATCCCAGCAGGGGGGCGGTAGGGGTATATATCCCCCCCCCCAAAAAAATATGAGGTGGGGTGATGGCCTGTTAATGCACTAAAAATCTAGTTTTTGAAGGTTTGAAAATTTTCGAAAGCTCGGTCGCTTTGCTCCCTCGCATATTATTATTATCTTTCAGGATCTCGTAATTTCGAGCCCCCAGTAGGCCTATATTGTTCTTAAATAGCTTAAAGTGTTGAAAATTTGAAAAAAATAAAGATGTAATTGCTTTGCTCGATATATCATGTATGTGTCATATGACTCCTGCTAAATATTGCGCCCCGGATGTAGGATAAAGTGTATAAAACAACATTTGCAAAGCTTCAACTTTTGAAAATAAACCCCAACTTCAGGTACCCTTGCTGAATTTTTCGACTCTTTCTCAAGCCTTTCAGGGTTTTTCGTTAGTTTTGCTCCCGATTGTAGAAGTGAATAGAAAACCGCTATCAATGCATAAAATTCGAGCTTCTCTACCGCTCAATTGCAAAATTTCCTGGGTAAAATGCACAAGAAATTGCGTTATTTAAGGTTATTAATTGAAAAATTTGCCGGTCGGTCGCTTTGCTCCCTCGCTGACGTAGATAGGATTAGGCACTCGGGGGGGGGGGGGGAGGACTTTTTTTTGCCCCGGGTGCCATAATCCCTAGATACGCCACTGGGCTTCGCTCCCTTGCCGGTCAAGCTCCCCCCTCCCCCCGATCATGAACACGGATCGACACCCCTGTGGCCCCCCTATATTGAAAAATCCTGGCTACGCCTGTGGTGATATGTAAACTTCGAGTTGATGTTCATTTGTACCTAATCCATCCGTTAATTCCTTCAAATACTTATATAGTAGCACTTTCTCAAACGATAGCGGCTTCTATAGGCCTACATGTTATACATGCATGTTGACAGCAGAAACTAACTTATGTGATTTTACCTGTTGTTTAACTGATTTGACAGCTTTCGAAACCTGCATGAGCAATTCTTGTTTCAAATTTCTATTGTAATAGTTATTACAGAGGAATCTTAAAACAGAATACAGATCATAAAGAACAAAAAATATGCTAAAAAAAAAGTCATTACCGAATGGGACAATGCAGGACAGGACAAGTTTGGTCTAGATCTACACCTAAAATGCCATAATAATCAACTCATTGATTGTGGGCGTCAACGGAAAGACAAGATAAGACAAGATCCCAAAAATATGGACAGCCCTGTTTACCAGACCGGGCCCAACCCTCCACCCCCCCCCCACGCCCGTCCCTCCCTATCCCGGCCCTGTCACCCCGTCATCCCGGACTACGCGTGCATAATGCACCTGTCATCGCACGGTGCACTGCATGCTTTCCAAGTTTGGGGCAATTCAATTTTGCTAGCTGGGCCGGTACGTATACGGTACCCTAATTACGGAGCTATCGGATCGGAGCAACTTTCTAAGTTGTCGGTGGAACTAACTATCAAGATCATTAACTGAAATATTATTATGGAAGGAGATAATAGTGCACGATCTTTGCCATTCTCAACAAGTAATGGCTACCAGGAACGAGTTTGCTTTCCGTTACTTTAATCCGATTCTAAGTCAATAAAGACTGCTTCGACTCGAGCTAGCTCTGTTTCCCAGCAACGTAACGCTTCATGATTTTATGCCAGTGTTTCCCCACTGCACGTACGGGATAATCCGGCGGGCCGCTGTTGTACTCGAGCCTTCAGCTACATTATAGAAGTTTGGAGGTCGTTGAAAGCTTGACGTACTACTGACACTTGGATCTACTTATTACAAACTTAACCTACAATGTATCAGAACTGGTTTGCCTCAAATAAGTGAAAAGACTTGGGATCTACTTAGGCCTAATTTAGTTGTGTGTGTGAAGCAAGTGAAACGAAATAGCTGCACTCGCCATGGGGAGCAAAACGAAAGAGGGGAGCAAAACGAAAGAGGTGAGTCACTGAAAATGCTGGGTTTTTTTTGCTGTAACGTACCTGTAATATATATATTCATCTGAAAATTAGAATTGTAGCTGATCTGGATGTTTTAAGTAGCAGGACTACCAACCACTCTTCGATTTTGCATAAATGCTAGAAAAAGTTTTATTTCGTTCGGGGATATGCTCCGCTGAGACTACGTCTGGCTTCGCGGAATCTCTCTTGGAGGAGAGCCTCGAAAGTAAAAAAATGTTATAAAACTCCTTCAAACAGACGGATTTTTCTGTCTACATCTGGATCTGCAATTGATGTACATACATGTACATGATGTATAGACCTATACAACTAAGTTTAGTAATAGTAGACCTGCTAAACTTTTGGAAATACCATAAAAGGTCAAAGGTTTAGATAGAAAGCAAGATGGTGAATGTGGTATGACATTCCTTTGGCTTTGTCTTTGTAACTTCTCTAATTGAATTGATTTTGTGATTTTGCAGTGATTTGTACTGCAGAGCGAAGCACATTCTTATTGAAAATCAATATCAATAATTGCTACCTAAGTTCAATGACTGGAAGTTGAAGTTGATAATTTCTGAACTCTTTTAGAAGGATTTTTTTAAAATGGCTATCTATCATTGATACATTTTCACTGATACAATGTACATGTAAGGAATTTACTTAAATTCAATGAGGATCGTACAACTGTACTCTTCTTTTTCTTTTATAATTACTGACCACAATCTTGGGTATACATGTACGTGTGTAACTGCACAATATTTTTTAACGACATACAAGATATGTATTCAGATATATGTATTCAGCCTTTAACTGCTAAGACTCTTCATTATCTCAAGGCTAACTGTTGGGCCTTTAATCTTTGTTCTTGACTTTGGAGAAGCTTATGTCCACAGGGAGATTACACTTGGTAACTGACTTTCTAAGTAGAATTTAATCCATATATTATGTTACTAACTTACACAGAAGGGCCAGTATTTGAACATAAGGGTTTAAACTCTTTATACATGTAAGTCTACCTCTATAGTGTCACATCACTATATATATGAACAACAAAGCTTTGTTATAATGTTCTTGTTCTGTTGTAAAATGTATTAAATTAAGCCTCCCCTACTTTTGCTTGTTACTATATATTTCAAATAATGGATCTGTTGAATTGTTTGTATGAGACTGTTACGCCTCCAAATTAATCAAAGCTTAAGTGATACATAGATTAAGGTTTTTAATTATCCAGAGATCCCATAACATTTCTTGTATGGCACTGGCTCCCAAACTGATACCGAATGCTTTAGAACTTTTTTGCTCTCCAATAATTTGTCGTAAATTCATCACAAATTCGATTTTCAGTGCACTCTGTAGGTGGAACAATGTGGCAACAATAATCTACAGCATATTGATTTGTTTTATAAGTACCATATCGAACAAAATGGCCAGAATTCTGGAAGGAGGTTTCATTTAACATATGGTCTAACTCCCAGTTTGATACACTGTATGTCATGATTTACCTTACCCTGTATTACAATACAATACAATACAATAAGCATTTAGTACGCCCTTCCCATAAGGCTCGGAGCGTTTACAAAATATTTAAATTATAGAACACATTATAATTTGTATATAAACACAGATCAGAAAACTCTTCAATCGTCCATGTGGGAACTACCAGGTGGTTTTATGGAGACAAAATGTAATGAATGTACCTGTTACAAAGTTTGATAGCGGATTTAAAATAAATATGATTTCACAGCTTTTTTAAAGGTCTTTATGGATGCTGACTGTCTAATGGTCAAGGGGAGATTATTCCATAGCCTAGATGCAGTAACTGTGAAAGTCCTATCACCTGACAAATTTAAGGTCATTGGGTAGCTGAGCTGAAGGTTGTGATTTGAGGATCTGAGAATTCTACTAGGTGTATACAGTTAAGCATTCAGATATGTACCCTGGAGCCTGGTTATTGATAGATTTATAAACATAAAGAACTAATTTGAAGATGATACGTTTTTGAATGGGCTGCCAGTGAAGGGAACAAAGTAAAGGTTGGGAAGAATGACTTTTGCCAACCTCAAAAACAAGACGTGCAGCCCAATTTTGCAGATGCTGTAGACGGTTTACATGAGACTTTGGTATAGAGGAAAGAAGCCCATTACAATAGTCTAGTCTGGAAAGAATAAGTGACCTTACAGCATGATGACAAGTAGTTTGATCAATAAATTTACGAATCCTACATATGTTCCTCAAATGAAAAATCACACTGCGGCAAACATTGTTAATGTGTGCTGACATAGTCATGTTAACATCAAAAAAGGCACCCAGATTCCTTATTGAATCCGATGGATGTATAGAAACTTCACCAACTGACAGTGTTAAATCTGGCAAATTTTTGTAATTGTATGGTGATGCAGCAATGAAAAATTCAGTTTTATTATTATTGAGTTTTAACTTATTTGCTGTCAGCCAGTTCCTTATATCTGATACAAGATTGTACTGAAAACATGGCCTTATCCAGTTCCCCAGGAATTTTAGGATCAAATGCTACATACAACTGAATGTCATCAGCATAAACATGATACGAAACATTATGGTACCGGGCGATGTCGCCAACTGGGAGAATATAAACTGTGAAACCAGTGGGACCTACAACTGAGCCCTGGGGTAAACCAAACCTAGAAATGGTTAGATCTGAAAGTTCCCCATGTCGACTTGTGCTGTCCAGCCATCAAGATAAGACTGAAACCAATTCAACGCAGTTCCCCTAACACCAATTCTCTTTGACAAACGACAAATAAAAATTTTGTGGTCAATCGTATCGAAGGCTGCTGATAAATCTACAAGTACCACAAGAACTACTTTGTTTGAGTTCAATGAAAACATAATATCGTTTTTAACCTTAATCAATGCAGATTCAGTACCATGTTTGGGTCTATAAGCAGACTGGTGTGGATCAGCAAGATTATTAATCTCCATATGTTCCACCAGTCTTGAGCAAGCAATTTTCTCCATAAGTTTACCAACAAACGATAAATTGGATACAATTGGGAGAAGATGATCAATATAGTCTTTCACTAACCAAGTTGGGAGTGGGTCCAATTTACTACTTTTGCTGGGACATCTTGAAATAACTGTCATTAACTCGTCTTGAGAAACAGGTCGGAAGACCTCAAGTATCTTAAACCCTTCGCAGATATTGTCCTTGAACCTAACTGGCATAACATGTGTGTTATCAAGTTCGTCTTTTATATTCTTGATTTTATCTACAAAATATTGGGAAAATTGGTTGCTTAATAGAAAAGGCGAATCATAAAATGGAAGATCAGACTTTTGCTTATTCAAAAGTGAATTAATAGTTCGGTAAACATCCTTGTCGCTACAAGAAGACAATTTGTTTTTAAAATAGTCTTGTTTAGCAGTTACAGTAAGTGCACAAACAGCTTTCTTAGCAATCAGAAATGATTCACGATCAGGGTCGGATCTTGATTTCTGCCACTTTCTTTCAGCTCGCTGTCGTTCTTGACGAGCAATATGAATTGAGTCATCGTACCAGGGTATTCTGTTCTTTACTATGCGGGTCTTAATTTTTACAGGAGCTAATTTGTCAAGTAGTTTACCCATACTAGAATCATACCACTCAAAAAATGCATCAACACCATCAGGGTGAGGTTGGGAAATGAGCTCTGAGAGTGATTTTACAAATTGATTCTTGTCAATCTTCTGGTAGTTACGGAGGTTTTGATACAGTTTGCATACGTCTTGTTTTTTGTAATTGTAACTTGAAACACACTACATGGTTATCTGACATACTTGTGTCATCAGTATAATACCACCAATGATTCGTCACAGCGAGTAAAAACCAAATCTAATGTATGTCCACGATTATGTGTTGGACCTTTAACATACTGAACTAATCCAGCAGAACTTGTGGATGAAGAAAATTGAATAACATCTTGTTTGGAAGGATCATCCCAATGAACATTAAAATCTCCAAATACAATTAATTTCCCTGCAAAGAGAGATATCTCATTTACAAAATCATTAAGAAATGCTGTATTTGTGAAGCCATTGATGGTCGATGGTGGAGGTCTATATACTACAATGAAATTGACAGAGTAAGAACTATTTGTAATATGCACATACTCAAATGTTGTATAAACTAAATCAGCATGATGTCTAATCAGCATCTTTAGTGGTGTCTTGAACACCATGGCAATTCCTCCACCTCGACTAGCGGAGTTACGAGGTACATTTAAGAAAGTGTACCCAGGAGGGGTACATTCTCTTATTAAACACTATCATCTTTGTGATTTGAGTGATTTTTAAAAATATGTTATGAATGATGTTCATTTAATAAAATATAACAAAGTGTACATATGACCAAAGACTACTCAACAAATATTACCTTTAAGCAATCTGAAAATGAGTAAACAAATGTATCCTCGAAATATATATACATGTATATACATTTTTTTACAACAGATGTAAATGATTGATTTGAAGTTCAAATCTAATTGTACAGGTAGATGTAAAGTATGTGACATGCTTCCATTCTTAATCTGACCTCTCACAACCTTCTGTACAGTATATCAAGGAGAATCAAACCCAAGCTCAGCTTACAATCTTATTCCCCAAGCTTCTCTTGTAACATGACCCACTGCAAATGCATGGGGTAAAATTTCACGCTCTGCTATCACAATATGATACAATCATGATAAAGACTGGTACTGGATCTATTCATTAATCAAGCAGTCATCCGTATCATGACAACTTTATCTTTGATTGTACCGGTACTTTCATGTGTTATTTCAGTTTGATTATGCATTTTGATAAGGACATATTGTCAAAAAAAAAAGAAGACTTGGACTACTACCCATGCAGAAGCCTTGCT
This sequence comes from Heliocidaris erythrogramma, assembly GCA_025617745.1. NCBI lineage: Eukaryota > Metazoa > Echinodermata > Echinoidea > Camarodonta > Echinometridae > Heliocidaris > Heliocidaris erythrogramma. The sequence continues at coordinate 1,484,911 of CM046853.1, forward strand.
TAGGGCTTGGTTGCCCCTCTATACAGTGCACAACAAAAAGCTTTTAGTTTTGAAGTTAAAATTACAATTTTTGAAAAATTAATTGAAGTGTTGACATTTTTATGAGTCAATTAATGAATAATGACTGATAGTTAAAGTATAATACCAGTATCTTTTAAATGTAAGCAAATAAAATTTTTTAATTTCCTGCATTATTCATACATGAACATACATGTAGATCTTTTTTCTGTGTCTGTTTTTCCATGATTGTAGTTGATACAAAATCAATACATTGTACATGTGGTTAAGCGGTGATTCCCAATGGCTGTCCAACAAGTTAGCATCAACAATGGACGGAGCGCAAGAGACCTCTTTTTTATAGCTTCATAATCGGTTATTGATTTCATTCCCGTCCCCTTGTTCAAGTAAAGAGCTTGGTTTCTTTAACTCAGACATAGCTTTATTGATGATACGGTATGCGTCAACTTTCATTTTGCTTGGGGTGTGTAATTTGCTGCATTAATGCATCTAAGCATATGATCTGCTTGTGTCATGGACCTGAAAAGAGAGTGAAGTAGATGATCTAACTGAAAATGAATTGTAGATCAAAATGAAGAAGATAAGATTTCATTCATTCTTTGTTGGGAATAGAAAGATCACATATTGTTGGTCTTACAAATTTTATATAAAAGATGATTTAATTAATGGCATAGGGTGACATTCTGAAAGCTATATGGAATATATGAAAGTACAACAGTTTCCATAACAAATCTAAATTATGACAAATCATTGGTTCGTGTCTGCGCTGTGTATTCATGTACATGTACATGCAGTTAAAAGAGATACTGCTCAAGCACAAATTACACAGTACACTGTAAGTGTTAATTCTGCACAATTAATTTTCACTGACATAAATGTAAAAGTATCATAGTTTCTAAACTTGACCCCTAAATTTTGTATTTCAAATGGTGAAACCATGGAATATGCATGTACATGTAGTTCCTTGTGAGTTCTCAACATAATAAGCATAGTTTAAGCACGAATGATAAATCCTACCTAGCAAACCTGTGTTTGATTGATTATCTTAATGTTGTTTCTTTTCAGATGTCACCAAGGCACTTCCCAGCTCAGCCCAATCAGTTTGAGCTTCAATATAGACCTAATGTGATGAGTCATCTGCCTCCACTAAGTGCACACCAGGTAAGGAATGGTAGGGGCCTATATTAATTGTGTTGAACCTAAAAGCATTCACTTTAAAAGCAGTTTGGTCTACAATATGGTACCATGTAGATTGCTATTGATGAGTTATGATCAGAATCATGATAAAACTAGGAGATACGGGCTTACACAATTCTATGTCAGATATCTTTAAAAATATAAAACATCACCCTTGTTTGATATTTCTCATAAACCTTTCTCAATCTCACTGATTTATTGTAAATGTTTGGGTTTGATGAACAGTTTGTGACATTGACGATTTGGATAATTGTAAGAAATTCTATGAAATATGAAATTTCTTAGATTAATATCACCTGATTTAATTGATTTCTTGCTTTAAAATCACATGTCCGGGTAGCTTACAATGGTGGTAAACCTCAGCAGTTCCTGCAATGCCTGTGGCAGTTGCGCTTGAATGGACTCTATGCCACCCAAAGATATAGATCATCTGATCTCTCTGCACAATACATTTCAAAAAAGTGTCATGAGATGAAGAATATAAAGGCTCAAAGTTTTAGAAACACTTATCAAGGATATAGTTACATGTATAAAAAGGACCGCCATAGGTCTATGTTACAATGCTTCATTTTTGTACATGTAGTATACTGGTCCAAAATTTCCTAGATACAAACATTTGTGTTTGTAACTTAGCAACCTTTTTCAAACATCTTTACAAACACACCATACATACATACATGTACATGAATAAATACATTCAAAATTTCATGTTCATGATAATGCTCTTATCAGGGATGGTGATGTCTTGGTCGCATCAAGGAAGTACTAGGCAAGCACCTCCTTGGTCGCATATGGCTAACTACATTTTTGAATGTGTCCCTGTGTGGTCTGGAATATTACGCCAAACTATATCCTTCATTCCTAAATAAATGTACATTTCAGACCCTCAGAAACTGAGCTTGTAGACCTGCAGAAGTGCAGTTTGTATGAAAAGTGCAAAGTTTGCAGACCATAAGCTCTGCAAATGTAGCCTAGATATCTACTTGGTGTTTATCTTCATGCTCATATGACACCATTTAGTAGATTTTCAAATATTTGAGTTTGCATTATGAAAGCCATTTGTTATAAATGTATGTTCTAGGATGTTAAGACTGAGGCATACAAGAGGAGATTGTGACTGTTTGCTCTTACATTAAATTGAAATCAACTTAATAGAAATGTGAGATAAATTTACAAAATATAACAAGAAACACAAGAAAATGATTTACATTTAGCTCTTGAAAGCTCCAAAGAACTCTGGAAAAAAAAAGAAAGAATCAAAAGTCTGTGTTAAAAGACAATGAAATGAATATACATTATGTAAGTCACTACAAGGAAATTATCTTGTTTTTGCAATATTAGCAAATTATACAAAAAGAACTCATGTAAACAAAGATCATTATTTATGCAAGAAATCTGGAAAACCTGCAATGTATTTATTATCCATCCTCAGTTATTCAGTAGAGCAGAAATGAACTACCAATATACATATACTACATATACATCTTCATTAGTTTTGTATTTAATTAATAAAGTCAAACATCTAAAGCTACATGTAAATGTAAAGATCAAGATATGAACACCTACCCTCAAGCGGTGATGCCCTGGATCATACATGTATGTACTCAATTTAGTCTAAATGACTTTGTTGTTGTGTATGCAATGCCGGGACAACCAACATAGTAGTAATTATTTATTATCTACATGTACATGTAGATTGGCTTTACGATGAATACCTTAGTGATATCATGCACTGGTTGCTATGCCTTTTTGAGACCAAGGATTTTTTCTGTATCATTTTTCTGTAATACATTTACTGGCCTTGTTAATGCAGTGTATTGTAAAGGTAGATAGCTAGATACATGTAGATAAATAAATGGTATTTATTGATTCATGTCCATGTATTGCAGTATAAGTAACTGAATTGTAACGTGAATAAAACATTGATGGAAAAGACAAGTATACATTTCAAAAGATATCACAATGCAATCTTCATCATTATGAAGAGCATGTACATGTTTATGCATACCATTAAGTTTATACAATTAAAATTTACAATTAAAAAATTTGCGTTAAAAGTCATGTAATTATAATCATGCCAAGAAAGAAAGGAGAGAGATTTAGATAGAGAGAGAGGGGCAAAAGATGAAGAAAGTGAGAGACAGATTGAGAGGAAGTGGGGGAAAAAAGATAGAGGGAGAGAGAGAGATGAAAAGATTCAGAGAGATGGGAAAACAGTAGGGGATAGAGAGAGAGAAAGAGAGAGAGAGAGAAAGAGGGAGAGAGAAAGAGGGAGAGAGAAAGAGAGAGAAAGTGAAAGGGGGGTAGATAGAAAGAGAGGGAAAGTGAGCTCTTAATAATGATTATGTACATAGTACTGATAAAATACAACGGTACATTGTAAAAAAAAATGAATGTTAAAAGGTAACACTAAAAGTATATAAATATGCATCGCATGCTTCATGTCATAAAATAATCTAACTAATGTATTGTACAATTTAAAAATAATACATTGAATGATAGTAAATTTGTATTTAGGCATTACTCCCAGTGTTAAACATCGTATGCTCGATCTGTAATGAAAATCACAATCACAAGTCAGAAAAAATTGGAACCAGCGGGATTCGAACCTGTCATCTCCTGCTTGCCGGGCAGCGACTTGACCACCAGGCTATTCGGGTTCACGGCCAAGTCACGATGAACTGGAATCAATTACCCAAGATCCTCTTCTCTCTGACTTAATAATATTCAACGGTCCGCCATGGACAATAGTTAGTAAATGAAGAAGCTTAATGGGAATGATAGTTTAGTATAACAAACCTCAGATTTATGAAATAATGATATACTAGTCACTTAAAAGTTACTAGACAATTACAAAGTGAGATTTAAGATCATTTGTAAGGTCAATTTTCATGTACTTTATCATCTTATGCAAACATTTTAACATAATTACTGCAAAGATTAAAATTTGGTTAATTGGCTTCTCAATATTTCTTTTTTTTTTTCTTCCCAGCCTGCATTTAGTGAAAAACCCAAGATTGTCCAACCAGGGGCATTCACAAGAGCTGCTCCAACCAAAGAAGTCAAACATAGTCGTCGAGTCAGTGATGCCATCGCTAATAACTACACTCCAACGGCCCGCAATCTAACCTCTTCATACATCTATGAGCTTCTACGCAGACATGGTAAATATCTTATGAATTCCGACTAAGATATTGATGCTGTGCAGGTGGTTTCCCAGGAGAGCTTTGAAAGAAGCACCTGTTATTGAAAGTCATAAAAATCTCTAATTGAAATTGAGACATAGACACATGTATAATTGATCCCTTGAGAAGAATAAGAAAGAAATTGAATGCAGTGGAATGGGTAGGCACACATCTACAGTATATCATCTGTTGAGAGCAAGAAGGGTGTTAAATCTGCTTAAAAGAATATTATATGTGACCCGTCATGACAAAATGAGACAGAAGTCGCTGGGCTAGAACTTGAGAAAATTGGGCAAATCTTGAAAAATTTCAAAATTTTCAAAAAATTTTCTTTCTTCAATGATTTGGATCCTCAATGTTTCATGATGCTCTGTAGAAAAAATTAAGTCCTAAATATAACGGGAAAGGGTAGAAAAAGCAGTTTTTCTGTGAGTATTTTTTTTGGTCAACTCTTCTATTTTTTTGGACAGCTGGCGCATGCCAGCGTGAAAAGAGAGCCATCCGCTAGCCCCGCCCCTAGCTACGAGGGGCTTTTTTCATTGGATGTTCGCAGTCATGTGATCTCTGTGAAAGAATTCGCAGCAAGTACCTTTGTGATTATCGTGTGCTACGATCGAGTTAACTAGAGCGGAGTGAAAAGATGACTTTCAAACAACAACACTGTTTTACACAATAATAATAATAAGGGGTAAATATTCTATAGCACTTTTAAAAGCCGAGAAGACAAGAAAGCTGGCCTTTTAACCAGAAAGAAAAGTACGTTGTAGAGATTATGAAACAAGCACGTAAATTAAAAGGACATTGAGAGAGAAAAAAATCAATAATCGTCTCGCGCTGGAGGTGACTTAAAGTAGATATTCAAAGAAAATCACAAATATGGCAATTAATGTATCACTAGAAACTGGGAAGTTTACAGATGGCAATCGTATAAGTTTTATGTCAACTGCGTATCTGATGATTATAAAAACAACACAAATAAAAGCTCTTCTCAGCATCTTGAATATCAGAGGATTCGCCAGAAATATAGCGATGTTTTGATGTCGTCACACTCGGGATCGATCCTGCTTAAGCAGACGATGTCCTATAATGAATGAACGTAATTGCAATGCAATTATTTATCAAATTATAAAGAGTTTGGTGTATTTAAACATGACCTTATTTCACACCATTATAAAGGGAAAGTGAAACTGATTCTGATAGCTAAAACCGTTTGATTGTAAATACACAGGAGAAGGGTCAATGATCAATGAAATAAACCCCACTTTCAAATTGAAAAGCCCTCCGAATAATAGCAGGATGGTATTCGTTCCCTCTTGAAACGCCGAACATGCCCCGGTGCAAGCAGCTGAAAATACAATGGCGTCTTATTTTGTTTACAAGTGACTGATTCCTTTATTTTTTTAACGCTGCATTTTTCATCAAAATAATACCATACACGAAGTTAAGAGTGAGGCAACAGACTAACATTAAGACTGACACTAGTGAAGGAAGAGAAATAAGTGAAGAGGAGATGACAAAATAGGCTCTGAAAAATGTGTAAGATGTTATGGGATATCGTCTGCTTAGACAGGACTGGTCCATGGTGTGTCGTCACATATCTCAGCAGCGTTCAAGGAGCTCTTCAGCTGCTATATCGGGGGTTGTATTTTACCGTTTTATAATTGATAATAATCATTACTTCAAATGTTTCCAAGCGTTGAATTTGGATAACCTTGTTTAATTTATGCCATCTATGCAATAATAAGTATTAAGCCAATATTTAAAATCATTAAAGTTCTACATGTACTTTAATCCTTGTTCTTTGAAAGGGGTGAATTCTATACGTCTTTATAACATGGCGAAAAGAAAAGAAATTTAGCTTTTATAAACAAGTAAATTGTATACATTGTTTTAAAGCTAGAGTTAACTAGAGTGGACAGAAACAATGACTTTCAAGCAGTTTATATTCATCATGTTTATGCCACCAGTTAACATGATGAAAAATAGCGGTCAATTCTCTTCGTTTCAAAGCCGAACACTGAAGAAATTATGATGGAGGTGAAAGACTTAGAAGGAGAGAGAGAGAATTGTCTGGGCGTGAATTTTTACAAAAAGCAGTTATTATTTTTTTTAAAGCTCAAGTTAGAGCGGCGCTAAGAAGCAGTTTTTCTTCATTCCTCCATTGAACATGAGGATAATAAGCGGCCAATTCTGTAACTCTTTTAACCACTGAAAAGAAAAGAAAGTTACCTATTTAACCAGAAAGAAAAGAACCTGTGTCGAGATTATGAAACAAGGCCGTGATTTACAAGGACATAGAGAGAGAGAAAGAAAGAGAGAGAAAATCAATAGGTACGTTCACACGAGAGCAATACACTGTAGCATTGATGCTATCTAGGTTTCAAGACTATTTTGGTCATGACCAGATAGTTTTAAGACCAAACGCTGTCTGAACACAGATAGTCACGAGATAGAAGCGAGTTGGAGCTAGGTTTCGAAACTATTCTGGCAGCGAGTTTGGCAGGAGTAAATCTCAGGTTCCAGCGACAAAGCATCGATGCTTTGCGGTAGACCACCCAACCCGCTTGTGACTATTTGTAATGTGAACGCAATCGCTGCTTCACTCGCAACTTTGTATGATATGACCCCTGTGCACAAACTCCAATACCAATTATACTCGGGTCACCGTGTGTGGCGCAGTAATTATTGTTTTGGCAGCGAGTGAGCGATGAATAGTCACGAGTGGGTGATAGAAGCAAGTCGATCATGGCCTGTCTGAACGTACTGGAAATAGTTTCGAGACTTACGAAGCATTGATGCTATGTTCTACGTATAAACATAACTAATAATCCTCTCGTTATGAGGTGACTTAATCCTTGTTTTTTGAAAGGGGCAAATTCTATACCTCTTTAACATTGTGAAAATAAAAGAAATTTAGCTTTTAGAAACCACTAGTTTGTACATACATTTTTGTAAAAGGTACAAATAATGAACTATAGCTGGGTAAAACAATTTATTTATTATGAAGCTGTTTAAACATAGCATTATTTAATCTGGTAAAGAGTAAAAAGCGAACAGAAAAAAAATGTATCTTTCAAAACAGAATAAAGAACTTTCAAAATTATGATACACAATTTGATTTAGGAGAGAGAGAGAGAGAGAATTGTCAGGGCGTTGATTTGACAAAGTTTCACCTATAATCTAAAATAAATCATCGCACAAAATGACAAGACTTAAAAAAAACCTTTTTACTTTGACTGCATAAACTATAGCTACATGTAGGTTATTCAACCCTTTGTGGAAAAAAATAAAGAAGAGCATACCTGCATAGGAACGGCTCAGCGAAAAAAAAAAGCGCGAAGGCTGCACAAGTTGATGCGGGAAGCCTTTTGGAGTGCCGTGAAACTATTTGTTTTGCTACCCCTTAAAGTGTTAAAATTTATCACTGAAATGAATTAAAATTCATGTTTTCATGGGAAGAGGTCCTAAAGAAACATAAGAACTGGTTTTTATTCAAATTAGTAAACGGTTGCTAAGGCTTTCTCTCAACTCTAATTGTCATTAAAAACAGAAAATTGCTGCATGTAGGCAAAACGGAAGTTAAACTTTGGAAGTGTGTTTCTCGAAGAAATACTTTTCCAGAGTCCTACTATATTAAAGTTCAAAAGCTATTATCTCCACTAATGTTCACTCTTCAGAGTTGAACTATATATCATATTAAAGCTTATGAAACAGAGAATAATAATTAACAATAAAATGAAATTAAAAAAAAATGCGACTTCTGTCTCATTTTGACGTGACGGGTCACATATGCATTAAATCCCTTCTGGCTGTTAGTGGATCATATTTCCTGAGATGTATTTGAACATGTAAACACAAACAATTTTTATTCATGACTGTTAACAAAGATAAATTTTTGAAAAGAATAAAGTCAATCATAATAATTACACATTAAGTAGATAATTTCACTAAAATGGTCTAGCAGGTAAGTACATGTATAATAAGATATTTTTGGTATGATAATATGAGAGGCACATACATGTACATGTAATCACCTTGTCCCTAGTTTTTCTTCTGATTTATTTGTATTTTTAGTGAGTGGCACTAGTTTCATCAATTCATGAATTTGTGTGTTTTCTTCTACATTTAGATGACAATGAATTTCATTTGATTTTGATTTAGATCGTCCACACATTCGCAACGGTAGGAGATCCCCATCTCCCAATCACAGAGGTCCATCTCCATCACATAGAGTACCTTCACCTCAGCATAGTAGAACATACCATGCACAGCAAAGCAGCTTAGGTAGAAATTCACCTGATAAATCCACCAGTCATGGGTCTCCTTCACCAAGAAAGAGGTAATTACAAGAATAATTGCTACACCCATGCTCACATCTTAAGGCTACCAATCACCAGCAAATAGTTTGTTCTGTATGTTCCAAGTCGCCATAAGATATTCAAAGTATGAGCTTCAAATATTGATTCTATAAAGATATATTAGAAGTTTAATTACTCTCTAAATAAACATTACAGCGACTTGCCAGTAGACTTATGGAGGGACTCGTATGTACTCTAACAAAAACAGGACCCGCACGGAACTGAACTCGGAGTTTGGTTCTACGTGAGGGGGTTTTATGTTTAACTTTATTTTCTCCATTCCAGCCTGAGTTATCTTGGGCCTGGTATTCAACGCGTTAAAAGACATTTATTTCTTGTACACTCAGGAACTGGAATTCTGCGTCTACTTCTTCAAAGTGGATTTTGTATCTCTTATAATATATACCACTGGATTCCTATGAAAATACACACGTATTATTGACAAAGATTTAGTATTTACACGGAGCTATTGACACACCCCTTTTGTATAGGATGTTTTGGCAAAATTTCTGAAGCAACCGTCCCCTGACAAAAAGAAAATTATTTTGTATTTCTTGCTCTTTCAGACAGCAATTTACTTGGTTGTGTAAATGGATTTTTTTTAGACACTCTGTACAACACTTCAGTGTGAGTAGAGGAGCTATTGATAATGGTTCTTGAGCCAAATCATTATATAGTTACTGCAAATATTATGACATGGCTGTAATGTGTGCATAGTACTTACACCAGGGCAAGATACCATCAAAGACCTTCAAGCTTCAAGTGTTAACACGGTGGAGCATAAAAATACAGAATACATTAAGATTTTAAAAATCCATTAATAGCTTTCATACATTTTGTTTATTATGTAGATTATGTCTTGAAAACTTAAAGTTATAAAATATTATTGATCCAAATGTAAAAGTTTAAAAATGAAATGTCATACTTGTACGACATTTATTTTAAATACTAGTAGTCTCATCTTTAACCAAAAAGCACCAATTTAGAAATTGGATAAAGGGGTATCATTACTCAGGATTAATTTTATGGGGATGTGTATGCTCTAATCTGTAGAAAAAACAAACATGATAAAGAGAGAGAGAGAGAGAGAGAAAGAAAGAAAGAGAGAAAGAAAGAAAGAGAGATAGAAAAAGAGTGAAAGAAAGAGAGATAGATAGAGAGAGAGAGAGAGAGAGAGAGAGAGAGAAAAAAAAAAGCTGAGATTCTTTGATGTACTGTTCTGATACTGTTTGGCTTGGATTTTGAAGCACTCTGTTGTCATCATAATCAGGCCAAGAGTCAGAAGCCAAACTCATTTATTAAATGCAGGCAATTAAAAGCTAATTAACTCTGCAATAGAGGGACTTTGGATCCGAGTGATTTCCATATTTATTAATTGGTTTCAATTTGCTTTACAAAGCGTACACACCTTCTAACTATGGTGTTGCGAGTTTATGCAATTGGTGGATTATTCATTAATTATTGACTGTAAGTGTAAGCTGTGCTGACAGCTATGTATGAAGTCCTTCAAGTTTGATCATAATGATGTTCAATCTTTCAGATTGTATTCAATTAGCCTCAAATCCAAATACTCATTGTAAATATTATGTTAACTTACAATGTTAATTATTCTGTTATTTCTTGACTACAAAGCATGATTTGGTAATTTTTAAAATTAGGCTGATATGAGAAACCCTCAATGAATAATATAAAATTAGATTGCCAGCTGTATATCCAGGGAAGTAATTAGTCAGCAATTGAATTTTGATGAAATTTGATATTCAAGAAGAAGCAATTTAAGTAAATGAATACATTGGTAGGTAAAATATGTTGCTTTTAGGAAGTGGAAATTAATCAACTTATAAGAGATGAAGTTACCCTTATCACTTCACCACAAACATTTGATAAATTTTCTAAAAGTAATCAAATAAAATGCATGAAGTAATATGATTGAAACTATGCAAAAAGTGCATACTACAAAGAACATAATTGCAAAGACTGTCAAGAAGGCCATTCTAGGTTAATTTTTTTAGATATTCTATTTCCAATAGAAATTAAATAAATTCAATAATAGATGTGACTGTGATTTTAATGATCACACATTTCAGTGGGCAGTGTTGAATTCTCGCTACCCCAAATACGCAATTTCGCCAACAGATGGCGTTTGTCATGCAAACCACGCATGCGCAGTGCTGACAATATCCCGATTGGGTCAACAAGTGTTTGTCTTTTTGCATTGAAAATGTACACAGGTATTACAAAAATCCTTGAGTTTGAGTATAAATTAACATGTTTGAAAAGATACCATCATGATTTATTGAGATAGTTGGTTGCATTTTCAAAATTTGAGTGGTTTATGTCATGTGGTAATGTTAATAACACTAATGAGATCATGTGCCTAGATATTACATGTACATGTTTTCTTGTGAACTTTTTGACACAATGGGACCAGAGAATGGGGGATAGAGATCTGAAACATTTCACAGAGACAGGGAATTACCAGACTGAATATTCAAAGGGAGTTTATTGTAAAAATATTAAGTTTATTGTAAAGATATGGACCTTGGTCTAAAAAACTACATGTACATGTACATGTACCTGTAGGTTTTAGATTTTTTATATGAACCTGTGTATAGATTTAATCTATTATTCATACATGTAGCATACAGCGTGTGGCTATTCAAAATTTAAGAATCCATGATTCAAAACTGATACTCTATTCTTTCTTCAATAGACCTGTTTACTAAGTTATTCAAATTTTATGCATACTTTTGAAACAAAGGTTGTTCTTGACAACCTGAAAGCTTGCAAGAGGCTTGTCAGACATAGCAACAAGTAATGTATGCAAACTAGTTCATTCATTAATAACGGGTTAATGGAATACCTCGTTACTAGGTCCCCAGGAAAGAAACATCCATAAATTTGAATCACTTAGTAAACAGGTCTATTGTTTGCCACTTTACATCTTCTTGGATGAAGGATGAACAATATACTCTAGCCAGCCTCGGGTGCATACAAAAAGGAGATGTAAATGAAATGCTAATTGACTGAAACAATTGATGGACACAATGAGATATGCATTGTAACTTTTTGAGCAGCAACACATTTGGATTAAATAAGTGTTATTTGCTTTTTCATGAAATAATAAAGATCCACACAAGTACATTTTATGAAACTTATAGTACATTACTGTTGGTCTATGCATGATAACAAATTACCACTTGAGAAGGGTCCAAAGCCCACTCTGCTTCTAATAGACCGCTTCGGTAATGTATGCATATTTTATGCATACCTTTCAAACAAAGGTTGTTCTTGAACCTGAAAGCTTGCGGAGATAGCTACAAATAATGTATGCAAACTAGATTCCAAGCATTGAGGCTCATTTATAAAAAGCAGGTTCATGGAATAGCTCGTACGTCACTAGGTGCTCAGAGAATATATGTGCATAAATTTGTATACATTACAGAAGCGGTCTATTGCAGGCTTCAGACAATAAGCCAGTTCGGGGTTAGCGAATGGTACAAATGACCCCAAATATCCACAGATATTTTAGACATGGAGGGTCCCTTTATGTGCACTTCAGAAAAATAACTCTGGGAGTGATAGAGGTGCCTCATGAATAGCTTTTGTTTCCCCCTTTAAAAAGAATACTTCCACCTGGATATCATGGAATGCACCATTAGTGCATAATTGAATAATGATTACATGACATTCATGAGCACATATCGAATATCAGTGTCAGTGGGTTTTAGAATTTGGTACAGATGACCTTTATCTGCTCATGCTCAGATTGCATCTCCGAAGTGGCTTATTCCAGAGTTACCAAGATAATGTCATCTGAAGCATTCAGAGCAATTTATGTTTTGTGTACATTGTCACATTAATCCAAAGGTTACAGCTATTTGTACAATATGGGCTGTAGAAGAAAGATGCAGGTTGGAGACATAACAATTTCCTTTTCATGCAATCAATTAGTGATCTTTGTTCAGGTAATGAATGTATCATGTATAGGGCTGTATTTTGTACACAGGTTATATAGTAAATGCCTGAAAAGAATGATTGAACAATAATATATTTAACCTTGAAGTATGAATTATCCTTTTAGACTCAGTTAGTATAAGGTAGCTTTTAGTTGCTATTATTCTGAAAGGAGTGTGAATCTGGGAGTGTTATGCAATTCTAAATTTGTTCTAATATTTGCTTAACCTCACCCCATCATTTCTCTTTTATTCCCTGTAAGTAAGACAGTCAGTGATTTTGTTTGCTAAGCCTTCAGGCATCCTGAGCTGTTTTGGCAAAGCTATAATTAACCATCTTTGAAGAGAATGGAAAAGGGTGTTAAAATTATCCATGTCAGCTTTAAAGAGAATTATTCTTTAGATTATATGTTTGTTGTGTTATTAATAACACAACTTGGGTCGCTGCCAGGTCTCACTTTGAGATACATGTACATATAAACCTTAAAATGTAAATGCTGATTTTTTTTTCTTTTAGAATTTGAATGGCTGAACACATTTATGCTCAGTGGTGCACAATCATAAGACCTTCATATTGTATTGTTTCTTTCTTTTTTTAATCATATACATTAATTAGAATTAAAAGTTTAAAATTGCTACATCTCTTTGTACATCATCAAAATAATGCTCTTGAAAACTAATTATCATTTGGACACTATGGATAGAAATGGCTTGAACAGTAGTGAAATTTTTATCCTGTGGTACTACACAGTTATCACATTTACCATGATATATTTTTGGCAAACTGTATGTTCAAATTAATCAGTCTTTTATGTTTTGATAGGAAAAAGATTTTTTGACATCCTTATATGTATATATGCAATATACCACAAATGAAAGATACAATTATGGTGAATGTACTTGTAGCAGTGAAGATTACTGATGAAATAAGGTAAATTGTTACATTGATATTGATTATATTGGTGTTTGAAAATAGATATAGCTATATAAACTGAAGTAGAATTAAAAACAATGAAAATTGAACAAGTCCTCAAGTTCATGTTGATTTATATTTGTTCTTTGACCACTTTCATCAGTTAGATGTATTTTATAATATCTTAGATCCTAGTCATATGTTTATTTTAATGTTGGGTGATATGATTTCTGACTAATCTAAGACTACTGCCTAACAATGGTCCAGTGGAATTGAAATAGTCAGTGAAATGTGATCTTAATAGACCACAGGCAGGGTGAGAAAACAAGTCTCACACATTTAGGAGAGATATAATTAGAACACTCACAATAAGATGGAACCAGTGGTAGTAGCGCTTACAATAGGATGGATGTAAAGAAGCTTTCTAAAAGGTGTCTGAAGTACCTGTCTCTGTTTACTTTACCAGTTTTGTGATTTAGTCTCCTTTGCTCTATTTGCTCTTTCTTTTAAATGGCTGAGATCTTGTTGGCATGTAACAGGAGGTGAAAACATGTAGGAATGCTCAAATAATACTTTTATTCATGAGTGTACACAAAAACATAATTGTGTTTGAACATGAAATTGATTTTGTTCACAAATATTTTGGTCTGATATATACTCACAGCTTCATCATTCTTACCTTCTTAAAGAATTTTGCGCAGTGCTTGTGCCTAAAAGCCTACTGCAATACCACATTAGTGATAATTTTTTACCCAATTTGCACTTTTTATGGGCTAAAATATGTATATTTTAAAATATAGCATGCAGACTTTTTCTATTCTTTTACCCTAGAATTATGGGATGAGTGTCTATTACCAGTTTGATTACTTCATTAAAAAATGGAAGTTACTTTATGTTCTGTTATCCTATGTAAATATGTATTTATAACCATGAATGTTATTCCATCAGCTAAGAAAAAACAATATAAATTAAATTTGATTTGTAGATACATCGGTATATTGACAGTTCATGTGCACGTACATGTATTTGTTTAATGATAACTGTATCAATAATTATCATCAGTTCATAAAATGAACTGTAAAATCTCTAGTTCCTGTATTTATATATTTTTCTTATGCTACTTTCTAGTCCGAGATCGTCACATCAATCCTATGCTGAGTATAAGAAGAGTAGAAGTCAGACGTCATTACACAATAATGGTTCAACACCTCTTCCTACCCTTCATCATAAATCTCAATCTAATGGTCCCTCTGCCAGTAGGACTTGTCTACCCCCTATCAACACCCCTTCAACAAGTCCAAGAGACCATGGAGACAGTGTAGTCAATGGGCATGACAGGACTAGACCATTAAGTAGTAGGGAGGGTAGACCTGGAAGGCAGTCTAGTAGCAGTAGTGATCCTCTTGTTCCTGATAGTGGTAATGGATCCTTGAATGCGATACATCCGTCTCCGACACCAGTTAATGATGTTCCAACACTCAATCTTCGGTCTTTGACAAATACAAGTTCAGATAGCAGTCTAGGTAAGTTCTGATCATGTTTAACATATAGTTCAAATCTTGGTCGATGTTTAGTAGGTTGGGATCATATTTCTAACATAGACCATTTATTGATTGAATTTTACCTAAGATTACTTCCATAAGGAACACAATATCAAAACTAATTTTAATAAAGTCTTTTTTGTATGAACACCACTTTTAATCACCACAGGTATCTAGTTTGAAGATTCATTTACTAGAAGAGTTCATGTACTTTATGAACAGTGAGGCGAGATCACTCACCTCTTCATTGTTCACATCTGTATTTAACATGTATGAAACCCCTCTTGAATTCAAATTAGAGATAAAAATGTGATAGTTTTATTATTACATGAAAAAAATAACTGGTTTGTTTTGAAAGTATAAAAGAAAAACAGCCTCCTACAGTGTTGCACATTAAATATGGAGCAAGATTGAAATGTTTTTTTGCAAAAATAAAACAGGATACAAATTTAATGATACATTTGCGTCTTTGTACACTTCCATTAACCCAGAAGCTAATGGATACTCTTATTCCCATAGGCATAATACAGGGACCACCCGGTTCCCGTAAGCGAAGGGTTAACAGATTTATACACCTATAGGATATTGAATTTGAATATCTGATTAAAAGTACTTTGCATACTTCTGCCTGTTTCTCTTTAGATGGAATAGACCTTCCTCCTTGTATGCGTGACTATGATTTAGAAATGGAAGCTGCAATGAGTGTAGAGTTCCCTGGGTATACCTACTCAACACATGGGCTATCTAGACCACCAACACCAAACCAACAGGATATTGTCAGGTATAATCTTGTCTACCATTATTAGATATTAGCAATAACAAAAAAAAAAAATCTTTGGAAACAATTTTGCTGTACTCCTAGTATTAAAGATTGGCTGCCCGATCTCCTTAATAAATGTTCTCTCATAAAGATCCATAACATTTATAGAAGAGGATTTGCACTCTGTTACTTGAAAAAAAAAGAGAAGTATCTTTTACAAATCCTTTGACATTTATGTTCAAGTGTCCTGGGCTCTTATCAAGCAAAGCATGCAACTTTTTAGTATTTAAAAGATAGTTGTGACAGTTTATGCTAAGTAATTTATTATTACTGTCATCGCAGGAATCATTTATCTCCATCAGTGTTATAGCTAGGAACTTTTTAGTGGTGGTTCAAATTTCACTGACTTCGACAAGCAACAAGTCATTCTAGTATACTGTACACTTCGTACCGCTTCGTACACGTGCACGTACGTGATGCTGCATGCACTGATCAAAACAAGTTCGGCTAGTTAAAGAAAAAAATGAATAATTAATTGAAATAAAATGAGACAGATTTTACAATAAAAATAATGAAATAAATATATATTGTATTTTATGAATTTATTTATTCTGGAAAATATACATATTATTTATTTACCGTATTAAAATTAAACATTTATAGGAACAGTGATCCAAAGAGATCGATGCATGGTATTGGCGACAATACAGTATTCAGAACAGCAGCTTCCGGTATACGCTACGTAAAACATGATATCTATTTGTACGTGCAAATTACGAACAGTAGTACAGTATAGTGCGTAACAAAAGACAACAAAACTCGGCAAATCTTTAAGAAATAATCATTTATTGTCAAATAGAAAGCATGATTCTTGTACGATTGCAAATAAAACAAGAATAAAGATGGAAATATGAATGTAAGTACCACGTTTCTTCACAAACAGTTACGTGTAATGCTGTTTCTTATGTGAAATTAGTGCCGGTCGGAAGCAGTGTTTTTCACCCGGAGTGGTGGACGGAAATCCCCCGTGCTGGTCGGGCCCGTCCACCGCCGACCACCGTAGCTATAACACTGATCTCCATATTAAGCCTTATGTGATTGTAATGCCTTTTGAAATTAACATTCATCATCATGTTTTTTTCCTTCTTCAGATATTATGGTTTGATTGAAAAGTCAATAGAAGATTCCTCAGTAGCACCCTTGGATAAAGAATGGATTAAAGAGATGTACAACTTCCTTCCTAAAAGACTCAAGACTGAATCACTCAAGAAATGTATGAAAGAAGTCACTGAGGTAGGGATGTATGAACACTCATAGTGCACCAATACCCATCACAAATACATGCCCATGGAATAAAGAAAAGAAGGCAGAAAATACAACGAAAATTATATTGTACAACTCATAATCTGATGACAATTGACAATTTCTTACACTAGGCAATTTTCCTAACTTTAAACCTGGGCCCTGTTTTATAAAACTTGTCATCAATGACAAGTTGCGATAACTGTATGTTATAAGCTACTGAAATCCTCACATCTGATTGGCTGAGAGCAAATTTGGACTTAATCACCAACAAGACACTTGATGAAATGCCCCCCAGGACTTATTGCTAAACTCAAACTTAAACCTAATCTAAAATAAAACCCAATCACATCACTAAACTTAACCTTATATTTTGACAAAATAAACCCCCCAAAATGTTGCTGGAGCGAATATGGAATCATCATTTGGAAAGGGATCATTTCAAAGGTCAACACTGACTAAATGCTTTGTCTGAATAATGAAGTATGTCCATTATTTATCCTATGTCATTCATAAAGCAGTACCTTTAGAATGACAAAATAGTTTAGTGATTACAGGGTTGGAAACAAGTTACCGGTACATGTATTGTCATTGGAAAGTCATAAATCTTTAGCTACTTTAAAGGTGTTGGTCTGCCTGTTGCTTTTCTATCAACATGCTCTTGCTTTCGTAGCATAATGTAAGATATGCACCAAAAAGTACATAAATTTAATCTTTAACTAAAACTTTTACTCATGTCTTTTAAACAAAGGTCTAAAGCAACTCATAATATTCAGTACTTAAGGGAAAGAGTATTAATGGGATGTTCACCTTTTGTTCATCATTGTGAACATGCAAGCCTTTAATACAACGTGTTCCATGGCAGAGTAATCATACATATATATTATAGTGATTCTTATCTTGGCTTATCTGTTTTGAAGGCTAAACTTTTCAGAATCTTAAGCATTCTTAAACGAGAATTATAGAGACACTGCATTCATGTACAAATGAGTGCTATTTTGTTTAAAAGTCTGTTATGAACGCAAAATTATTATACATATTTTGAAGAATATCTTAACCCGCATCATTTGGTATCAGTTTGTGTGGTATGTGTTTATGCTTGGATGAACAAGGGGCATTGTTTGCGAGAGTGTAAAAATCAACTTGCGCCAAGGTACTCCTTTAATATGATTGTGTTGTTTGAACAAAACATTTTGAATAGGGGCATTAATTTGGTCTTTGCAGATACAAATAACGCTCAAACCGTCCCAAACACGGTAGAATAGGTCGTACTTTCAGGATTTTGGCTAGTTTTAATTTTTGTTAAGTTTGCAGCAAGAACACAATTCTAACAAATTATATAACATACTAGCAGAAGCAGCAAGTGGACATCCACGGGCGCTAGCTGTGTTTATGATTAATCACCTTACCGTATATTTGTCACAATAATCAAGTGAATAAAAAAAAAAGTCGGGTAAGGTTATTTTTTACCAAGAAGTATTTACAACATGTGCAGTGGCGGATCCAGGGGGGCAATTCCGGCCCGTTCCCCCCCCCCTTTTTGGAAGGAAAGTATGCATTTTGACCATAAACGATCCGCCCTTTTGTCGATTGTGCCCCCCCCCCCCTTTAGAATGAAAAACTTTTTTTTTTTGGTCTGACAAAAAAAAATAAATTGTCACTCCCTCCCCCCCCTGATCGACCCTGGATCCGCCCCTGAACATGTATGTGTTATTTATCCAAAGCTTGCATGAGTTCTGAAGAAGATACATTTTCATCTTGATGAAGCATTTTGCTTAAGATAGCTGGCCCCTGCATTTCTGTTATTTCTACTTGTTCATTTCGATTTATAATTATGTCTTTATTCTGTTGTCATTACTTAACTGTCACATTTTTGAATTTGAACAATTATGTTGTATACTATAATTGTAAATTTGTTATTTGATTTGACAATAAATGCAGAAACTCCTGCAAAAAAAAAAAAAAAAAAAAAGACTAAATGATATGAATATATAATGTTCCAGTAGAATATCCATGCTTAGACCTAGAGGGAGCGATTTGATCGTGCTATGTTTCTGTGGTTTAATACTCGGAGAAATTAAGGCCATGAAAGCATAACGTGCATAATTAGCGGTACGTCCCTTGTAAATGATGCAAAAATGAGGGAAAAAAAATTGTCATTTTCTTTTCAGGGGGATTATGGCCCCCTTACATGGGTCTTGGGAGGACTGACGGATTGACTTTTCCCTACTACCCTCCCGTTACCCTCAGCGCGAGGGGAGACGGGAGTAATATCCTATACGTATCCATATCATAGTGGAAATATTTTCGAAGGAAAGTTTGGTTGGTTTGGTTGTGGGGAAGGGGCTCCTTCTTTACACCGTGGCAACCGATATTCCTAAGTGACGTGATCCCCTACACCTCCCCTCCCCCGAATGATGTCTATAGATCAGTTTAGTCTGTCATAAGGGAATAAATAATATATTTGAGGCGATATACAATAACATGTTTCCAATGGTATGAAGGCCATTTTCCGCATTCATGTCAATTTAGTTGTTGATAATAGAAATGACTTATGCGACAGCCACCCTAGTCCCCTGCCTGGACTGTCTCTGTGCTAACACAATAGCCAGTCCTTTATCCCACCGACGGGTGAAATTTTGGGGATCGCGCGATTAGTAGAGTCGCGCTCTGTGTGGGATATGAGTGTAAAGAAAGCGCAGCGTAGGGGAATAAACCAAATATAAAAAAAACGGATAGAATCTAGACTACAGCCACCCAAGTGTGCGGTTATGTAAAACCGAAACCCTACCCTAAACTCTAAGCCCTAACCCCAACCATAACTCTATATATTGTTTTCATTTTGGGAGCCTGTCGCAAAAGGAAGTTTACCCACGTATATGCTTCCAAGATATAAGTAAAAAGTAGAAATAAATTAAATTGAAATAAAAGTCCTAAAATATGAAGTGGCAGTAATCCCCTCCTTTTTTTTAAATTTTATATTTTTACATTTAACAGTTACATGTTCCTTCCCTTCACCCTGTCTCATCGAACATCAACCCCCACATAAAAGAAATTGTAGCACGGAAATATTTAAGTTCAACTAACAAACACAAAAAAAAACAAAAAAACAAAGTTCTAAGTTCAATTTAGAAAGTAATGCCATGCTTACATAAATCGGACTCCCTGGAGCCGAATTTTCACAAATAAGAGGCAGAAAATTTTAAGGGCACTTGAATCCATCCAAATCGATCGCGCCGTATATACTGTACATTGAAGCCATCCATGCATGCGGATATGGCCTTGGAGCTAGTACACGTCACGCTGTTCCGTGCCATACACCAATTGAGGTTTCTCCCCTTCACAGGTAAAGGGTACAGGTTGGGCATGAAGCTACAAACCAGCTTCATGGGTTGGCAGAATTATTACCCCCTCCGGAAATTCAATGGTTAAAAATTAATTTATGAAATATGGACGGCACGTCAGCCCTTAAGAGGTGCCTCCCACCACTCTAAGAACCATTCCCCGCCCGTGGGTACCAAAAGGTGGGGACCGAAAGAGCCAGGGGAGACGCCTATTCATACCCAAAAAAAGGCCCCAAATCCTTAGCATAATATATATATAGATTTGTGCTTGATGGTCTTGAAAAATAATATGGAAACAATTTTTTATTGATGAGAAAACTATTCTAGATAGTTTTTATTTACTTTAAATGTTCTTTGTTCTGTCACGTCAGGGCTTTCACTCATTTATTTGCGTTTCAAGACAACCTTTTGAGGTTGCCACATTCAGCTATAAGTGGTCATTTAAAGTGACTGCTAAAAATTCCTATAACACAATTATAACAGTTCGTATCTATTTTCTTGAAGAAAAAAAATATAGTCTCCACCAGGCCAAATAGGCAGGATTTTTGGTTGTCAGACAGGATTTTAGCTGGTTGATGGTACATGGGCAAATGCTATATTTGAGATTTGCATGTTGACCCAGTATATGTATTTGTATCTATCACTCTCTCTGTACTCCTAAAAAGGAAATGATTACGTAGCTTTGGAAGGTTTTGTGGAAACCTGAAAGGTGCTATGCAGTCAAATCCCAGATCACTTGTAAATTGCCCATTTTATTCATATGATTGTAGTAAAAATGTACCATTTTCTATTAGATAGGGATTAACACTACTAGGCTTTCTATTGACTCCCCAGCAGTAGTCTAGTAATGTAAAATCTTATGTTAATGTTTTCCCAGGGCAGTAGACCTTCAATCGTAAGAACATACGTCAGGCAGACAAATGTAGCTTCTATGGACTATTGTTGCCTTAATGGATGCTTTAGTCCAGGATGCTATTTTTAGTACATGTGTGAAAAAGGCCATTGTTGCTATTCATCTAAAATAATACAATAAAGATGGAGATGAAATTAGCTAAAATATAGAAAATAAAAGTAGAAAGGAAGTACATGTAGGTAAACACCTATTCAAATAATTATGTACTGGTACATTTATTAATGTCTGTTTTTAGCAAGCAATTTCAAAAAGCGGTCTGTGTTGAATAGGAAAACATGTATATACAGTGCAAGTGTCATGTGAACTGAATGGAAGCATATTGATCTTTCAAAAAAGGAGTGGTTTGATATATGTAATCATAATAGAAAATAAGAAATCAACTCCTTCAGTGACTATAAGTGCAACACAACATTTACTGTTATTTATGATAGATGAAATTGAATGAGGAACACCAGTCTCTCGTAATATTTGTATTAATAAATAACTCTTTTTGAAGTGGCAAGTATTAAACATGTCTATATTGAAAAGGTACCCTTGCATTTCCAAAGTACTTTGGAAATTATTACCCAGACTTTAGCTCTTATTGATTGAATCCCTTCATAGCATATCATATTGAAAACTGTATATAGGGGCAATGATTGTCATGTACTTGTAAGGGATAACTCTTGAAAAGCTAACAAATTGTTGCCATAATAGATTTGAATACTATGGTGACATGACATTAGAATTGGATGATATTCTAAACCTTCTCACACTTGACATGATTTCCCTATCAAAATTTAGGAAGCCAGAGCTGTGTATACAGAGAGCATCAAGAAAGGTATCATGGATTACATTCTCAAGGACCCTGTGGAACAAGAGAGACTTGGTATTCCCATGGCAACCAAACCATCTAACTCAGCTGGTAGAGAGTGGTATCCATGGAGTGATGCAGTGGATGATGCAAGAGACTTCATGGAGAACTATCTCTACGTAACCCATCCTATCATGACAACTATCCTATACAAGTGGGAAACACAGTGAGTGTATACTGCTACAAACAGAAGATCAATGAAAGGAGCCTTGTATTTCATTGGCCATATGACCCCCAAGATATTGTTGTAAATGTTAGGAATACTTTTGTGTAGAAAGGTAGATTTAGGATGCATGAAGTATTATGACTTCTCAGGAAAGAGGCCACAAGAATGAGATTTGTCCAGAGAAATCACATGATTTATTTATTTTGAAAATGAATAAATATTCGATGAAATGTGTGAAAACCATTTTCATTGACCATTGAGGAACAAGTTTATGCAACTCCCCTCCCCCAGCACAAACTAACCAAAACTTGCATTTTCTGCTATCATAGATACTGTACATAGCATCACCTTTGCCCCTGCCAAGTCTTTATAATAACTTGGAAAATGACATCTTTAATGATTTCTAAATATCTCCTTGTATAAATCCAAATAAAGAGGTAGGTTATGCTGAAGTTAACCTTTGTGAAGTTAAAAATTGTTCATAATCAGTGATACAGATATAGTTTAGATCTTTCAAGTCAAGGGATATTTATTTTTATTCTTTTTCAATATCTACTTACCTATATCCTACTTCAGTATTTCTCATGATATGTCTGTCATTCATTTATGCCATATTGCTGCATCTCTCTTTTTCAGATATGCCCATTTGAGGATGATAGACAGAGCTGGAATGGCAGAGATAATACCTCTCACCCCAGAAGCATTCCTAGAGCAAATCAAGAATACAACAAAACATACGAGAGAGATCCTGATAAATAATTGGCTTGAGGAATGCGCTAACATGATTGATGATGAGAGAGATGAGATTGAAAGATGGATGCCAGAGAGTCGGGTGAGTCTCATCAATATCTGTGTCAAAC
Source organism: Heliocidaris erythrogramma (assembly GCA_025617745.1). Lineage (NCBI taxonomy): Eukaryota > Metazoa > Echinodermata > Echinoidea > Camarodonta > Echinometridae > Heliocidaris > Heliocidaris erythrogramma. Next base: position 1,508,277 of record CM046853.1, read on the forward strand.
ATCAGTCTTTATTGATTAGAAAGTATGCCATTTCTATTGAGAGGGATGCAAGTTTAAGATATAGTCTTCGAAGCTCTTGATGCTTCATGTGAAATTAAATAATGTTATACATATACATTGTTTGTGCAACCATTGGTTTAATTTCAGGCTATAACTACTGACCTTGTGTAGCTGTAAGGAGAAAGCTGGTATATGTGATTTATGATTATATATATTGCAGATGTTTTTCAGCAAAAAGCATGCATGTAATTATGACTTATTTAGTCTTTAAAAGGCCTAATCATTTCTTTGATTCAGTATTTACCCATTCTTCACTCTGTAGAGAAGTAACGTAGATGTAATTTTCTAATGATACTGATTCTCCTTACAGGATGGTAGAATGTCTCAGATGGATCACTTCTTTAACTCAGTATCAACCCTGATGTCACTGTGTCTGAGGAGCTGTGTAGAGAAATCTATCCATGACCTTGTGGAATGGTTCCAACTCTATGAAGCTGGGAACCATTATGATTGTGACTACAATGAATCTGAGCTCTCTCTACCAACCATACCACAACCTATCAAGATCTCCATGGTAACAGATAAAAATGTTTATCTTATTCATTTCCTTAACATTGAAGTGAATTGAATTTATTTATTGTCATGCACAATTAACTGAACAGGCATAAAAATCATTTTACTGTCTCACATTTGTATTACAGATAAAGTAGAGTTCTGGTCATGCAATTATATTGTGAAAGAAACTGTCTCAAAGGCATTGGGAATGGTTCACCATGTCTACATAAGAATTGTTTTATACTGTGTTGGTTGGAATCATCAAAATAGATAAGAAATTGACCCAAATCTCGCTGAAAAGCATATGTGCTGCTCACAGAAATGGGTATATGGGACTGCACACACAAGTGGCATGAATGTTCAGCCCGAACATTTCAGCTATTTCTAGTCATATTTTGAATATAAGAGCATCTGAAGGGCAATCCTTTTCAGGGGATGTTTCTACTATGATGTTCTTCTAAACTGACATAAAAGAAATGAGAAAGCTCACAAAGTATTTTTCACCTTTCCCAGAACTCAAAATTCCCTTTAAGCATATAACATCACCTGCTTTAGGTATAGCTTAGGGAAATGTAGTGGCACAAAAAGTCACGTCTGGAATACAAAATGCATGATCGTTGAAAATCGCAATTTTATCTAATTAAGATAGAAACATATCGCTAAGCCCTAGATTGGGTAAGAATATTACCTTGTTTAGTCTTAATATTACCCAAACTGTCATTACATACATTAAGTTACAACTTTTTTTTCCCACCATTTTCACCTATGATTTTGCTGTTTGTTTTCTGGATGCATCTTTCGTGCCACTCCATTTTGCTAAGCTACCTTACATGAATTTGTTAAACATCACCTGGGGAGCGTTTCATCAAGCGTTTTGTCAGTGATTTTTACCAACAACTGTTATAAGCTACTGAAATCCTTGCATCTGATTGGCTGAGAGCAAATTTGTCAGTAAAAATCACTGACAGAACGCTTGATGAAACGCACCCCTGTTCAAACAAGATACATAAACACAAATAGTACCTCAAGGAAAGTTCCTCAAAGAAAGACATTGCACTAATAATATAACATTAACCAAGCTATCATCAAATTCAAGTCTTCACATCTGTAGCCACTAGGTATTCATTTACTCTGATAATATTATCTTTGTTAAAGGATTGTATATTGTGTAACGGTCAAATTATTGTAAACATCATGCATAGATTCTAGCTTTAAATCGTGTCTATCAAGGAATGAGAACATTCAACTATGTACATATGAAAATCAGGCTGCTGTATGGGTACAATCATGAAGGACGTGTAGATTACAGTGAATACAAGACTTACTAACACTCCAAAGTTGTATTATGAATGTATGATAGTTTATACTAGCCATAGACTATAATGTTTTATGTTTATCCAGGGCCCAGAGATGCCCCAAGTATCCTGCAAGTTCACACCAGACATCAATGGTGTCGTTGACATCATCCATCAGTGTATCCAGACCATGGTAGATGGTGTCAAGGGTATCAGCCGTGTAGAGAATCGTCTGTTCCATCGGGTAGACTCACTGGCTATCACTCATATTCCTACTGTCAGGGATGAGGAGGAGGTGGTAGAGACAGCAAGGGAGCAGGTCAAAGAGGTCATCTTGCATAACTATCATGGTCCTATCAGGTTGGTAGTTTAGAAATTTCCATCAGCTGTCCAGAAAAATATATGGCCTTGTGACTGATCTAGAGCAATTATTCAATTTCCCATTGTTAATTTGTTTGCAAATATGCTCTTCTAGTGTTATGTTCTTATCATCATAATGTATAGTGAATAATCATTGCCTTCAAGCAGGCTACATGGGAAAGCACTTCTTGCTGATACATGTTTTAACTGGATTATTCTGGATTGAAGTTTATGAAAGGTAATATTTACATCATTTGTTAATAAAGGGGTCCTATTGAAATATGTTGTGATTCTTCATGAGCTATATGATATGCATTGTGTCATTTTTCTTGGGTACTCTACATGCATGTTTTGAAGTTAGGTTTCATGCTCTTCAGGCCTGTCTTTGTTTGACATGGTTTATTCAAAATCCTGTATTTTCCAGTACTTTTATCTCAGTACGTGCTCCTGAATGTTTACATGTTTTCATTGATTGTTGTTCCAGGTTTAAGATGGTGTATGCTCCATATGCCTACCTGTTGAAAGCATCATCAGACACACAGGTTGAGAAGTTTGTGAGTAAGGAGCAGCATCTGAGGGACTACGTCAGAGAGATTGAGAAACTGAAGAAGATGGCGGCTGAAGTTGGTCTCTTTCCTCTCAATGTACCAATGCATCTCTTTCAGTTGGATTGCACTGATATCAATAGGGTAAGTATTGAGTGATTTTTATGTTTTCATTGGAAATCCGAGACACGAAAAAGAAACGTTACTGTATTTGGCTTATCTTTGTTCATCCGAATTTTATCTTTGAGTAAAAATTGTAATTTAGTTGATACATGAATTTTAAACATCCTTATTTCTTCTGATCCATGTTATGAATACACTGTTGTTTTATGTACTCCAAATAAAGATCATAATTTCAGTTTTATACTAATTATGGTTTGTTTTGTGTATTTTTTCTTAAGGGATCATTTTCAACAAGCCTTCTTGTGCCACTATTATTCATCACTATGATTTTTAAATGATTTTGTAATGCTTTTTTTAATAGTGAAAATAAATGATTTGATATGATTTGAAAATAGGAATATATATTCAAAGACTTGAATTATGCATCAGCAAAGCTATATCTTGTTTTACTGTATCTCATCTATCTACAGTGGTTGATTCTCAGATCAAGAGATTTAGCAAACATCATGATCTCAAACATCACTAATACAAGTCGTTTGTTCAACCGTGCCATATGTGGTCAATACGACCAGATTGTGAGGAAGATTACTACTCAATCAGAGTCTACGCATCAGTTGGTCAAACTTCAGGAGTATGTAGATAGATTGACCACTGGAGAACTCTTACAACTCAAGGTACGAGAGTTTTAATGCTATCATTCTCTCAAACAAATTTTTTGCAGCTGTAAAAAACATATTTTTGTCTTTGCTAAATTTTGGTTTCATATTTTAATTGCGAAGCTCAGCTCATGTTGCATCTTGTAAAACATTGACATTATATGTAATGCATGAATGTTTAAGAAGGTTTGAATGGGGTTATGTCATAAAGTTTATTTCAATAACGTTCGGTTCAGTGACAATAAGATGTTCCATATGTTTATTTGAAAAAATATTGTTAAAACAAAACTAACTCTCTTCTGATTACCAAGTTGAGAATCTTTCAAATCGATTTTTGGCGATGTATATTCTTTTTCTTGTTAGGAGTGTAATCTTTCTTAATTTTTTTTTTTTTATCTCAATACAGAAAAAACTAGAAGTAGCAGCAGGAAACCTGATCTTCTTGATGGACTATGCGTACCTGAACAAAGATGATCTGATGCTGAATGATCAGACATTCACTTGGCCAGACAGAATCATGCCTATTATAAGGAACAGGTCAGTTTTATACCACCATCTGATTTCTTTGCCCTCTTTCTAAACACTGACACAACTTATATGATTGAATCATGCCCAATATCAGGAACAGGTCAGTTTTATACCATCTGCTTTCTTTGCCTTATTTCTAATCACTGACACAACTTATATGATTGAATCATGCCCATTATCAGGAACAGGTCAGTTTTATACCACCATCTGCTTTCTTTGCCTTATTTCTAATCACTGACACAACTTATATGATTGAATCATGCCCATTATCAGGAACAGGTCAGCTTTATACCACCATCTGCTTTCTTTGCCTTATTTCTATTCACTGACACAACTTATATGATTGAATCATGCCCATTATAAGGAACAGGTCAGTTTTATACCACCATCTGCTTTCTTTGCCTTATTTCTAATCACTGACACAACTTATATGATTGAATCATGCCCATTATAAGGAACAGGTCAGTTTTATACCACCATCTGCTTTCTTTGCCTTATTTCCAATCACTGACACAACTTATATGATAGAATCATGACCATTATAAGGAACAGGTCAGTTTTATACCGCCATCTGCTTTCTTTGCCTTATTTCTAATTACTGACACAACTTATATGGTTGAAATCACATACATGTAGCTACATACATGTATACCAATCTGATTCCAAACAGATCTCAACAGTCTCAACAGAATTTAGACATATTAAGACATATTAAAGGAGTGGAAACCAGAACCCCATGTACTTTGAGGAGTGTCGTTTTTATCATTCTTATGTCATTCCTTATCCATATGTATGATGGAATAGGAATTAGGGATCCTATGTGCATAAACATATTGTTCTTTCTGTAACATTGTCATTGCATTGTGATATTTGCCTCAGATTATTTTTATATTCATAACTGTAGTAAATACTGTCACAGTAAATGAAAAATTCCAATGTTTATGTCATTGCATTGTAAATAAATGGACAGTAGTATTTGAGATTATGTAGGATATTAATTGTGTAAAAGAAATAAGTCAGAATCCATTCTCCCTGTTCATTCTTTCAGTGAAATGAAACTTCAGAAGGAGCATGACTATGCTGTCTCCAAGCTCAATGATTGGCAGAAGAAGTTTGCAGTACGTATCAAGGAAGTGATGGACCAGGTCAAGGTATTCAAGACCAAGGATCGTATGTCTGAAGCACAGGATTATCTGGACAAACTCATTGATATACAACTCAAACTGGATGACTTCTATTCTGAGGTGAGTCCTACTAAATCAAGATCTTTGACAGTATTCATCTGGTCTAATGTTTTCTTACCTGTTCCAGTTGCTATTGAAGAAACTCCGTGGGAGAGAATTACAAAAAAATACATTTCCATTTGAGATAGCTTTCCTTTTTTTATTTGAAGCAATGTACAGCTGCTGGAGGTTTGTGATTTCTAATGAATTAAAAAGTTGAAAATCAAAGCCACTTGTTTATAGTTTGTCCTGTCAGAGCCATGATGCAACAAAGCCTGTGTTAGTACTGCTGTCTAGATGTTATTTAAATATCAAATGACAGATTCAAGTCTGCTGAATGAACATTTTCTGATTTATTCAGTTGCAGACAAAAATGCAATCTTGTACATTTGGAGAATATGGAAATCTATCTCTAAAATATGAGAATACTCTGAAATTACCTGTATCTAATAAAATGATAAAGCTATCATCACTTAAAATGTGATCCTATGTAGCTATGACATTCATGTGGTGTACAGTGATACATTTTAAATGTTGAGTCTTATGCATCCTGACAATAACTATGGTTTTAGTTTCTGCTTGTGTGAGGAATTTCTTCTCGCATCTCTAATTCCTATAATCTGTTATTTTGCAGAAAGGAGCAGTGAATCAAGAACAGAAATTACATGATGTCGGTCATATCAGTCCTTACCTATCATCACTTAAAGTGTGATCATATGTAGCTATGACATGTACAGTGATACATTTAAATGTTGATTCTTATCATTCTAACCATGTATCCTGACAATATCTATGGTTTTAGTTTCTGCTTGTGTGAGGAACTTCTTCTCACATCTCAAATTCCTATAATGTAATATTTTGCAGAAAGGAGCAGTGAATCAAGAACAGAAGTTACTTGATGTCGGTCATATCAGTCCTTACCCTGAACTAGATCAGATCAAGGAGAAGAAGGAACCCTATGATAAACTATGGAATGCTGCAGTCAAGTTCCATCACATGTATGACAGGTGGATGAATGGACCCCTACTGGATGTCAATGCTGAAGTGGTAGAAGATGAGGTAAGAGATTATTTAGGATGCAGATGTGTGATGGTACATGACGTGGTAGATAGATGATGAAGATTTTTCCAAAGAGTATAGAATACTGATGTGTACTTAATATTAGCATGTAATATTGGTATTCATATGATAAAGTAAAGTATCTTAGCTACATGTACATGTAGGTTGTTGACACTTGTACTGTAACACACTGTTTCCATCAAGTTTGGAAGGCTGATTTTAAAGGCTGATTTTAAAGGCTGTTAAATAAACCTAGCTGGAAGTCATGTACTGCAGGTTTAAGCTAGTTTGGAAAATATTTAAAGAATATGGTTGCTTTCCACTTCATATTTAGAAGCTAATTTGTCAAATCTAGTGGCCTTTTATAGCATTATTTGGGTTATAGTCACACCCGGTGGAATGGCAATAGATTTCATGTGAATAGATAAACAATCTCAGACCAAAAAAAATTATGCTAATTGAATGGCCTTTCTATCATTAGACATTATGTCCATTGTCAGGATAAATTATGACTTCTGTGCAAAAATTTATCTTGTAAAGAAGACATGTAATTATATGGAAATGCTTTTACCCGATTTTCACCATCTTTTTTTTCTTTTCCCATCAGGTACAGAACATGTGGCGTACAAGTTACAAGCTGACCAAGGTGTTTGCTCATCCTGACATGATGGGCCCAATGAGGGCAGCAACCACTATCAAAGCCAAACTGGAGAAGTTCAAGATCAACATGCCTCTCATCAATGCTCTCTGTAATGCTGGGATCAAACAGAGACATTGGGATATGATGAGTGAAAAGGTAGGTGCATTCCTCAAGTGTTCTTAGCTACTATATGTTGCAGTGGAATTACGTAGTACCTATGAAAGATTAGACCTCCATATAAATTTTATTTGAATATATTTTATGTCCCGTATATTTATGTTACATGTTTTCTTTCGCCTTTTACATGTATTACTTTGTGATTAACCAGCAGAGAATGAACTGAGCAAAATATATATTGCATGTCTTTTCTTCACCTTAACACTGCTGTGGGCAGTTTGAACTACCTAAATTGTGAAAATATGTGAAATTATGAAGTCATATCATAGCAAAATGTGTGTATCAATATGAACAATGAAAATTTGAAAACTTATCTCAAGAAATACATGTATTGAAACTTGGTTACACCAAAGGAGTTAAGCTGCACTTATTCATTTTCCATATGTTGTCTTGGTGAACTTGTTTAAACCATGCTGCATGTATGAGCCTTTTGTCCATGATAATAAAGATCTACTGCATACATTTTCCAGGTTGGTTTCAACATGACTCCTCAAGAAGACACTCCTCTAGTTGAGATGCTACAGATGGGATTAGAGAAACACTTGGAAGATTTATCAGAGATCAGCTCTCAGGCTAGCAAGGAGTATGCTATGGAGAAGGTGAGTCTTACAATATTTGGTATCAGCTATCAATAATGGCTTCTTTTGCTAGCCGAAAGATGAGTATAGCAAATGTTTAGATGCTTGTGGCTATATCTTTACCCTTGTTCTCACCTTTGCTTTCTTGAATTGGCTTAAATTGTGAACTGTGAATTTCTAGTTAAAATGTTGTATATGTGATGAGATGATCAAAATCACTTGAACATCTCATTGGGGTTCTATAGTATTGTATTTTTTGGTTTTGCTTTGCAAACAAAGATTTAAGAAGGAAATCCTCAATCTGTGCCAGCTTGCTGTTGACTGTTGTAGGGTTCATTAGATCCATTAGATAAAAGGTAATATGCTTGTCTGCTTTCTTATTAACAAAATGGGGGAAAATAGTTTTAGTTTTTCTTTTTTATGACAGGCATTGACCAAGATGAAGAGTGATTGGGAATCAGTACACTTCAGTTTCACAGGATACAAGGATACAAAGCTCTCTATCCTAGGAGCACCAGATGATGTCCAGGTGTTGATTGAAGACCATGTGGTCAAGACAGCTACAATGAGAGGATCTCCTTTCATTGCTCCGTTTGAGACTGAACTCAAGGAATGGGAAATAAGACTGGTGAGACTTTGATAACAATAAAATATTTTCCTTTGGTTTACTTGAACCATTATACTTGCCTCAAGAATTTACTGGTATTTTCACATATATGAGTTAAACTGTAAAGTCACGCATTACCCTAAATCTTGCATTGGTAATGTCCTGCAATTTAAGTGTACTATACATATAAAGCATGACCTTGCATCAAAGAATATAAGTACTTAGTATATTGACTACTACTTAAGGGAGGCGGAATTGGAACCTTTCCTACTGAATCATAAGATTAAGTAAAAGAATGTAAATAATTCTAAATGTACTCGTGGTCAGGTTCCCCTAGTGACCATATGGGCCTTATGAAATATTGATCTAATAATACTGATGTTTTCAATACTAAATATATCAATATTAGATACATGCAGTGCAGAACAAAACCCCCCAAAACCAAACACCAGATTTTCTATTAGTCAGTGCAATACTGCCCCTCATACCAATAGTATTCTTCAATTCTTGCTTTACGTGACAGCATCGGATCAAAGACATCTTGGATTCATGGCTGAAAGTCCAAGCAGCTTGGTTATATCTCGAACCTATCTTTGGATCTGAAGACATCAGAAGACAGATACCTGTAGAAGGAGAAATGTTCACCACTGTAGATGGTCACTGGTATGTGTGGAAAACTGCAACAATATTTATTTACATCCATTTCTGATACCCGTTTTCTTTTAAATCATTGTATACTACATAAGCTGTAGCAGCCTAAATGTCATAGCCATGTGCATCCAACCAAATCTAAGAAATATTCAGAAATCCAGGTTAACAAATGATATTGGAAATAACTTCTCACAAATTGAAAACTTTTGCATTTCGTTTCAAACTGAGATCAACGTGTGTTTACAACCAATGCATTTTCTATTATTTGTGTGTTTATAGGAGAGAGATCATGCACACATCAGTGAAGAACACCTTAGCCTTGGTGGTGACCTCCCAGAAGAACATGTTAGAGAATCTTCAGCACTCTGAGGGTCTCCTAGACACCATTCAGAAAGGCCTCAATGACTACCTGGAGAAAAAGAGACTCTTCTTCCCAAGGTTTGTATTTACAGGTTTTCCTTGGGTTCCTGAAAGAAAAAGGGCATAAAGTCAACAAATGTAACATGGTATCCTGAATATCCAATATATTTGCTTTATTGAATACTGTATGCTTCTAGTGACTGACAGCTCGTAATTGTTACATAGAATTTTGTCAAATATTATGTTGTGCAGCATGTACATGTAGTTACTCTGTTTTACTAACTCTACAAAGTTGCATTTCCAAATGGCAACTCTTGAAATTAAGTGTTATAGATTACGCTCTTTAATCATTAATTGAAAGTTGTCATTTATTATCTGAAACCAATACTTTCTTTGTTATGTCACTACTCTCAGAAGCACCTGTCATGGATTACTGAGACTTGGCTTCATATCATGAATAAAACATTTATTTAAGGATTAGTTGTTAAACCTAACTAACCTAAATCTCTTCATGCTTTATTAAACAAGGTTCTTCTTTCTGTCCAACGATGAGCTTCTTGAGATTCTATCAGAGACTCAAGATCCTCTGAGGGTCCAACCTCATCTCAAGAAGTGTTTTGAAGGCATCGCTCAGCTGACCTTCACTCCAGAGAAAGAGATCATCGCTATGGAATCAGCGGAGAATGAAAGTGTAGAACTTTGTTCTCGTATCATCCCAGCTGATGCTCATGGTCTGGTTGAGATGTGGCTTATACAGGTCAGAATCGCACTAAACATCTAGAAACATTTATCCAGATCCAGATTTTTTCCAATTTTGGATTTCTTTTTGAAGGTTATAGCAGGTCCTTACATGATAACCTTTTTTTTTGGAGGGAGTCTGGATTGATATATATATAGGTCAGTATGTAAGGCCCCCTGTTTGAATTCTGGAGTTAGTGTAGAGTCCTTTTAGAATATGATATTCATGAGGGAGTATTCCACAATGCAAAATGTTTGTTGAAAGTGCTAAAGCTAAATTGGAAGATTGATTTTTCCATAACATGGAGCATGTGCAGTTCAAGTCAAGACTGACCATTTTTGTTATCATTAATCTTTAAAAAAAGGAGAAAATCCTAGCCTATTCTAAACAAGAAAAAAGTCAAACTTCCTCGTGTATAATAGCTTTTTACTCTTTGCCACTGGAACACTTATCCTGAAGCCTTTCATTTTTTCCTTTCTGATCTGTACTATAGGTGGAGGACTTGATGAAGAAGAGTTTGAGGGATGTCAGTGCTAAGGCAGTTCTGGCATATCCAAATTAAGTCATTGGTTCTTAGATAGCCTATGTAAGATTCACTTTTATTTTTTTGCTTGTTTGATTTGTATTATACTGTAGGTTGAGGATCTAATGAAGAAGAGTCTGAGGGATGTCAATGTTAAGGCAATTCTAGCCTATCCAAAGACTCCTAGGAAATCTTGGGTTCTGACCTGGCCTGGTCAGATTGTAATTGCAGCTAGTTCCATCTACTGGACTGCTGAGGTCACAAAGGTATGTACACCTCCATCAAGATTACACTAACCTTTCAGAAAGGGGGTTACTGAAACGGTGTGAATATCATGTGGATTGTTCATTCATTCTAAATGTGTTTTCCTTTATAATCCTTTGATATGATGTTTTCTGTTGATATGGTAAACAATCTCTGCATCGGATACAAACTGTGCTGGGAAAAATATCTATATCTAAATATCTATATCTAAATGTATGGTTAAAACATTACAACTGTATTTTGGTACAGATAATGATTTAGAATGTGTATAAGGCATTGTTGAAGTGGATGACAAATAAAATTTCTTTTTCAGGCTATTCTGGAGAAAGATGGACTGAAGAAATACCTTACAACATGCAATCGTCAGATAGAGGAGATTGTGGAGCTTGTAAGAGGAAAGCTGACCAAGATGGCTCGTATTACTCTGGGAGCCCTGACTGTCGTAGATGTTCATGGTAAATACATAGAGTACTTCACCAAGGTTATGGTTCTTATGATAGAAAGTGTGTTTTATGTTGTGCAAATTTGACTAAAATTGTTTTATCCGTCCAGCTGTGCACAAGACGAATGTGCAAAAATATGTTATGTCAGAAAGAAACTATTAATTGATGCCCTAACCCATCTCTATTTGTCCAGCTCGTGATGTAGTGTCCAACCTGTACAGTGAGAAGATAGAAGATCCTCTCAACTTCCAATGGATCAGTCAGCTAAGGTATTACTTTGAGGAAGGTAATGTGATGGTGAGGATGATAACTACAACCGTTCCCTATGGTTACGAGTATCTAGGCAACACAGGGAGACTGGTTATTACTCCACTCACTGATAGATGCTACAGGTAAGGAAAACAGTACTCTTGTTGATCTTGTTGAGACTTGATAAAGATCTATCACATTCATAGGAAATGTGAAACTTTCACTTGTGTAAATACTACTATCTTTGTTTTAAGAAAGAAAAAATTGTGTTCAAATGTTCATTAGAAGATGGATGTATTAATGCTTTAGTTTAATTTATGAATCTTTTCCCCTCTGAAATTTACCTAGTTAGATCATCACATGCTTATCCGATATTGGGTAATATGTTTAGTTTTATCTCATATATTATGTGGTTTTTATTTTTAGAACCTTGATGGGAGCATTACTATTGAATCTTGGTGGAGCCCCTGAAGGCCCAGCAGGGACTGGTAAGACAGAGACCTGTAAAGATCTGGCTAAAGCGGTTGCTAAACAGGTAGGTCTTATAAGTGTATACTTCCAAGAAATTTATCAAAGCAATGTATAATTTCTTTTATTTATTTACTTTTTCAAGACTGGACATAAAACCTTTTTAATGGAATCAATTAAAAATAAATCCCTTCATTTCTTGTGTTATTGTCAAAGCCAAAATATTAGAGAGACAAATTGCTCATGTTATCATGACAAAGGAACATTAAGTGGGAAATATAGCTATGATGGTACATGTACATGTCGCTGCATTTATGTTTCACTATTGAACATTTTCTGTCAAATTAGTATTTCTTGTAAGATTAAGATACATTTTTTTTTTCAAATGTTACAGTGTGTAGTGTTCAACTGTTCTGATGGTCTGGACTACAAGGCCATGGGGAAGTTCTTTAAGGGTTTAGCTCAGTCAGGAGCATGGGCCTGCTTTGATGAATTCAACAGGATAGAACTAGAGGTAAGATGGTATTCATAGGTCATTTATGATTCTGAATGGGAAGAAGAATGGTAGAGGTGCTGAATATTGTTTATTTCTTCGAAAGAATTATGGAAACCATAAAAACTTTTCTCACTAGTTTATTCACCACTGCTGAACTTTCAGTCACTTAAAATGTTGTAGACTGATTATTATTTTTGTTATGAATCACACAAATGTATACTGCACAACACAGTTGTCGACATGTATAATTACAAAAATGTACAATGGCATATATGTTTTTGCAGTGTTGTGCAGTAAAAATACAGACATTCATCAACCAATTTTTGTGTCACTTTTAAAAAGTCAAGTAAGTGCATCACTCTCTGTTCAATAACACTTACTGAGTTACAAGATGACAATTTGTTTTCTCTTTGGATGATGAAATATTTCATAATGCTTTGCTGCACTAAGTTTGCTGAGTTCTAAAGAACTTTGTATGGAAATCTAGCCAAACTGAGGCCTTCAAAGTTGTGTTCTATAAGTGTAATTTTGTTTCTAATAGTACAAAATTGATCTTCCATATTGAATACAAGGTGCTGTCTGTAGTAGCTCAGCAGATCCAGAGCATTCAGAGAGCTGTAGCAGAGCAACAAACAACCTTTGTATTTGAAGGCACCGAGATATCTCTGGATCCATCATGTACAATGTTCATCACCATGAATCCTGGCTATGCAGGAAGAGCTGAACTACCTGATAACCTCAAGGTAAAAATAGGTGGCACAACTTTAAATGTTACTATTTTACCGTTGCTTGATAGTATATGTTCAGTGTAATTAATTTCAAATACTATATTCTTCATGAAGTAAAGGAATACTACTTCTACAATTTACAATTAGCTTTATGTTCTGCAATGTTATTGTGAACGATGAGGCATAAATCAGTATTCAGGAATAGAGTGATACCCTCTTTTTTCTTGAGTTATTCTGTAAATAGTAAAATCATGTGAATACTTTTAGAATTTAGGATCCTCAGTATCAATTCACCATTGTTGGTATTAATGTGTACATGTTTAGGTTCTTTCTTGCAAGTTATAGAACATGTGTTGAATTAAGCAATCTGTACTGGTTGCATTCAAATTTTTAGATAATTTGTGACTAAATGTATATGAAGTAAACATTGAAATCTTTAGTGATTCTATTATTCTGATTCATGATTTATTATTGATTCCAAACTCGTCCACAGGTTCTGTTCCGTACCGTAGCGATGATGGTACCTGACTATGCGTTGATTGCTGAGATCAGTCTCTACTCCATGGGGTTTGTTGATGCTCGATCTCTCTCAACCAAGATTGTGGCTACCTACAAACTCTGCTCGGAACAGGTACAATATGATACATGTAATAACATACACTGTATGTAGTAAAATCTGTGTAGAATAATTAGTTTCTACAGAGTTGAACGATTCATGTATTCAGTTTTGGAGCAATCGCCATGAGTGCCTGAGCTGATGGATACTGGCACTATACAAAACATAATCATCATTATTATTATTGTTACGTGTATTATTAGTTATTGATGAAGCTCTGGTCATTAACTCTCTCTGGAAACCACATGAGCCAATTTGGTGTCATACTAGATTAATGTTTATTCTAAATGTAGCTTTTTAAAAATTATATTCTTTGTTTTATAAACAGTTATCATCTCAGCATCACTATGACTACGGTATGAGAGCAGTGAAGTCTGTCTTGACTGCTGCAGGGAATCTCAAACTCAAGTTTCCTGATACAGCTGAAGATATTCTGGTACTGAGATCAATCAAGGATGTCAACCTACCAAAGGTAATATACCATCTGATAAGTGACGGAAGGGCATAAACTATGTACTAATCAAGATGAGAAGAAGATACTTTGGATTAGATTCTCGTTGCTTTCTGATTTATCCCTGAGGATATTTTATAGACATATTAGTATTTTCAACTAGAAAATGTTGTTGAGTTTATCTGAAATATGGCTGATTCTTCTAGAATTTCACTGCACAGATACAGACTGCTTAAACTTGTACAGATGAGCTTTTAAAGCATACTCAGTGTTTGAGGACATGATTTGCCTTGTTATAATATCCTGACAGATAGCTTCAATTTTGAAACACATGATGTCGGGAAGTCATTAATATATGTTGAAAAGTCAAGATTATAAACCAGCTGAAGGCGCTTTTTTCAGTATTTGAGTTTGGTCCGATATGGTACTTACAACATTTTTCAATGCTTTTCCTCTACCCTTCCCAGTTTCTGTCTCATGACATCCCATTGTTTGAAGGCATCATCTCAGATCTGTTCCCTGGCGTAGAACTCCCTCGTCCAGACTATGGTGTCCTTGAAGAGGCTCTGAAGGCAAACATTGTCAAACGAAAGCTACAATCAGTGCCATGGTTCATTGAGAAAATCATCCAGGTATTATTATTATTATTATTATTGTAGGTGCCAGACCCGGGCTTTTACTGCTTCGTATCAGACTCTCTGACTCGTTAAATTTCGTACACTTTCAATACACGCTCCGATTCCGTCTCCGTACACAAACTCCACCTTGCTTTCGCTCGTCACACCTCGTTGCTTGCTCATCACATTAACAGTTAAGTTAGACATGAGACATCACTAAATAAATCTGGTTTGACGACCTTTATTCTGCTGAATTCCGTCATTCATCATCCCAGAATTAACAAGCGAACACTGATGATTGAACAAGATCAATGAAGTAGGGAGTTAAATATAAACTATAAAGAAGGAATCAAGAAGGTTAAAAAATCATACGCCTTCTCCCGGGTCCTATGTCATTTTCGCTATCACCAAATCAAAGATTGGAAGAAATTTCTAAGTTATTTGCGCTTAGGCCAGATTATAACGCGAGATGGCGCTCTTTCACTAAATCAGCACCAACATTCCGGCCCCTTAATTTTCATAAGAGAAGACGTTGAAAATTACCTTTAATACAACCTTTCAACCTTTAAACATTTCAATGATCCGATAACTAAAGAACTAACAATAGCTTATGTAAGCCAACACTATATGAAACAAAACTTTCAATTATCTCAATAATCATGTGATACATACTTGAGAAACTTCCCTGCTACATTGTAATTAACAAGCACACAAGATAATTCTTGTTTTCAGCAAAAGATTTAAATAGCTGTTAACTGTACCTTTTGTAGAATAACCAAAATACGGTACTTCCATCTACTGTTCATGCACAAAATTTTTATTTGTAAACTGTAATGCTTTGTATAAACATCATTAATAAACAATAGCTGAAATTCCAATCAAAGCAGAGTGGACCAGTAATATTTTCTTCTCTACAAACCAAAACACTTTCCCTTTTGACTGTCATATCTGTCCATTATCAATAACATCCAAATTTGGTGAATTACTATTACTTGCTCTTTCTTTGATAAACAAGTTACATCACAAAACAACAATTTAAATAGCAAAAAAAAACATTTACACAATGTATGAACAAGAGCTATCAAATATCATCTTTATGCCTTATGCTGAAGCAGCTGAACGTGCGCCTTTGATACTGCAATTTTGCCATTTCAAAAGAAAGACTGTCCCCTGAAGTAAGTCAACACAAATATATATTTGTGTCAAAGATTCCTTGTTCATGCATTGCATTAAACAAACAACTGTATATATTTGTGTAAGTAAGTACACTGTAAATACTTTAAAACAACAACTGAGTGATGAAAATCCCTTTCATCAATGTATATTGAGTACATCAAAAACATAAATTTGACTTGTCACCTTTGTCTTTTAACTGTAACAACATTAATAAAAACCTTCCTTGGTATTCAATAGAATAAGCACATACAATATACTGTACAATAATACAAAATGAGTCACTGTTGAACTGACCCTCTTACACATAAACAAAATTCTCCTTTTGGAATAATAAATGCATCTGCAAGAATTCAGCTAACTTTGTTACACTTCATAAAGAAAGAACAACAAATAATAATATCTTCATATTCAGGAAGCTCACAAAAGATATTTATCATGTGTGTTTTCCAAAAAACCTTTCCTTTGTGAACCTGCAATCAACATTCTTTACCATGGTCATTAACTTCAACATAAAAATGGTAAAATGTCTTTCACATTGTGAAATCTTGATTCTTAGGTTCAAGAAACTTTGGTACAAAACAAAATCTACTTTGGCAAATTTCTTCAAAACAAATAAATAGGGTAATGGTGAGTCCTCTATGCAGAATGACTTGACTACTGACTCTAACCATCCAAAAAGTCATTTACTAAATTCAACACTTTTAATCAATGCTTCTTGAAATACAGTCTACAGAAACAAAAACAACAATATATTACGCTGCATATGCATCAATGTAAACTTCTGCACTGATAAAATAGCTTATTCGATCCATAAATAATACCTTTATCAACTTGACATAAACAAATTTTGCATCCACATTCCGTTAATTTTCACCTTTGCCAAGAACTTGTAATATCCGTCACTACAGATTACCTTTCCTGTAAACCATAGAAATGTACATATCCATCACATGTTCTAACAGTTTCCATAGTAACAACTTCAGTTTTCTTCACTTTAGAAATTGCATAGCACGTTGAACTCCATAAAATATTTGATACAAACTGAACTATAGTTCAATACATGTAGCTCTGAAAAATTTACATATTCAGAAATAACCAAACTTTTCTGTTGCCATGGGAACCATGAACATTATTGCCCAATATCATCCAGAAATACATGTAGTGTTTAAGTCATTTTTCAAAGGAAAATATACCCTTTAACTCTTCCTTCAATGACTGTTTCTTGCCACTTTAGAAAACATTAAATCCATCAATGTTGTCCAAACAAATATACAGTTTATAATAATTTTCATGCACATTAAATACATGTTCTATCCCCCTACAAAAGGATTCAATTATAGTTCAGGAATATTAATCAGCTCTACAGTTCTTCCAGTCTTTCTTGTTATGACAAAGTTCTTGAAATTAGTTTTCAGCTCAAGTCCTTTCTTGACATATATCAAATTCATCACTTGTATTATTCTCTGTTGGTGAATATTCAGTAAAGCGTCCAAAAAATCTTGATGTCGCCCAAACCAGCAAAAGTTCACTGATGAATAGTAGGTGAAAATACGGGCTTAAACTCTGTTGACGCTTAGCTTTCAGCATAATGATATAATCATTCTTCCTTTGACTATACAATGACATTAAAGCACAATTTTCATTTTCAAATCGAACAACATGAAGAATGTGACAATCGCGATAGTATTACATCTGAAAGATGTTCCAAAAACCAATATTTGCTGAGCTGATCCAAATTCAAACATAACACATATTGTGGTGGCGCTTGATTCCCACGTCATATTCATATGACATATATCACTTCAATCGGGTATCCAAATATTTCACAATGAGCTTCCCCGCGTAAAATATTCACACATCCAAAATGATTCTTGATGAACTGACGACAAATATTGTGGCGGCGCTTGGCTCGCACCACATCGTATCTATACCAATTAAATCACTTAAAATAATTCAACAGTGATACATTCACTGCATTCAGTTACGTATCTCCTTCTAACAGAAAACAAAGCTTGGTGATGGGTCTTAGGTAGGTTCCTAGCTTTGTCTGCACCTCGACTCTGCGCACGTAGCCCTCAGAATCAGGAAGTGTACGCTTCACTCTCCCAAGTAACCAATTGTTCCTGGGCATCGTCTGGTCTACTACGAGCACCAAGTCACCAACTTGAAGGTTACGCTTCGGCTCCACCCACTTCTGTCTCTGTTGAAGCTGTGGCAAATATTCCTTTGTCCATCTGCGCCAGAAAACATCGGAAAGGTATTGCACCTGGCGCCACCTTCGCTTAGCGTAGACATCCGTCTCTCTAGTCACCGTTGGTGGTAGCTGGGGTTGTGACTTCATTAGAAGCAAGTGATTTGGAGTTAATGCTTCTAAATCAGTCGGTTCATCAGACACCCTGGTGATGGGTCTTCCATTGATAATGCTCTCGGCCTCACAAAGGAGGGTCTGCAAGCCTTCGTCATCTAGTCTCTGCTGCTTGGTAAGGTTGAAAAGCACTTGTCTCACTGTACGGATTTGACGTTCCCAAATCCCACCATGGTGAGACCCTCCAGGAGGATTAAAAGTCCATTTGATGTTGCGTTGTAGCATCACGTCGTTGATTTGAGCCTTGTTCCAAGTATCTATCTCTTGCTTGAGTTCTCTTTTGGCTCCGACCAGATTCGTACCATTGTCTGATCTCATCTCTAGGACCGTGCCTCTTCGTGCGATGAACCTTCTGATGGCAGCAATACATGAGTCCGTGTTGAGACTGTCTGCCTTTTCAATGTGTACAGCACGGATTGCAAGGCAGGTGAACATCACCCCGTAGGTTTTCACAACACAACGTCCTCGTTTCACTTCTAGGGGTCCAAAAAAGTCTATCCCCACTCTTGTGAAAGGGGGATCATCTGGTTTGAGTCTATCAGCCGGCAAATCGGCCATCTTCTGCTGAAGAACTTGAGCCCTATTACGTCTGCACTGCACACACTTCCCAACTATATTCCTAATAGCTGAGTTGGCACTAGGGAGCCAATAACTCTGATGCAGACTGGCTAACATGTAGTTTCTCCCACAGTGTCCCGACATCTTGTGTATGTGCTCTAATATCAATCTAGATACTTGGCTCTTCTTAGGGAGAATAATGGGATGTTTGGCTTTCTGTGGCAAAGAACCTCGACTCAATCTCCCTCCAACTCTCAACAAGCCTTTGTCCCAAAACGGATCAAGTCTGTATATAGGGCTTGTCCTTTTCACTCTCTTTCCTTGTCCTCTATGATCTGCTGCCGGCATCTGGTCATCTTTCTCTAGTCCTCTGATCTCATCTGAGAATTCCTCTCTTTGGACAAAACTCAAGATCTTCACTTTGGCAGCTTCCATTTCTTCCAGGGTGAGTCTTCCCTTCAGTATTTCATCTTGTGGAACTGTTGACTCCTTACTCTGACATTGGAGATATTCAACAAATCTCCTCATCCAGCAGACTGCTTTCTTGAGCCTGGTCCAGTCTGAGTAGTGGCTTATAAGTTCTCTTGTAGGATTAGAGCTTCCTTCATCAGCTTGTGCTGCTAAGCACGTCTTTTTCACTTCGAGCTCAACTTGAATGTTGTCTGGTGACACTTCACTACTCATCAACC
This sequence comes from Heliocidaris erythrogramma, assembly GCA_025617745.1. Classification (NCBI taxonomy): domain Eukaryota; kingdom Metazoa; phylum Echinodermata; class Echinoidea; order Camarodonta; family Echinometridae; genus Heliocidaris; species Heliocidaris erythrogramma. Next base: position 1,528,016 of record CM046853.1, read on the forward strand.
ACTCATTGTCTGGAGCTTTGAGGAATTCTGGACCTTCCTTCCAGGCTTTCCATTGGAGGAACTTTTCAACTTCCATCCCTCTTGAACAAACGTCAGCAGGATTTAATGCGGACTCCACATATCGCCATTGGTGTGGCTTCGATCCATCTCGGATTACTGCCACTCTGTTCGCTACAAACGTCTTAAATCTTGCTGTGTTGTTGTTGACATATCCCAGAACTGATGTGCTGTCGGTCCAATAGTATGTTTCATTTATGGGACACTCCAGCTCTTCTCTTATCAAGTGATTAACTCGCACAGCTACCGTGGCGGCTGCCAGTTCCATTCTAGGAATCGATATTTTCTTCAGCGGTGCTACTCTTGACTTGCTTGTAACTAAATTCATCTCGACTTCACCTTCCTCTTGCCACCTTAGATAAGAGACCATGCCGTAGCCCGCCTCACTGGCGTCGCAGAAATGATGTAAGGTGACTTTCTCTCCCTCAAATCTATTGGGTTTGAGACATCTCGGCATCTGAAATTGTGTCAGCATGGGTAAATCTGCCTTCCACTTAAGCCACTGCCGGGACATCTCTGCTGGGATCTCCTCATCCCAGCCTAATCGAACCCTGCACAGTGCTTGCAGTAGTTGCTTTGCTGGCAACACAACCGGTGAAACACAACCTATTGGATCATACACTGAACTAACAGTAGATAGGATGCCTCTTCTTGTGGACGGTTTGTCCTTCAAGTCTACCTTTACACCAAGCGTGTCCTCATCTGTAGACCACTCTATACCGAGAGCTCTTTCAATCACGGCATTCTTGGCATCTAGGTCCAGTCCTCTTACACTCTTTGCTCTCTCCTCTGGTGGTATTGACTTCAACACTTCTTGCTTGTTACACATCCACTTCGTCAGGTGGAATCCTCTACCCCTACATACTTCAGTCAAGTTTGACATCAACTCAACAGCCTTTTCTGGGTTAGATGCAGAGCACAAGCAGTCATCCACATAGAAATTTCGATGTACTGCACTAACCACCTCATCTGAGAACTTATCAGCCTGATCTCGTGCAGCTCTCTTCAATGCATAGTTGGCACATGATGGCGAAGACACCGCTCCAAACACGTGCACCTTCATTCTGTACTCTTCAAGTGGTCTCTCAACGTCACCGTTCTCCCACCACAGAAATCGTAAGAGATCTCTATCATTCTTGGGTACTCTTATCTGGGAAAACATTCCTTCTATGTCAGATATGACTGCGACTCTGTCTTGCCGGAATCTTGCAAGTACTCCAAACAGCCTGTTCGTTAAATCCGGCCCCTGTAGCAGCTCCCTATTCATACAGAAGCCTCCATATTCTGCTGAGCAATCGAAAACCACCCTCAGCTTCTTCTTCTGTGGATGGACCACGCCATGGTGTGGGAGGTACCACAGTCTTCCATCGTTTCTTTCCATCTCTTCATCTGGTACCTTTTCCATGTATCCCTTCTTCTCCATGGATTCTATAAAGTCTGTGTACTCTCTCTTGTACTCTGGTTGTCGTTCAAACTTCTTCTTCAAATGGCCAACTCTTTGTGCTGCTTGAGGCTTGTTGCTAGGCAATTTGACATCATCTGTCTTGAGAGGGAGGGCAATCTCATAATGGTCATCTTCTTGTACTTTGATCGACTGTTCCACCTTGTTCATGAAGACCAAATCTTCTTGTGATTTCTCTTGCTTTTCTTCAATGATCCTTTCATTAAAGTCATGGTTGAAGAGTTTCTCAAACTGCTCATCAATGTTGGCTTTGGCCTTCACTCTGTAAGACTGAATTCTGCGGGTACTGGATTGTGCTCTTGAAGCTCCATAAATCAGCCAACCAAGCGCTGTCTTGCAAGCAAACGGTCCATTTGCAACTTCACTGTTCACTACTTCAATGGGCTCCATTGCCCTTGGCACATTATTTCCTATCAGGAGGCCAACATGTGCTTCTTGGATGGATGGCAACTCTATGCCTCGAAGATATGGCCATTTCTCCAAGTCTTCCTGTGTTGGAACATCTTCCATCCCAACTGGTATCTGCTCCTGAGAATAGACCTCTGGCAGCTGAATAACATTTCTGCCTGACAAATCCGAGACTTCAATGTCTCTCAACGCTTGGCTGCGTATCACCTTCTCATCAGTCATGGTAGACACATGAAGATTGATTTTCCTTTTCTGAAGATTAAGGGAGTCAGCAAGCTTCTCTGTGCAGAACACTGCGTTACTTCCAGAGTCAACAAATGCATAAGTCTTAACTTCAATTCCTGTCTCACGTGATCTCACTATCACTGGGATAATGCCTGGTAGTGTATCAGTCTGAGAAGAACTAGTGAGACTACACTTCACATGCGTTTCCTGCTTTGCATTATCCTGAATCTTCTGCTGACTCTGCCCAGCGTCTGTAACCATGGTAACCGATACCTCAGGCTCTGGTGTCTGCTCTGATACCTGCCTATCTATACTGTCACTGTTCTTCTTTGCAGGATTATCCTTCTTCTCTCTATGCAGCACCGTTGGATGAAACTTGCTGCAAATGCTACACTTCAATCTCCACTTGCAGTCCTTTGCCAAGTGTCCAGTCTTGCGCAAACAACTGAAGCACAAGCCTTGTTTCTTGCATAGTGATATCCTCTCTTCATATGGCTTGGATGCCAATACAGTGCACTCTGCTAGAGTATGGTTCCTCTCCTTACAAACTGTGCATGATTCTTTGTCCTTTGGCTCATCAGGGGGGCTTGTAGCAGAAACACTGAAACTCGCCTTGTGTGGTTGAGACATCTTACCAGCGTTCCCATATTTGGCCGTCTGTTTACCGGTACTAGGCAGATACTTCAAGTCACCATACACTGGATTTGTAGCAATCCTTGCTTGCTTAGTTATGAATGCCACCACATCAGAGAAAGTCACCCTTCTCTCCTTCACTTCTATAATGTCATCCACTAAGACTCTCCATCTTTCCCTCAACTTGTAAGGGAGTTTTCCAATCACTTGCTTAATACTCTGTGAATGGTTGACCTCACATAGCATATTGAGGTCCTTGGCCAGGTTGTGCAGTTCAGTCACAAATATTGAGAAGCGATGCAGCTCTTCTCCATCTTCAGGTTTTATCTCGTGCCATTGAAAAGCCTTCTTCATCATTGTCTCAATGATTCTCTGAGTGTTACCAAACTTTCTCTTGAGAAGTTCCTTTGCCTTTGTGTACGCCATGGACTTGTTTTGGCCATACATGCAGCTTTTCACAATTGCATTAGCATCTCCTCTTGTGTACTGGTCAAGATAATACAGCCTGTCAACGTCATTGCTTGTCTTTGCCTCTACTGCATGTTCAAATGCACTAATAAAAGAATGGTACTCAATAGGGTCTCCATTGAATGGCTTCACCTGTTGAGGCGGCAATGATGCCTTCATATTGCAGTCAACAAGCATTTTCATCAACTGGTTCTGCTGATGTAGAAATGACATCATGGAAAAGTTGCCTGTCGTACTAGCTGCTGCAGCACCATGCGGTACTGAAGTTTCCACATTCTGATCCATTTCAAACTGTGGATAGTCATCTTCACTTACTTGGGCTTGGCTGTTGCCTTCCATGAACATGCCTGGGCTCGAGGTAGGTAGGCCAAACTGCGACAAAACTGGATCTTGAAAATATGTGTGCAAATAAGCACCCTGTCTTGTGTCATCCATCTTGGCTTTACTTGAAAGTAAAACAAATAAACCTCTGTAACATTAATCTTGGGCTCCTGGCCTCAAATCAATGTCAAATGCTCAGCTCTGTAACTGATCATCCACGAAATAACAGCAATACAGTCTTAAATTGTGAAGTTAGAACTCCTAATTATCTTGATTTTCCTGATGCTTGTTCCAACAAAGCTCTGTCCTCACATCTACTAAAGATCAGATCCGAATTCTAAAACTCCTTTATTCCTGGGCCTTTTGTAGATGTAGATCTATGTGTACATATCCAAAAATTATTTCCTGGCCTTCTTTTGAACTTTATATCTGCTTCATAGTCTTAGTTTACTCTCAGACTAACTTCATGACTTGTTAATCCCTTTTCCAAAAACTAACTCTCTAGTCCTGGCCTTTCTTCAGATCTAATGTTGAATTCTATTCCAACAGTACGCAGCCATACACTCCTCTAGCCATACTCTGTTGTGTATTGATGAATCACTCTTGGCCTTATTTAGTCGCAGTCTATATCTCAGACATGGACTACCTTGATCTGAATCTGTTTTCCAAACACTGCATCATACAGTCCTGGCCTTCTTTCATTCAGATCCTTTTTCCAAGACTAAAACTTTCTCACAAACTTCATATGCTTTGTTTGATGAATTCATCTGTACAGCAGGCCATTGGTCTTACTCTGCATGGTTATGAGACCCATGCAAACTTTATTTCTTCATTCTAACGTTATGTGGACCTTGTGCATTGGTCTCATTCTCATCATCATTCTCAATCATCAGTCATCATGATCATCGTGATCAAATGGCAATTCATCATGATCGACATCCTGTTTACTCACTTCATGACATCAATCCTTTGTCTAATTAGTCCAGTATTGAAGCCAGACGATTTTTTAACTTAGATGTAGGTGCCAGACCCGGGCTTTTACTGCTTCGTATCAGACTCTCTGACTCGTTAAATTTCGTACACTTTCAATACACGCTCCGATTCCGTCTCCGTACACAAACTCCACCTTGCTTTCGCTCGTCACACCTCGTTGCTTGCTCATCACATTAACAGTTAAGTTAGACATGAGACATCACTAAATAAATCTGGTTTGACGACCTTTATTCTGCTGAATTCCGTCATTCATCATCCCAGAATTAACAAGCGAACACTGATGATTGAACAAGATCAATGAAGTAGGGAGTTAAATATAAACTATAAAGAAGGAATCAAGAAGGTTAAAAAATCATACGCCTTCTCCCGGGTCCTATGTCATTTTCGCTATCACCAAATCAAAGATTGGAAGAAATTTCTAAGTTATTTGCGCTTAGGCCAGATTATAACGCGAGATGGCGCTCTTTCACTAAATCAGCACCAACAATTATTATTATTTATTTGGCACTTTCAAAAGAAGAACAAAATCAAGAAACAATATACAATGTACATACAGTGTGCATTAAACTTGAATGAATACAATAGTTTGACACTTGCGCACCCTACCAGCTATGAAGCAGTTAATCTCAGTGATATTTCATTTTAATGTTATATCATATTAGATTGGGTGCGTGTTAGAATGAATCATTTGTTATTCTGAAAATGTACAAATCAGTGAGCTTTCTATTATTTTGTCCAAAAAGCTTGTATCTAACGCTTAATCTTGTATTGTACCCTTATGTAATATCAGATGTACTTAGGGCCTTGCTTTGGATCTATCTTGGCTACTTTTGAAACCTGTTTTTAATGTGTTCAATCTAGAATGAGGTGTGGTAATACAATGAGGCTAATCTTGGAAAGTATCTAATTGTGCTACTGGATTTCTTCCACTTATATGGAAGTATTTGTGTATGTCAAATAACAGATTGTGCTTTTTATCTGTAATTTTCTGTTAATTTATTCTCTCTGAACTCTCTTTCTCTTTCATCTCATTCTTCAATTCTTTTTTTCTCTCTGTCTTTCAGATTTATGAGATGATTCTGGTACGACATGGTCTCATGATAGTAGGTGATACTATCGGAGGAAAGACCAGTGCCTTCAAGGTTCTTTCAGCTGCTCTTGGTGATCTCGAGAAGGCCAAACTCATGGATGAACACAGAGTAATTATCATATTGACAAATTATGTGATTCATTAACAAGTTTAAAGTTTCTATTGAACAAAATCTTTGATTATTAAAGATTTGAAGAAAGCTTTGATAATGAAATTTACATCAATGTTATCCATGTAATTGTTTAGTAAGGTTTTCTTATATCAGTTTAGTCTGTTATCATTGTTTCATGGAGTAGGTTAAGTAGATGAATGATAAGAACATTACAAAGTGGTAGAACTTCTCCAGGAGAAAGATTTACTCATCTCCTTTGTTATTAATCATTTAGGGTCGAACTGTTCCATTTTTTTTCACAAATTGTTTAAAATTAACAGAGATATGCGTGAATGTTCTTTGAAAAATTAAATAATTCAAATGCATCTTTCTTCTTTGCCTAAAACGACAGGTTGAGTATCGGATCATCAACCCCAAGGCTATCACAATGGGTCAGCTATATGGTAGATTTGACCCTGTCTCACATGAATGGTCAGATGGTGTACTAGCTAATACATTCAGAGAGCATGCCTCCAGTACATCACATAGTAGGAAATGGTGTATCTTTGATGGACCGGTAGATGCTGTCTGGATTGAAAACATGAACACTGTACTTGATGATAACAAAAAGGTACTGAAATTCCTTAAAACACCCTTTCGACGTCGTGAATAATGGAGAAAGCTTTGTGTTTAATGGAATTATGAAGCAATGTACTGTAAATCCAGAATCTTTCGCGACATATAAATTTGCGAATCGTTAATGACAGCCAGGTTTGCAGCAAGAAACTTTTACGAATTGCAATGATTTTATGTTGTTTTCAATTAAGATTTGATTAATTCGCGGCATGAAACTTTGGCGAATCACTCACGAAAATCGCGAGAATTTTCATGCACGCAAAAATTTCTGGTTTTACAGTACTTGTATTCTCCTTGGGAAGAGAAATTATGTATATTGTTTGTTATCCAGTAAATAAGTCAAGTGAATTGGATATTAGAGGTAAAATTATATTGTATTATGCATTTAGAGGAATAGTTAAACCATACAAGATAAAAATCATGTCATTTTAAATGAAATGTATGTAGATGTTTAGGACTCAAATGAATGAAAATTATTGAGATTATATGAGCTGAAATAGTTTTTGTGTTACAAAATGTAGAGTGGAGGAATTAATTTATCGTAGTCTTGTTAACTCCTTATAAAATAAAGTGTAAAATTATAGTCAAATCTGATATTTGATTTGTGTCTTGTACAGCTATGTTTGATGAGTGGTGAAATCATCCAGATGAGCAGTAAACAGAACATGATCTTTGAACCACAGGATCTAGAACAAGCTTCACCAGCTACAGTCAGCAGGTAATTACAGTTATATACATGTACATGTATGTTTGTCATCTAACATACACATGCTCTGAGTGACTGTAAAATTAACCATGACTTACTCAGTCACTTGGTGCTTTAGGAAGAATTATACATAGTAAAAGAAAAAGGATCCTCCCTGGTATCTTTAAAGGTGTGTCTGTTGTTAATCATAAATGTTTTAATTTTGAATAAAACAAAATTCACCAGTCATTGTGTATATTTTGTTGTAGTGGTGAGGAGTAATATATTACTTTTCATGAATGTACTTCTTTAAATGGATGCAGATCTAGAAGATTATTTGTTAAAAACAATGGAAGTCATTTGGAGGATAAAGCAAAGAACTCCTTCCCATTGTTAATTTATATAAACCGGTATAACAGTGATCCCTTGCACCTTATATCATGCTCATGCATTTTTGCTGATTGTTTATATACATGTATGTTTCTTATTATGACAGCCAGGTATTTGTTTCTTGTAACACTCTTTTTTTATGTTTTATTTGGTTTAGATGTGGGATGATCTACATGGAACCATCTCAGCTAGGTTGGCAACCATTGGTAACATCTTGGTTAGAACATGAAGTACCTGATTTCATTACCAAGCAACAGAAAGAAACCATGCAGGTTAGACATTTTGAAATGGCATAATTTGTTTTGCAATATGCGGGGGTTTTCTGCCAAGTTTTCAAGTTTATGTAGAGTTTCATTTATCTTTGTAGTACTTGCAGATGATCTCTTACCATCTCGGATTTGGTGCGAGGGGGTTTTATGTTTTCCTTAATTTTTTTCATACTTCTCAACCATTATCCCATAGAAGGCCTGGTAAAGTATTTTGAGGTTGATTTTATTCCTTCTAGCTGTCCACAGGGAATTGGTACACATTAAAACTAATAATTCACATTTTTATAGAAGTTTTTCTCTTTTATGCCTCTTCTTATATAAATAGCATTGAGACAGTGTTCACTTTTAGCATAGCTGCATTTGGACTGTGTACTCATATGATACATTAGAGCTTCACAAGCATTATTTGTTGTGTATTATATTCAGTATACATGTATGTTGAAAATACATGTATCTTAGAGTATAGTGAAATGATTGCACAAGTAAACATTTAAAAACCTTCCTACATAGTACTACCACCCCAAACAAATATGTTTAGAGTAATAATAATAATAGCTACATTTATATTGCGTACGTATCCATCCCAGAGGATGCTCAAGGCGCCATCAAAGGAGTATTATTACCCTGGCTTTAGCCCAGCTGCCCCAAGGCGCTGAAAGCATTCAAAGAATAAATTCCTACCAGGTACCCATTTACTACACCTGGGTGGAGAGTGGCAAATGTAGATTAATGTCTTGCCAAAGAGTAGATACATGTATATCTTGCTCTTCCATCTCATGAATGTTAGTTGATCACAATATATTTCAGCAAATAATTTGTTGAAGCATTGAATATCATAGGAAATAGTTTGAATGTATACAATAAAATATTAAGCATGGGTGAATGGTATCTGTTTGAGTGGTTTTAGTGAGATCAGTTGTGAATGTATTACTGTAAATTCCCTTATATGATGTGATGCTATTGGTGATGGTTGTTATATCTTTCTTGCACTCAGATGTTATTTGAATGGTTGCTACCACCATGTTTACACCATGCTAACCGTGTATGTCGTCAGCTTGTACCTATGTCCCCAATGCACATGACTGTGTCTATGCTCAAGCTCTACAAATGTCTTCTCACTGATGTTGGGTAAGATTATCACAAAACACTCAGTAGCACACACCAATCTACAAATATGTTTGAATGTAATTTTGGACTTTTGATGTTTTCATTGCAGTTTTGTTGATTAACAGTGTGTATCCCAATATTTGTGTCCCCCAATTTGAAATGGAAGTATTAAAAAATGCACAAAGATAACGGGTAAAATGCAATTAAAAACAATTGACTGGTTCATGGTTGGCTATGTATTTATATATCTTTTTTAATTGTTTGTGTTGGTGCCAAAATTTAAGTATTTACAATGTGAACATTTTTACATAATCATGTTATTTACAAATGCTTTGCTTTTGTGCTGTAGGTAAAGACAAGAAAACACATGTTACAATTTTTTTAAAGCTTTGCCACTAGTTTAATAACATCTTTATGTGATATATACTTCGCTTGTGTGAGGTTAAACAAAATACTCCAAATATCTAGTGTAATAATGTTTAATAATCAGCTTACTTTTAATGCGTATTTAGCTGTAGTTTATACATTCATGGTCATTTATTTTGTTCTGCAATTACAACCTGTGAATTCTTAATAGAAAATTAATTTTTGTTTGACTTGTTCATGATATTATCAACTTGAAGAATTTGTTGAATCAAGGATGAACTTCAGTTTATAAATTAACAATGGAGAAGCTACCTCTTGTCAAGACTTAGTTTTAGTGTTGCCAATTTGTATGTCATGTTTTACATCAGTTTGTGAATCATAGGCCTGAATTCACGAAATAGGTTTTAAAGAAGCATAAATAAGTGTATATAACGCATTAATATCTGCCCTTTAATAATAATTAACAATTCTTATATAGCGCATAACACTTTGCGTAGCATGTCTCTATGCGCTTAGAGAGTAAGAAATGATAGATAGAGAGTCACTGTACAGGGTTCAGGAATTAACAAGAAGTTTTAAAAAGACAGGTCTTCAGGGCAGATTTAAAGTGTTCTAATGAATTAATAGACCTAAGGGAAGCTGGAAGAGCATTCCATAGAAATGGGGCAGCATAGGCAAAACTACGCTCACCGTAAGTTTTTGTTTGGGCTGTTGGCACAACAAAAAAGTGTTGCTTACTGGAACGTAAATTTCTTTCAGGTTTGTATAAGTTAAGTAATTCAATTAGATATGATGGGGCTACGTTAAGATTTATGAAAGCATTGATAAGCAAGTAACAATATCTTGAATGTTATACAGGAATGGATTGGCAGCCAGTGTAAATTCTGTCGGATAGAAGATATTGATTGGTGTTTTTTGGAGCGGGACACTAACCGAGCAGCCGAGTTTTGGATAATTTGTAATCTTTGTATTTGCCGAACTGGTAACCCTTGCAGTAAACTATTGCAATAATCTATGTGACACATTGCAGAAGCATGAACTAAACGTTCTGCTGTGTTTTTGTCTATGAAAGAGCGGATTCTTCCAATTCTATGAAGAGCAAATGATGCAGATCGGCATTTCTTTCTAACAAAATTGTCTAGTTTAAACTTATTATTAAAAATTACACCTAAATTTCTACAAGTTTCAGTTGCTTGAACGATTGTGCCATCCAGGTCTATGGAATATATGGGAATCGTAGATCTATAGCGAGAAGTAATGTGAAGAAATTCCATCTTGCTACTATTTAGCTTAAGACCATTTTCCCATGACCACTCTTTGATAGTTTTCATGCACTCTGATATTTTCAAAAATACATCATCTATATCAGATTGTTTAAATGCGTGTACTGTGCTTCTGGAGGTTTAAACCGTGGGTTAAATAAACCTCTCATGAATTTAGGCCCTAAAATGTTGTTAAGTGCACACCCTAATCCCCTTGATTACTAACATGCTCTCTGCATCAAATGTTCTAGAATTTTGTTGGAATGTCACAGATTTTAATGATTCTTATTCTGTTTGTTTTGTGATTGTATTTTTTTAAATGGTTGCTGTGGTGCTGGCTGTATAACACTTGAACTTTGACCTTTAACTCCATATTGATGGTGACCCATGCTACTAACACAGGGCTATAAAGCGGAGGTATGATATAAATGATATATGCACAAAGTTAACCATTTTATACTTTATTTTGTGAATTGCCATTCTAGTCATATTTCATATTTTTCATATTTTATTTTTTCATTTCGAACAAAATACAAATACAAAATACAATTTTCATAATAGTACAAAATACAATATTCATACAGAACATTACATTTTGAAGCTAAGATAGATCAATACAAACCATGACTAGTCAGGTGTAAGCCAGGAGAGTAATATCAATTTCTAGTGATTAGTGCATTTTGCATGTTGCTTCAGAGCACAGTTTTATTCGTTTCTCGAAAAGGATGACTTCATGTGAAGAAGGATTGATTCCGCTAAAGCAGATGAAAACAGAATGGCAGGCTATTTTCTCTAGCAGCATCAACACATTTGAGAAAAAAATAAATGTCATTTTGAAACATAACTAGACAGAAATGTACAACCATGAAAATACTTGAACAAAAAACAGATTTACTAAATACATATACATATATGCATACTTATTTTTTTCATATATGCCCTGAATATATCATTGTGACTACACCCCCCCCAAGAAAACGGTTCGGTGTAAAAACGCCACAGGTAGAAATGCCAGTGGTAAAAATGCCAGAGGTAAAAATGCCAGAGGTAAAAATGCCAGAGGTAAAAATGCCAGAGGTAAAAATGCCAGAGGTAAAAAATGCTAGTACCCCCCCCCCCCCGGCCCGGATATAGCATGCATGTATTGTTTGCCACTCGCTTCAGTTGACGACCCTTTTTAGCTCACCTGAGCCTATGGCTCGAGTGAGCTATTGCGATGGAAATTTGTCCGTCGTCCGTCGTCCGTCGTGCGTCGTCCGTCGTGCGTCGTCCGTCGTCCGTCGTGCGTCGTGCGTTAACTTTTTACATTTTCATCTTCTTCTCCAAAACCCATGATGGGAATTCAACCAAACTTGGTAGGAATCATCCTTAGGGGTAGGGGACCCAAAGTTGCTAAAATGGTACATGTGGCCCCCAGGGGGGCCCAGGGGGAGGGCCCGCAAATGTATGGAGATACCTCTATAGATGAAGAATGAATGTTGTTCATGAAATTTCTCTGAGTGGCCCTATAGGGGCCCTGTGGGGGTAACATACTGGAGGGGGGGGGGGCGCTGCCAGGCAAAATGTACATTCTGATCTTCTCCAAAACACATGATCGGAATTCAACCAAACTTGGTAAGAATCATCCTTAGGGATAGGGGATCCAAAGGTGCTAAAATGGTACATGTGACCCCCAGGGGGGCCCAGGGGGAGAGCCCCCAATTGTAAAAGCTATGTAAATTTCAAACATCTTCTTCTCCAGAACCAGGCATAGCTCAGACTTGGTATTGTGTATGGAGATACCTCTATAGATGAAGAATGAATGTTGTTCATGAAATTTTTCTGAGTGGCCCTGTAGGGACCCTGTGGGGGTAACATACTGGAGGGGGGGGGGGGGCGCTGCCAGGCAAAATGTACATTCTGATCTTCTCCAAAACCCATGATCGGAATTCAACCAAACTTGGTAGGAATCATCCTTAGGGATAGGGGATCCAAAAATGCTAAAATGGTACATGTGACCCCCAGGGGGGCCCAGGGGGAGAGCCCCCAAGTGTAAAAGCTATGTAAATTTCAAACATCTTCTCCAGAACCAGGAATAGCTCAGACTTGGTATTGTGTATGGAGATTTCTTTCTGGGTGGCCCTATAGGTGGTCCGTGGGGGTAACATACTGGAGGGGGGGGGGGGGGTAGGGCAAGTTGTCCGCCATCCATAAACTTTTTACATTTTCAGCTTCTCCAAAACCCATGATTGGAATTTAACCGAACTTGGTAGGAAGCTCAGACTTGGTATTGTGTATAGAGATACCTCTATAGATGAAGAATGAAAGTTGTTCATGTGCTAGAGAGAACATGCACCAGATGTGAATTGATCCACCTCAGGTGAGCGTCGTGCCCCCTGGGGCTCTTGTTTTGTTAAACACTTCACTTTTAATTCAGTTTGAATATATCGGCATCTTGTTTATAACCTAATGTGCATGAGCCCCCCCCCCCCCCCGTATCAATGTTGACGAGGCTGTAATGCTTGATGTTTGTGTGACGGCCTGCACATTTGTTGAAGAAGGGAGAACTGAAAAAAGAAAAAAGGTGCAGGTACAAGTACAGATAACGAAAAGCAAACTATTCAGTTATACAGTTAGTATTATGATGCGGGGGCATTTCGTTTTTCCGAAGGTTCGTATTTCCGAAACACTAATTTCCCATGCCTGGGGGTTCAAAATTCCGAACATTTGTTGTATTATTCCAAAGGTTCGTTTATCCAAAGGTTCATAATTCCAAAAAGGTTCATATACCCACAAAAGGACTGTCCCACATTAGGGTGATGTCATTTGCATACCTCCTTTCCCTTCTCTAAAGCTAAAATTCAGTTGGAGACTTCCTTCTCGTTCCAAATTCCATTCGGGATAATGAAATCGTACGTCGATTAAAAAAAAGCCGGGTCTACGATCTGGAGTCCAGAGTCCAACAGTTCGACAAGAAAAACGCGGTCAAACCAAATAGTCTAAAATGTAAAATACAAGCAGATGTCGGGTCTGCTTCTTGACCTTCTTTATATTTCACCTCTTGATATTTCACCTATATTCTCCTAATATGCAGCTGGCATATTTTGCCTCTTTACTTTTTGTTCCTGACATCACCCATCGCGCGTTTATCTCTGTCATTTTACCTCTGGCATTTTTATCTCTGGCATTTTTTGCTCTGACATTTTTTGCTCTGACATTTTTTCCTCTGGCATCTTTACCTCTGGCATTTTTCCTCTGGCATTTTTACCTCTGGCATTTTTACCTCTGGCATTTTTACCTCTGGCAATTTTACCTCTGGCATTTTTTCCTCTGGCATTTTTTCCTCTGGCATTTTTACTTCTGGCATTTTTTCCTATATATTTTATTTTTTCATTTCGAACAAAATACAAATACAAAATACAATTTTCATAATAGTACAAAATACAATATTCATACAGAACATTACATTTTGAAGCTAAGATAGATCAATACAAACCATGACTAGTCAGGTGTAAGCCAGGAGAGTAATATCAATTTCTAGTGATTAGTGCATTTTGCATGTTGCTTCAGAGCACAGTTTTATTCGTTTCTCGAAAAGGATGACTTCATGTGAAGAAGGATTGATTCCGCTAAAGCAGATGAAAACAGAATGGCAGGCTATTTTCTCTAGCAGCATCAACACATTTGAGAAAAAAATAAATGTCATTTTGAAACATAACTAGACAGAAATGTACAACCATGAAAATACTTGAACAAAAAACAGATTTACTAAATACATATACATATATGCATACTTATTTTTTTCATATATGCCCTGAATATATCATTGTGACTACACCCCCCCCCCCAAGAAAACAGTTCGGTGTAAAAACGCCACAGGTAGAAATGCCAGTGGTGAAAATGCCAGAGGTAAAAATGCCAGTGGTAAAAATGCCAGAGGAATAAATGCCAGAAGTAAAAATGCCAGAGGAAAAAATGCCAGAGGTAAAAATGCCAGAGGAAAAAATGCCAGAGGTAAAAATGCCAGAGGTAAAAATGCCAGAGGTAAAAATGCCAGAGGTAAAAATGCCAGAGGTAAAAATGCCAGAGGTAAAAAATGCTAGTACCCCCCCCCCCCCCCCCCCGGCCCGGATATAGCATGCATGTATTGTTTGCCACTCGCTTCAGTTGACGACCCTTTTTAGCTCACCTGAGCCTATGGCTCGAGTGAGCTATTGCGATGGAAATTTGTCCGTCGTCCGTCGTCCGTCGTCCGTCGTGCGTCGTGCGTTAACTTTTTACATTTTCATCTTCTTCTCCAAAACCCATGATCGGAATTCAACCAAACTTGGTAGGAATCATCCTTAGGGGTAGGGGACCCAAAGTTGCTAAAATGGTACATGTGGCCCCCAGGGGGGCCCAGGGGGAGGGCCCGCAAGTGTATGGAGATACCTCTATAGATGAAGAATGAATGTTGTTCATGAAATTTCTCTGAGTGGCCCTATAGGGGCCCTGTGGGGGTAACATACTGGAGGGGGGGGGGGGGCGCTGCCAGGCAAAATGTACATTCTGATCTTCTCCAAAACACATGATCGGAATTCAACCAAACTTGGTAAGAATCATCCTTAGGGGTAGGGGACCCAAAGTTGCTAAAATGGTACATGTGACCCCTAGGGGGGCCCAGGGGGAGGGCCCCCAATTGTAAAAGCTATGTAAATTTCAAACATCTTCTTCTCCAGAACCAGGCATAGCTCAGACTTGGTATTGTGTATGGAGATACCTCTATAGATGAAGAATGAATGTTGTTCATGAAATTTCTCTGAGTGGCCCTGTAGGGGCCCTGTTGGGGTAACATACTGGAGGGGGGGGGGCACTGCCAGGCAAAATGTACATTCTGATCTTCTCCAAAACCCATGATCGGAATTCAACCAAACTTGGTAGGAATCATCCTTAGGGATAGGGGATCCAAAGGTGCTAAAATGGTACATGTGACCCCCAGGGGGGCCCAGGGGGAGAGCCCCCAAGTGTAAAAGCTATGTAAATTTCAAACATCTTCTCCAGAACCAGGAATAGCTCAGACTTGGTATTGTGTATGGAGATTTTTTTCTGGGTGGCCCTATAGGTGGTCCGTGGGGGTAACATACTGGAGGGGGGGGGGGGGTAGGGCAAGTTGTCCGCCATCCATAAACTTTTTACATTTTCAGCTTCTCCAAAACCCATGATTGGAATTTAACCGAACTTGGTAGTAAGCTCAGACTTGGTATTGTGTATAGAGATACCTCTATAGATGAAGAATGAAAGTTGTTCATGTGCTAGAGAGAACATGCACCAGATCCGAATTGATCCACCTCAGGTGAGCGTCGTGCCCCCTGGGGCTCTTGTTTTGTTAAACACTTCACTTTTAATTCAGTTTGAATATATCGGCATCTTGTTTATAACCTAATGTGCATGAGCCCCCCCCCCCCCCCCGTATCAATGTTGACGAGGCTGTAATGCTCGATGTTTGTGTGACGGCCTGCACATTTGTTGAAGAAGGGAGAACTGAAAAAAGAAAAAAGGTGCAGGTACAAGTACAGATAACGAAAAGCAAACTATTCAGTTATACAGTTAGTATTATGATGCGGGGGCATTTCGTTTTTCCGAAGGTTCGTATTTCCGAAACACTAATTTCCCATGCCTGGGGGTTCAAAATTCCGAACATTTGTTGTATTATTCCAAAGGTTCGTTTATCCAAAGGTTCATAATTCCAAAAAGGTTCATATACCCACAAAAGGACTGTCCCACATTAGGGTGATGTCATTTGCATACCTCCTTTCCCTTCTCTAAAGCTAAAATTCAGTTGGAGACTTCCTTCTCGTTCCAAATTCCATTCGGGATAATGAAATCGTACGTCAATTAAAAAAAGCCGGGTCTACGATCTGGAGTCCAGAGTCCAACAGTTCGACAAGAAAAACGCGGTCAAACCAAATAGTCTAAAATGTAAAATACAAGCAGATGTCGGGTCTGCTTCTTGACCTTCTTTATATTTCACCTCTTGATATTTCACCTATATTCTCCTAATATGCAGCTGGCATATTTTGCCTCTTTACTTTTTGTTCCTGACATCACCCATCGCGCGTTTATCTCTGTCATTTTACCTCTGGCATTTTTATCTCTGGCATTTTTTGCTCTGACATTTTTTCCTCTGGCATCTTTACCTCTGGCATTTTTACCTCTGGCATTTTTACCTCTGGCATTTTTACCTCTGGCAATTTTACCTCTGGCATTTTTTCCTCTGGCATTTTTTCCTCTGGCATTTTTACTTCTGGCATTTTTTCCTCTGGCATTTTTACCTGGCACCAAGAAAACAAACAACAAACCCACACACACCTATCTGGGATACATTTGTTAATACATGTAACTGAATCACTGATCTTAGGGAGGAGTCTGAAAGTGACGTTGAGGAGGAAGAAGAAGAAGATGATGATCCTGACGCATCTCTGTCAGATCAGAAGCTTCTTGATGAAAGATCTAACATGATGCTCTGCTACTTCTTCTTCTCACTTGTCTGGTCTGTTGGTGTCTCTGTTGATGGAGCATTCAGAGAAAAGTAAGTCATTGGAGGTCAATTCAAGATAAGGTTTATAATTTCTTAATAAATAGTAAATAAATGCAGATATGGTACTGTATATAGGGTGATTAAAACAAACAGATAATGATGAATGATATACATTTACAAGTATGTTTCAGAAATTTATTTTTAGGAATATTAAACAATGATAAAGAGGAACCTTCATGTAGTTGAACAAGCTAACAAATAGCATTTAGCTATTACTGATTTTTTAAGAAGGTTATTTAGATGTGTGAAACATAAATTTTATGACACTGGTTTGGTAATCCAGAGGTCGCGGGTTCGAATCCCGCCCGGTTCCGCCTGTGATTTTTTTCACAGCACCCGGGCAACCTATCACACAGCAGTAGCGTGTGTCACCCCCTTGTGGGCCGTTGGAGACAAATTGAATAAATTTATTTATGACATTATATCACCCGACGGATTAATTCAATACCTTTGACTTGATAGTCCCCATATTGGGATAGTTTGAACCTGATCACTCAGGGCATGCGCACTCCGGTGGTCTAGTGGTTATGACACTTGTTTGTTAATCCAGAGGTCGCGGGTTCGAATCCCGCCCGGTTCCGCCTGTGATTTTTTTCACAGCACCCGGGCAACCTATCACACAGCAGTAGCGTGTGTCACCCCCTTGTGGGCCGTTGGAGACAAATTGAATAAATTTATTTATGACATAAATTTTATTGTCATACATGTACATGTATGAATAAGTTGGTAAAAGTATTTTACCCTTTATCCTCCCTAATATTCCTTGTATGAGTAACATGACTAGATCAGTTCATCATACTTCATCATATTGTTAGCTTACTGATGTATGTACAATATAGGCTAATGGTAGTTGACCATTCAGTGCTCGTTCTACGCTGCTTTATTTCTTTGTTGCACTATATTCAAGAAGCAAAGCATTAGCAAACTAGAGAACTAACACCTCTTCTTTTGAAAGTAGGGTCATGCAATGAGAGGATTATTCTCAGTAGAGGGTATGAATTAGGGATAAATAGGGATTAATAGGGATTATCAACACAGAGCCTTTCCTCATTGATGGCATGTTATTGTACAGAAATGAAGCCTTTCCACACAAGTGGTTAAGCACTAATAAGGCAAAAGGGCAGATTAAGTATAAAGCGTCTCTGTATTTTTTTCAGTTCATTAGGATTGAAACAAAGTTGAATTAGAACATTACAATAATAAGTGAAAGTATCTTAATTTCCTCTCTTATAGAATTGACATTTGATTGAAATCAACTTGATGCAGTTTGCGCTTTAATCTGATTTGGCTGAAGGTTCATTTAAGATTATGCAAAATAGGACGAGGAATGTAATATGTACTCTGAATAAAATATGTAAGAATCTCTGCCCTAGATGCACATAAACTTTTCTTATTACTGTAAACTATAATAGGTTAGCTGTATACAATGCATATGTGATCTTTATTTTCATCTTTCTATGCTCACAGTTTCAGTGAGTTCTTCAAACAATTATGTGACATGGATACTTCCGGGAAGTTCCCTCGTCCCAAGGAGCTCAAGTTTGCTCGTAATCTGTTGATTCCCAAGCGAGGATCAGTCTTTGATTACGTGTACACCAGGAAGACCTATGGGGCCTGGAACCGATGGGAGACATTCGTCACAGCCACTGAGATCGGTGATAATACTCAGGTATGGAGATTCTTCAGAGATTGAGAAATATATGTAGTTTTATCAGTCAATTTATTTACATATTTTGCTAAAAACAAAGTCAATTGACAGTGAATGAATATTACTTTTAGTGTTTTGCTTGCACATATAATCCATTCTGCTTGTTTCAGAAACGTTTTCCTACCAGATATAATATCGACTTATTTTTATATAAAGGCTTGAGATCATTGCGTGAATCGATTTAATTAAATTACAGTCAAACCTGTCTTAGCGGCCACCTGTCTATAGCGGCCACCAAAAAATCCCCCGCAGTATATTACTGTGTTGTAGACCCTGCATATAGCGGTCACCTGCCTAACGCGGCCAGCGGCCACCCATTATGTATCCCTCGGTCAATATCTGACCGCGTATAGCGGCCACCAATATCGAGTCGAGCCCTAGCTTCAAGCACAAAAAGTAGTCTTTGCCGTAAAAAGTTAAGCATAATAAAGCCGCGATGTGTTTACCGAGTCCTAGCTCAGTCACACTCTCACACAAACGTCGTGAATAGATTCTACAATGGCCAAGAAGATCTAAAAGTTTTACCACATTGCCGACTAATTAGAGATTAAAAGTCTTTTTAGTAAGAATTAAGCACTAGTATTGTTCGTTTACGTAATCTTCGCACCTTCCAGCTGCGATCTCCTGCCCCTGTATTGTTCTCTTAAGCTATCACGGCCCGGTCGGCATTGATAGCGATCGATCGCCATTGCGCAATAGCACAGGTTCGTACACTTCAATATTAATTTTTATTTTTTTAAAGATTTATCAAAAAAATTTAAAGGGTTAAAGCTATCAAGAAAAATAATAAAACAGTGATTTTTTTTAGAAAGTGAAAATAATAAAATACTACCCTTCTATTATTTTTTAAGGATCAATAATAACGATTTCATGTAAGAATTTGTCCTGCTGAAAAACAGCAGGAAAACTCGTCCAGGCCGCGCCACCAGCGATCCATTGCTTGTCGACATTCGCACTTTCGACAAATCAAGTGAGCACCTTCTATCGTCTGTTCTCAAAAACAGTTAAAACTTCTTTTAAACCATTCAAAAGGCAAATATTTATTGAATGAAAATTGATTGCATGATTTTATTCAAAAGATAAACTTATTATTGTAATTTTTTGACAAGAAGCAAAAGCATGATTAGACATCGTTTTCAGACTATAAAAATCAAGAACAGCAGTCTACCGCGGGCGACTACGTACGTGGTAATTTGAGGGGAAATTCATTTTACAGAGATTGCTCGTATATCTATTGTTTTTCTCATTTATTGACAACAAAGCACATTATTTTGGCATTTTATATATCATATGACATGTTATACGTCAAATCTGTAGATCTATATAGCTTGTTTTCCTAAGTGATATATATGGGTACATGTACACTATAAGTGATGTTGCGTGTATGTGCAAAAATTAAAAATGGCCACCGACCTGTCTATAGCGGCCACCTGTCTATAGTGGCCACTTTTTCTGTTTCCCTTTGGTGGCCGCTATAGACAGGTTTGACTGTATTAAAGGAATATGCTTCCTGTAAAACACTTTCATATATATCCTAAATTCAAAGCAACAGATGATATGTATTATGTTATTTGTTAGTAATATGGTTATGAGAAACTCTGTTTATTGTGGTACATATTTAGGACATGATTTGACAAAATGGTAGGTTTGTGTATGATTTATTTTTCATTCAATTTGTGAAGTGTAATACTTTAACGTGGAAAGGTTTACGGTTCACCATGTGTTAGTCCTGATAAGGACTGTTGGGGTATTGAAATGAGGGTAGAGAATGATGAGAGAAGGGGAGAAAAGGAGAAATGGATAGTCGAGAGAGAAACAAGGTATAAGAAATTATCTTTTGTGAGAGTGAAGTCCTTAGAAGGACTGTAAACCAGATGAGAAAGGTGGCTGGAAGATGACGGTGGCATTCCTGATGACGGGCAGTCAACCTGCCCGGAACGTCGAGACGCCTCATATCTCCTACTCTTCATCACCGAGACTTCTCACCGGATCTACTCTCCACCGCCGAGACTCGACACCTCACCTACTCTTCTCTTCCAGCTACCTTTCTCATCTGGTTTACAGTCCTTCTAAGGACTTCACTCTCACAAAAGATAATTTCTTATACCTTGTTTCTCTCTCAACTATCAATTTCTCATTTTCTCCCCTTCTCTCATCTTTCTCTACCCTCGTTTCAATACCCCAACAGTCCTTATCAGGACTAACACATGGTGAACCGTAAACCTTCTCCACGTTATCTATTCCACCATGCAAATCTTCAAAGATCATCTGTAATACTTTAATTTTCTTTTTGCATGCATCACACCGGATTATTTCTATTTATATCACAAATTATGCATGCTTTCATGAATAGATCATGGTAAGATAGTTTGTGTTTTGGTGTTTTGGTTTCTTCTTTTCAGTTTTCAACTTCATCTTTTCAATACCCACAGCATCTGGAATGTTTAGTACTTGAATAACTTTAAATGTATGAAGTGGTAATTTCTTGATTTTAATTGATATAAGAATGTTAACTCTCTTTCTCTCTCTATGTGGATAAACTTAAGATACATGAGTAGTTTCTAAAGTCAGAAAATATACATGAAAAAAAAGTTATGTGATAATACAAGCTGTTTAGTACGATTGGTTCTTGGCAGTGAAGCCCTAAGTATCTGTGTAAATGTGTGATGTACTTGGTTTTATAAGTAGCTCCTAAAAACTGTATTTTACCTGGCTCTTTAATTTTTAAAATCCTCTGGTAAATCAGTATGGAATTGACACAGCTGATAGGTCACTAAGTTGCGATGGCACACACTGCCCACACATACAGACTTGTAGAACATGTATGTATTAATGCATTCCATGGTTTGAATGGGTTAGAAATGGAAAGGAACAACTTATATGTATTATATTTGCCAGTATATCAATTATATGCCCTCCTTTATGACTAGGTGAATGAGCTAATCATCAAGACGGTCGACACAGAACGACAGCTCTTCTTCCTGAAGAAGTTGCTTCTTCAAGGTGAGAAGGTTCTGTTTGTTGGTCCAACGGGTACAGGCAAATCAGCCATCACCAATGCCTTCCTGCTGGATCTAGCCAAAGGGGATTATATCCCTAACAATCTCAACTTCTCTGCTCAGACATCAGCTAATCAGACTCAGGATATCATTCTATCTAAGCTGGACAGGTGGGTTGTGATTGGTGGAAAACCTGAATTAAAACCTTCTCTCTTTTTCTCACTTTCTTTATGTTTCCCAGTCTCTCAGCAGTTAGTTAAATATAAACCAGATTGATACTGTATTATAGTGATTATAGATTTAAAACAGAAAAATAGTCTTCACATTCCTTATGCTGTCTTGAAAATTCCAAAGAATCGTAAATTTTTGAAGGTATGTAAGTGATTAAGTAGACTTTTAATCTTACTGTACTATTTGAGGGGCTGGGGCCACTATTGGCTCAGTTCGTGATACATGACATATCCCTTCTTTTAAAGTGGTCAGATGAATTATTTCCTTTTATCATAAACCATTTTCTTTTGCCACACAGGAGAAAGAAGGGTGTGTATGGGCCGACACCTGGTAAGAAGCTTGTGGTGTTTGTAGATGACCTGAACATGCCAGCCAAGGAGAGATATGGTGCACAGCCTCCTATAGAACTCCTAAGACATTGGGTGGATCATGGCTACTGGTTTGACAGGTAATACTTATGAGTGTGTTGTTTGTGGATACCTTAAAGCTGAGTGATGAATGGTGCGAGATATAAGAATGAATAGTAAAGGAGAAATAAAAAATGTGTATGTGACATGAATAATTGGCGTATTTAGAATCATCGCTCCCATCATTTTACCACCATAATATGTCCCTAGCAGGTTTGAAATTGTTCAGGGATAAAAGCTGAATTAATATCTTCAGTACAAAATAGGAGATTATATGATGTTAATAATCATATATTGATGCTTTGAATATCAGGAAAGACACAGGTATGCTATACCTTGAGGACATCATGCTTGTATCTGCTATGGGTCCACCTGGAGGTGGCAGGAATACTGTCACTCCTCGCTTCCTACGTCACTTCAACATCATTGCCATAGATACATTCAATGAGGAGACCATGAAGAACATCTTCTCTCCACTCCTAGACTGGCACTTCAACAGGGGCTTTGAGACCAATCTCAGAAGATACTCCAGGGTAACTAATCAAATCCAGCAAAAGTTATAAAAAAAACCCACAATTAACTTAATTTTGGTACAACCACTCCCACTGTTATCATAACAACAATCATGCTTCTGATAAGACTTGGTCTGTAGTTGATAAACTGGGTCTTGAATGAATAAGGATTATATAATGTATGAAACACTGAAATAAAACAAATGATTGATACATTGTAGTTCTGCATACTCTGAGAGACCTTGCAAGAAATGTTGACAAAGAAATTTCATATCTTGTGCAAAGGCTTCTTTTCGTAAACTGTTAACAAGTGGTGATTTACAGGCTTTCCTTAATTCAGTATTCAATGTTCGTTAACTTCTTTGTCTTTTGTTTAGATCATGGTATACTCTACCACTGAGGTATACATCCAGGCTATCTCCAGCTTCCTGCCTACCCCCTCCAAGTCTCATTATGTGTTCAACCTACGAGATTTTGCCAGGGTAGTACAAGGCATCCTCCTCATCAAGCCCTCCTGCATCCCATCAGGACCAGATGGATCTAAGAAACTCATCAGACTGTGGGTGCATGAGGTCTACAGGGTCTTCTATGATCGTCTGGTTGATGATGAAGATCGACATACTTTCTTCACTATGGTCAAGGTATTTATGATGTTTTTGATGTATTTTCCTCGTTCATGAACAATCCTGTTTGCAGGATGATGTGGTTGAGTGTACTGACCTTCATATGAGAAATCCTTCGTAGTAGCTGATTTGCTTGTCATTGCACATCCAATACCAACATATCTTCTATTTGAGGTGTGTTTGTTTGAGGACATTCAGAATTTTATGCCAAGTAGCTTTATTTGTGTGCAGTTACGTTTGACATCTTAACCCAGAAAATCTACAACTCAAACATGAATTATCTGTCATGAGACATACTTTATAAGTGGAATAAGACGGGCCTTTGAAGTCACAAATGCAGTGAAAAGTTTTTACAAAATATTATATTGGCAGCATGTGTACCTGTCCATTTATTAAATCCTTAACTGTCCCGTCATTCAGTTTTCCTGTGATTTGCCACCTCGTGCTCCTAAAGCTGTATTTCTAGCAAACAAACAAACAAACAAACAAACATCATGATGAGTGGGCATCCCTAATTTTGTTTTGATTGTAGAGTGTTGTTCAGAGTCAGTTTAAAGAAAAAATGAACACAGTCTTCACCCATCTCACAACCGGTAGGGAAGTTACAGATACCAACATGAGGAGGTAAGAAATCTCTTTCATTCCTTCATCGTTAACGTAATCCTACATGAGTTTAATGTTGTTTGTGTATGTGTATTTGTATATATTAATATATAAATTTTATGCTAAGGACAGTTATTTCCAAGTTTAATAGTAGTTTACACAGCAATAACAAATTAAATAGAAATATTTCATTTAAAGATTTAGGCAAAAGAAAAGTATATTGCTAATTGTTTTTTTCTATGTCCTTCAGGTATTTCATTAGTTAAAGCAAATATGATTTCCTAGACTCTATTTTATTCAGTTAAATAGTGTTTGAAATCAATTTTCATATCACAAGAACTATTTTCTTTAAATTAGTTTTAAATGATGGCTCTTTGCAAACAGTTTACTGTTCTATGCTCTGAAATCTGGTGGTCTTGTACACTTCTTTTATTAAATTTTAATGAGAAACCATGTTACATGCTAATGTCATCTCATTCATTCCATTTTTTTAATAGACATGGTAATGTTTGTATATCTTATTTTAATTCTTTAGTGTAGGCAATAAACTAGGGATCTGGCATAATTATTTTTTTATTCACGATGCCATGAAAGAGGTACTGATTGTTGATAATTTCTCTTTGCAATTGAGTGAGAAAATATATATGACATCTTACAACTTACAAAGTATCTTTTTGTAATTTAAGATTGTCACATCATTGAATACAGTGGCGTATCTAAGGGGGGGGGGGGCACTTGCCCCGGGTGGCACTTGGAGGGGTGCAAAAACGCAAAGGGGAGAAAGAGAAAAAGGGGGAAAAGTCATAATTCTTACGGATTATGCGCCCCCAAATCCGCAGGGTAAATGTTTTTTTTCATAATTATTTTCTTTCATGATCTTGTAATTTCGCGCCCCCAGTATATGATGCACCACGCGTTACCCCGGGGTAGCGTTGTACCCGAGGTACCATAGTGTCCCTGTATTAAAGAGTTGCGACATGGACGTCTCACTTTTCTGGAAACAAAATGCCGTTCGAATTCTTTCTATTGAGAACACCCAGGTGCTCATTGGAATTGAATAGAAATGTTATGTAATAGTGGAAACAAAATGGCGTTCAAATCCCCAGTTGTCGCAACTCTTTAATTAATACAGGGACACTATGGTACCCCGGGGTAACGCGTGGTGCATCATATAGTTCTTAAATAGCTAAAAGGGTTTAAAATTCGAAAAATAAAGATGTAATTGTCATTGCTTTGCTAGTTATCATGTAAGTTTCATCTAACTCCTGCTAAATATTGTGCCCCCAATATAGGATATAGTGTATAAAACAGCATTTGCAAAGGTTCAACATTTGAAAAAAATCTCAACTTCAGGTCGCATTGCTGATTTTTATACCCCCGCCAAACGAAGTTTGAAGGGGGTATACTGGAATCAGTCGATGGTTGGGCGGTCGGGCGGGCGGGCGGTCGGTCGGTCCGTTGCAAATCTTGCGGATCGAACTACTTCCTCAGTTTTTGACCGAAAGTCATGAAATTTGGTACACACATTGGTCTTGGTGGGAAGATGTGCAAGACATATTTTTCGGATGAGTTGGAATCTGCGCTGCCATGGTAACGGCATATTTATAGCAGAAAATCAAGGAAAACAGCTTGCGGATCGAACTACTTCCTCAGTTTTTGACCGAAAGTCATGAAATTTGGTACACACATTGGTCTTGGTGGGAAGATGTGCAAGACATATTTTTCGGATGAGTCGGAATCTGCGTTGCCATGGTAACGGCATATTTATGGCAGAAAATCAAGGAAAACAGCTTGCGGATCGAACTACTTCCTCAGTTTTTGACCGAAAGTCAAGAAAGGCTGTTGTCACGGGGCGGGGGTATTAATCATCATCTTCAGTGATATTTCTAGTTTAAAACTATTTCTCAAGGGTTTTCATTAGTTTTGCTCCAGATTGTAGAAGTGAGTGAATAGAAAAACTGTTTATCAATGTACAAAATTCAAGCTTCTCTACCACTCAATTGCGGTGGTCATTTGCAAAATTTCCTGCAGTGGGTAAAATACCCTGCATTTTCCCCAAGTATATTTGAAAAGCATTGAATCCTGTTATAGCTTTGAATAGAATAGAGGTTTACTGTGCAGTGTAAATGTATTACAATGTTGCTTTCATCATTATTTACAATGTTCTGTGCTTAGAATGTAGCTCTTAGATTAGAAAGCAAAGCAGTATGTATTCTCCAAACCCCTTCCTATCATCATGTATAATCATTGTTTGCATCCATTCCACCCCTGCTTACCCATCATGCAGCAGTAGCGCACATCCTGAAATACGAGATGAACATCTTCGCAGGTAGTCTTCTCTCAAATGCAGTTGAATTTGTCTAACCTTTCTTAATCATTTTTCCTATCTGTTTATTTTTTTGTCTTTTACACTATATTTTCAATTGTTGCATGAGCCTATTTTAATTAGAATACTAGATTATATTATGGTGTATATACATGTATGAAGATTGTTCTGAAAAAATGAATGAAAATTTCAAATTGTACGATGGACATGTTAGAATCGACTGTATGCACACCCCAGATGATCTGCATAATGAAGGAGAAAGAAAAGAAATTTTTTATTATCTTTGTTCTTGTGTTATTTTGCAGCCCATAACACTTTGGAATGCATTATTTTGTTTAAATTTCAGTGTGATTACTAATCAGCTATGATTTGAGGTGTGAATAGTTTGACAGAGTTGCAGTCTTTTACAATTTACATGTATATTAAAAATCTTAATGTTTCTTGCTTAAAGAAATTGGTGAATTAGATAGATCAAACCTGTACCTTTGTATAGTTTTATAACTTTTTATGATTAGTGCATGAATTCCAGCAGTAGTTTAGTATTAGGCATTTGTGTTTTGTATTTTCATTTTGCATGTGCTGTGGGAACTTTTGCATTAAATTTTAGATTTCTTGGTATTGTAAAAATTTCTAGGGTGAGTATATTTTTAAATATTAAATGATGTTTGTGTTGTGAGAAAGCAAGCCTGTAACCCTTTTCCCTACATTTATAGTGTCTCCATGCATTGTAATCCAAGATATGTTTACTATAATACAATGTAACTCATGTCATAATGTACACCAAATGCATTACAATATATATTGCTTCCAACTAGGTAGAAATACGCTAGTATGTTTGAAAAATCATAACTTTGTGCTTCCCTCTGTAAATCTGACTTGAATCTAAACAGATATTTTTAGTTATGGACATGGATTCACCTTGTATCATCATGCTTTGTATCCTGCTGAAAATATCATCCATACCCAAAGTTTTTCTAATTCAGTTTATGTTTTTGTAAGTATGTAATTATTTCTCCTAATTTTCCTGACTTTATAGCTTGTTCTTTGGAGATTACATGAGGACTAAGGATGATGAAAAGAACTATGATGAGATCACTGATTTTGAAGGACTCAGAGAGGTAAACTATTATCATATCAATGACAGATAGAACAGAATCCATTATATGGCATGTATTGTATTTATTAAATCTCATCACCTGTGCCTGGGAGGGGAAAAGCAAACTGAATCACTGTAACCCTTAGGTCTCTCCTCCCGATGTGCAGGTGTACCACTACACCGGGGTTTCCCCCCTACTCTTCATTGAATAGTGCAGTGGGTTCTTAACGTGCAAAGGTGGTGGCTTTCCTCTACACGGGACCTCCATTTAACGTCCTATCCGAGGGACGGTGTTTTTCCACTGTAACATAGCCTGCGTCTATGGAACCAGAGAGGGGCACGTTAACACACAACGCAGGCTTCTGTCATCCACCCAGGGTGGATTCGATCCCACGATCTTTGGTTCGACAGGCAGCCGCTTTACCGACTGAGCCAACTTGCCTCCTCATGTTGACTTCCAACACAAAACTTTATCATTTATATTACGCTGTGGTCCCCCAATTTTATTCCAATACATGTACATGTACATGTACGTAGTATCCAATTCTACAGTACTTCTTTACCCCTGTAATATAGCAAGCATCCACAGACATCAAGTATGAGGTGTTCATTGAAAATTAATTCTAAAATTAGATCAATGTTGAACAATATAAAAAGCCAGTTCGTAATTACAATTTACCTTTAACGATAAAAGTCATTTGTACTGAGTACAATTAACCTTTATACGCTTTCATAGTGTGTGCACCATTATGCGCGCACCAGTATGATTTTAGTTGTTAAACAAGTAGTGGTCCATCAAAACAGATGCACGTACGGGTACAAATTGGGGTTATTTGTACCATCCATTAAAAACAAGTTGGCTTATTCAGTTTGACTGACTTTTACAATATTTTCTTTTTTTTTCTTATAGAATGTTGAGAAGTATCTAGAGGAGTACAACTTGATGACTAAAGCTCCAATGGATCTAGTCATGTTCAGGTTTGCTATTGAACATATCTCCAGGATCAGTAGAGTTCTCAAACAACCCAATGGACATGCTCTTCTTGTCGGTGAGTACATAACATGTTTCCTTATTCTTATTGCAAAGACAGTGACGTAGACAATATTCAAAATCCTTCCCATTAGATGTGCTGTTGTGAGACTAACTTTAGATAGGAAATTGCTTCTACAGTATATATTCCAATTAGGGTATTTATTGAGAAGATATTTACTTTTAAATGAGAAAGTAGTTGTGTTTTTGCCACTCTCCCCCAAAAGTTCTTTTTTCAATATTTTCTTTCTGGAAAGGATCCATGTACTACACCTTATATCAGTGACATTGTTTATATTGACATGAGCAGTTTCAACTCTCCTAAGGAATAGTACTACCCCAGCCACGCTTTCTAAACCTCAACAACCATGCACTTTCTCTCAATAATGACAGAGACGTAATCATATCGAGTCTGTTATTCCTTTTCAGTTCCTCTTGTCCTATTTACCAACATTCCAGTGTTTTAAAAGATGATTTTTAATGTTTTATCCCGCAGGTATTGGTGGTAGTGGTCGAGCTAGTGCAGCCCGCTTAGCATCCTTCATGGCTATGTATGAACTATTCAGTATTGAGATCACAAAGAACTACACACAAGCAGATTGGAGAGAGGATATCAGACAATTGATGAGGAAAGCTGGAGATGAAGGATGTAATACAGTCTTCTTATTTGGTGATCATCAAATCAAGGTAACAGTGTCCCTGTTGAAGATTATCATACATGTACATTGTTGAAGAGTTATACAGTCAAACCTGCTTTAGCGACCACCTGCATAGAAAGTCCACCTGTCTATAAAGACCACAATTTTTTTCCCCTTGAAAAGTGTTTCTCATTGAAACATGTATTAAAGGAACCTAATAAAGACCACTTTTCTTGTCTCCCTTGAGTGGTCTTTATAGACGGGTGTCACTGAAACACATGAAGTTGATTTTGATCACATCATTAACCCCTTCGTATTTCCTATGATGTAAAAAAAAAAATATGTAAAATACTTTCTTACATTCTCAATATGTAGGCAGGAGTAACTTAATATTATTCCTGTAGAGCATATTAAAGAAACATTAATACATTGTCTGATGCTTGATTCTATTATTTATTGTTGTTGTTCTGTAATGCACGTTTCTTTATGTGTTTTTCCCCCAAATTTGTTATATTAGGAGGAATCGTTTTTGGAAGACATCAACATGATCCTCAATACAGGAGATATTCCAAATCTGTTTGAGAATGAAGAACGACTTGAGATTATTGAGAAGGTAGGTAATATCATCTAGAGCTTTGTTGAGGAAGAGGGAAATGTTTCGTTTCTTCTTTTGCAAACAAGCATGTTTCAAGACTGTGAGCACTATTCAACACGTGAAATCTCACTGCACAAATTTTCTTTGAAGTCTGAAAATCTGAAGTACTGTTGTAAAGTTATAAGACCTTTTGTGACCTTTTTATGGATTTTGTGTTTTGAGTTTCTCAATGTAAACATTATTGAAACCTTTTGTATGACAGGGCCCATGAAAGAACACTGCTTCTGATAATTTTGCTATCTTGTGTATGAAGTTTAAAAAGTATATGAATAATAATGAAGAAATTGTATTTTGTTCATTTTTTATCCAGATGCAACAAGTCTGTGTAGCAGAGAACATTCAGATTGAGATGACACCACTCAACATGTACAACAAGTTCATAGAGAGAATCCGACGTCACCTTCATGTGGTACTTGCATTCAGTCCTATAGGAGATGCCTTCAGGAATAGACTGAGGATGTTCCCTTCTCTTATCAACTGCTGTACCATTGATTGGTTCAAGGTAAGCATGTAACTTATCATTCATTGAATAGAATAAGTTCTTCTCCAGTGTGCTTGAAAGGAATATAAGTTTTACGTTTTTGAATGTTTATATTCAGATTGGTAAATGTGTTTTGGCAGTCTCTTAACATCTTTAATTTAGCCAAATAATTGGTGCTGTATCTTTCTGCTTAAAAACTGTAAATGGCATTAAGTCCCATCATTTGTACAGAGTTAATGCCCCTCTTGCTACAAGCAGATGGTATCATGTATGTTTAATATATGCGCTGCCGTGGTTCAGTGACTCCCATTCATATTTTTTCCTGTAGCATTGACAATTTTGTCACGAATTTGCCTAACATGAAGTTGCATGATTTTTTAATGTTGGTCTAGTTTTCTAGAACCGTAAGACATATGATTGTTTGTAATTTCATATAGCTTGAATCATAACATTACAGTGTTCTATAATTTGTATAATATATTAGGTCTAATTTCACATCTTTGAATTTCAAGGCATGGCCTGAGGATGCTCTAGAGATGGTGGCCCACAAGTTCTTAGATGATGTTGAGATGTCGGATGAGATCAGAGCAGAGACGGTCGTCATGTGTAAACACTTTCATGAGAGTGTTAGAGCAATGTCAGATAGGTAATATATCGCAGTGCTCTAATAGACAATGACAGATGACGATGGTGATTCACATCATATATGTGGAGCCATATTCACTTAAAAACATTCAGAAGCTCTTAAACATGTGAGGGCTGATGCCAAGTTCACTTATAATTTGTTCTTTTTGAGATTCCTTATTTGGCTATCCTGACATAAGTAACAAGAAGTCAAGAAACTATTTCTTTTAAACTGATTAGGCTTGACTCTGACGTATTTGCAATATGCATCTCCAATGACATCCATTTGTATCTCAATTGCTGGTCTCTTTATATCTTCTACAACCAGAGCAGTAGGTTACTGCAATATCTCGAGTACCTCTTTTTAGATTCTAATCCATTTATGTGCAGGTTAATGAATATATAGGAAAATTCAACTATTGCTATTGTCCACAGGTTTTTCAACATACTGAGGAGAGCCAACTATGTGACACCAACCTCCTATCTGGAGCTCATCAAGACTTTCAAGACTCTACTCAATCGGAAGAGGATGGAGATCCTAACCCTCAAGAATAGATACATGGTGGGACTAGAGAAACTTGACTTCGCTGCATCTCAGGTGGGTGTACAATCTGTGATTGTTCTGATCTCTTATCCATAATAAATAACGATGAGCTTATCTATGACAGCTGCGTTTTCAAATCCTTGAGTAGCTATTGTTTGTGTGGTGTTCTGATGTGAGAGATATAGGTCCATTTTGTTTTGAACACCATTAATATATAATGTCATGTAAATTTAGGATCGAAAGCTCAGGCCCATTTTGACTCCATTTTACTCCATTGGCTTGCTATTATTGGATAAGCAGTTTTCAGCAGCTTGTTTCGATATTTAATGAAAATGTGATACATTGTATATTAGGCACAAGTAAACACATTTGATTTACCTCAAACTACATGTATTTTGTTTCTCAATGCTATTTTTGATCTCATTGATGCAAGATAAGCTATTAAAAATGAAGTTTAAGCTATATTCTTTGAGATGATTTCTTTCTCATTCTCTTGCTAGATATCCGTAATGCAAGAGAAGCTAACAGCCTTACAACCTAAGCTGATAAAGAACAGTAAGGAGACAGATAAACTGATTGTGATTGTACAAAAGGAGACTACGGAGGTAGATGCTAAGAGACAGATTGTAGCTGCTGATGAAGCGGTTGCTAACGCTGCAGCTAAAGAAGCTCAGGCTATCAAGGTCAGTAAATCTTTCATAGGAAACTAGAAATATATTTGTTAGAATATCATAGGCAGATTTTCCATGTGTTTGCCCCATTCGTAGGCAATACAGACTCTATAACCACCCACCGAGAGTGCAAGTTTTGTACATTTGATTGGCAAAATGGTAACAAGCATTTATGTCAAGGTTAATTATGTTTTGTGTCCATGTAGTATGGAGTATTTGTTTAAAAGGTGTACTACATTTTGATTCATTAATATTATTACAGTTTTTATTTCATTTTGCGTTTAAAACTGAATTTAAGCTATGGAAGTTTACTAAATTATCTTCAGTTCCTATATCCATTTAAGAAGAAATATTTTCATTTTTGCAAATTTGTAGGAGGATTGTGAAGCCAATCTAGCTGTTGCCATGCCAGCATTAGATGCTGCAGTGAGAGCTCTGGATACACTCAAACAACAAGATGTCACCATAGTCAAAACCATGTCAAATCCTCCTGCTGGAGTCAGGCTGGTTATGGAAGCTATCTGCATCATGAAGGTCAGATATGCATCATCATGGTGGTTGTATAAAAGGGGGGAGTTAGGTGGTGGTTTCAGTTTCAGGTTCAGTTTCAGTTTTATTTTCATTTCCAACATAACAGAACAGAACATTTGATTTAGACAACAAAAAACAATGATACAATTCAATATTCAACAATATAATACATTTTACATGGTTTAAGGTTATAAAATAGAAAGTATACATCCAGTATAATAGTTCTTTTTATATTTTTTAAGTTAAACCTGTGGAAATGGAGGGATCCACTGAAAAGCAGAGCTTGTAGAATGTGGATCCCTCAAAGTAATGACGAACATAATTTTTTGTAACATGTAAATATATTGACTAGAAAAATATAAATATACATAGAAGATTACCAAAATGTGTCAGAATAATAATATAATTATAAATCCATAATTTGAAAATTTGTTACGACACGTATATAGTATAGTGAACATAATAAAAACAAGATATGACAATAGAAAATAAAGCAAGGGAAGAGAGAAATACTCGAGAGAAATACTAATGTAGAGCATACTACAGTGGTTGTGGTGGTGATGATGATGATGATGTTGATTATGATGATTATGATAGTTGAGGTGATGTTGATGATATTGATGATGTTGATGATGATAATGATGATGGTGATGTTGATAGTTGGGATCATGTTGTTGTTGATGATAAGGATGATGATGATGATGATGATGATGATAATGATGATGATGATTATGATGATGATAGTGATGATAAGTATTGGGATGGTGATGGTGATGATGATTTGATGATAATAATAATGGTGATTAAGATGATAGTGATGATAAGTATTGGGATGGTGATGGTGATGATGATTTTGATGATAATAATGATGGTGATTATGATGATGATAGTGATGATAAGTATTGGGATGGTGATGGTGATGGTGATGATGATTTTGATGATAATAATGATGGTGATGATGATAGTTGGGGGTAATGTCTAAGTTTGGTTGGAAATGGTAATTTTTTCTTCAGATGGTTAAAGCCTTTATAATGATGATGATGATGATGATGATGGTCTTGTGCAGGTGATGTGTTTCCAATTAAGAATGATGCTGATGGCAACCATCCGAAGAGTAAATCTATCTCTGATGCAAATATGTATGAGTATTGTTTCAGTTTACTATACACAAGAATGCTGTGTAAGCTTTCAGGCATTCTTCAATATATTCACACTTTGATCACTTCCCTTGACAGTGTATAGTGTCTAATTCATACTGAATCAGTCATCTCTTTCCGTTTGCAGGGGATAAAAGGAGAAAGGAAAACCAATGATCAAGGCAAGCCATTCGATGACTACTGGCCAGCTGCAAAAAGAGTAAGTTTGCTTGACAATTTTGTTGTTATAAACAATAAACTGCTATAAAATACTATATTTTGGAGACGGATACATATTTGAGCAATCAACATGAGAAGTACAATAGGGGCATGTATTTATTTGTTTGATTCTTTATTTGCATTGTAGAGTAAACTTCTACCAAACCTTTTAACTGATTTCTTTATTACAAATTTAATTCAGACTAAGAGAAGAATCATTTTACTAATGGATGATTAGGTGTAGTGTGTCCCATACTAGACCTATGGTCCATTTGTTCTTCCCAAAATGAAAAATCTCATGATTTTGCGATGGATAAATGTATTCCTCTAGTTTCACTATAGTGACCACATTAGAACTTGTCATCAATTATTTGTATAGTCATTATAACAGAATCGCTCCGATACCATTTACAAATAATAACACATTTCATTGTAGATGCTTGGAGATATGAAATTTCTGGAGTCTCTCAAAGTGTATGACAAGGACAATATCCCTCCTGCCATCACCAAGAAGATCCGAGACCAATACATCAACAACCCAGACTTCAAACCTGAGGTTGTCAAGAAGGTATCCTCAGCGTGCGAGGGTCTATGCAGCTGGGTTAGAGCTGTCGAGGTCTATGATAGAGTGGCCAAGGTAATGCTTAATGTTATATGTCATGTAATCTGATATTGTATCAATAATGCTAATGGTTAGGATTATTGAATCTCTAAGAGGTCAAGTCTTCAGAAAAAAATAACACCACATGTATTGGCTTGTAGGGTCTCAGTTGAAGAACTTTAGCTATTTATTATAGGTTATTCACCTTACATGGTCACAAAATAGACTAATATATGAGACAGGGGATGCTTGCCCCAAGCAACAGATACATATACATGTACTTGTGTTCTTTAATGTTGTCTATTCTAAGTCTACCAGAAGAACTTCAAGAAGTTTAATAGTAAGATGAAATATAATAATAATAATAATAATAATAATATATACTTATATAGCGCAAAATACTAAAGCCTCTAAGCACTTTTTAGAAGTGAAGAGAAAATACATGTATTATATTGAATAATTGATGTTGGTTCAAATATAATTTCTTTTTCTTTTTCTTTTCATATAAGAGAATCTGTAAGGTGATGTTGGATTGTTAGTATGAGTTTATAATAAACATCTTTTAACAATATGACATTATCTAGGTGGTTGCTCCTAAGAGAGCTCGTCTTCAGGATGCGGAGTCTAAGCTGGAGGAACAGCAAGGTCACCTCAATGAGAAAAGAGCTGTCTTGAAGGAGATCATGGGTAAACTACAAGCACTTAATGATCAACTGGCTAGGAAAGAAGGAGAAAAGAAGGTAGGAGATAATTAGGGAGAAGATGTTGGTTCAAATTAGATTTATAAAATTATATATCTTTTAGGATCATACATTTAATGATATTGAATAAAATTGTATTCTTATAATATTATATATGTTTTCTTTTGCCAAGTTTATATTTGCATTGCAAACAATCATTCTGATCCTATTTTTCTGTTGATTGTTAGTCCTTGATGGATAGCATTTTATTTAATATCCATGACATACTGGTTAAATATGAGAAGTTGTTAGGAGTGACATTAAACTGCAAATCAGTATTTACTGTTTCATACCATCTCATGCAATAATTAGGGTTTATTAACCCTGTTCCGAGTATTCAATCATATTCCTCATCATGTAAATTTTACAGGATTTGGAGGATAATATTGAGTTGACAAAGTTGAAACTGATCAGAGCTGAGAAGCTGATTGCTGGACTAGGAGGAGAAAAGGATAGATGGCTACAGGTAAGACGAAGATCATTTAAATTGTCTTATAAAATACTGAAAATACTACTTTTATTTTACAGTGAAGTAAAAATGTAATGCTTGAAATTCTGTATTCTTAGTACTGTATTTCCTAATTTAGAATTGTGTTTTCTAAAATATAACAATCTTTATCTCCTGATGTACAGCTGACAAAGGAACTAAGTGAGACCTATATCAACATTGTTGGTGATGTGTTGTTATCAGCTGGTGTGGTTGCCTATCTTGGTCCATTCACATTGTCCTTCAGACAGGTAAGAATGTCATTTACTTCAAATTTTATATTGTTAGTATTCATTTGAGTTTTTAAAAGTATTTGTACCAGAATTTGGAACTATTCTGCATCAACATACAATTGAATTATTCCCTGCAGCAATTAAGTTTGATGATGATGGTGGTGGTGGTGATGATGATGATGATTTGTCAATTATTCAAGGCTTTAGCAGTATAGTAGCTTTATTTCTTTACTAGATGAAGATGAAGGACAAAAGGTTTTCCATTTTGCTTTGAAAAACGCTACGTTATTTGCTTTTGTGAAATACACGTACATGTATAAATACATAATTAAAGATGTGAAAGAACTGATGAAATACTTTACCCATGTTATCAAGTTACAAGTTATGTGTAGATTGTGAAAGCAGTGTTACATTAGACCTTGTATAGTGTGACAAATAAGAAACAGATGATTAAAAAACCCTCTCATTTTCTTCATTATGATTACAGGAATGTCTGAAGGAATGGTATGATATGTGTGTTGAGAAGGATATCCCAGTATCCAGCGTGTTTTCTCTCTCTGCTACTTTGGGAGATCCAGTCAAAGTTAGAGATTGGCAATTAGCAGGATTGCCAGTTGATAAGTAAGTATTAATTAATGAAGAACTTGTTGGTTGAAGAATTTGATTATCGACACTATTCTTGACGATGTACTGGAGACGCATTTCCCTATCTAATGGGGTGTTGCAAGAAAGTTGCAATCAATTGCAAATCCCCCATTTGCAATCGATTGTAAATATGTACATGTATTTTAAATGGGACTTGCAATCAATTGCAAGACTTGCGACTGATTTGGGGGATTTGCAATTGATTGCAACTTTCTTGCAACACCCCCTAAGTTTCTTAGCTTTGGGCACAACTGCCTCCTTTAATCCTGAAGATTATACCTATCAAAATCATAGAGATACTTCTAAGAGAGTTCAGTGATCGGTGGTTTGGGTACAACTGCCTCCTTTAATCCTGAAGATTATACCTATCAAAATCATAGAGATTCTTCTAAGAGAGTTCAGTAATCGGTGGTTTGGGTACAACTGCCTCCTTTAATCCTGAAGATTATACCTATCAAAATCATAGAGATTCTTCTAAGAGAGTTCAGTAATCGGTGGTTTGGGTACAACTGCCTCCTTTAATCCTGAAGATTATACCTATCAAAATCGTAGAGATACTTCTAAGAGAGTTCAGTGATCGGTGGTTTGGGTACAACTGCCTCCTTTAATCCTGAAGATTATACCTATCAAAATCCTAGAGATACTTCTAAGAGAGTTCAGTGATCGGTGGTTTGGGTACAACTGCCTCCTTTAATCCTGAAGATTATACCTATCAAAATCATAGAGATACTTCTAAGAGAGTTCAGTAATCGGTGGTTTGGCCAGTAGTATCTACATGTACCTGTTCACATTGTACTCTGGTTTAAGGTACTTCAGAATATTGTACAATCATGTAGTATTATATTATGTTCTAATAGTGAAATGCAAACAGCTGTGAGATTAATGTTTCAAATTACAGGAAAAAGGGTCATTTCTGTACAATTTATGTTGAATAAAACTGGTGCCATGTGCTATTCACCTTGCTTGTTAATGCTTAACCAATTCAACTTCTATTGACTCCAGCTTCTCTACAGACAATGCCTTGATAGTGACCAATGCAAACCGCTGGCCACTTATGATTGACCCTCAGGGTCAGGCCAATAAATGGATCAAGAACATGGAGAAACCTAACAAGCTGCAGGTTATTAAACTGTCAGATCCCACCTACACAAGAACATTAGAGAACTGCATGCAGGTCAGTCAAATGTGTTTTATTTCAACTAATGTTAACCTGTGTAGGCCTACCTGTTGATACTTGTACTTTTACTGTATTGTGTTAGCTGTTGAGAAAGAATAGAAGTATACATTGCTGTATAAACTCTTATGAAGGATAATTGTTTAACGTTGTAAATTTATAAACATTGATTGAGGGAGATTAATGAAGGACTGATTTGAAAGGATGATGTGCTTACACTCAATTCCATTTTGTTGATTAGTAATCATGAAATGAT
Source organism: Heliocidaris erythrogramma (assembly GCA_025617745.1). Classification (NCBI taxonomy): domain Eukaryota; kingdom Metazoa; phylum Echinodermata; class Echinoidea; order Camarodonta; family Echinometridae; genus Heliocidaris; species Heliocidaris erythrogramma. The sequence goes on from CM046853.1 coordinate 1,566,205, forward strand.
TCTTTGTTTTTGTTTTGTAATGTATGATTTCATCTACACTATCTTTGAATTTATACATTCTACTGTAGTGTGATGCAGTTTTCATTTGTTTCATTTAGGAATACTGTCACTATTATTCTAATCCTTGCTCAATTATGTTTATCACAGTTTGGTCAGCCATGTTTGTTAGAGAATGTTGGAGAGGAATTAGATCCTGTTCTGGAACCACTCCTGTTGAAACAAACCTTCAAACAGGTGAGTTTAACGAAATGTCTTGTGAGATGTAAGAATGGCAGTTTATTTTGATCAATTTTATGATAAATTTTGCTCAGTAATACCGTCTACAACCATTATGTGAAATATAACTGAAGGAATTTACATCATCAGAATAGTTTGATCAGTGATTTTATCTCATGATTCAAGTTTTATCTGAAATATAATGGAATAAAACAATTCAGTGTCAAAGAAGTCAAGAAAATAATTGATATGTTGTACTTTTCTCAGAATATATATTAAAGTTTTCAAAGCATTTCATATGTCTTTGTAAATATGTATAATATGTAAATGAAATAGAATAATAAATCATCCTTGTACTATGACTGAATATGTTACCAACATGTGTTTCAAGCTTCAGATTGCATGGCATCAGATATATGTATGTGCTTGATTTTCAATCTTCAAGAATGAGACTCCAAATCTTATAAGATGATTGCTGTTTATTGTGATCAATTTGTGACCATTTTTGAAAAAATGTTGATTCTAATCAGTTTCTTATTGAACAGTGAATAACTGAACCAAATGCTTATTTTTTATTGCTGAATCTTATGAATTCCTCTTCTTTTTTATACAGAATGGTTTGGATTACATTCGACTTGGTGATAATGTGGTAGAGTTCAGTAAAGACTTCAAGTTCTACATCACAACCAGTCTACGTAATCCACACTATCTACCTGAAGTCTCTGTCAAGGTAACATGGCAAATCAAATTCCTACCTCATCTTTACCTCATTTGTGTTTTTCAGATTAAATTTTCTGAGCCAGAGGGAATAGTCCAGATATTACAATTTGGAACTACATAATACTGCATTGCCTTTCACTAGCTCATATTTCATTTTGAATCGTAGATAGCATTAACCCTATCAGGACCAAAGTCAACGACACTATGTACAAAGTGAATAGTATTTTAGTCTTGTGGTAACTAGAGGGTTAAGGGATTTTAAATGTTCAGCTGTTGACATAAAATTGACAAGATATATGTAACCTGCTGCTTCAAGGTCTTAATCATAATGATCTTGTGTCTCTTTATTTACACCTTTGTGTTTTTGAGATCAATACACAAAAGGAGTAATTAGGCTTCCTCATTTTTGAAGTTGTGTCAAAGTTAGACAGTCTAATGGGGTGTTGCAAGAAAGTTGCGATTGATTGCAAGTTGCAACTGATCGGTACTGACCAATCAAAATCATTGTTGCAAGCGCATCTTCTTGAATGGGCAGACCCTGAACCATTCAGAATGGTTGTTCTAATTTGCTTTACAATTTGCAATTGATTGCAACTTTCTTGCAACACCCCGTAAGTGTTTTCTAGAGTCTGTAAAACAAATAGAATCAATAAGATATCCTTGTAGAATAATGCCAACTTTTTTGTGTGTATAATTGCAAACTTGTAGGTGACATTGCTCAACTTCATGATCACACCCCTTGGCTTGGAGGATCAGCTTTTAGGCTTAGTTGCAGCCAAAGAGAAGCCAGACTTGGAAGAGAAGAAGAACCAGCTCATCATTGAGAGTGCAAAGAACAAGAAACAACTCAAGGAGATTGAAGACAAGATTCTAGAGGTTTCTATTCTTCCATTTAATGCCCTGGAGTTCAATAATATGTTCTGCTTTTATAAACTTTTGCCATGACAAGAATGTACGTACAGTGCCTTTTTACAGCATGTTTAGTGTAAGTTTTGTTTCTCTTAGTAAGAGCGATTCTTTTGTTGCGAACGTTTCAAATATTGTGTTTGGGTTTGAAAGCAATAAAGTAATTTTCAATTCATCCCTGTTCCCAGAAGAGAGGACTTGTTGTAAATTCATATCATCTGACAAAATGCATCAATTAAACATGATACTATTCCTCCATTAAAGAGCAATTAGAGGTGATGTGATATAAGTCAAATCTGATATTTTGTTAGTGATTGTTTTCCTTGTTTTAGGTTCTATCCTCATCTCAAGGGAACATCCTAGAAGATGAGACAGCGATTGAGATCTTATCATCATCTAAGGTCCTCTCTAAGGAGATCTCAGAGAAACAAGAGATTGCCAGCAAGACAGAGACGGAGATCGATGAGACTAGAGATGGATATAAACCTGTAAGAATAACTCCTTTGTGTGAACTTGTTGATACTTGATTTCAGATAAGGATAATTTAACCAATCTGAACTGCTCTCACATTTTATAGGTGGTTAATGGGCGTATACATGTTACTTTCTTGGACACCTATAGTATATCTCTTAATGCTCATTTCTCTTCTACATTTCCCCATGTTATTTGCAATATATTGTGTATGTAATAATCATTAGGAAGTGAGAGAATAATAAGACATTAAGAAGTGTGGATGTATTTTCTCTACACACATACACATACAAAATGAACTGATTTACTCTGTCAAAATTACAAATTTACTTACAATGTAAATTGATTTATTAGATAGAGACATGTAGATTTCATGTTAAATGGTGTCAAGTATAGTAATAATGAATGATTTGTATTCAGAATCAAAGGAATGACTTTGTCTATTTTCTTACTAGGTCGCGAAGCATTCATCGATACTCTTCTTCACAATCTCTGACCTAGCTAACATTGAGCCTATGTATCAGTACTCACTAGCTTGGTTTATCAACCTTTATCTGCAGGTAAGATATTCACTCGGTATGATATGAAAATCACATCTACATTTAAATCAGTTGTATATTATACAAACATTAAATTTTACTTCCTAAATATCCTCTCTTATACTATAGTTATATTTGATTAAAATTAAATTATTTATATGTACTGTGTATTACCCTGTTATTAGAACATGCATGCATGTTTATACTGTATTAATACTTCCCATCACATGAATTTGTTAATATTAAATACAGAATATAGTGAATGTTTTTACTATATATGACCTTCCTTCAATTTTCATAAATGCTGCTCAGTCTATCTATGACACAAAAGGAATGACACCAGAAATGTTAGCTGAGATTCCAGTAAGTCTGTGTTTTCATGTAGTGTGTTGAGGTGAAGGAAAGGATTATACGGGGCTCAATATGCTATGTGTCAGGTTTCACATGGTGGCAGTCATTTTGGGGGCTTTATTTTTGCAGTAATCAGGTGTTTATTTGTTGTTGATTGTGTATCGAACGCACTCTTCATGGTGAAGAATAATGTTTCTTCCTTTATTTGCGTGACAGTGAAATTCAAAATGTTTTATATTATGATTTGATTGCTTTAATTTCTGTAAGGTAATTTACTGTTTTGATATGACATACTGCATATAGTTGATATACATTGCTCTCAATGGTAGCACAGTGCAGTACATGTACATGTCAAGTCTTTGATTTGATATTCTTGTGTAATTATTTTCCCCTCATTCACCAGTTCATGAATATTACAGTTACTATTTCCATATGCTACTTTACTGACTATAAGAACCAGGATTAACACATAGTTATTAAATGAACGAATGCATGTTTGAAATTTAATGCAACATTTATGAAATGTCTCTGTAATACTTGAAATTTTTAATTGAATTAATTTTTATAACCAAGATGTGATTTTATAATCTCATTAATGTTGTGTGTAGTCGTGAACTTATAAACCCTGGTTATTTTTGTGGTATTTCTTGCTACTGTACTAACCAGTTGGTATTGTAATGATGTGTACACCGTACTGTGTTTCTGCTGCACATAAAGTTCAAATTTGTGATTTTACACAATTTGTGTGTGTGTTCTTATTTTGGGAATATTTGTTTGGAATGGTGCATTAGTAGAGGTGTCGTGGTCTAGTCACCGGACTCTGGATCACATGAATCACATGGTTCGCGGTTCAAGTCCCGCTGTGGCACTAATGTCCTTTGGCAAGATATTAATCTACATTTGCCACTCTCCACCCAGGTGTAGTAAATGGGTACCTAGTAGGAATTTATTCCTTGAATGCTTTCAGCGCCTTAGGGCAGCTGGGCTAAAGCCAGGGTAATAATAATACTTTGTAGGCGCCTTGAGCATCCCCTGGGATGGATATGTGTGCAGTATAATGTAGCTATTATTGTTGTTATTATTAGTTCTTAATATTTTTTATTGATAGTCCTAGAATATGACAGTGAAGACCATGTTATCGTTAGTCTTATGTACTTCCACGCCTAAGCCTATACAATGATGGTATGAATATTGCTTTATGGATAATCAAAGCATATGTCTGATGATACATGTATGAATAATGTTTGTTTTTGTGTCTCTAAAATGCCTAAACACCTTTTTAAAACAGAAAGAGAAGGAAATACATTTTATATGGCAAGCATGTTGCAGTGTTTAAAGTACAGTAGGATGGTATGATATTGACTTTTTTTCTGATTAAATAATGGATACATAATCTAAATGGATGATTGATGTCGTCAGTCACAATTAGTAGTCCTCTAATGTCACAAGTTAAAAAAACAGATTTTCTAATTCAATGCCCATTATCTCTTCCAGTCCATCAGTCTGAGTGAACCATCCAATGATCTGGAGAGACGTATCAAGAGCCTCAATGATCACTTCACATACAGCATCTATCAGAATGTATGCAGGTCATTGTTTGAGAAGGACAAGCTACTATTCTCATTCATACTCTGTATTGGTATAGCAAAGGGCAGGTAAGGGCTACATTTCAGAACCTTGAATCACTTTCAGGAATGATTCTATACTGACAGAGAAATTGTGGACTTTCGAAAGCCAAGGCATTTGTTAGGGTGTCATACATCCAGCTACACACAGTGTATGCACTTTAAAGAAAGTGAAATGGAAGCTTTTTGTCAAGACTCAGATAGGATGTCAATCTATAGAATTGATTGTTTCCTCTTTATTGTTAAAGGTAAAAGAATTCTTAAATATCTCACCAACTTTATCTTCCTATGATGTAAAAGATGGGAAGCAAAATGTACTAATAGTGATATTGCATAGTGTGCTAATAGTGAAGTACCTGATAAAACATTTTCCTGAGATTCAGTATTTAATATTGATGTCCTTGCATTCTATCTGTTTCAGAGGAGAGATTGATGACAGAGAATGGAGATTTCTACTCACAGGGGGCGTGGCTCTAGAGAACCCATTCCCTAACCCTGCACCTAATTGGTTATCAGACAAGTCATGGGCGGAGCTTGTCAGAGTGTCACAGCTTGATGCATTTGATGATTTCATGCTCAATTTCAGGAGTAATGTGAGTAAAAGTGAAGTGCTTATTGATGTATATTTGTATGGTAAGGGAGAGATTGATGTTATTATGAAGGGGAAAGTAATGTTTATTTGTCCTGTTATGCGGGTGTCACATACATTTGAAATTCATTCTAGGAAAAGGTAGACGAACAATGATGTAGAATGAAGCAGTAATATAATTATATTCTTTGACATTAATTCAGTACTACATGTAGATATTTCTTATTTTATGAATATGTGAATTAGTCAATGAAGTTGTATAATGTAATATTCGTAGAAAACTTTAGAGATTATTTCAAGAAGAAAACACAAAAGACAGTGTGAAAACAATACTGCATAGCAGGCAGTACTATTATCTATTTGCTTGTTTAATTTTGCTGTCTAGATTAAATGTTTCCTAGCTTGTGATTCAGAATTCACCCAACCTCATGAATTATAAAGCAGTCAAAAATAACGTTTATAATGTTATTGTTGATTTGTCCAGATCTCTGATTGGAAGAAGCTGTATGACTCGCCATCTCCTCATACTGATACCATACCTGAACCCTGGCAACACTGTCTGAATGAGATAGAGAAACTGATTGTACTTCGTATGATTAGACCTGACAAGGTAAGTTAACACCCTTCACTATTGCTTACCAATATTTCATCACAATGTGTACTTATACCATGATCATACTAAACTGTGTCAAGTTGTTTTATATACTATAAAAACAGTAGGATTATTAATCTCTGCAATACACCAGTATCTAATTAACACTGGGCTGTAAATTTATGCACTCATGAAATGTATTATTTTTTTGTGGATGTATCTTTTGCAGTATATTAATTTATTCATGATTCAGATTCTATCAGTTTCTGAGCAGTTGTAACACATTAATCAGACATGTCTCTACCACCAGCAGTATAATTTGAGCCTTTGACACTAAGGAGGTGCATGTATTTATATGTTTTGGTGCATTCATCATTTGATATACCTGTACTTCATTATCAGATGGTACCAGCCGTTCAAAACTTCATCATCAGGGCTATGGGTCAAGCCTACATTGAACCTCCGACCTTTGACCTTGCTAAGAGCTACTCAGACTCATCCTACTTCACTCCTCTCATCTTTGTGCTTTCACCTGGAGCTGATCCCATGAATGTATTGATGAAATTTGCTGTGGAAAAAGGTAGGATCAGAATTGATATAAATCCAGTCATATTGAGGTACAAGACAGATATAAATTCAATTTTATGTTATTACAAAGGTTATTTCTTCATAGGATAAACAACGTATTTGTATCTTGAAGTAAGGTATACATCAGGAAGAGTTAAGATCCTTGGTTTTCTATATTTTTTCAATTCAATTCAATTCAATTCACATTTATTTTAGATCCAATCTTTGATGAAAACATTTGTTAAAAATACATAAATACATGCAATGCAATTCTATACATAATATACATGAGAATGACATGGCACAATATAAATCCATGACTGAACTAAAATGGGAATATCTGTAAAAAAAAAACTCAAAGGGTTTTGTCAAGACAGTTTCCCTATAAAATATGATTCAGTAACATAATTGGCAAGAAGGAATAAATATATACATCAAGAAAATAAATGATAATAGCAAAATAAGTAACTGCATTTGGAACCATACTAGCCCAAAGTAAAACATATACAAACATGAAAATGAGCAAAAATCAGACAAAAGAAAGATGAAAAGAAGAAAAAGGGAGGAAAAAAAAAAGAAAAGGGAATAGAGATTGCCAAAATAATTTACATATCAGTGAGAGTCACGTGATAAAAGAAGCTGTTTGAGTTTACGCTTAAAACAACTGTAGAATGAAATACAAGTTATATCATGAGGTAAACTCATAATACTGAGATAAACTGAATTATTATGAATATTAGCTAAGTATGTTTTTTTTTTTTCAGTATATGTTTTTGGAAATTAATTGTAATTGTAATAATATGCATCTCTTGTGTGGATGTTTGCTGTGCATGTTATGACTTTTGGGGGCATGTGTTTTACTGGTGCATGCTCTGTCAAGTAAGAAGTATTCATATTTCTTAACTAAATATTAACAATGGGTCCCATATCAGTACAACATACTAAAGGGCTGTTTCAAAGTTTAACTATGGAGCTAAATTTTGAATTACATGATGTTTGATTTACATATGTAACAAAGGTATTATGATAACAAACGTTAATGTGTTTTAATCTGTAATGTGGAGAAATAATTTAAGTAATGCATAAGCTAATTGTGACAAAGATGATAGTCAATTTGTCTCATGATTTACACTGAAGATTTGTAATAATATGGTTCATGACACATAAACAATTTCACACACGGTGTAAATCAATGCACATCTCTCCCTGTTGGTCATTCAGTAGAGTAATGATATAGGCTTCATGATTAGGCATGCCTGAATGTGTACTGGAACCAGAAACTTCTGCACAGAAGAAACTGGCCAATTTTGCAAGTGTACCAGATTCTTGAAAGTTGAATACCATGAAAACTACTTAATCAGAGTACAAAATTATTGCGATTCCACATAGTCTCATTCTGCGAAAATGGCCATCATTAAGAATGAACAAAGTTTCTGATTTTAACAGTAAATACATGGAATAACATCTTGATGATTAATATTTGATGCATGCCTTCATGTATATGTGTGTTTCATGATGACTATATATTAATGAACAGGTTTCCTGAAGCCACCCAAACAAGACTCCATGTCTGTCAAATCCAACATGAGTCGTGCAACAAGCAGTCTTGAGCTGCTAGCTCACAGGAAGACTCCGGATGCTGCTACTCTACTTGATACAATGAATGAAGGTGATGAGGGTGCAGAAGGGATGACAGAGGCTGGAGATACATCTTCTTTGCTTCATGAAACATCAGAGCAGCTCAGTGGTAGTACAGAGAAACTAGAGCATGTGCTGACACATAGAAATCAGCCGCTCCTTATCTCACACACTAACAAGGGCAAAAAACAAAAGTTGCACCCTTCTAACTTCCCTGCTGATTCCCAAGATGAAAGCTTTGAGCTTGTAGAAGACGACCTGGTTGATGTCATCCCTGCTAGACGTGTCCTTTCAACTATCCCTGAAGCGGACAGCACCTATGACACTGACACTGAGCAAAACATTGATTCCCCTTTGCCAAGCACCCCCAATCCAGTACACTCTCCCAACCATAGCACCGCACCCCTGCACACCCCAAACTCACCCCTGCATGCCACCCCTTCCCCAAACCCTCACCATCACATACTTGAGAGTAAGGAGGATGAGCCAAAACCTGTTGCTTCTGAGTTGGGAGATGGTCAGTTGGAGACAGAGATAGGAAAGTTAGAGGATGTTCCTTTTGATCCCGTTGAAGCTGCTGGACTAGATTACCTTGCTGACAGGGACCGTCATCGAAGGAAATCCAAGATCTTTAGATCATCATCTCTCATCCGATCTCTCAGTAGTATGTCTTGCACATTCCTTCCATCTATGTAACCTGCATCATATTTACCTCATGCCTTCTGGTCAAGCCATTTCTTCAAGTTTGATTCTATTCCCTCTTCAATTTATGGATCTCTTTTGAGCCATTTTAGCATTTTCTAGCCAATTGACTTTGTTGGGGTCATTGTTCTGATTCTTTCATCACTGAGTTGATATTTACAGCTCCTATGTTCATGGACTTGCATGTTTATTTGTTTCTTTGTTTCATGATTGTCATTATCTTTGTTATCATAATTTATAATATCCATCTGTACATGATTATATTTGTTTTTAATGAAGTTACATGAATCAAAATTATAATCTTGAAAATATTCATACAGTCTGGATTTTTATATAGGTAAGCAGTATGAAAGTATGGCATATTTCACACACAATGCACATCCATGATTACAGTCTCTAATAAAAATTGTGCAAAACATCCTACCATTTCTAGCAGTATTATATAAAGTTGTAAAATTATACCTTTATGTATTATGCATCTTCTACCCACTTTCGGTTCATATTTCCAAAACATATCCATCAACACCAAAGAGGAAATGCATGTAATCACAAACTCATATTTTCAAACCATTCTAATGGCTAGAAAATTTTTGGTATACCATCATCTTTCATCAGAAATTTAAACTGTTTTTGGTTCTCCAAACAAGATAAATTTTCACATTAAAAAGATTGCTTTTGTTTTTTTAAAGTCTGTTACTTATCTGCAGTCCTCCCATCTCTTGCAGGAGTTTCTAGATTTCTTCTCTCTTTATCTTTTTTTGCTTACTTCGACTTGTGCCTTCACGACTTGGCAGTCTGTTTTTATCATTTTGTTTACTTTGACTTGTGCTTCTTGACATGGTAATATTCGTTTTCTTTGATGACAGAACAACTTTACATTTTGTAGTTCATTATGTTAATTTTCTGTTTTTGACACATTTCATCATATCAGCAGTATATTTTTTCTGGTATTGTCACTTTATTTGAATTTCTTGCAGCTTTATTCTGGCAGATAGCAGATAATCACACATCTTTTACATGCACTCCCTACGGGCAGGCCATTCCAGCCGCATGTCATTGCATGTGATGAATATTAATGAATGAAATAAAACTAAATATTGCACCAATAATAATTTGACACTTTCGTGCACTAACATTGACCATCATCTTATCCATAGTGCATCATAATGTAACTGATACTTTTATGTTGAAGATACTAATTGAATGGTAAATTGACTAATGGAATATACTAATTGCATGGTAGTTTGACCAAAGGGATATGTTTCCTCTTAGCAATTTACAATCTTGTTTTCAAACAGTTTGATGGGGTTACTAACATTACTAAAACTGTTTAAGAAGTTAATGCAAAAATGGTACAAGTATGTGTGTATTTGATATTAGAGCAATAGACTAATATGCTTTTCTTTTACGTTGATGTTTATTCATACCAGCTGTTGGTTGATTTTGTTCTCTTTCTTGTCAGCATATTTTCAATAGTGCAACGGCTCAATATGATAAATGATTTATGCATGTATTTTCTTTATGAAATTAAACAAAGATTACTGAAAGAATAATATTAAAGGGGGAGGCAAGTATGTAATCCATTGTAGTCCTGTCTTTGATATAATATAAAATTGAACCTGAATGTGATAGGGTGTAGTATTAAAGGTCAACAATATGAGTAAAAGTAAGAGTTTATTATCATTGTGGGAAAATGGAAAAGCATTTAGAAAATGCAAGGAGTTTTTGTGCATATGGTTGATCTGCACAGGTGTGAGAGATAGTGGTATGCATATTAACACACTATGAATGTATTCTCTATCTAGGTATGGGTGGTAATGGTATGCAGACTGTCTCTTTAGGACAAGGACAAGGTCCCATTGCTGCCAAGATGATCAATGAGGTAGGAGCGATGTCTCAAATCTGATTGAATAGATCTGCATAAAAGTTAAAATGATAAACCAAGGATATGATGTAAATTGTGTTATATTTTCATCTTCAAAACAATTTGCTTATTGATAAAGAATCCAAACAATTGTTCCGTACTAGATCATGTAGTAATACTAGTAGTACAGTACTACTGGTTCGACAGCTGATGCTGTTCATATGAAGATATTTCAAAGGTAGACTTGAATAGTGCTTTCATCTTACATAATCTATGATTTCATAACATCTAGTATGTTTACATGTATGTGCAACTGTAGGAGATGTAAAATCTTAATTTCAGTCACATTAAATGGGTTTACCCAGTTCATTGCATTCCTGGTAGTTTGTCATTGTGATTATATTCTCATCTTTGATTGACTTTCTTCAGGCTGTAGAGAATGGAACCTGGGTAGTGCTTCAGAACTGTCACTTAGCATTGTCATGGTTACCAACTTTAGAGAAGATCTGTGAGGAGCTGATCACTGATCCTGAGAAGACTCGTCCTTCATTCCGTCTCTGGTTGACAAGCTATCCAACTCCATCCTTCCCTGTCTCCATCCTTCAGAATGGTATCAAGATGACTAATGAACCTCCTAAGGGTCTTCGAGCTAACCTACTCAGGTCCTACCTCAATGATCCTATCTCAGATCCCGAGTTCTTCAACGGATGCTCTAAACCAGACGTAATTATCACTTTTTTCCCTTTCTGGAGATGCAAAATATCATACGAAAGAAGAAGAAGAAGATAATTACAGATTTTAGGATGAATTGTTGTGATTTATTTAGAACAGACAGGCTCTTTAAGTACTTTTCATCCCTATTATTACTTTGATTATCTTTCAAGCAATTGCAACTTTGTACGTACTAAACAGGTCACAGAATAAAAAGGTACATAGATGAAAAGAAAAAAAAGGAGAAAGAAGAAAACTAGTGCCAGTTTAATACATTTGTTGTAGACAAGGCTAATTTTTCATACTTCAAAACAGAATTTATATTAAAGAATCATATTTTTTATTTGACAGCTCTGGAAGAAGCTTTTGTTCAGTCTTTGTTTCTTCCATGCCCTGGTTCAAGAAAGAAGACAGTTTGGACCTCTTGGTTGGAATACACCTTATGAGTTCAATGAATCAGATCTCAGGATTAGTGTAAGACAACAGCAGGTAAGCTGGAACATTTTTGACATTCTAGAATGGTCTTCTTTTTGTTTGTTTCCATCTTTTTTGCATTGTAAAAGTTAATATTCCATCTCTATACTAGTAAGATGGCAGTGATAGCTGTGTCTATTGTATTTTGTAGAAGATACATATCAAGTGAGAACAATCAGAAGAAAAGAGTGTCTCATTGCATCTTTCCTAATAAAACAAAACTTTAACCCATTATACAGTGTACATGTAGTTGTAGCTAATGATGTAATTGATAGCATGCTAATGACTAAAAACATTTTGCACAAATTAGTGATGAAAGAAATTTGTAAAACTGACATGTTCAATCTTATTTTTCCCCTCCAAATAGATGTTTCTGAATGACTATGATGTGATCCCCTTAGAAGCACTGACCTATCTGACAGGAGAGTGTAACTATGGTGGTCGAGTGACGGACTACCATGATCGTCGTCTATTGATCAGTCTACTAGCAATCTTCTACAATGATCAGATTATAGCGCAGGAAGGCTACAGCTTCTCAGAGAGTGGAAACTATCGCTGTCCTCCTTCAGGTCCTCATGAATCCTACACTGACTATATCAAAAGTCTCCCTCTTATGCCACACCCAGAGGTATGTATGACTTGTGCTTGCTGTTTTGTGGAAATTATTCCGAGAAGAATTTCTGTTTTGAATTCAAACTAAGAAATGAGGCATTTAATGAATAGTGATGTACCAGTATCAAGTTCTTAGAGAGTTTAATCTACTAGGTAGCAATGTACGCATATGCACATGTATTGTTAAAGTCTGTAAAAGTTTTGTATAAAAATTGATGAGATAAGATTGTTTATATTAATTGTGGAGTTCAGCAGGTTTACATGGACTTCATTATTGCCTGAAAAAAGGATGTCAGTATGGCAGCCTGACAATTATCTGTCTTTGGAGTAAGTATGACCCAGTCAACTAAACATACCGCTCTGAAACGTGTAATAAAGGGGCTAGATGTTAGGACATTAAGATAGATTAGCTGACAATACAATATAATCATGTTTCCAGGTGTTTGGTCTTCATGAGAATGCAGATATCACTAAGGATCAGAAGGAAACTCAACAACTCTTTGATGGTATTCTCCTTACATTACCAAGACAGGTATGTCATTATTCTTCACATCCCACCCATCGGTGAAATCAAAATTTGAGTGAAATAAATAAATGGCAAAAAGAAAGAAAAGGCTTATAAAAATGAAACTGAAATTAGCCCATCTGCATCCTTCAGAAAAATCATTCATTTGAAAATTGAGAGAGAAAGAGAATGCATTCAAATTCATTAAGAAGATATTCATAATTTAAGTAATGGTACGCATTTCAGATTCATCAGTATATGTTTCTGAGTTTTGTGATTCAGATTAATTATATATGAACAGTATTACATGTATTTGATACCTGTTAAATCTGTAAAAGTAATGCATTGCATATTTTGTAATGTTTTAATTAAGAATAATGGTGTATACAAAAAGTTAAGTAAAATTGTGGTACCAAAAAGTCTGTGCAAATTAGAATCAGTTCTCATTTTGCTGCATTTCCCAAGTGCTTTAATAATGGGACAATATATATGTACATTATTAAACAATAATTGTATGTGATCTGTATTACAATATATATTTTTTGCTCGCAGAAAAAAATTGACAAAAAATTTGACAAAATAATGAAAAAAAAATCGTTTTTTCCATGCTTTGGTGCTCACTATGCAAAACCAAAATATTGAGCTTATAGATGAATCTCTGGTCACAGTTAGACTGTTGTGCAACTAATTGCTTGTTTGGAGATTGCTGGTTTATCATAGTTTCAAGGCATACTTATTTTGTTTTGCTCTTTCCTGTTTTTTCACATTGCTTTAATTGCTTTGAAAAAATTCTGCAGTCTGGAGAGGTATACATTCAGGACATTTGCAATTTTTAACATTTTTAAAATTTAACATCTTGCAAGAATTTGATTGCACAACATACCATAATGATTTTATCGTAGGCAAACTGTCTGTAACAACATCTTCTATTCTATTGGGGTAATTTATTTGAAAGTCAGTTGATGTATAAAAACCAACAATTTTTAAAAATCAGATCAACGTACAATATGTCCATATCAAAATCACTTTTGGAGTGATTTTAGACAACAAAACTATATATTTTTGTTTTATATATTTTAAAGATATTTTTTTATCACCAAGTGAATTTCTCAATTGTTATGTCAGCATAAAGAAAGAGAAAACGAAGGAGAAAGAAGATATATATACTGCTGGCTTGAAATATTCTACCACATAGAAATATTTTCCAAGTTTGCAGTGTCATAATCCTCTTAAATTTCTAGCATGTGCATGATATCGAGTTCTGATAAATGATCTAATTACTGCAGGTGTTTCTATGCATCAATTTACTGCAATAAATCATATATACCTACCTATTATGCCTGTAGTCTTGACTACGGGACCCCTTCGAGAATTATCACACATGTGTCACAATATTGTGCGCACCCCCCGTAATCCTATTGTCCCCTTCGCCACTCACGCGCGTCAATACGTTACGGCCATCTTCCTCTTTCTTGCTTGCCCCCGACGAGTTAGGACGTATAGTCACAGCGCTCCTGAAATCAGGTCATATAGTATCTTTTTGGTGCGCTTTTTCACATAGTTAAAGCACTTTTAGGTACCTATATTCGTTTAGATTATAGTACTTTGTGTTTTATTAGTCACTCTTGCCGATTGCAAGGGATTTTTTGATTCCCTTTCTTGGCATTTATTTTTCTCTTTCACGGTCAGCCCCACGTAGATATTTCCGTGTTTGCGGGTGTTTCCGTTTGTCACCGAGCCTTCGGGTTCGGCGTTTATTCTTACGGTTTTTAGGCTGTGAAAATTTCTTTAGTGCGTATCTCCCAAATAATTTTACCCTTATTTACTGCATTCAGTTGAAGTATTTCTTAATTTGAAAAAGTATACTTTATTGTCTGTTTTATTGCAGTGGTATGGATTTGGAAGAAGAAGCAGCTAGGTCAAGGAGACCTGCTTCTTCCGAAGAGTCGTCTAGCAAGACGACTCGGCCTTCCAGAACTCCCCCGAGTACTGCGGTACACGGGGGAGGGAGGAGGGCTAAGGGTAAGTTGCCTAGTGGTGTTTCCTTGCAGAGTTTGCCAGTCTCGGAGCTTGCGGCTTCGGGACGGGTGGCGTTAACTGAATCGGGATTGTCAACTCCGAAGCCCGTGGTTTCGGGGTGGGTGGCGTCAGATTCTAGTGGTTTGGATATCTCGAATCCAATCCCCCGGTCGCTGAGACCAGAGGGGGGGGCTGTTGTTTCCCGTACGGTAGCGTTCACTCGCTCTGATCCGTTAGGGGAGACGCGCCCCACTACTGCAGGGCAGCCCACGGGCTTAGTCCATGTTGGTCTGGGTTCTCAAACCCTAGCCCCCGGCAAACGCCATATGGGGGAACGAGTACTTCCTGGGCTGTCTACATTGCCAGCTAATGGGAATGCTCGAGCTAACAATTATGGACGCTCTTCGGAGCAACAGGTGTTTTCACCTGAGTGCGTGACTACTTGTGCTCCCCTATTGCTGCTTTCGAGCGGTCCAATAGCGGGTTCACACGCCTTTAGTAGTCATCGGGCACATACCGAGTCATCTCGGTCTGCCCATGCACTGGGAGCTTTTAGCTCCCAACCCAAGGCTACTGCATCTTCTTGCTTAGCCAATATGGGTGATTTGGGCGATTCTCTAGGCTTACGCCATGAGCGCTCCAATCCCTTTATGGGAAGTGAACGCCCCTCCGCGGAGGGATCGGTTGGTGTTTCCGAAGAGGCTTCGGGGACCCGAACGAATCCGATTAAGCGTTCTAAGAAAAGGGTTTCGGCTACGACTTTTGTCGAGCCAGCCAAGAAAAAGGCCAAGAAGAAGGCAAAAAGTGGCAAGGCTTTGCCGGCCTCTTGCCCGTCTGACCTGGCTAACCCAGCTAGCTCCTCTCAAGCTGACATGTTCAGTATGATGCGGGCTTTTGCTCAGAATCAGGGTTGGTCCTTTGTACCGGCTACTTCAACCCTGACTTCTGTCCCTATTCAGGGATCTCGCCTTGAGTCTAATCAGCCTTTTGTGATTGATTCCTCTTTGTCTGAGTCAGATTCGCATGTGCCTCCTATTCCCGCGGCCCTTGGGGCTCCGCCGGGCGAGGAGACTTTTGTTGAACCATGCGGGGCTCTGCCTGCGGAGGCCTTTGTTAGTGCTCCTTTGTCTCATTCCACTCGGGTGGAACCAGATTCGGATGTGGCTTCTCAAGCTTCGGTTCCCGAATCGCTTGGGCAGGCGGAGTCTCAATCGCTTGCTCTTCGCGGGGTAGAAGCGATTGCTTTGTTGTCCAAATATCTCCCTGAATTTCAGTCAACCCGCGCGCAGGGTTCGACTTCGCGTTGGAAATTTAAGCAGCAGGATTCCTCTGAGGGTATCGCTCTTGAGGAGGTTTTCAAGCTGGAATATGACCGCATTGAGGCCGCGCTGTTGATTAAGCGCTCTAATGCGGTCAAGGGTAAGGCCTTTGCCTTTTGTTCTCAGGACCAAGACAGCTTTTTTAAGGCTAAGACTCTGTCTCCTGAGATTTTGGAGGTTGGTCGTCGCTTACGGGCGACTAATCCGCTTACCTCCGCCGCTTTCAAGGCGGAGGATAAGATCTGGTCTATTATTGAAAGCCAGGTTAGGTCGGGGATGCGTTTGTCGGCGTTTCAAGGGTTTCTCTCCGACCTTAGGTCCAGGGCGGAGGAGTTGAATGTTACCGATGGTGACAAGCTGATTATTGACGACCTGTTGCATACTCTTTTTTGTCTGCAGTGGTCGCAGCTTTCCACCGCAGCTGCTTCGGCTACGTTCCGTCGCAGGACCTCGGCTCTCTCGGCACTGGGTGTTAGAGAGTCGGGCATTGCTCAACTTCTCCGAGATGTTCCGTCTCGGGGTCCTTCGCTTTTTGGTGGTAAATTCGCTACGGTTTTTCAGAGAGAGATCGATGCGCGTAAGCAGATCTCGGATATGACTAAGCAGTTTCACACTAGCTCTAAGCCAACGCGGGCCCCTGTTCAGCGTAGACCTGCTGGTCCCGTTTCGGGTCAACGCAGTCGCGTGTCTAGGGTCCCGCCTCCTCAGCCACAGCCAGCTCCTTCTCGTGGGAGAGGGAGTCGTGGCAGGGGCATTTCGAGAGGTACTCGTGGTAAGGCGATGGCTTCGCAGAAGGCCAAGCCTGGGTTTTGATGTTTTTCCCCGAGCGCTTGTTCAACCGAATGTGGTAGGTGGCCGTCTTCACGCGTTTCTCCCCGCTTGGGAGGCCATCTCCGGGGACGCGTTTGTTCTCTCCGTCGTGCGAGACGGATTCTTCATAGATCTTTGCGCTTCGCTCCCGGAGGGGCTATAAGAATTCGGTCACCTCCCATGTCTGCCCTGTCTCGATCTCATGCTTCAAAGGAGATCGAGTCTCTTCTGGAAAAGAGGGCTATAGAAAGGGTAAGAGACAGGCCGTCTCTTTCCCTTTCTCCAATATTTGTTATTCCCAAGCGCTCGGGAAAACTTCGTTTGATACTGAACCTAAAAAGGATAAACAAATTTATTCCTCCGGTTCATTTTCGGATGGAGACTCTTGCCTCCATTCTTCCGTTGATCAAAAGGGAAGACTACGCGGTCTCGATAGATCTCAAGGACGCGTACTTTCACATTCCCATTCATCGCGCATCTCGCGATCTTCTGGGGTTCTCCTTCCTCTCGGAGACTTATCGTTTTCGGGCTCTTCCCTTCGGGCTGCGCCCGGCCCCTCGGGTTTTTACTCAAGTTGTAGCGGTGCTAGCGGCCTTTCTGAGGCGTCGCGGCCTGCGGTTGTTTTGTTACCTGGACGATTGGCTTCTCCTTGCGGAGTCGCGCGATCGTTTGTTGGACGAGACTCGTTTGCTCGTCTCTCTTACTCAAGACTTAGGTTTCCTAATAAATTGGGAAAAGTCAGAGTTAGTCCCCACTCGCAGCCCAGTTTTTCTGGGGGCGGTGTTAGACATAAGGAATCAGTTAGCTCGGCCCAGTCGAGACAGGATTCTCACCATTGTCTCTGCGGCTCGCAAGCTCTTGCTGGCCAGAAGAGTCTCGGCCAGACAGTGGCTTCAGTTTCTAGGTTATCTAGCCAGTCTAGTCGATGTTTTGGAGGACTGCCGGCTCCTCATGAGACCCTTTCAGAGACATCTCCTCAGGTTCTTCAAGCCGGGAAAAGACTCTCTTTTGGTCTGGATTCCAGTACCAGTAAAGATCAAGTCTCTTCTCGCTTGTTGGACGAGCGAGGTGTTTCTCGCGCGAGGCAGGTCCTTCTCTGCCCCTCTTCCGTCGATATCAGTTTCGACGGACGCCTCTCGGTTGGGGTGGGGAGGACACTGCAACGGCAGCACGGTTGCGGGGGATTGGTCTCATCTTGGGACTCTTCCTCATATCAATGTCCTGGAGTTTATGGCAGTTCTGTTGACCTTGCTCCATTTCAGAAGTCGACTTCTCAGTCGTTCGGTTCTGATTCTCACGGACAATGTTACTGTGGCGGCATATATCAATCGGCAGGGAGGCACTCGTTCGGTTGCCCTGAATGCCCTAGCAGCTCAGCTGTGGAGGTGGTGTCGTCGCATGGCAATCACACCCGTGGCCTCTTTCATCCCCGGTCGGGAAAACCTCATTGCGGATTTTCTGTCCCGGGGCAGGTATCTTCCATCGGAATGGATGCTCCATCCGGAGGTATTTTGCCGCATTCGCAGTTGCCTAGGTCCACTGGAAGTGGATCTATTTGCGTCGGTGCTAAATCACCAGCTGCCGAAGTATTGCTCCCGTGTTCGCGATCAGGGAGCATGGGCTCTCGATGCTTTCTCCCTCAGCTGGGAGAACCTTCAGGGATTCGCCTTTCCTCCCTTCCAACTGATTCCGCGTGTCTTGCGGAAAATCAGGGAAGATCGGGCGAGGGTGCTTGTAATAGCTCCCTTTTGGCCCAGGAGGAATTGGTTTCCGGAACTTATGAGCCTTCTAAGGGCTCAACCGTTAGTTCTCCCGTTAAGAGCGGATCTGGTGTTACAGCCCCTATCGGGGATTCTTCACCACAATCCGGAGTCTCTTCATTTGACTGCTTGGCCCCTGTCAGGGAATCTGCAAGACAGTCGGGTCTCTCTGATAGAGCCGCGGACTTTTTAATGTCCAGTCGTAGGGTTTCTACTAGGGAAATTTACAATTCCCGTCTCTCTGTCTTTTTCCTTTGGTGCAAAGAGAGAAATCAAACCCCTTCTAAGGCTCCTATTGGTTCAATTGCGGATTTCTTAATCTCGTTATTTGACAAAGGGAGATCTATTTCTACTATCCGAGGCTACCGTTCGGCGATCGGGGCCATTCAGTCGGGTTTTTCGGATGGTTCAGGGTATTTCCAATTCCCCGCTACTAAGTGGTTTGATTCGTTCGTTCTTTCTGAAACGACCTTCGTTCTCTAAGTTAGTGCCGTCTTGGAGTTTGCCTAAGGTCCTGGAGGCGTGTGTGTGTGTGTGTAATTGGGTTTTTACAGACGTGTATCAATCAGATATGATTATTTACGTCTGGGGACCGACCTTTAACGTCACCATCCGAAAGACGTGACTCAGTCTCGAACCTTGGTCCGCTGAATCAGTTTATAACTTCCACTGTTAGCTGGATTACAGGCGCACGCCACAACGCCCTTGGCGAAACCTCCTTTTGAACCGTTAGGTGAAGCTTCGCTTCATCATCTTACGGTTAAGACGCTCTTTTTGGTAGCTATTGCCTCTGGGCAGAGGCGCAGTACTCTTCATGCTCTCTGTCTTACTCCTGGTCATGTTCGCTGGGAGAGAAAAGGTGTTAGGTTGATTCCTAAGGCTTCTTTCGTTGCCAAGAATCAGACAGCTACCTCCGGTCCTGTTGAGATTTTTCTTTGTCCGCTTTCTGACTTTTCTTCGGTGCGTGAGGACAAAGTTTGGTGTCCTGTTAGGGCTCTCAAATGGTATTTTGATAAGACTAAGTCTTATCGTAAGGATGATCAGTTGTTCCTGATCACTAGAGAGCCTTTTTCTCCTGCCTCTCTTGATTCCATTTCTAGATGGATCGTTGAAGCTATTAGGGCCGCTGGCACAGAGGCTCTTTTATCCGACAGTAAGCCTCGTGCTCATGATACTCGTAGTGTCAGCACTTCTTGGGCTGTGTTTCAAGGTGTGGCGCTTGTTGATATTTTGAAGGCTGCTTATTGGCGTTCGCCCAATTCCTTCATTTCTTGCTACCTTAGGGATATTCCCGCAGGTGAAGCTTTGTTTGCGTCAGCCACCTTGAAGGCCGCTGTGTCTTCTTTGTAGTCTTTGGTGTAATCCTATTTCCTTCCGCTCGAAACATGCCTCCCGGTCTTTGAGTTGGCGCTGGTCTGGCATAATAGGTAGGTATATATGATTTATTGCAGTAAATTTGTAAAATCAGCACTGATTTTCTTATTTACTATATAAATCTATATACCTACCTATGACCCTCCCTCCTTCCCCGCTCCTTGCAAGCAACATGTTTCTTCTTGGGGTTGCTCGCAAAAGAGGAAGATGGCCGTAGCGTAT
Organism: Heliocidaris erythrogramma; assembly: GCA_025617745.1. NCBI lineage: Eukaryota > Metazoa > Echinodermata > Echinoidea > Camarodonta > Echinometridae > Heliocidaris > Heliocidaris erythrogramma. Next base: position 1,586,791 of record CM046853.1, read on the forward strand.
TGACGCGCGTGAGTGGCGAAGGGGACAATAGGATTACGGGGGGTGCGCACAATATTGTGACACATGTGTGATAATTCTCGAAGGGGTCCCGTAGTCAAGACTACAGGCATAATAGGTAGGTATATAGATTTATATAGTAAATAAGAAAATCAGTGCTGATTTTACAAATATGTGAGAGAAGCAGCACATATACGTGTACAATGTACATGTATACAAGCATGAGCATACCATGTGGAGACTTTGCTGGTACATGTAGCAGGTGTATAAGAATAGGACTTCTTGCTATAGAAATGTTGCTGCTTCTTTCAAGCTATAGTTTTGATTTACGCCATTGCTATTGTTGGAAATTTACAAACCAGATTGGTTGGTTCAGTAAGACATTTAAATAATGTGAGAAAGGACGTTTCTTTGCAGACTTCTGTGCCGCAAAATAGAAAAAGAAAATCAAAGAAAGTGAGTTAATTTAATGGAGTATTATCATCTTCATTACTGTACTTGCCCAGTGAATGTTTCATTCGTCTATATTTATTCTGCCATGTTAAACATACCCACATACATCCTCATTAAAATGTAGCTTTATATTGTATTCATTATTAATTTAATTTACAGCATACAGTTAATATCTTAGTACATGGATCTCTAAACTCCTACTCTAACCATCTGAAAAAGTAAACTAAAAAGGTGCATGTTGTACCATGCATCATCGTTTCGATCATGTATTACTAACCTAAAGCATAACCCATTCCATTCAAATAAGTCATATATATGTAATGATAGTTTAAATATCGGCTGCATTGTAAGTGATAGTGCTGGATGCTAGCTAGATGAAGCAGTTTATATGCAAGCAAATTTAGTTATTTATTTATTATGGCATATGATGATTGACCAGCAGCACAGGGGCTGAGGGGGTCAATTTACAATCAGATATACATGTACATATATACAATAGAATCACATCAAATATATAAAAAGATACATAATTGGAAGCAATACAAAGACTTAAACAACACAAATAATAAGATAACAAGTGTGCAAAGTGAGAGAAAGAAAAACAGGAATAGGAAAGAGAAAGGGAAGGGAAAGAAAGAAGGAGATAGTAAGTGAGAAAGGAGAAGATTTGGGAGGAATACATTGATAAAACGTCTTTATATAAGAAATATGATTAGTAAACGAAGAAGCTTGACTGGGGAGGAATTTTTTTTAATTTGTAAACAAATCTTTCGGCATATTACTCCCAGTGTTAAAGATCGTATGCTCGATCTGTAATGAAAAACACAAGTCAGAAAAAATTGGAACCAGCGGGATTCGAACCTGTCATCTACTGCTTGCCGGGCAGCGACTTAACCACCAGGCTATTCTGGTTCACGGCCAAGTCACGACGAACTAGAATCAAATACCCAAGATCCTCTTCTTTCTGACTCATTAATATTCAAACGGTCCGCCGTGGAACAATGGTTAGTAAACGAAGAAGCTTGACTGGGGAGGAATTTTTTTTTTTTAATTTGTAAACAAATCTTTCGGCATATTACTCCCAGTGTTAAAGATCGTATGCTCGATCTGTAATGAAAAACACAAGTCGGAAAAAATTGGAACCAGCGGGATTCGAACCTGTCATCTACTGCTTGCCGGGCAGCGACTTAACCACCAGGCTATTCTGGTTCACGGCCAAGTCACGACGAACTAGAATCAAATACCCAAGATCCTCTTCTTTCTGACTCATTAATATTCAAACGGTCCGCCGTGGAACAATGGTTAGTAAACGAAGAAGCTTGACTGGGGAGGAATTTTTTTTTAAATTTGTAAACAAATCTTTCGGCATATTACTCCCAGTGTTAAAGATCGTATGCTCGATCTGTAATGAAAAACACAAGTCAGAAAAAATTGGAACCAGCGGGATTCGAACCTGTCATCTACTGCTTGCCGGGCAGCGACTTAACCACCAGGCTATTCTGGTTCACGGCCAAGTCACGACGAACTAGAATCAAATACCCAAGATCCTCTTCTTTCTGACTCATTAATATTCAAACGGTCCGCCGTGGAACAATGGTTAGTAAACAAAGAAGCTTGACTGGGGAGGATTTTTTTTTAAATTTGTAAACAAATCTTTCGGCATATTACTCCCAGTGTTAAAGATCGTATGCTCGATCTGTAATGAAAAACACAAGTCAGAAAAAATTGGAACCAGCGGGATTCGAACCTGTCATCTACTGCTTGCCGGGCAGCGACTTAACCACCAGGCTATTCTGGTTCACGGCCAAGTCACGACGAACTAGAATCAAATACCCAAGATCCTCTTCTTTCTGACTCATTAATATTCAAACGGTCCGCCGTGGAACAATGGTTAGTAAACAAAGAAGCTTGACTGGGGAGGAATTTTTTTAATTTGTAAACAAATCTTTCGGCATATTACTCCCAGTGTAATTTGAATATTAATGAGTCAGAAAGAAGAGGATCTTGGGTATTTGATTCTAGTTCGTCGTGACTTGGCCGTGAACCAGAATAGCCTGGTGGTTAAGTCGCTGCCCGGCAAGCAGTAGATGACAGGTTCGAATCCCGCTGGTTCCAATTTTTTCTGACTTGTGTTTTTCATTACAGATCGAGCATACGATCTTTAACACTGGGAGTAATATGCCGAAAGATTTGTTTACAAGAAATATGATGTTGATATACATACAACTAGAATTTTTTTTTTTGCCAATTGTTCTCTTGCGACCACCTCACACCTTACCGTCTGAATATAACTGGATGCAGATAGAATAGGATAACAGAATTTAAAAAATGGAAATTCTTCTTGATTGAGGTCTTGTCATTATATCAATACTAATTGCAAGATGTGAGGCTTTTAGGTGGAGAAAAGGTCTGATTGGCTGCGAGTCATGTTGGTGCATGACTGGCCATCAACTTGTAGCCAATTTTGCTTTTTCTCCAACTAAAAGTCCCTGTATACCATGCACCTTTGAATATTCATACATGTCCTGTATACCACCCAGGACTTCAGTCAGTTACAAATTACACTTTTGAAATCCCATAACTAATCCTATTGCAATTTCTTTCAAAATCCATTCATAGTCAGGATGTAAGATGTGCAACAGCCTTTATAATAAGGCCATATACTACATGTATATTGCCGTAAATTGCATGTATTAGTGAATAACATATTTCATAGCACAGCATGCGTGTGATTTCATTGCACCATATACTGTATGAAAGGCTTTTAAGTGTGTAGATTGCATGGGTTTTTTTGCATCTTGTTTTATGCTTTACCAACAGAGCTCTGTAGATGGGGTGGATGCAGGCCAGAGAGGGAGGGGAGGGAAGGGGAGGGGATGGTAGTGGGCAGATTATATACATCAGTATCCTCATTGGTTCATGAAAAATATGTTTTTTTCTTCTACTTCATGTATTTGCCATGGATTTAACCCATGGGAAATAACTACTCGTACATTTTCCCTGAACATACATTTTCTATGCCAGGTTTAATCCTGATATATTTAACCCATTCAGGACAGGAATTATTTAAGGCCTGATTTGGTCAGCTTTCCTTCTGCAAATTGGCAACACCAGCATTTTTTATTTTATTGCTGCATTTTGTTAATAAATAGTCCTGTATCTCAAATGAATATAAATGGATGAAAGTACGTTAAAAAGTTAAAAAGCTGCCAATTTGCATGCAAAAAATTGACTTTAAAATTTTCAATCACATTGCCAATTTAAGGATTTTTCACTTTTTTAGCTCTTATTTTCCATTAAAAAAATTTAAATGACAAATAATGACGGAACCAAAATGGATGTAGTCTGTGTCAATTTTTTTTCTCTTTCTGCTCATATATCTAGTATATTATTTAGGGCTCTGAATGAAAAGTTATTGAGCCAACCACAAAATGTGGATTTCTGTCCTGAAAGGGTTAAGACTTAGTAGTAGTAATGCATGCCATGATGTTAGCCTTTTTTAACAGAATATAATTAGGACATAGAATAGAATATGCCTGCTTTCATTACACCTCACACTAACTAACATTTGAAAAATCCTAGTTCAGATAATTAGACTGTACATTGAGGATGCATAATGCAACCTTAATGTAAGCATGGTTTCTAACTTGAATGCATAGAAGATAATCTTATTTTTATTCTACTTCTTCGAAATAGAATAAGAATAATGTTTCTATTATTTGTTAGGATTGTTTGATATTCTATTTCCTGTAGTTATTCATTCAGTAGGACTCAACTTGATAAGATACCATTCATTGAATACTTGCAGGTTTCACTCCATGTAAGATAATGAGATGAAATAAATAAAAGCTATCCCATGCCATACACTATAACCCATCTTTATAAATTCAACCTCTCACCATTATCAGAGCAAAATTCAGGCTTCTTATGTTATGATAAATCAAGTTTCTTGTATCAAGCTTTTATTCATCAGCATAACAAGTAGTGCATGCTTGGAGTAATTAGTTCACTTTGTAAACAATAATGATTTGAGTTCTGTGCAAGGCATCATAACAGGTGAGGTATATGTAGATCTCATGAATTTAGTTTAGAAGTTCCAGATAACATTATACTGTACTTGTTCATTTAATGACACACTGAATTAATTGAATGCTGCACCTATTTCTGAGGCATGAACTTTGGACAGATGTGCCTTCAGTTAGGACCAATATTATTAGCCATCATGTATGTCATATGATTAGAGATAAGTACTTTGATTCCTGAATTTCAATCTTAAATTTTAAGATATGCAGAAGATTTTGTTAACAGCTGCATATCCCAGGTGGAGTAATTATGGTAATGTGTGCAGTGTGCAAGTAACAGTAGCCAGTGTGGATGAAGATGTGGATGAAGATGCATCAGTTTAATGGTGATGAAAGTTGGTTTTAGTCCTTCCCTGAATAATTGTAAAAACTTTTAAAAGTCAAGACTGAAATGAGTGATATTTTGACTTTGTATACATAGGCATCTGGAGGAGGAAAGTCATCTCAACAAATCATTGAAGATCTAGCATCAGACATTCTTTCAAAGATACCTCCCAATTATAACCTAGAAGATGTACAGGTGAGTTTCTAAAGTCTGTAAAAATCAGATGAATTAATATTCCAACAGAGATTTATGATGTCAGTTCAATTAATTTAAATATGACCTACCTGTAGGGATTATTTTAATATGAGTGAATCATCATGAGTTATCATTATCTGCTGTTCAGTTTAAAAAATATTGTTTGTAATTTCTTTTAAAGAATCACTCTTGACTCAAATTCATAGTTGCATCTTTTATTATTACCTCTACTTTACAAAATCCAGCTGAAAATGTATTTAATTATATGTAATGGATAGCAAACTTTGTACTCTTCCATGTTCATTTCTAATTAAAAGACAGGGAGGGTTGTAAAATAAGTTGAATCTAAGTTTTGTACCAGCAAGATTGCCATTTAAAAAAAATATTTTGACGATTCTCTTGCAGACAAAGTATCCTGTGAGATATGAGGAGTCTATGAATACTGTTCTGGTACAGGAGTTAATCCGTTTTAATCGCTTGATTGAGGTTGTGAGGTCTAGTCTTCAAGATATCCGTAAGGCCATGAAAGGATTGGTTGTCATGTCTTCAGAACTTGAAAATGTCTTTGATAGCATGATGGTTGGAAAGGTATGTAAATTTACCTCAAGAAATATTGTAATACAAGATGATCATATTTGATAGTATTATGGTCAGAAAGAATACACCTGAAGGAACATTGTAGTTCAAGATATATAATATTTGTCATTGTGTTTTGTTTCAGTAATATTAAAAGCAATTACAGTTACGTGATTGTGCAGTTTTCTGTTTAGAAGTAACAGAAAAGGAGGCCTTGAGTACTGAGAAAATAAGTTTGATTTGTAAATGTAACAGTTTTCTGTGTATCTTAGATTAAGCATTTAAGAGTAGTTTATGCAGACCTTATGGGTGAAAAACTTTATATATTCATCTTTTGAAAGTGAAACTATTAATTTGTTAAAATATGCATCAAATGATTGGGAGTCGAATTCACATTGTGGAATATACATGAAAAGTTTTTATATACATACTTAACTTAATGTAATATTTTGTTTGTTTCTGTGGTTTCTTCCCCAAAAAGAGCATTTGATGATTTCCTAATTTCTGCCTCTTTAACCGATACTTTAAAACTTCACTGAAATCAGTGGGATTATGAAATAGATGGTTAGATTAATTATCCTGTATATAATAACTTTTCATATCTGACAAACTTGTTCTTTAGGTACCAGGTATGTGGGCAGCCAAGTCATACCCATCTCTGAAACCTCTTGGTAGCTACATCACTGATCTTCTGGCAAGATTACAGTTCTTCAAAGTAAGCAAAGCAATATCTGGTAATCTACCACTACAAAAGTTCAGTTTTAGAGGTTCAGTTGCATATATATGTCTTTATTTTATTTTTGATGAATGAAAGCCATTAAAAAATTATTAAAGACAAATGAAAACTATATCCTGGTAGTGGACTAACCTTTGTTTTGTAATTTCTATGGTTATTAATTTGCTCCGAATGTATATATGTATGTGATATTGCTGTTTATATATTCACAATCTCCATCCTAAATTAATCCTGTATTTTGATCCTAGGACTGGATACGTGATGGTATGCCTACAGTATGGCTGTCAGGTTTTTACTTCACACATTCTTTCCTGACTGGAACCATGCAGAACTTTACTACATGATACAAGATTACAATTTATTGATTTATTCACAATCTGCATTCTAAAGTAATTCTATCTTTCAATCCTAGGATTGGATACGTGATGGTATGCCTACAGTATTCTGGCTGTCAGGTTTCTATTTCACACATTCCTTTCTGACTGGAACCATGCAGAACTTTGCGAGACGTTACAAGATCCCAATTGATCAGTTAGTATTGGACTTTGAGGTGATGAAGAAGGAGAATAACATGGATTCTAAACCTGTAAGTACAGTGTACATTACAAGTTGCTTATATTGCATTAATTCTTTATTTTATTTTTTATTTTTTGTTGTTGCAAAATTCTCCTTCATAAAAAATGTTTTCACAAATTCTTTTCTCTCAAAGCTGTTTATTTATGCAATATTTATCTGTGAGGGAGACCCCTGTCTTTAATTTGGACTCTTGGACTCTTGCACTCCATTGTCTGTAATTTTATGATTATTCAAATTTGTTTTTGAGCTCCAAATTGCTATGCCTGTATTAGGGCTTCCCATTAACTTTTATGTTAAAAAAGGGGTTCTGTCAAATGGAATAATTGTTGGTATTTGTGGTCATTCTAAATCGGCTCATTTTTGTGGACCCATGTGAGTGTCAGACCCTGCCTAATCAAATGATTAAGGTTTTCTTAAAGCTTGATAATGTTTGTATTACACATCAACCCACATTTATATCTACATTTACAGGCTATGTATGAAGCTTGCCAGTCCTGCTGCTGAACTAACCCTTTACAATATTTAAAATGTTTTACAGGGTGATGGAGTGTACGTGACTGGTTTGTTTATTGAAGGAGCTCGATGGGATCGACCAACCCATGTTCTTGCTGAGTCGCTACCAAAGATCCTCTATGATACTCTACCTGTTGTATCCTTGAAATCTGAATGTTCATTATCATTTGTTGATGATCAATAATATCCATAGAGATGTTTGACAAGTTTGAATAAAATATTAAAGGAATGGAAAAGATTAATTTAAAAAAATTCTGTTTTATTATTATTATTTATTTGGTATTTCATATATACAATACAATGATAAAATGAAATACCAAGTGAGGACATATGATTCAGCTTCCCTTGATGCACCCCCTTGAAGTTGTCTGGAAGGAAAAAAGGAATGTGGAATTCCTGTGATCCTTGGGCCTTTCCCACAAACTTCAGAAAATGCACCCGGGGAAGCAAGATGTCTGTGTTTAAAGAAATTATGTCTGTGTATAAAAGAATTATGTTTAAAAAAATAGGTATTGAAAGCTAAAAGCTTTCCTTCTGAAGCTCTAAACTGAAAACAAATTTGATTTATAATAAATTCAATTATTTCACTTTGGCATATTCAGTGAAGTTGATACAATTACATGTTCTGATATTTGAGTACATGTATTTTGTTTCTTGAATTATAGTTTCCTTAATGCATATTTGTTAGATATGGATCAAACCTATTGAGAAGTCCAATGTAAAGACCACACCATCATATTCATGTCCAGGTTAGCTTGCTATAACTCTCTTTTCTTTCTTGTCTGTGTGATAGTAATGTGTTCTTCTATTTTTAAATTCTTTTGACAACTATCACCTTCTATTTTATAGAAGATTTGAAAGATTTTGTGATTTAAAATGATTTTACGAGCAAGTGTCAAAGAGATATATGTATCATAATCATAGTATCAAACATAAAATTTATATTCCTCTTTTCTAATTTGTAATTGTAGTTTACAAGACGAGTGTTCGACGAGGAACGTTGTCTACAACTGGGCATTCCACCAACTTTGTTCTTGAGATGCAGCTTCCCTCATCTCATCCACCTAACCATTGGATCAACAGGGGTGTGGCCATGCTCTGTCAGCTTGATAACTAGATCAGTAGGGGCATGGCAATGCTCTGTCAGCTTGACAACTAGATCAGTAGGGGTGTGGCCATACTATGTCAGCTTGAAAACTAGATCAGTAGGGGTGTGGCAATGCTCTGTCAGCTTGACAACTACATCAACAGGGGAGTATCTTTGACATACATGTAACTGAAGTATCGTGAGTAACTGATTTGTTGAAACCAACAAAATTCTGTTTGTCATGGAATAATGTGTTTTATCATCTATTTTTCTGATGTTGGTTTCAACAAGAATATATCACCTTGAAAGACATGTCAATTTGATATGTGTCTAGAATCCTATGCAACTTTAGAGCATTTGTTTCAGTTATGTAATATGAAATGATTGCCTTATATTAAAGTTGGCGCTGATAGTAATTGTATTAAAGACCCAGATTTGGATTTAATGAAAATTCATGTATTACGATGGATCTATAAATGCTGTACAACAATGCAATTACTTTCAAGTGATATGGAGATTTTTCGGACTTTCTTTTTATTTACAAAATGATTTTGCTCCAGAAAGTAACCCTTTCGAGACAATTGACCACATTTTGTGGTTTGGCTCGATAACTTTTGATTCAGAGCTCTAAAAAAATATAACCAGATGCATGAGAAAAGGAGCAAAAATTTCTGCACACACTATGTCCATTTTTGTTGCATGACTATAGTGCGTCTGATGCCAGGACTTTTAAAAACAAGAATAAGCTTTAAAATCCTTGAATTGGCAGCACATTGAGAGGTTCAAAATCATTGTTTTTTAGCAAAATTGTTAAACTTTTTCAACTTTTCGACAAAATTCTCAAGCATATATGTATATTGTCTTAAAGGATATTACACCTTATTAGAACCAAGTAGCACTAAATGAACATTATTGTTGCCAATTTGAAGAACAAAAGGTGATCTATTTAGCACTTAAATAATTCTCATCATGAAAGGGAATACAATTCTGTGCCATGGAAGAAAATAATGTTATACATATCAAAGTTGTATGTGCAGAGAATATTGTTTCAAATAAATCAGGATAATTTGAGAAGGTAAATTTCAAAACCGTTTTGTATTGTCTATATCAATGTGTTTGCATTATGGAAGCAGCTTATTGTAATGTTAACTTATTCCAATATACTATGCATTTGCTTATTTCACCATTCTTTGAGGAATTTTGGGCGATGTTTATGATGTGTTGTAAGCATTTGTATTTCAATGCATACTGGATTAAAGACGAATCATGTGTGTAAACAGTCTTTCTCTACACAATATCCATCATTCAATACTTTGCATCATTAGATTCAGCAATATACATGATGAAGAAGGTATTTATATTATATTTTTCAATTATTTTTGATTTAATTGCAAACATACAGTGTGTGTATGACAAAATCAGAAACCCTTACATTATATTTATTTTAATTTTAATAATTCCATCTGTAGTTAGGATACAGTCAAAGAAAACAACTCGTGATCAGTGGTCTGGATGGCATTATAGATTTTTATTTACAAATTATTTTAAATGCATGTGTGTATGTTTTCTGTACTTCATTTGTGCTGATTTCTTAAATGCTTTCATAAAGTTTGAATGAAATTTGATGTTATACTGTTTCATTGAGGCTGAGAAAATAGACATTGTTTCTTTAGAAACCAACAATAAGGTATTAATTATTTTATTTCAAATCTCAAATTATGATGTTGAACCAGACTTTAGGTATCCATTTGAAAATTAGCCCAACTGTAGTAGTTTGCTTACCATTCTAAAAAGAAAATGAAGACTTGATATTTAAGTAGATCAGGGAATAGTTCATGCCTGTATGTTTTGGTTTTTTGTCAGTTTCCCTCCATTCTTCTTCACTTCTAACCTGTACAGAAAAGTTTGTTCATTTGAGGTGTATTTCATGCAATAGGGGTATACATGTATTTAATTTCTGGAAATTGAGTATTGTACAAATTTAATATTGTATATAGTATTATACATGTATTTCCATGTTTGATATGAATATGCACATTATATGATCTACATTTACTTTTATAAAACATGTATCAATATGATCTAATTATAAGGTGTAAAAAGTGTACATACTGTTACAAGTTTATGAACATTCAAGATGATATTATGCCTTACCGGATAGTGGTAAATAGTTTTGTACATTAATGACAATCATGTAAATAAATCTATACCAAGAGATATTCTTGAAATGCTGATTATTTTCAACTCTATGCATTGTATATGCTGCTTCCAGGTATTGGACATACATTTGTATAATACTTCTTTATGCATTTACACTGTATACTCATTTTGTAGCTGTTAGCTGTTTTATGTATGTGCTGTAGAAATAATAGTGAGCTTTCGAATGTGTGGACTTGAACGCTGTCTTAGATTTTCCCAGCTACAATGGACTGCTTTGTGTCAGCTGCATGCTGCACTTTGTGCAAGAACGGCTCACCCGTCCACTGGCTTCTCCCTCTTCCACTAGTCAGATCGAGAAAGCGTCAAACATGGTTTTGCCGTCTTCTCTAAAACGTGAACCTCCTTCACCCATTGTTAGCTTCATGCTTCACCTACTTTGTATGCAGTCAACACAAAGCAGTCCATTGTCACTGGGATGATCTAAGACAGCGTTCCAGTTGACATATCCAAAAACTCCTTAATATACATGTACATCTTGCTGCTACACACACTGCAATCCAAGTTTAATAATAGATTTCAACATTATAAAAGCCCTTTACTTGCTTTTTAAGATTGAAGGGGTTTTGATTGTGTATTAAATCTCTTCTGTACTACAGGGAAAAAAATTTACAAAGTTCCAGGCAAAAATTTATTGTTTATTGTTTTAGATGTGTTATTTGCCTCAATTTCTATGTTTTCTGAGTGCATTTTGTAAACACATTGAGGGAAAATGTCACCGTTACCTAAAAATACATGAATACATGTATCATTTTTAAAAATCACTCTATTTCTTATAGGTTATGTTAATTTCTAAATCACTTTGAAATATACTTTTTCATTCACTGCCCTCAAATAATGTGAAATAGTACATGTATATCTACCTACATGTACATTATAAGATATCAGGGCAATACAGTTCATTTATACAGTGGAACCCTGTTATAAAGAACCTCTTGTTATAACAAGGTAATTTTGCCGGTCCCACTTCTTTGTATTCTATTGTTTTTTAGCCCTGATATAACAAGGTTTCGATATAAAGAGGTAATTTCCTTGGTCCCAAGGAGCTTGTTATAACAAGGTTTCACTGTATCAGAGTTCATGTTTACTGATAAAAGATCCAGAAAATTGTGTATTGGTAAAGTGTATTATGTACATGCACATGCACATGTAAAAATCCACATTTTCCAACAACACAGTAAAAGTTTTCCTCAAGATGTCTTTGCTTTTACTGTAGATGCGCATCATTATGCAGGCAGTTTCTACTTTTATGATGCAAACTTGTAGCATTATTTATGGTTGTGTGTGGGCATGTATTACATGTGGTAATTCATGAGGAGAAAACAACGAAGCAATCATTTTTAAAAAGAGTTAGTCTTGATGAATAGTAGCATGTTGCCAAATTAACAAAGAATTTGCCATGAAAACAAACGATAACAAAATATTGTTTACATTCCAGGATGTGCTTCATTTTTACCTGGAGTTTGTGTCATTTGTATCCTAATGTAAATTGAACTCCACGTTACAAAAAAAAATCAATATTTTGATAAATTATTTATGAAAGAATCACTAAAGTATAAATCTATATAATTTATTGTACAGTTGATCATGAAAGTTGTATAAATTCTTTACTCTTTGTAGATAAATAAAGGTATCCTTTACATATAAAAAAACATTTCAGCTGCTTTGTATTATTTGTTGTAGTGAAACATTGAAATAAAAGATTTATATTGTAAGGAGAGGGAGACAGAGAAAGAAAGAAAGAGGGAGAGACGAGAGAGAGAGAGACGAGAGAGACAGACGAGAGAGAGAGACGAGAGAGAGAGAGACGAGAGAGAGAGACGAGAGAGAGAGACGAGAGAGAGAGACGAGAGACGAGAGACGAGAGACGAGAGACGAGAGAGAGAGACGAGAGAGAGAGACGAGAGAGAGAGACGAGAGAGAGAGAGACGAGAGAGAGAGACGAGAGAGAGAGAGACGAGAGAGAGAGAGACGAGAGAGACGAGAGAGAGAGACGAGAGAGAGAGACGAGAGAGAGAGACGAGAGAGAGAGACGAGAGAGAGAGACGAGAGAGAGAGACGAGAGAGAGAGACGAGAGAGAGAGACGAGAGAGACGAGAGAGAGAGACGAGAGAGAGAGACGAGAGAGAGAGACGAGAGAGAGAGACGAGAGAGAGAGACGAGAGAGACGAGAGAGACGAGAGAGAGAGACGAGAGAGAGAGACGAGAGAGACGAGAGAGAGAGACGAGAGAGAGAGAGACGAGAGAGAGAGACGAGAGAGAGAGTTAGCGAGGAAGGCTGGTAGACGGAAAGAGACAGACAAACATACTTGGTATAAGAGGGATGTGAAGGATTCTGGGGCAACTACCCCCCAGGAAAAATACCCCTATACCCTCTCTCTAAAAAAAAGTGAATTTTCACTAAATGTTTATGAGAGAAAATGAAAGAAGAATTAGTGTCATTTGAAGTGAAATGAATTTATAAAAAAAGACCAAAGCTAAAACAGAAAATTTCTTTATATACATATGTGCATAAATTTATTCATATTATGAATTTCAATCAAATAAAATTGGACAATATGGATTTCTGTGTAGAACTACGATGTACATAAAGACAATCAAGAAGGTAACAGAATGGAGTACATGATTCCATGACACACTGGTCAGACATGTACATGTAGCTAAACCCAAGGTATTCGTTCATTTAGTTTCAAATACATGGATGATGACATCAACATCTATGTACAGTTTTACTTCATATTTAGTGGAGTGTAACAAATCCCCAGGAAGGCTATCAACTTCACCCATTACTGACAATTTTGCATTATGTTTCCAGAATGCTAAGAATTACACATTATACATGAGCAGAAAGAGCAAAAATCACTGAAAATTTTGAGTGTATTTCTAATGCAGGACATTGTACAGTACCATTTATGAATAAGAACGTTTTTAATTGTACATGTACCTTATCATTAAACTCTCTAATTTGGCAATGCAGAGTAAAATATATAATCACTATTTTCATGTGCAAATTGGCAATTCTGTTAAATCTTTCTATTTTCATTCACATTGGTTCATGTAATAAACTTTGTAATTTTGTTCAAACTACTGTATGTATGAGTGAAAATTAAGAATAATTGGTGCCAATTTGAGGAGGGGAAAGCTGATTAAGTTAGACTTTAAGAAAACTGTGAACTGCTACGGGTTAATACAATCATCAGGTTCACTAAAACCTTTGATGTAAAGAGTATCAAAGTTTATAAGACCTTGGACCTGTCCATGTAGGAATAGTATTTTCAGTGCAGCCAACAGAAAACTACCGAATGATGTATTTCAGCATTTCCCTTTTTTTTCTCTTTGATTCCTTTCTTCTTACGTATAAGTACATTGCAAGGAACTTATTTCAGAGTCAGGTAAGACAGTCAGGAAACTGATCATATCATATGATGAACAAAATAATTGTGATAAGAAAAAAAAAAGGGATAAGCGTAATATGAGTAAAGCACTTATCATTAAAATCTTACAAATCTAATCTGGGAATATATATTGGCATATAAAATAGTTCAGAACAACAGCAAACATATTCAGATAACTTCCTTTTAAACTCTTACACGTCATTCGATAATATGAACATGTTTTAATTTAGCTGAAGCAATAAAAGCATAGATGATACATAAATGCAGGTTATCACACCAGACAAATGGCTCAACAGACTAACAGCACACGAGACCGACAATGCTGGTCTAGTGAACCCTCAGTAAAGTTAAATAGTGGGCCGTTGGTCTATTGGGCCGTCGGTCTTGTGGGCTGTATCCACATAATTGTAAACACCTAAACAGATTTCAAATTCATATACATGTACTACAGTGGTACCTCACTATAACAAACTCCTTTGGACCAGTGAAATTACTTCTTTATATTGAAACTTTTTATATGAGGTATAGAAAACAACAGAATATAAAGAAGGACAAGTACCTTGTTATAATGAGAGTGTGTTATAACAATATGTTCTATATAACAAGTTTCCGCTGCACTTGTTTAAGTGTCATTTTAAGTTCATACATTGATATGGTAATCAAGACATGTTTAATCATAATTAACATACATGTAGCTACAAGTATGTCATTCACTCTCAAACATGAATTGTTTTTTTTTACAAACAGGCATGTCAGTCATACACAATAGTTCCTAGTACAAACATCATACACCCCTAACATTACTTTTGCTCACAATACAGCACATTCTCTGTAAAGTAGATTTACTTGACTTCATTTTTTTTTTCTTTACCAATAAAAGTACACCTCAAATGCCAAGATAATTGCTCGCTGTATTGATATATATGTTTGAGACATGTGTATGTATGTACAGGCTGAATACAATAAAAATACATTGAATGTCAGGGGTCTGCTCGCTATTCATAAAAACCGCTATTCATTTAACACGCGTTATGAATAGCGGTCCTTATGAATAGTTATGAATAGTGGTCCTTATGAACGGAGGTCCTTATGAATAGCGAGGTAATTTGTCTGTGGTTTGCTCGCTATTCATAAGGACCGCTGTGCATACAAACCGCTATTCATTTAGTCACATGTTATATATAGCGGTCATTATGAATAAGTGGTCCTGATGAATAGCGGTCCTATGACTAGCAAGGTTACCCCAAATGTCTATATCAACAAGAGTATCTTTTCAATTTCAGAGCTGAAATCTTCATTTAGGAGAAATCTTTTCATTGGGGTCAATTATGCGGTGTTTTAAGGAGTTATTTTACAATAATAAGATGGCTCACAATGGTGAACCTTAGCCAGTCAATAGTAAAAGTCCTATGAACAAGTGCTTAACACTGATGTAATTACGAAGCAAACAATCATGGATTTACTATTAGCCCTTCAATATCACTGCTTATCCTACATCATAATCTTTAGGTATACACAAATATTTAGGGCAATTCTGTTGACACAATATGGTGCATATATTATTTTGTGTATTCACCCAACAAAGCAACATGCACAACTGGAACTGAGTCACCAAGCTCTGCATATAGATGGCACTGTGTAATGTAGATTATAGTGGTATAATTATGCGAAAGTCTAATAAGAAATCCATACATTTTGAAATCACTTCTCTACTTCTACTTCCTAGCCTTCTTACACATAAATCTTATTTAATCTATTTTAAATTTCATAATTACTTGTACTTCCCTGACTTCTTGCGGATACCTCTTGATCTATTCTTCCTTCTCCTCCTGTCAGGTTTACGATTTCTTTGGAGTCGTCCTAGTGAGATACCTTGTCTTCTTTTGATGAGAGTGTGTTTCTCTACCAGGGGGGCTAGTTTACCCTGCTCAGCCAGCATAGACAGGAATGTGAAGATAAATGGATCGTAGTTGTGGGTGCGTCGGTTGTCATCAATCTGTACAAAATATGATTTTAAATGGACAAGCTACATGTATTAATATTACAAGCTAGGAGGTTGGGCTCGCATCCACTGAGCTTGCTAAAATGAAAAGTTAATTACATTACTGTAAACAAGAAACATTTATATGAAACAAGCTCTAATTCTTTGTTGGCTCCACCATGATGTGTAAAAGTTTATTTCACGAATGATAGAACCCCCCCCCCCCCAAAAAAAAAAGGAGGAAGTTTATGTCTCCATGTGTTCTGCCTTGGTGTATGACAGTATGTGTTTCATTTTATTCCTTTTCTACTGATGCAAGTGTTCTTTAGGTTATCAAATGGTGTCTGTCATGGCAGTAAATTTACCTTGTATTTGTTTCTCTTCTCTCTCTCATCCTGTAATCTCTGCTCATATACGCTGATTTCACTTTCTACTCCTTTCAAGACATCCAGAAGCTCCTATAAATGAATCAATGGTGATGCAATAACAATTAGAACACATACTGATCATCATTTAAAAGAACAGCAGTTCTAAGGAGAATGAGTAAGTGAGCGAAAGAGAGAGAAAAAACCACAAAGAAATTGAGAGGGGGAAAATAGAGATTAATAGAGGGGACATAAAAGTAAGACATGAAGGAATTATAATTAGAGTAATAAAAGTGAGAGTATATGTATGTATGTATGAAATACTCTTGTGGCCAAATATTGACCTGGAGAACTTAATTTGTCCCTGAAGAAAAGAAAAATTCATGGTAATGGTATCATCAATTTGTACACACAGTACAAGTACTATTTCATCTTTACAAAAAATTGGTATCTCATAGCCATGTTATAGGGGAGAGTTTTCTTTGGAAAAATGATCTTACTCCTGGTGTAAAGTGTTGTGTATCATCTTGTTTGTTAGCAGCTTTCTTGATCTTTGTCCACACTGCAGCTTCTCGTTTACCAGAACCACGCCCACCTGATCCATCCTTGTTGAATAGCTGCCTCTTGGCTTGGATATCAGTATCATCAAAATCAACACCTGGTCTCTTCCGCAAAGATTTCAACCTATTCAGGGGAGAAATTAATGCGACATTAATCACAATGTTCAATTCATTTCTATTTGATGCTCTTTGGTCCTCTTTGAACACAGACACAAATTATATAAAGCTTCCATATAACATTGAAAAAATCTTCTTTTTGTTTAACGAATGGAAAAAATAGTTTCCAGATTGTGCCAATTCAATGTATAAAAGAAATACTTTTGGAAATGGAGGACCCCGAAATGAAAGCATCACTAATAATATTTAATTCATTCATCTACGCCCCATGTCGAATTTGGGCCCCTTATGTCAAATATATGTTTATATCGACCCAACAAACAGAAAGAGACGGGATAGAAGCTACAAATGGGATTGAAAGAATACAAGCAAAAAAACAACTTTGAAACAAGATGAATGCGACTGCGTCTCCTATATGCCTCCGCCTAAATTCAGTTGATGGCTCAAACTGTTCTAGAAATATTTGATAACGAGGCTAAAAACCAGTAATTTCATGTAATTTCATGTAAATTGACCTCTGTGACCTCTGGCCTTTGACCTACTTACCCCAAAATCTAATCAGTTCATCTTTCTATGGGGATGCATACTGGTACCAAGTTTGAAGTTCTCACCTCAGATAGTTCTTGAGATATCGCGGTAACGGTGCTAAAAACCAGTAATTCCATGTAATTTCATGTAAATTGACCTCTGTGACCTCTGAACTTTGACCTACCTACCCCAAAATCTAATCAGTTCCTCTTTCTATGGGGATACATACTGGTACCAAGTTTGAAGTTCTTACCTCAAATAGTTCTTCAGAAATCGCGGTAACGGTGCTAAAAACCAAGAATTTCATGTAATTTCATGTAAATTGACCTCTGTGACCTCCTTATCCCAAAATCTTATCAGTTCATCTTCGTATGGGGATACATACTAGTACCATGTTTGATGTTCTTACCTCAAACAGTTCTTGAGTTATCGCAGTAACGAGGCTAAAAACCAGTAATTTCATGTAATTTCATGTAAATTGACCTCTGTGACCTCTGGCCTTTGACCTACTTACCCCAAAATCTAATCAGTTCATCTTTCTATGGGGATACATACTGGTTCCAAGTTTGAAGTTCTTACCTCAAACAGTTCTTGAGATATCACGGTAACGGTGCTAAAAACCAAGAATTTCATGTAATTTCATGTAAATTGACCTCTGTGACCTCTGACCTTTGACTTACTTACCCAAAAATCTAATCAGTTCATCTTCGTATGGGGATACATACTAGTACCAAGTTTGAGGTTCCTACCTCAAATGATTCTTCAGATATCGCGGTAATGAGAAGTGGGATGGACGGACGGACGCACGGACAACCCGAAAACATAATGCCTCCGGCACCCACCTTCGGTGGGCGGAGGCATAAAAATAGAGTTGTCTCATACAGATTCCTTTGAATGATAATTTGCCTGATGCTACATGTTGTGCCTGAAATATAGAGATCACAATCTAAATCTATGATTTACTTATGATACCTTCCAATATCCAATCCTCCAATTTCTCCTCCTTCATCAATAATGGCTTGCTTCCTCTCATCTTCAATCTTTGCAATGGCAGCTTCTAATTTATTTCTCTCATCCATGCAAGCTCCTGCTTTCCATGTCTGAAACTTATTGAGTTTGCTGGTGGTGGGACTGTTAGATCTAGACTGATTGGCTGACTTGATGAGAGGAGAGTTGAAAGCACTACCCATCTCAGAAGCCGTGTCTGTGCTATAGTTGCTAGGAGACGGTGATGTTGGGATGCGATCCGGTGCTGTGTGGATGGTGAGAGGTTGACATAAATCTGGAGGAATCTTTGCTGTAAAGGACAATAATGTCTTACTACTAATACTTGGCTCTGGTTTAATCTCTTCTTTAATTTCTGGTTTCATCTCTGGTTTAATCTCCAATTTAGTCACCTCTTCCTTGATGCTCTCACTTTGATTAGTCTCATTTTCTTTGGTGTCCTTCTTCTTAGGGACCATTTCATTAGTTTCATTATGTTTGACTTCTCCATCCTCCTTACTATCCTCCATCTTCATGCTTTCTCCCTTGGTCTCTGTCACATTCTCCACATCAATGATTTCCATACTCTCTGTCCAACTGCTTCCATCAGCATCATTGCTGTCTGTCTTCACTACAACACAAAGATTTAATTCATCTTTCTCTCCTATTTCACCTAGCCCTTGGGCTCTTAGCTCCTGGATATCATTTGTTTCAGTCTTACTTTGATCCTGCTCCAAAGATGAATTTAAACTCTTGTCCACATTCTTGTCCAAACTCTTGTCTGAACCCTTGTCCAAACTCTTGTCTTCTTCGCTCTCAGATTCTGCTGAGTCTGTGTTTGGGCTGGACATTGATTGCTCATCACATGACAGAGGAGATTTACAGTAATTGTGACTGTCAAGAGCAGCTGGTAATCTGAAATTCAACACACACAACAATAACACACAAGTGATACATACATGTACTTGATATTTATGTTTGAGGTATGTAATTCAGTATGATACGTCCAGAAATAGAGAGATGTACAGCTACAACATTTGCTACATGTAGATGTGATAGTAATTCTATCCAATCCAATAACGTAAAAGGTAATAATCCCTTCTGATAAAATTAGCAAAAATAAATGTAAATCCTACTGATTTCTTAGATCAAATCTTTAAATAGAAGAAGATGGAATGGATAAGTTAATGTCATTAAATACTATAAGAAAAAAATAATCTTCTCTCACTTGTAAACTGGTGTTGGACTTGGGCCTTTATCCATCTGGATATGTTTCTTCTTCTTCTTCTTCTTTTTCTTTTTCTTCTTTTTGACCGAAGTGATCGGTTCAACAGATTGAATGCCTGCTTGCACAGAGTAAATGCTTTGGAGGTTCTTTCTTTGGGCATCTAGACGATTTTCAGTTGATGTTGATTCCTTGTGTTCTTCCTTCATTGCACTACAGAGTGCTTCAGATGTTGCATCAACATCTCTTGACAGTTTGAGTGACAGTTTCCCAGAGGGAGGTTTCTGTGTCGATTCCACAAGCTGAAAAACATAGATAAGAGCAGTTCAGTCTAACTGGGATTTGTAACAGTTGTGTGATTCATTTCACATAAAATGTTATTATGTCAAAGTCACAAAAGCATGGTCTCTTTAAATAATCTTTGATCGCTTCACTATGTCAGTTTCATATTGTGTAATCATTTCATTTCATATTTGTTTAAGGATCTTTGATACTGATAATGGATTGTACTAACCTGATTGAGAGTCTGCAGTAGAATCTCTCTATTTGATCTGAGTGTAGAGAGCTTCTGTTCAATAGCTAGCATCTTGTCTGCTACAACAGCCATCAAACTAAACCTGATGTCTGATGATCCCCTGGAAATACAAGATATTTATGTTACTTTCACAAAAATAAATTTCACTATGAAGCAAGAAGTATAGTATTGTAGCATTTCTGACAAAGAAACGGTCTCCAACAAACACCTTTTAAAAAAAAAGAAGACTATGAGCATAAAATATAAAACTGAAAAAGACGGGAGTCATGATAGAATATTAAAAGATAGATTTATGTTTCAAATAAGCTGGAAAAAGAGTAAAAAGGAATCAAATTGAGAAGTCACAGAAAAAAAGAAAGAAATAAGGAGTTTTGCAGTGTATTACAAAAGGTGATTGCTGATTTGTGACAGGATTACTAACTTCAAATCATAACTCATAGACCATACATGAAGGACAATTTCATAATGTACGTTGTACAGCCACATTAAATAAAATATGCCTTACCCTTCATTCTCCAGTCTATCAGCAATGACTCTCTGGAACTTAGCAGTCCATTCTTCTTTCTCATCCCAAGGCCCTACAATAAAAAATAAACACAAATAAAACTTATTTTTATTAACCTTCTCTCAACAAGGACGGAGGCCGCTACAAGCTTCCGAATGTCTATGACCCGATCATCGGTCATTACGTCACTAAGGTCAAATCGGGTTGGTAAAGGCTGCAGTGGATAGCCAAAAATTTCGAGGTAAATTTTCCGTGTGTTGAGATTAAAAGTTTAATTTTTTAATAAATAAAACTTATATTGAGCTGGCTACATTTAACTTCTTCAAGCACTGCTCATGAGATTTGCATCTTTTAAGAGGGCATATATTTTATGAATTAGATATAACTGATAGTACCTAAATTCAGAGAAAGGAAGTGGCTTTAGACATTGGTTTGGAAACCACTAAAATAACATTTATATTTAAGTAAATACTTGTGCAGGTGGTGTTTTCACAGAAACATTCATTAATAGCATCACATACCACATGAAACTGAATATTTGACTTCACTGTACATATGAAATTTACTCTTATAAATTTAAAGGAATTATTTGTTTGAACTTACCATGATCCAGAGGGCCACGCTTGAGTCCATCTAGTTCATACAGCCTTCCTCCTATAGGGACATAGCTAACAAAATGAAATGTTTCTCTAGCTCTAGTGATTCCTCCCGTTGCCTTCTCAGGTAATCTTGGAGGTTCAGGATGAGCATGGGCAT
Organism: Heliocidaris erythrogramma; assembly: GCA_025617745.1. Lineage (NCBI taxonomy): Eukaryota > Metazoa > Echinodermata > Echinoidea > Camarodonta > Echinometridae > Heliocidaris > Heliocidaris erythrogramma. Next base: position 1,608,499 of record CM046853.1, read on the forward strand.
TGTGAGCTTGAGCTATCTCTGGGACATTACCAATGGCTTCACCTCGATCCTAACAGATTGGAAATAAAACAAAATAAATGTATCCAGGATTGGTTTTTTGTGAGCTCAGTTGCCAAGACCTTAAGAGAGACATCTGATATTATTGGAAAATTGCATTTGATTACATTAGTACAGTGTTAGCTGGAAAATAACATAATACTGCATATCATGTTAAAGCTTAGATCACCATATACAGATTGATTACACTCAAACCTGTGTTGGTAAAGATAATCATACATAAACTACTTGATTTGTATAGTCCTTTGTGAGTATCACATAATCCTAAAGTGTCTTCTGACATGTCTACACATCTTTTTTTTAACAAATCCCACAAATTAAGGTTAAGATTAGTTTACATCGCCTCAGCAGACATAAGGAGGGAGAAATTCTTACCTCTGGGCTGAAGTTTTTGGTAAACTCCTTAAAGTTCGAAAGAGTTTTCCCCAAAGTTATGTCTTGGCAGTTGAGCAGTACACTCAGTAAAGCATGTGTAGCACAGGAATTAGGTACAACCTATATAGAACAGAGAGATTGATACATATGTAAGCATAGCGTAATACAATATTAGATGTACAGGTAATATCATCCAATTGGAACATAAGATTATGACTGATATATATATGAAAAAAAAATAATGAAACACTATCCTCATGAGAAATGCTACTTATCACATTGTGTAACAATAGCAGTATTAAGGCATGATACATCAATGTATATATCATATGCTTTTATTCAATATCAATTTTTCACACAATTTCATACCGACAGATACATGTATGTATGTCAAAGAGGATGAAATATATTGCTATTTACTAATAATCTGACAGACAAGTGAAGAAAAAGAAAGAATTATTAAAATAGTCATTCATCAACCATCTAAAACATGATGTGAGCTCACCTGGTGTGCAAAGAACATGTCTCTAAGAAGACCTGGATTAGTTACGTATGCATCATCTGATATGGACTGCACCTTACGTCTCGCACGACGCTCTTCGATCCATTTAAAGAGAAAGATAAACCCATAGACTGGGCCATCAATGGGTTTTTGAAGGTCATAAACTTCCTCAACCTGTACACCTTTTGTTCCTAGATTTGATGAGAAGTTAAAAAAAAATGATATCTTTCAGAGCTGGTTTGAGATAAAAAATGATAATTCTCTATGGGTTGGAACACATGTGTCAATGCAAGTATAAACTGCTGAGTGATATATATGATGTAGTGTCAAATGATCAATAGCATAGAGGCTTAACTACAATCAAATCAAATAATGGAATCAGTAGATAAGGGGAAATAATCCCTCATACAAAGTTCACTTCGGCAGAAGCAGACATGAAGTGATGCCCATACATTATATACTGTTGAGATTCAAATAAATGATTTCAAATTGGCTTACCAAACTCTTGAACAAGAAGGGTGAATACACCTGGAAATGAAATGAGATATAGAAAAATGATAAAATGAAGATGGTTTTATCCTCATGTCATAGCTGAAAATCTAAGCGGCCAAGTTAAAAATCATACAAGGCAGTCTATTTAACAATGATAATTGCAATTCTACATCTTGAAGAATATTGAAATGCAAATGAAATGGAGTAGAAGTAATTTTAATTACGTCTGTCCATCTTCACTCATACCTCGCACCATCGCACGCATAGATGACAGTACGTACGCGTGTGAGATATTAGCACAATTAATTTTAGCATGCTGCCTGAGAACTGCTCAGCGTTGCACTGCCTTGTACTCCGTTCATCTACAGCACACATTCTGTGCCAATCTCGCCGTCTTTGTAATACTAATCGCATAGCGAAAGCTACACGTGAATGCTAAAGTAAATCCCCATCGATGTCATGAATTGTAATTTTTTCATGTTTCTCATGATCCGACTGTTGAAGTGGTCGGATGGACAGGAAGAGGAACAGTCTAGCAAACTCTGACGGTGATTTGCGAGGTGTATCGTACATGGAAATGGATGTATCTTGCTCACTGATTTTTTTGTTTACTTGTCTCTCCGCACAGGAGACTGCTTCCCCAGTGTGACTTGATGTTCAATGTCAAATTTTATAAAACATCAAGCCTGTGAGGCTAGATGCAACACAATTCTATCACATAGGCATAAAATCATACTTGTTTTTTTAAGTTTGATTTGTATATTGAAGAAGAATAACAAAATACCAGTTTTACATTTGGAAGTACAAGTCAAGCCTCAAGGAATAATAAGCGAATAAAGGAGGAATAAAGGATTCCTCAAAACTTTTAGTAATGGAGAGTAAATTCAACTTATTTCTCAATATAATTAGAATCAGAAATTTGATACTACATTTGTATTGCAAACTATACACAGGCCTACAAAAGTTTTTTTTTTTTTTTTTTAGGAGCTGGGAAACTAATAGGCCTTTTTTATATCATCCTCATCATGCTCATCGAAAAGAAAGACGACAGTTATTCGGAAGGTATTGTAACAAAAAATATAAGTACCTAAAGTAGCCTTAAATGAAGTTATAGTTTTGTTATAGTTTTGACATACGATCTTGGATTTAAGAGGCACCCAACCTTTCAAAGGACTGCTGTGCGCAGCCCGAACGCTAATACGCATTCGGGCTGCCGCAGTCAGGGCCTATGACTATGTATACTATGAGTGGCGATGCGCATATTCAAAGCTAAGCTTAGTCGCGCATAGCCAGGACTAGCTTCCCGAGTGTAAAAAAAATTTAAAAAATGGGCTATACGCCTCTTACATCACAAAGCTAGGTGTTTTATTACCGCGCACGGTTAGCAGGACATGAAAAATACCTGAAATAATTAAATATGCCTTTCCTGCTAAATCCCGCGACCGACAGGTTCTTCACCACAGCATCACCACAGCATCAAATAAAAAAAGAAACTCTGTAACGTACAGCATATATACCACTCATAGGTACACGCCATTGCCGACTGTGTAGGAATGCAGCCAACACACATCCCATACCTAAACTGCATCACTGTGCATTTTTGGCTATATTTAAGTGAAACTCATATATTGCAGTTTACTTAAATCTAAATACTTATGTTGAATAATAGATGATTAAAACTTTGTTTGTTTTGTGACCTTTGAAGAGGGTTTCCTGAAATTTTGGGTAATTTTTGTCGATAACTCCTATCGAGACTGTCCCGTCAGCATCCATTTTGTATTTTTCACGATTATGATGAAGGGAGCCCTCAGCGCTCGTAGTGGTACCGGCGCGATCGGTTCGTCGATCTCCTACGAAGACCTGAAAGGGCCAAACTGACGACGTAAAAAAATAAGAAATATTACGTACGTACGTAATAATTACTACGTACGTACGTAATATTTTTTATTTTTTTATGTTGTCAGTTTGGCCCTTTCAGGTCTTCGTAGGAGATCGACGAACCGATCGCGCCGGTACCACTACGAGCGCTGTAAATGTAAGTTTTTATAACTTTCTACATTTTGTATCTTAACAAACTTATAACGTAAAATCTAAAGAGTGATACTTAAGTATCAGTTTGCCCACAAAAACCTCCATTTCAAACAAAATTACATCTGTATCCCCAATACCCAGTATACACACATGTATATGATCCTAATGGTCAATATGACCATTGCTTGCTGATGTGATATATACTAGCAGAGAACGTGAACGCGACTTCAAACTGTTGGCTAACTTTCGCTAATTCGCTAGCGGAGGACGTCGCGCTTTACCTGTGCTTTCTCTATGGAAAATTTGTTTTGTCGTTACGAACTGAAGTTTACGATAATATTCTTGCACTCTCTCTGCATTGTCAATTTGACAATTGTATAATTGAACATGATAAATACGGGCATGAGTACGAGTGTTCCTACTTAATTCGCAATAACCAACTATATCACACTCTCATCAAATTGGCAATTACTTCTTGGAAATGATCTGAAGCTGAATGAAGTCATATGAGCGACAAAAAGTTTATTTCGTATTGTTTTTTTTTTTGCATCGAACAAACGTGTTCCATTCAGCTCTCCAAAGACAAACATGACAAAGTAAGATTATTAATTCTTTGAATTTGAATCATTGTCGGATGTGTCGACAATGAGCATCGCTTCGTGCGACACTAGAGTGATATTTTGGCTAGCCATACGGACTAGAAACTTAAGATTTTGGCTAGTCTGTCCTGATTTTTACTAGTCATTAGCGGACTATCGTTAATGTCGAGCAGCGAGAGCCCCATACATATGCCCGCGATGCCAGCGGACCGGTCACGGGTGCATGATGGTACATGCACTGCGTGCAACTGTCATGACTGTGTGCAACTCTGTTTTCACCGCCCATCAGGCTTATTCGTGATAACTAAAAGGCGTAGGCCCCTATAGCCCATTTTTTTTTTTTTTTACACTCGGGTTGCTAGTCCTGGCTAGTCGCGCATTCGTGTTTTCACTGCACAAAAATCAGTATGCGGGACCATTTAAAATATCACAAACTTGACAAAGAAAAAACAAATTTAGATCACGCCATGAAATATCAACATAAAGAATACAATACCTGGATCACTTTCAAGTTCGAGCCATTCTCCAGCCATCATTGCTGAAAAGATCGGGAAATCAGACTCTATTCGTCGATCTCGACCCTCGCTCTAACAAAAACGCATCTTTCTCTCACTTCCAAAAAATCAAAATCGCAGGTGATCTATAGTATGAGAGGCTGGCGGGTATTTTCTTATTGAATGGAGGAAAATACATTTATGTAATTCTATCTTTGAGAACATGCCAATTTATAACAAATTTATTTTTTCGAATATGATCCTTCCAAATTACGTAACTTTAATGGCATGAAGTATCTTTACAGGCAAAATTTTGACAATTTATCAATCAATATTTATCAGTGATCTCAATTATGGCACTTCATAGACAAGATTATTGCATGTACCTCATTGCATTGCACTGCATGCATTGTCTGCAAGAAACAGCTGCCTGGATTAAATTAATGGAGTGAGAATAGGTAAATATCTTTGAGATTGCTGTAAGATGAATAACTTAGACGCCGAATATTAGGTTTACAACAATAAATAGAGGTTTGTTGAAACTGTGCTGATACTCCAACTTAAGTCTGTAAAAAGACAAGTGGGTTGGCTTGTTTATGTGTTGTTGTTTTGTTTTGTTTTGTTTTTGTTTTTTTTTTGGGGGGGGTGGCTTATCTGAAGATAAGCTTGTATATAAGGGGGGAGAGAGATCTTGCAAGGCAAGTATGCCAGGGCATGGGCCTCTTAGTATGCAAAAAGTTACGGGGTTATCATGAAATATTTTTAAAATAAGTCCCCCCCCCCTTTCAGTTTCACTCTGCACGGTATCGGTTTATTGCGTGCAATGCTATGGGGACTCCGGGGGGGGGGGTCACTCACCATATTACGTGCTGCGCAACCGCGTCCACAAAAAGCGTCGAAAAGTGTCTAGCCTTTTAAGGCGTCAACGTTTTCCTTTAAAAAGGGGTGTTTTTCAGCTTCAATCGCCGTTTAGAGAACTAAATAACAAATTCAGTCTTCGACATAAAATTTAGAACATATATTGCATGTTATGATAATCCTTAACTCTGCTTTTCATCTGATTTTACAAATGGTTAATTCTCATTTTACTTCCTAAATATGATATTACTAAAAGTTCATCTGTAGTCTATATGTACTCGAAAAGCGTTATTTTTTTGTTTTTCTGCTTAATAGGGGTTATTTATTTTAATCACCATTAAGGGTATTGTACTTGGTACCATAATAATTTATACGCCACTTAGGGTATTTTTAGGTGGTGTGATGACCTTGTTGACGCCATTTAGGGTATGTTTTTCCGATGTTACGCCGTATAGGGGTACAAATTAGACTTTGTGCAATACGCCATGTAGGGTCCATTTTTGAAGTTTGTGTGGATGCACTGGCTTTTGCTAAACAGTCGGGTAACGTCGCGTCGCGTTGGTAGAAATTTTCGAACATTTTTCAGGAAGGTGTCTTCAAGGGGACAAATTGAAAAAGAGTCCATCTCAGTATGATTTTTCCCGTTTTCAGGCTAAAAACGACAAACAAGGGAATAAAGAAAACAATAGAAGGATAATGCAAAGAAAAACATGAACTATAAAGAGAGAATAGAAGGGTAGGACGGATGGAAGAAAATATGATGAAAGGAAACAAAGAATACAACAAAAGGTCCGTCCGTCCGTCCGTGTGTGCTCAAAAAGTTAGAAAATGCTACTTCTCCGTCATTTCTTGGCCGATTTTGATTCTGATTGTTTTATCTGATAGGGCTGAGTGGGGGCAAACCTCTACACAGAATTTTGAAATTCATTAATTATGCAAATTTATTGTAATTTATTCAAAATCAACAGAAAATGCATTTATAATCATAAAACATTAATTTGATAATTCATTTCTCACATTACATAAATTAACAGCCATTTCACAGATCTACACTTCTGGCGGGGACATATATTACGCATCGCGTAATTACTAATTCAGTTGTTTTTAATCCTTTTATTAATTTTTTCTTTCCACCTTTCCTTTCATTACGTTATTCTTTTATTGCTTTTATCATTTTGTTTTCCATCTTTAATAATGTTACTGTTTATATTTATTCTTTTTATCCTCTTTTTTTTTATTGCTTTCCATCTTCACTTTGTTATTCTTTGTTCCCTTTTATCATCTTCTCTTCCACCTTTCTTCATGTTTATATTTATCTTTTTATCATTTTTCTCTCTATCTCTCGCTTTGTCATTTCTTGCTTTTATCCTTCTATGAATTATCTTTCCATCCTTCCTCTCGTTATGATATTCTTTGTTTCCTGTTATCATTTTCTCCCCCACCTTCCTCACGTTAATCTTTATCCTTCTATCATTTCTCTCTCTGTCTTTCTTTATATAAGTTAAACTTTTTTTATCCTACCATCTCTCTCTCTATCTTTCATATTATTCTTTTTAAAATCATTTTCTGCTTCCCATCTTTACTTACTTTCCTTAAAACATTCTTTGCTTTTATCCTATCATTTTGTTTTCCTTTCATCTTTTCTTTTGTTATGTTATTCCTTTATTCAAATTATCATCTGCTCTTCTATCTTTCCTTATGTTACTCTTAATCCTTCTATCATTTATTTCTCTATCTTTCTTTATGTCATTCTTTGTTTTTATCCACTTATTTTTACTTTCCAACTTTCCTTTTGTTGTACTCTGTTTCCTTTCATATTTTCTTCCATCCTATGTACCCTTCTATTCTCTCTTTATAGTTCATGTTTTTCTTTGCATTATCCTTATATTGTTTTTTTTATTCCCTTGTTTGTCGTTTTTAGCCTGAAAACGGGGAAAAAATCATACTGAGATGGACTCTTTTTCAATTTGTCCCCTTGAAGACACCTTCCTGAAAAATGCTCGAAAATTTCTACCAACGCGACGCGACGTTACCCGACTGTTTAGCAAAAGCCGATGCACTTGGGTAGCACATTTTTCTGTGAGTGACCACGCCACCCTCTCCCCCTCAAAAGACACACGCAAGTCTGTGCGTAGTACACACTGAATGAGAGGGGACTTATTCCACGATTAGGCCAAAGTTCAACTAAAAAAAAAAATCAAACATACCATTGTCAACCAATCAGGATCATGTATGTTGAATATGCGTTTAATATTTGAGTTGGTTGTAAACTGTTAAAGTTAAACTAATAATATCTTTTTAATAAAAGGGTCCAGGGGGTCGTTTCATCAAACCGTCATAACGACAAGATCAGCGACATCTCGACACTGTCGCTCAACTTGTCCGCTAAATGTTTCACAAAGTCGTGAAACAGTTTGTCAGGTCCATGACATTTCCGTAGATCGCCGACAAGAGATATGACTGTCATGGAGTTGATTTGATGAAACGACCCCCAGGCCAGGTCCATGTGGCAGTTTTGTGTGTGTGTGTGTGTGGGGGGGGGGGGGGGGGGGGGGGGGAGGGGTGATGATAGTCTAGGGTGTGCTATTAGTTGTCTAAGATAATCCTTGCCAGAACAAGTTTGGTTTTTAAAAGCAAGTTCATGTATTTCCAGTTTCTGCTACTGTCACAATAAGCCAGTTCGGGGTTAGCGCATGGTACAAATGACCCCAAATATCCACAGATATTTTAGACATGGAGGGTCCCTTTATGTGCACTTCAGAAAAATAACTCTGGGAGTGATAGAGGTGCCTCATGAATAGCTTTTGTTTCCCCCTTTAAAAAGAATACTTCCACCTGGATATCATGGAATGCACCATTAGTGCATAATTGAATAATGATTACATGACATTCATGAGCACATATCGAATATTAGTGTCAGTGGGTTTTAGAATTTAGTACAGATGACCTTTATCTGCTCATGCTCAGATTGCATCTCCGAAGTGGCTTATTAACTTGAGCCTAGGTAATGATGACGTTTTAGAATATGTTGTGTTTACTTCATTTCTTTTACTGCTTTGAATTATTTTATTTTTCTTTCATTTTTGTTGTTTTTTAGGATTCTAGGACAACTACTCCCTGGACAAGTACCCCTCTCGGACAATTACCCTCCAGGACAACTACCCCCAGGACAATTATCCCCCAGGATAACTACCCCCCAGGACAACTACCCCCAGACAACTACCCCCAGACAATTACCCCCCCCTGGGACCCCCCTCCTCCTGGACAGAATCTGGGGGGGGGGGGGTATCGGGGTAATTTTTTCCTGTTTTGGGGGGGGGGTAATATCCAGGGGGTAGTTGTCGGGGGGGGGGGGTAGTTGTCCTGGGGGTAGTTGTCCTGGGAGTAGTTGTCCTGGGGGGGGGGGGTAATTGTCCTGGAGGGTAGTTGTCCTGGGGGGTAGTTGTCCAGGGGGGGGTAGTTCCAGGGGGTAATTGCCTAGGGGGTAGTTATCCGGATACCATCATATGGTTATTTAGACCCTGATTATTATTGAATAGAATGAGAAAAAATTAGACCTACCCCATGTTTTGTAAAACAAAAATGAGTTAGTCTAATAATTATTGTGTTCCCTATGTTGGTGAATTTTAAGTGCTTTTTTTTATTTTCTAAAAATAAATGGGTCTTTTGGTATGTTTATTGTTAAATTTTGTTTATATCTTCTTGTCTTGATCATATGAATCATATTTTGTAGTTAGAATACTCTCTTGACAAGCAGGCCCAGACTCCAGAGATGAACTTGAAATGAGTCTACTCTGTTGAAATTACTCTGGAATCAAGAAATAAATATGAGATATAGCCTTTGTACCATATTTTCCCTATGAGTTAGATGTTATTTGTAGCATATATGTAATTTGATTGTTATAAATAATTTAAATATATGTAATCATATCATATGATTATATTTATTTTCTACAAATGATATGTAGAAAATGTCTTTGGATTCAATTTGGATCAATTCTCCCATTTCGTAGGTAGAACCCCCCCTCCCACCGTAGATATTACTGATGAAATCTTTGACTTTTTGTGTTTTTTGTTGCTGTTCTTGTTATGAGAAGCATTACCAAACTGTTTTCTTTTTGTGGATGTAGTGATTAATATTACCCGCTTTAACTAATCTTTCAATTTTTCACGCTGGCCCCACAACCCTTTGATGAGAAGGCATTATGCATTTTCCCCAACTTTCTTACACCCTACCTTGACAGTGGATTGTAATTGTTCCCTCTTACCGTTCACCTTTTTGCTAACATTGTAGAGTATTTTCAATTCATACCCCTCTTCTCCCTTCCCACCCCTGCCCACTTCTATTTAATGAAGGCCTTGGTTGTACATGGTTGAACTTGGGAGAGTAAAGCATACTCAATCTGAATAGTTACAAAAAAAAAGTGTCTTGTGCAAGCTATATGACGTTGGATTTCTTTTCTTTCTATATATAGACTTCTTCCCAACTAATTGTTGATCAAATTATGTGGAATTTCCATTAGAAATGGGGAATGTTCAACTCCAAGTGAATGACTTTACACCAGTGCGGCCAGATGAGAGGAGAGAACTGAAGCTTACTAGGAAGTTAACCAGTGCAGATTATCAGAAGGTGAGTGTTCAGGGAGGAAAGTTTGAGGAATCTTTTTTACTGGAAACTATAGAATGTTAATAGAAGAAAATATTGAAAGTTTATTTTTTGTATTTACTTTTTTAAAGACCGATCCCCAAGTTTTTATAAACAACTTTATATCAAGATTTGATGCTAGGCGTACATCTATTGTTACATTTATATAAGAATGGGACTTTTTAACCCAAATATAGAATTCAGATCATATTCATTTTTAACTCAAAGAGATATATTTTGCCAGAAGTATCTTATTCTTCTCCCACCCTAAGAAAGAAGACATTTTGTCTGTATAGTATTTTTTGTTCTTCACATTTCAAGGAATAATAATGAAATTATGCAAGATGTTATCTTCTATTTACTACCCAAAGATTTCATCACATTTTGTGTGGGTATGGGTGCGTGTGTGTGTGTGTGTGTGTTGGGGGAGGGGTGTATTTCTTTCATTATCTTCCAGTTCAATTTAACAATTTTATCATATTGTTCAATATAGCATGTAGCTGGTGAGGTTTTAGAAGGAGCTTTGACTGAGTTACCATGGGCCCTGGTTGACTCCATCTCTCTCTTTGAACACATGGATGTAAGCTTCAACCACTTATCAACCATTCCACCAGAGATACCACTCCGTCTCCCGCATCTCTCTTACCTCAACCTGAGTCATAACCGCATCCCTGCTCTACCTGATAGCTTCTCTCTTCTTTTTCATCTTAAGACACTACTCATCAACCACAATGAACTTGAACATCTCCCAGATTCCTTCATCCATCTGGTGAAGCTTGAAAAACTTGATCTGTCAAGCAACAGACTAAAGTCTTTACCAGAGAATATAGGGGTTATGGAATCGTTGCATAAGTTGAATGTCATGGACAATGCATTAACACTGTTGCCGTCAACTCTTGGGAAGTCTACCACGATAGAAGTGTTGTTGGCATCCAACAATAAATGTGCATCACCACCTCAGAATGTGTGTGATGAGGGATCGGAAAAGACACTGCAGTTTCTCAGGAAGCAGTCTGAAAATGGTTACATTCCCAAGAAAAGCAATAATGGAAATGTCTTTAAAAGATGTAGAGGTAAGTATATGTTTCTTTGTTGTATCACATGATGTTTTCGAAGACTGTGATACAATTATTGAATATGTCAGCAGACACTTCCCTTCACCTTTATCAACCTTAGTTGCTGTAAGTATTTGGCGTCACCTATGCCTGGGAGGCGGCAAGCGAACTGAATCACTGTAACCCTCGGGTCTCTCCTCCCGCTATAACTGATTGGGATGTGCAGGTGTACTACTACACCAGGGTTTCTCATAGACCCCGTTCTCATCACATTTCCTAAACTGGTTTCCACTAAACCAGTTTTCAAAACCAGTTTAGAAGATCGCTTCATTAGCATTCACATTACGCTCCCCTGAACTGGTTTCCAAAACCACTTCACCGAAAGTGATCTTGTTGCTATGGGAACACTCTAAGCGGGGTCAAATGTTTCGCATGGAATTTGAAACCGTTGAGCGTTACGTAGATTAGCGCGGGATCGCTATCGCAGCTGCATGCATGCAGCGCATGCACGCAATCCGCACATGTGTCCATGTAGCGTATATCGTATACCGCGTGCACAATAGTACTTCCGGGTGAAGATTGGTTTCCGAAGAACGGTTGTGTCCACATTATCCCATTAAAACCAGTTTAATGATGAAAGTGGTCTTGAAAACCACATCGCGAGGTGGTTTTCAAAACTGGTTTCCAAGACCACTTAAGATCGCTTCCAAAACCACTTTGAGTGTTCTCATTACACCCCAAACTGGTTTCCACTAAACTGGTTTCCACTAAACTGGTTTCCACTAAACTGGTTTCCACTAAACTAGTTTAAGGATGTAGATGAAAACGGGGTCATAGGTTTATGAGTCCAGATGACAATTTATGGCCATTGCAAAAGGGAATATCATTATCACCACCACATTAGATTGATAAGTTCTTGGAGGTATGAACAAAGGAATTTTACAGTCATTTCCTGAATTAGGAGTGGAATCTGCTTATAAACCATATTTCATATCAATAAACTTCTTTAATCTTTCCGTTTAGTCAAAAGAGACAGGAAACATTTTTATCTGTAGTTTTGACAGCAAACCTTTTATTTCACCATGCCTCCATTAAATTACAATGCCTCCATCTCTTACAAATGATGATATTTAAGGTTTGGTATATTTCATCATGCCATATTTTCTTTGTATTATATATATCAGGGGATGTATTGCAGTCGCGTGTTGCTAATCCACAGTGTGCACAAGCACAGTATGCTCAAGAGCTTACGGAGACAACCAATACCAAGAGCCGCATCCGCACCCCTCTAAGGCCACCTCCAGGGGCTACTACTTTGGAAGCAGATGAACTAATGGATAAGGTAGTTGGTAAGTGTTCTCTATTAATAATAGGTGCAGGGTAAGATGTTAAGATAATAACTTTTTAAGGTAGATGATTCTAAACCAGATGATTTAATGAGGCCTGTAAGTTTAAAAAATAATCATGCATTATGATACAAATCAGATTTTGCTGTCAAGAATGTTCCATCCTATTATAGGAAGAAAGAATGAATGAATCGATGAATGAATGAAAAGTGCACCAAATTCTATTTTGAGAGAATATATAATACCAATAGAATGTGATGTAACATTACAATCCTGTGTGTATTTCTTTATTTAGATTGTCATAAAAGTGACTAATCTCCTGAGCAGTGTCTCACGAAACCATCATAAGACATCCCATTGAAACGTGTGTATTAAGATTAAAATGCGTTTCAATGGGATTTCGGCGATCTTGTACATCACAGTTTCATGAAACGATGCCCTGATTTGATAATTTCCCTAATATTCACTATTGCTAGGTCTGTTGTATGGTGCTGCTATTGGTGATGCAGTGGGTCTGTGTACTGCTTGGATGACTCGGGATGAATGCAGGTTTCATTACGATAAAGACACCCTTCATCCTAGTCACAAGATTAGTGACAAACATCGACTCCAATGGGCCAAGGGAGACTGGACTACTGCCTTTGATCAACTGGTAAGAAAACAGATTTGGAGGGTCGAAAACAATTTCTATGACTGTGGCCTGATCCGCCAATGCACATGTTGTAAATACTTTTTGGTAAAAAATAACTTTATGCAACTTTTTTATTTATTCACTTGATTATTGTGACAAATTAACGGTACGGTGATTAATCATAAACACAGCTAGCGCCCGTGGATGTCCACGGGCTGCTTCTGCTAGTAATAATAATAATAATGGTATTATTCTGATATCCTTTTTGTTTATATTAGGTTCTTACACTGGACTCTATTCTTCAATGGGCTGGAGTGGTAGATGAATTAGACTTTGCCAAACGACTTGTGCATTGGTGCAACCATGGCTTTCCAGAGCTTGGTGATACCAAAGGATTTGAAGGATTTAGCAATACAGTGGCTAAGGTAGGAAGGAGCTTACTTTGAAGTCCTTTCAATTTTCTAGAATGAATAGAAATATTGCAAAATCAAAGTCATTGATCGTAAAGATGATTTAAAGTTATTAAAGAATAAAAGATGTAGGGGGGAAGGGGATATAGAAAGTCAACCCTGCCAAGAAAGAAAAGACAAGAAGACTATAGAAGATACAATATCTAACTGTTCTTAATTCACATTTTATTCATCATTTTTCTTTGCATTTGTGTATGAATTCTAAACTATCAAAAAGCCCTATAGACAACTTACTAGCAATTATGAGAGCAAATTTATTTACTAAACACTCACTTATGATTTTTTGTTTACTTGTTTATTTGGTATATATGTAATACTTTGTTCATTTTGTATTGTATTACATGTAGTCAGTCACTTATTTTGAGTAAGTAGTAAAACATTTTATTGGCCCGCTGTTTTTCAGCACATTTAACGAATCCGTAAATGCCTGGTGAGGCTATTGTTTTTGTTATGCATCGTGTATACACACCCCCCCCCCCGCCATAAAAAAAAAAAAACTCTGACTATATACGATAAAGGCAGATAAAAAGATGCCATGCTCTGAGTCAGTGTTTGAAAAATGGAATCACACTGGATGCAAACCCTATCACAACTGGGAATTTAAATAGATCAACACATGAAATGCAATTTTAAAGTGGTATGTTAAAACATTGATTTATATGCAAGAGATAGTCTGGGCTGGGTTCTTTGGAGAGTATATGTTGTACCCAAATGAAAATTTATCCAAGATGTTAATGGTAGCTTTTTCTTGTTCCTCTCCATACAGGTGATAGCCAATCCCTTGTTCTGTCAAGAACCCAGTGCTATAGCGAGAGGTTTATGGAATAGGAATTATGATTGTCATGATTCGGATTCATGTGAGCATCTAGCTGATAACTGTGCTGTAGTAAGAACAGCTATCCTGGGTGTGCCTCATTTCTACAGACTAGAGGAGGTAGAAGAGAATGCTTTAAGGATATGTACATCAACACACCAGGATCCAAGGTAGGAACCCTAATCTCATTATGCTTACCATACTTTTAAACATCTTCTGTGCCATCAAGTTTTTGAACAGTTATATCATAAATTTCTTTCAAAATGTTGACTTGTAGTGCTTTGTTTCATAGTCAAATTGGGTGTAAAATATCTTCCAAATGGAATCTAATCTACTATTAGGGTATTTGTTTCTGTTTTAGGAAGAAAAAAGAAGCCATTTTTAATCCATTTACATTATTCAACACTCATATTCATAGGCAGGATTTGCTGGTGTATGAGATGGTGGAGGAGGTTGCTGCAGACCCCTATAAAGAATTTTAAAAAACACAGTGGAACCTCGTTATAAAGAACACTGTTATAACAATCTCTCGCTGTAACAAGGTCATTTTCTTGGTTTTACTCCTTTGTATGTATTTTATTGCTTTTTAGTCCTGATATAACAAGGTTCACTATGACAAGGAAATTTCCTTGGTCCCAAGGAGTTTGTTATAACGAGGTTCCACTGTACAAATATTCAATGTCTGTCTCCTTGTATTCGGGCTGTGAGGAATCCAAATATATCCTACTATTCTAGCAATGAGGTGCCAGAATATCTAATTTTATATCTTGTCTAGTGTTTTTTGATGACTTTTTACCGTTGTACCACTATAAGTTGTCATATATTTTGCTCACTCTCTTTGCTTGTTTGCATCATTTTTAAAGTGGAATTTTTGATATTTGGGCAAGAGGCATCAGACCCCTTGCAAAAACATGTCTGTATGGCTATGGAGGTGGTTATCCAAGAGGTAGTTTGTAAGAATTATGAAATTGTATGTAGGACAACAATTACAGAATTTAAAATAGAGGCAGTATGTTGTAGTCCTATTGATGGTACTCTAAAGAGCTATTGGAATGTTGTTGTCCAGATTTAATTACATTTATCAAATAAAAAAGATGATTGGCATTACAAATTTCAAGGAAAGCAGTGAAAAGGACTCTCATGTCCACTAGTGTTCATTGTACAATCATGAGAAAAGTATGATAAGTGAAAGCCATCTCCTCTCAAGTTTATTCTTGTATTGATCAAATCAGGCACACAAATAAATGATATGACTCACTTGCCTTTAAGATTCACTTGCAATGGTCATATTATGATGAGTCACCTCAAAATGGAACATATTAACAAATTAGTACAATTTTCAAAATAAGTCATAAATTAAAAATTGATTACGCCTATGATGATGATTGAACATCAGTAAATCAAATGAGAAGCAATATGAGAGCAGTATTAATGTAATGTGTTTAAGATCATTAGAAAGCTGTTGAATGTTTTTTCTCTCTTATTTGAGTACCTCCATTCATCAATAGTTCTATGATATTTGAATACTATTTGAATATCAACAATCTCTTTAAATACAGGTCTATACATTAATAAGTGTCTTTTGGCACAAGCCTGAGTATTTGTTATTCTGTACCTATGTACACGTACTTATATAACTATTTTTACCAGTTTCATTGGAATGATTGATTGAAATGTTTGTATCATATTGTGATATGATTTCAAGTGAGGAAATTGGGAGACAGAGAGAGAGAGAGAGAGAGGGGGGGCGGTGTGGTAGGGAGGGCAAACACCTGTTCGGGATTTTAATTTGACAAGTAATTACGCCTCTGTTCCTAGGTGTGCCTTCTGCAAGAAAGGATTTTCGGATATATTTTCACAGATTTCGTACACTACCCATTTCTTTCCAATTAAAAGAAAAATACATTTTTTTTTAAAATTGAGATGTACACTTGTGAATTCACACCAACAACATCCTGATATGATGGATTAAGGTATAACATATTCCAATTCTTGCCCCCCCCCCCCCCAAAAAAAGTTCTCCTAAAAATGTGAGATTGTGTATTTGATCAGATGGGGGCTAAATAAGGTGTAATCAATGTATGTGGAAGCTTAGAAGGTAATTGAGTAATACATTTGACCACTGTTATTTGTGTATTTTTAATGAAATTGTATGAATTTTAGCTTTAAGCCTATTTTATTTGGTTAACATTATGACAAGTGTTATAAGATAATTAATTTTTTGTTTCTGTAGTGACGCACATCAATTAACTGTGGAATGAGTTGTTGCAGTTCTTGCATTTCCCATGAAAAGATTTAGATGAAAATGCTGTAGTTTTAAATATGTTCTTTGATGTATATGTATTGTGACATTTACGGCAAAAACAGACATATATCAGAATAAAGATAGAAACAAACAAATATATAAAATTTGGTATATTAGGATGTCTTTTTCCACCAGAGACTCGTCAAAGGGTTTCTTCTTTACAGCATTTGCTTTATTTCTTTTCCAAATTCCTTGAATTAGGTGTAAAAACTGCACAGTCCAATTACAGATTTAACTTGGAATTATGAGTCCTTGGAGATCTGCTTTAATCAACAGAACAAGATATTTTAATGAATTTGATCAACTTGTACTTTGTTTTACTGCTATGTAGATGTCAGGCCAGCTGTGCATTCCTGTCATCACTGGTAGCATTGATTCTTCAGAATGATTGCAACTCTTCATCAGAGGCTCATACTTTAGAGAAGATTGTCACCATGGCGATAGAGATTGGTAGTAAACATCTTGTCCATGATGAACATCAGCATATGTTCAAGAAATACTGCTCTCTATCAACTATTGAAAGGTATGATGTATTATCACATGTTGCTCTATATCAACTAATGAAATGTATGATGTAGGAATGACGTATCATTTTTGTAAAATGCTTGAGCTAGTAAAGTAGCTTCGAGATTTTCTTATTTACTGGCTTCCTCAAATAGTCATGTATCATTTGAAGTGTTTTCAAATGTGAAATCTGAGTTTTTATAATGGCATTAATTTGTTGACTACATGTATATTGATAATGAAAGTACTGTCATACCATTTCTGCTATTCAAATGATCCTGTTTTTTACCTTTGGACCTATATTTCACCAGAAATTTTTAGATGTTGAAGTTCTTTTAAATTTTAATGACATCTGTGCAAATATGAGTGGGTGTATGTTTATTGTAAAAACCTGTTTCTATGGACTTTACCTATCACCTGCCACAAGATATTCATAATATTTCAGGTGTAAATTGCCATAAAGCTGCCCTTCAAAGTCATTTATTCAAAATTACTTTCCAGTAGATTTACTTTTACATTGTTGTTGTTCCTTTTTTGTGTACTTTCATGTAAGTTTTTCTTCTCCATTGCGCTTTGAGCACATGGAGTTAGCGCATTATAAATACTCTATATTATCACTTTTTGTCTCGCCCACCGGAGGTGAAGGCGAGACTAAGTGATCCAAATGGCGTCCGTCCGTCGTCCGTCAGTCACAAACGTTAAAGTTTACCTGCAAGACTCTCTTATGATGCATTACTTGGCAACTGTTACTGCATTGTGTTGTCGGAGGTCACATGATGATGTCAAAGGTCATTTGAGGTCATATGTTAAAGTTCACCTGCAAGACTCTCTTTTCATATGTTAAAGTTTACCTGCAAGACTCTCTTTTGTGAAATAACTTCACATCAGTTGCTTGGATTAAAACCTAACTTGGGTCATATTTGCACTGAGGGTACCTTGACGTTATGTTGCCGTTGGAGGTCACATGATAGGGTCAAAGGTTAAAGTTTACCTGCAAGACTCTCTTTTCTCTTTTCATATGTTAAAGTTTACCTGCAAGACACTCTTTTGTCAAATAACTTCACATCAGTTGCTTGGATTACAACCTAACTTGGGTCATATTTGCACTGAGGGTACCTTTACGTTATGTTGCTGTTGGAGGTCACATGATAGGGTCAAAGGTCATTTGAGGTCATACATTAAAGTTTACCTGCAAGACTCTCTTTTGACAAATAAATTCACATCAGTTGCTTGGATTACAACCTAACTTGGGTCATATTTGCACTGAGGGTACCTTCACGTTATGTTGCCTTTGGATGTCACATGATATGGTCAAAGGTCATTTGAGGCTATACGTTAAAGTTTACCTGCAAGACTCTCTTGTGACAAATAACTTCATATCACTTGCTTGGATTACAAGTTTTAATACAAAACAAAAACTGCTGTGAATAATATGATATGTGATCCGCGTCCATGTCGCAGGTGCTGGGCAACATTTTGCACTTGAAAGAATATTAAAACTATACATGAATACTCAGTGCAGAAAGGCTGAAGGATCACAGTGTTTTCTGTTTTCTTCAATTTTATGCATGCTTTTTCACTTTTACTGTTATATCCTGTATTCAATTTGCCAAAGGCTTTAATCACTAACTGCTATTCTTCAAGATATTTTTCTCTAAATAATTAGCTTATTATGACACTACTTTGTACAAATCATCTCCAAACCCTCAGCCGGACTGCAATCACAAACACATTTAAAATTCACACATATACAATATCAATGCATTACTATTACTCGTATCTGTTCATCATTATAGCTTTTAAACTCTCTCTGATCATTCACTTTACCCCTGACAGGTTATCAAGTCCCCAAAAATATGATTCTACTTTGTTCAATTTACATGCATGCCTTATTACAATTGTAATGTTCACCATTATTCATATTCGTTGACAAACTTTCTCATATGAATGTATTGATTTTAAAAGCCTTATTTCATTTCCACTTTTCAACCTTAGCACTATTTTTAACCTTTTTACATTTTTATGCCACCCAGAGACAAACTCTACTTCGCCTCTATTGTACAACTGATTATCATCCTATTTTGTATTTGTGTAATCTAATAGGACTTGATGGTAACTTTTTATTCCATCTCTAAAAGGGGGGGGGGGGATGGGGGCAGTCGATGGAGGGAAGTAGTATTTGTGAATAGTCCTTCTCATTAATGGGATATTACATTCTGTGGCAGATACCCAGAGATACAATTCTTCTGCGTGGCAACGGAGATCACGATATTTCCAGTTTTCGCAAGTGGGCGAGACACAATCTTGCTAATGCCTTGTGTTATGAATGTGTTCCCTAACTTCTCGTAGAGTTTGAAGGATGTTCTTTCTAATGAGATTTATATATTTCATAGAACTTCCAAAGTTTTCATCCTAACAAATCTATATGAAATCACTTGTATAAATTTCTGTATGTAAGTGGCCATAATCTTAGAACTTTTACTAAGGCGAAAAAATTTATGATTTCTCACAAGTTTCTCATCTTCTAATGTTTTGTACAAATATCGCTTAATTGTTTGATGATTACAGTTTGCTATCCCTTGATGTAAACAAGCCAAGTCACACCTTTAGACCAGTCGCCACTTGTTTAGCTGCTCTCAGAATGTCTGATAGTAATGACTTCAGGTAAGAGCAATGAAAATTTAATTTGTGTTTTCTTTTACTTGTCTACAAAGTAAAGTATAGTGAAAGGAAGTTTGACTGACTTTTTAAAGTCATCACTTATGGTTGTTTGACATTTTAATCTTGGCTTAAATTTGTTCAACAAAATATCTGCAGAATTTTATGCTTTGTTTTTTCCTTAAATCCTAAAACTGAATGAGTGGAATGTATTGTGGTTAGTACTGCAATGCATCACCTGTTATGAGTTTTCTATACAAGAGGTTTAATATTTCTTGAAAGATAAATGCAATGAATAAGCCAGTTCGTAATTACAATTTTGCGCATGTGCAGATAAAGGTGATTTGAAGCAAGTACAATTGACCTTTATTTGCTCTCATTTTGTACACACCACAATGCGTACACAGTATGATTTTACTTGTTAAAGGGCCCCTGCCATCAAAATGCCAGTGGATACCCGTAGGTGTGCATTCCTACATACATCTCATATTTTGATATTTAAACTTCTAAATATGTTGTTTTATAGATTTTCAAAATATTTTTCAAAATAATTTTCTACAACCTGCTAAGCCCCTCCCACTTAAAAAAATCCTCCAGACAGTTTGCCCCTGTGACATCTGTCAATCATCAGTGAGCTAATAGCGATTTTGCAAATGAAATTTGAATGTAACTTTGTCAAAACTGACACCTGTTACAATACAACATACAATAACAACATAGGAGTTGTTATGTCAGACATGCTGTAGCATCAGCAGGAAAACAAAGGCAATGAGGCGGTATTGTATGAAAGCATGCAATTCTATCATGAGTGTGTGCCGAGTTGGCGGAAGTTACATACCACTATTCTACAATACAATAGACAGTGTGATCCCCCAGCTCAGCACACACTCATCCATCATTTAAAAAAACATTTATCTTTTTATCCTGTTCCGATGTTAATCAATTCTAACAGTATATGTAATTGTCATAATTCTACTACCACTAATTTTCTTCTCTGCTTTCTCTGTAACAGATCATTAATAACACAGATTGTGATGCAGGGAGGTGATAGCACCCATAATGCATCTGTGGCTGGTGCCGTCCTAGGCTGTTGGTTTGGGTTCAAGAGTCTACCACCCTCCTTGGTGCGATGTTTCAAGAAGAGTCACACAGCCTGGCTAGATGTGAAGATCAATGCTCTTCTAGACATGATGGGACTTCCTTGAATTGATCAGTTGTTGCCAGGATACAAGCTAGGTCTTCTTAGGGGTCAAAGGTCACTGCTAGGGTTTACAGGGGTATTAGAAAGGTTAGAGTAGATGTCAATTTAATAAATAGACAAACTTTTTACCAGGTATATATTTTATTCTTTTCATATTTGTTCATATTTATTCAATTCAATTCCATCTTTAAAAAAAATTATACAAGACATTGAATAAAAACATGCAATTCTATATAATATATATCATATTTCATATTTCAAATCGCAAAGTAAAAATATATTAAGTGGTGATGAAACTAAATTGGGCATAGCTGATAAAAAACCAAAAAGATGCAACAATCTGTTTTGACCAGTTTTCCCAGTCATTTAATTTCACTTCTTTGGCTAAATTTACATCAGATGACATCATTGTTTTATAACTTTATGAAACCTTATCTAAGTCAAATCATGCAGATTGATACCATTTCTTTGCTTATTATATCAGAAAGTTGTCTGATGGCATTTGTGTATGAGAGGAACCTTCAATATATTGTGTGCAGAGATTTATAAGGGTGTTATCTCAATATTGTGGGAAGTTAACATCTTTTCGCTCCCTGCAAACAAAATCAGACTTGATAACAAACCTAAGTTTGTAACCATCTATACCTCACCTCTACAGATGTTTGTAAAATACACATATTACTCTTAAAGTAAAAAAAATATATGATATAATTCATTTTAAAGTGTTTCTTTACTCATTAAATTCAAGACAGGGGTAATTCTTTTTCATGTACGTCGATTCCCAGATGTGTCATTGGATTACGAATATGGTATGTTATTTCTGTTCGACTTGTATTATTATGCTCTCACTGATTTATAGCATTTGCCAAGCTAATAATTTCTGATCTGAACAACTTCTGCACTGTTTTTTGTCCATAATTTGATTCATTGAAATTATGTTTATTTCTATTTTAAAATCCATTAGGCAGCATGCATCTCTTTGACATCCCCGTCAGTTATTTTATACAATGTATATAAATTATGGATGTTCATTCAAACAAGTAGTCAAATTAATATACTAACCAAAGTGCCCTTCCAAAAGATTTCCTTTTTTCCCTTCTTTTTAAAGAAAAGTATTACTAGCAATCATTTGGAATATGATTAATACACAGTAGAATAAATTGTATTTTTCTTTCTTTAAAATGTCGGAATAGACATTCAATTTGATGAAGTATCACTCTGCATTAGGTGAAACTATTCTTATATTGTTGATGAAGTGTCATAACAATGTGGTAGAAGTCTGCAGATTTGCCATTTTAATACTTCTTGTGTTTATTTCAAGATAATTTATTTTACCATAAAAAAAACATAAAAACATACAAATAATCATACAGCATACAAATGGAATATGGTAAGGACCAATAAATAGGCAAAATGCTTGTAAGGATGGCCCTTTTATTGATATCCAACAAGAGAAAGGAATTAAACAAATTATTCTTGGCATGCATTCACAAGTTTTCCATTATATCTTGCCATTTTCTGGTATCTATTTTGCTTCTATTAGGTTGCCATCACTATCAAATACTCCATTTATTCACATGAAATCTTGACTAATTCTATAGATGGATTTATATTTGTTATCCAACTAATTCATGTCCATAATTAGATGCTGTGAAGTATGTATTATCGTACACTTGAATTATAGAATATATTTTTGATTGTTATAGCACCATGTAGGGGCGTTGATGTTAAATAAAGAAAATGAAATGTCTTATTAGCCAGAGAGGCATTAGTATCTAGAGCTATTCATTATTTTTGGCTTAAGACTGCATCAGATATATTCTAGGACTTTATTTACATGATAATTGAAATGGGTAGTGATTAGGAAATCACTCATTCTATTTTGATCAGTTTCTAGAACACTAGCTGCTGCAGGTCATACAATTGCAGGTACCACTGATAATGTCATGACATCTGGTACATGAATAAATTTTATTTTGCAAATTTAGGAGTTTATATAACTTTTTATGCCTCCGCCCACCGAAGGTGGTGCCGGAGGCATATGTTTTTGGGTTGTCCGTCCGTCCCGCTTTCTTGTTCTAGCGATAACTCAAGAACCACATGAGGTATGAACTTCAAACTTGGTGCTAGTATGTATCACCATAGGAAGATGATCTGATTAGATTTTGGGGTACGTAGGTCAAAGGTCAAGGTCACAGAGGCCAATTTCTGAAATTTCAGGTGTTAGCCTCGTTACTTCAAACTTGGTGCTAGTATTTATCACCATAGGAAGATGATCTGATTAGATTTTGGGGTACGAAGTTCAAAGGTCAAAGGTCACAGGTCAATTTCTGAAATTGCAGGTGTTAGCCTCGTTCTCGTGGTAATTCAAGAACCATTTGAGTTACGAACTTCAAACTTAGTGCTAGTATGTATCACAATAGGAAGACGATCTGATTAGATTTTGGGGTTTGTAGGTCAAAGGTCACAGAGGCCAATTTCTGAAATTTCTGGTGTTAGCCTCGTTCTCACGATAACTCAAGAACCATTTGGGGTATGAAGTTCAAACTTGGTACTAGTATGTATCACCATAGAGAGACGATTGGATTAGATTTTGGGATACGTAGGTCAAAGGTCAATTCTGAAATTGCAGGTCCTTCTTAACGTCATATCTCAAGAACCATTTGATCCATTAACTTCAAACTTGGAACTAGTATGCATCACCATTGTGAGACAAATTGACTAGATTTTTGTTCACGTAGGTCAAAGGTGACAGGTCATAGAGGTCATTATACAGGTGTATGTGAAATTAATGTTTTTTACCTTTGTTATCACCATATCTCAACTATTTTGTATTCATGTCTAGGAGATAAAGTGATCAGACTTGGGTTATAAGGTGTAAGGTCAAATGTCAAAGAGGTCAATTAACATGTAATTAGAGCCTCTTTATTCTGGTTATCACAACATTTTATGAACAGTCTGAGCCATTAACTGAATTTAGGCAGAGGTATATAGGAGACGCAGTCGCATTCATTTTGTTCCTGCATGTTCTTATTTGGTTGATGTTAATTGATTTTGTTTTAGTTTTTTTTCATTCATTTTCTTTGGCTTGATATTTCTTTAAATAATTTTGATATACCTCATTTTTGTTAACGTACATGTATGTAGGGGGGCATCTCGTTTTTCCGAAGGTTCGTTTTTCCGAAGGTTCGTATTTCCGAAGGTTCGTATTTCCGAAACACTAATTTCCCATGCCTGGGGGTTCATAATTCCGAAAATGAAAAAGGGTTCGTAATTCCGAACATTTGTTGCATTATTCCGAAGGTTCGTTATTCCGAAGGTTCGTTTATCCGACGGTTCGTTTATCCGAAGGTTCATAATTCCGAAAATGAAATAGGGTTCATATTTCCGAAGGTTCGTATTTCCGAAAATGAAAAAGGGGTCATAATTCCGAAGGTTCGTATTTCCGAAAATGAAAAAGGGTTCGTATTTCCGAAAATGAAAAAGGGTTCGTATTTCCGAAAATGAAATAAGGTTCGTATTTCCGAAAATGAAAAAGGGTTCGTATTTCCGAAAATGAAATAGGGTTCGTATTTCCGAAAAATGAAATAGGGTTCATAATTCCTGGAAAAAAAAAACAAATTCATCAGGAGCAGAGGTGTGGGGGGGAGGGAACGCCCCCACCCCTCCCTCATCGGATGGCGAAAAAATAAGAAAAAAAAGAAAGAAAATGGAATAGGAAAGGAGACGGTTGGACTGTACAAATGACTAATGGTTTTACTCATATACGAACCTACCATTTTTCATTGACATTTATTATATGACCTTCAAATGTTACGTAACACCATACCCGGAATAGGTCGCGCGGCAAGCCCTTTAAAACTATCAGCGGTGGGGGGCGCTAATTGCCCTCCAGTCCTATTTGGATTAAAGGAATGTGAAAGAAAGTCTCGTCCGGGTCTGAGATACAAAACTGTAACTGGGCAGCCATGTTCATCGTTAATCTCATCTCAAAGTTCTTCTTTCTTCATCCTGTCGCTTTCTTCTTTGTTTTCCTTTCGCTTTTTTCAGTGTTGAAAAAAATCGGAATTAGGTTTTCTGTTTTCTTTCCTTTTTTCTTCTTTTTCTCTCTTTTTTCCCTTCCAACCTCTAATGAATCTTTTCACCTTTTTCTTTTCTCCTTTCTCTTCCCTCTCCCTCCTTTTTTTGCCCACATAGTGGCGCATATACTGACAGCAATGTTGAATATGAAAGGGGGAGTGACATCCCAACACCCCACGCCTGCCCCAACCCATTTTAGCAAGGCCCATGATAGGGGTGGGGTATATTTATATATCTTATCATAAGTCATAAGCCTGATCATGTGATCTCACATTGTGCAGTACGCAGTTATCTTTATAAAGTTCATATAATGGAACTTAATACAATAACTACGTGTATTTGGGGGCCTCGTGTTTGAAAGTAGGGGGGGGGGCTGACACATCTTTCCCGAAAATCCACCATTATGTTTCTACATTTTCTAAATTTTATGAGCGAGCGAAGAGAGCGAGGAAAGAATTAACCTACAATTTTATTTTGTCAAAGAAATACACGAGAAAAGTTTATGTACATGATCACCTCCTATACTTGATATGATGCACCACGCGTTACCCCGCGGGTAGCGTGGTACCCGAGGTACCATAGTGTCCCTGTATTAAAGAGTTGCGACATGGACGTCTCACTTTTCTGGAAACAAAATGCCGTTCGAATTCTTTCTATTGAGGTGCTCATCGGAACTGAATAGAAATGTTATGTAATAGTGGAAACAAAATGGCGTTCAAATCCCCAGTTGTCGCAACTCTTTAATTAATACAGGGACACTATGTTACCCCGGGGTACAACGCTATAACCCGGGGTAACGCGTGGTGCATCATATGTCGGATTTCGGGCAGTTTGCAACACGAATATGTGTATATTTGCTGAACGAGGCATCCAAGAAAAGTTTAAATTTTACGAACGAACGAGAAAAAAGGACACTTTATCATCTTTAAATGCTATCAACAAAAGACACTTACAAACATTATTCTAAGAAGTATATTTGTGCACCTTAATATTTTACCTGAAATGATATATCTTAACACTCTCATTTTTACGTATAAGTTACCGATCAGGAAAATTACCCAGTTTATTTGATGACAGTCATGTTCACTCTTAATTCATCTGTGTATTCATATAATACCCGTCAATCTGTCAATCTACAATGTTTCACCAACCTAAGGTTTTCTCTACTTTAAATTCATTTGGCATTAAAGCTATGGTTTTATAGTATGGTCACAACCCACAAAATTAGCCTGCAATGGGAGTAAAATATGATGTTATGTTTTGCATAATGAATTTATATAGTCAAATAATTTTACACATTCATGCATACTAAATGAACAAAATTACGTGTTAAAAAATTGCCTTATTTTAGTAGCCAGCCTTAGCATAATATGCTTTGGACACTATAATTTTCATTATGGATATGTAGATATTTGGATCCACTGGATATGTGTTTTGAGGTTGACAGATAGAAATAGGCCCATGGATACAAAACTTTAGTAATCATTAGGATCATTTGAATGTAATTAAGATTCTATCATCATCTGAAAAGGAAAGTGAGTTCAGCATTATCACATTATATTACTTGTGAATAATAGACGTCATTAATAGACGTCCATATGCACTCGTCAATGTTCATCAAGAGATAATTCTTGTATGCAATGTAAATCATATCACAACTAAAAAGAGCAAAATAGGAGGTAAAGATCAGAATCCAGAACTTTAGTAACTCCCAGTGTGGGTAATAGCAGGGGCAGTGGAGCGTCTTTCAAAATGGGTGGGGGCACCAACAAAAGGGGCACTTTGGGGGCAAAGGGCACCTACAAAGGGTGAAAAATTGCGGGAAATGCCACTTTGAGCTGAGACAATAGTATATTGCTTTTGTTGGTGTCCCCATCCATTAATACACTATCGAATATCATTTTCGACACATTATTGTTTATGTCTTAGCATGGTTCTAGATGAAAAAAAGAAAAAAAAAATTATTTTACAGTTGAGTGCAATGATCTGATTATTCATATTGAAGATATTTTGAATAACAGCGATTTTCCTCATATGATAAAAAGACAAAGGTAAATGCGAGCGAGCGTAGCCAGCGAGCTTAAAAAAATTTAGAAAGAAATTGTCCTTCTTCCTGATTTGATGTAAGGGCACTGCTCATTTTTGTATAACTGCCCCCTGCTCCACTGCCTCTCATTATGCTGATATCAGTAGGGGATCGGAATCTACACTAAAGGAAAAAAGAAACTTATAAAAGTTCAAGAGATCACCAAATTAAATTCTCTGCATGGAAATGTACCAAATTTGGATATAATGTTGATTCAATGCATGGCTTTAAATGACAGTCAATAACAAAAAGTTTTCTTCAATGCCACAAAAGAAATGTGCACTGAAACAAAGGACTCTCTAATCCCAAAGTCACAAAGATAAACTGCAGTCTTGTACACCATATGCATGTCAATGAATGAAACAAAAGAATTTCAAAAGGGATTTGCAAGTTCATATCCAAACAGATTAATAGCCAGTATGTCCACCTCTAGCTTGCTGGCAAGCTGTACACCGTCTTCGCATGCTTCCGATCAGATTCGCGATGGTAGCCTGGGGAACATTGTTCCATTCCTCTTGCAGTGCTGCAATGAGCGTCTCCCTATTGATGGGTTGATTGTCACGCCTTGACACACGTCGACCAAGCTCTTCCCAGAGATGTTCAATTGGGGAAAGGTCTGGTGAACGGGCGAACCATGGCAGAACATCAATATCCTCTTGCTCGAGGGGTGCAAATCCCTTTTGAAATTCTTTTGTTTCATTCATTGACATGCATATGGTGTACAAGACTGCAGTTTATCTTTGTGACTTTGGGATTAGAGAGTCCTTTGTTTCAGTGCACATTTCTTTTGTGGCATTGAAGAAAACTTTTTGTTATTGACTGTCATTTAAAGCCATGCATTGAATCAACATTATATCCAAATTTGGTACATTTCCATGCAGAGAATTTAATTTGGTGATCTCTTGAACTTTTATAAGTTTCTTTTTTCCTTTAGTGTATTATATAGGAAGCCTCTCTGAGCTAGGTAGGCCTATGTGGTTCTTTTGTGGACTATCGGAGTATATACGTACAATATATTAAATATATATATAGGTATATAGGTATAGGGCACTTATCACAAGACAAAGCGGGCACTTATCAATAGCAGTGACTCCTTTATGAACTCTCTGTAATATTAGGTTGTTGTTTTTATTGCTGTTGTTGTTTTGGGGACCGGAGGGGAGGGGTTGTAGAGTCATCTACAGAGCCATATTACAGACTTGGGCCAACTCGGTTTATTTGGGCACAACATGGCGTATATTCCTTTGTTTAGTGCTTGCCTAACAAAGCAACAAGCGCCATATTGCTACCTACATGGAGCCGAGTTGGCCAAACTCTGTAATAGATGGCTCTGAGGGCTAGGGAAGCAGGACGCCCCCACCTTATTTTTAGTTTACACTTTTCATAGTATACTTTTTTAATCACAATTTATGTTCACGAAGTAATTACATCTTAAAGATAATAAAGTGTCAATGTTTGGCTCGCTGGAATCCAGCAGCGTGGTGCCCGAACATCCTTTTATTTTGGGAAGCGAGATGGTCGGCTAAAATCATTATTCTATAGACAATATCTCCTTTTTTTTACTTGCTCACTAGCGCGTAAGATTTAGAAACGGAATAGTTTGGGACAGGGAACGCCCTTCATTAGGGCGAGTGAAGTGCCCAAATATTCCATATTCGGCAGTAGGGTTCAGTAATATCATTCATGGCTCATTATTACATGTTCTATATTTGTCTTTTGATGGCGAAATTGCATTTCCATTACAATAAAAAAAGGTTTTATGTTTTTCTAACTCGCTTCGCTCGCTTGCAAATTGTACGAACGGGGAGTATGATATTCTGCCAAGAGGCATCAGCTCCCCCTTTCAAAAACATTACGTGACCATTTTCTGCTTGTAAAGATCTACTTGGAACTTTGGTGTGTCTCATTTTCCAAAGCGGTATATACATTATATAAATAACTTCAAGCCAATTTCGTTGTAGGAAATTTAATCCGGAATCCGATAATTCACTTTCTTTAATACATCAGTATGTATTTTAGTCACCGAAGTAATATCATTTTATGAGAAATGAAACATGTATTCCTGAGGCGCTCGCTCTCCACGCTCGCTCACAAATATTGGTTATTATAATAGGAACAATTATAATAATGATAATAATATTAATAATAATAACAATAATGATGATGATAATAATAATAATAATTATAATAATAATGATAATATTGATAGGAATTACGATAATAATGGCTATTTCTCTGGATTTTATTATAATTGTTATCATCATTGTTATGATTATTGTGTACGAAATGAATATCTTTACACTTGGCCGTCTTTCCCCTCCTCCCTATCCAAAATACGGATTGACGCCGTATTCTCTGAATTTAAACCCTTTTACATTTTCGGAAATACGAACCCTTTTTCATTTTCGGAAATACGAACCCTATTTCATTTTCGGAAATACGAACCCTTTTTCATTTTCGGAAATACGAACCCTATTTCATTTTCGGAAATACGAACCCTATTTCATTTTCGGAAATACGAACCCTTTTTCATTTTCGGAAATACGAACCCTATTTCATTTTCGGAAATACGAACCCTTTTTCATTTTCGGAAATACGAACCCTTTTTCATTTTCGGAAATACGAACCTTCGGAATTATGAACCCTATTTCATTTTCGGAAAAAAGAACCTTCGGAATAACGAACCTTCGGAAAAACGAACCTTCGGAGTAACGAACCTTCGGAATAACGAACCTTCGGAATTATGAACCTTCGGAAAAACGAACCTTCGGAAATACGAACCTTCGGAAAAACGACATGTAACCGTATGTAGATGCCATTTTCTCTGAATTATATATTTTCAAGCTTCATATTAACAAAAAAACAACAAGGTAATCATATTAATTGCTTTTTTTCATTGGTTAGTAAATAATACATGTATTTGCAGAACAATTATATCACTATGATCATTATAGTGGATAGAGGCATTTCTTTATGAATAATGTACTACGAAAGTAAATAACAAATAAATAACAAAATGTCATTGATTTGAACTTATTACATAAATGTAATACATGTATCAAGATTAATTATTTGTATAGTTTTATTTTGTGTGTAATTCATAAGCCTTCTATTTAAATAGAAAAGTATGTCAAGTAAACATAAGTACTCATGGCTGATGAAAAACTGTAAACTCATCTTGATTTGATTTCTGATAATTGTAAACAGTTCACATTACCACATACATGTACGCTTTTGTTATAACAATTATCATTATATGCTTTGATACAAATAGCTTTATGACACATTTAGAAATTCACCTCACTAATCTTTTAACTCCCTAAAATGCCAAAAACCAAAAGCTTGTTGATTTTTTATCATATAATTATTGATGTATGTGATTAAGCAATTTGATTGTGCAATAATCTTATTTTTGTCTATTTCTAATTAGACATTTTGTAAATATCTTGAATTAAAAAATATATAATTTTGATGTTCTCCCATTACAGTAAATGTTAATGCCAAATCTAATCAATGATATCTGAAGGAAAAGATCAGCATGCGTTTTATTCAGTTCTATTTAGTTTTCTACCAACTACTCATAATTTCATGACTTATTTCTAAATACAGAGAGATGTGTTAATGATCAGAATTCATGAAGTAGATTTGATGAAAATAAACAAATGTTGGTACAATTTTCACTTTGTTACATGAAGAAATTACATCAAACTCCCATGTACCGCTTACTTTCATGTGTTGAATTGTGGTGCTTCCAGGTATTATAAAGAATATGAATTTCATGCATTGCCAAAAGCTTTAAATTTATTTTCATGCTGCTTTCAATTTGTTTTCAGATTTATATTTCTTTTTGTAAGGTGACAGATATATAGATGAATAAAATCATTGAAGATATATTTAAACTATGTCTCCATTTTCCTCATTTACCATAATGTCAAACAGTAAACAGGGGAGCGTTTCAGCAAGAGTTTTGTCAGTGATTTTTACCGACAAATTTGCTCTCAGCCAATCATATGCAAGGATTTCAGTAGCTTATAACAGTTGTCGGTAAAAATCACTGACAAAACGCTTGATGAAACGCTCCCCTGAAGTCAAGATAGTGCATCAGTTGAAATTGTTTATTTCAGATCCAGAAAAAAGTGAATACAAGATGGAAAATGGAGCATTGTTAGTAATATCTTAAAATAAAAAGTTGAAACTTTTTTCTAACATGCACAAATTTAGAAAATTTAAATTTGGTGATTGTACATGTATTATGGTTTTTTATTTCAAAGTTTCCGATTTAACATTCTTCATCCACTTATCTTACGTGGAACATATGGGATTCCAAGGAATCATGAGATTTAACATGTTTATTGTATTTATGCTAAACTGGTCTTCCCCTTCTCTCGCTATTTGTCTCCTCTTTCCTCTCATTCACTATCTTCTTTCTCTTTCTCTTTTTCTTTACTTCTCTCTCATTTTTACAAGTTGGTTCATTTTTTAAAGATGCAATCTGATAAATGCATGTACATGTATACTGTATACGACAGCCTAGGAGAATGAAATGCAGAAAATACACAAACGCAATAATGCAAGCTTTACAAACTTCATTAATCATTTACAGTAATATTGTATAAAGTACATTTACCGTGGAGTGGTAATGGATTTGAACCCAAACGTGGTGTGGCTGCCCGTTCGATTAAATCAGTAGATTAATAAAAATATAAATTCATTTAAGTAGTGCTAATCAAGTTTCGTTTCCCTTATTGCGCTGTGGTTGGCGAAGGTAAAAGAAATGGGATCTTAAATGACACTTAACTTTATTGAATAATGTACTAGTATAAGCTTGGGTTATCCTTAGGTTGATCGTGGGCAGATTACGCGGGATGTGAAATTGCAAATTTTGATTGAATAATTCTCATATTCTCAAGTTTTAGCTGATTTACCCAGCGAGTGCATGTCTTCACCAATTCCATCTATTGTAGGCCTATGTTTTGCCATAGATCCCACCTCAAAGCATGTTCATAAATCCTCTGTTTTCAATGTCTGAAGCAGTGAGTCTAAAGAAGTTTTCCTTTCTGGAGATGTTGTAGTCGAGTGGTCTAAACACTTGACTGGAGATGAGAAGGTCGTCGGTTCGATCCCGGCACGGTACTTATGTCCTAGAGAAAGGCATTTTATCTATCGTGCTCCCCTCCACCCAGGTGTTAAATGGGTGTCCATATTGCGGGGTATATATCCCCACCCCCCCACCCCCTCGCCCCCCCCCCAAAAAAAAAAAAAAAAAAAAAATTGAGTTTGGGGGGATAGCCTGTATTTTCATCCCCCATATTTTTGGATAAAATAAATCAGAATTATGATACAATAACTTACAAGTAGTAATTATCCCAACACATTATGTTTGATCTTGAAATATCATCACATTCTTTAATCACATAAGAAATGCCATAATTTCAATGCGAAAATATCGAAGAAAATTTGTTCGATCGCATTGTTATTCTCAATTACGGGGTTCCACCATTGGCGTAGATCCGTGTATTCCTTCTTTTAATTGGGGGGGGGGGGGGGGCTCTGTTCTCCATGAATGGTCACCCCCCCCAGGTTGAAAAGAAATTCTTGCATATTTACGCCCGTGATTCCGTCAATAACAATTTATTTAAAATGCTATATATTATGTCACCTGCATGTTTAATACTCTCGTGTACATAACTGATATTACAAAATATGTAAGTTCGCTTAATAACTTATCGGTGTCAATTAGGACGTGGGGGTTAGTGGGGGGGGGGGGGGGGGATCTGTACCCATCTAAATTCTCCATTCTGCCAGTAAAGATAATTTGGGACCTTGCCTAAATTACAAATGTCAAGACAGTATCATTTTACACAAATTTCTTATATCGCAGCGCTGCTTAACCAATGTTTGATAGCCAGTTAATTCTCATGATCCTATCATAAACATGGCAAATAGTTGTCAAATATAATTTTAGTCAGCGGGGGCATAATAACAAAAAAATTTCGCCAAACCTTCAAAATTCGCTCAGTAGGGGGTTATGGGGGTCCAGTTTCCCTCCATAATTCCCAGACAAGCAAAAAAAAAAAAAAAAAAAAAAAAAAGGGGGGGGGGGCACAATCGAGAAAAAGGCGGATCGTCTATGGTCAAAATGCATACTTCACTTCCGAAAGGGGGGGGGGCACGGGCCGGAAGTGCCCCCCCCCCCCCGGATCCGCCAATGGTGGGAGGGAGGGTCGATGAAAATAATGCGAGAGAACATGGCTATAGAGTGAGGGGGAAGGGTTGGGTTTTTTCACGTTGCATTTGCCTTTTCTCTTCTTTCCTCGCCATTCTCTTCCATTTTCACCATTGGATGAGGGGGGGGGGGGAGGTAGGTGTGACTTTTTATTAGCCAGGTGGACCACAGTGTGCGTGGGTATTTGCTACGCTAAATTATTAGTTTTTATACTCATTGCTCTTGTGGGTCCAATAATCTATCCATTCACTATATTCAAGCTTACAAATCTCAAGGTCATTTAGGACGCTCCATCCAAATTATAACAATTCTGAATATGTTCATGATATAATATAGATCTCTCTAATTTTTTCTAAGTAATGAAGGACGTGTGCAAACCTTTCCATAAGATGATAGCAGAAAGATAAGTGTCAGTTCCACCATCCGCACATATCAAAATGAAATCCTATTATATTCTGTCTCATTTTTCTACAACGCTTTTAAGGAAGAAAGCGCTGGAGGTATGGAGACAAATTGCTTCTATTCTGTCAGCTTCAGCGTTAAGACAAACGAAGAAGGAAAAGGAACCCATTTAGAATAGTATTCAGGACGTGACAACATGGAGCTAGACATTTTAACCTTCTGATCTTTATGGAGTCTTGACCCAAGGCTATACATATCCCTTGCATTAAGTATGAGTGTGACGTACATATATATTCTTGAATCAAAGATCAGTCGAGGGCGAATAGAAATGGGCTTATTATTTTTCTCATCTTCCGTCATATATTTTTTTGTAAATTTAGAACACTGGTTTTAAAAAATCACAAACCTTTGGTTATGACTTTGTTCACAAGTATTGGTATTACATGTCTTTCCTTTTTAAATTATGACCTCAATCAGAATCCCATACTGTTAAAGAAATGTCTGTCGTTACTATAAATCATAGAAATGAAATTATAATAACTGACTTCATCTCAAACTTGGGTGATTGAGATCACTACTTATAAACTATGGAAGGGTACTAAGCATTATAAAAGACACATGAACAAGAAAGCTACAATAGCAGTCATAGGTTGGAATATATCTTCCACCATTGTAATTGATTCAGGAATATTGTTTAAAAAGAATATTTCCTTCATACATATCTCCCTTTTCTCCAGTACGTAGAGTAAATTGATGATTATCCACTATATAATTACTTTTGCTGATGAAAAAACAGACCTTAAGTGAATCAAAATGACTGGGGAAATAAAAACTCTGCAAAGTCCTTTGATCAGTTACTTGTAAATGGGAAGGCACCATTGTAGGAGGAACATTTATTTCTGTTCATTTTAATTTTTAAAACGCGATGTTTACAGGGCAAAATATAGTGTATTCCTGCTTTGGAAAGTGTCAACTTTAACAAAAATCATTTTTTTATACACCAATACAAATAATACGAAAATGTTCATTAGTAACCTAGAATTATTGAGAGTCATTCTCCGGTCGTCGCGTGTTTCAAAAGAATTGCAATCAGATATAAAGGCTTTTCCCTTCACATAAGAAGAGCATTGGCATTAATACTTCCAGGAATAGAGATATTTCCCAATCCCATAATCGAGAAATATCATTGAAAGATATCAGCGAAAGAATCTGATCATGAATATCTAATACTGTGTGATTCAGAAGACGCTTTATACAAATCGTCTGAAGTTACATGTTGAATTTTCCCGTCAAAAGGGTTAGTTAACGATGTTAACGATAGGGGGGTTTGCAAAATACAAGCTTTGCTTTTTAGCATTCCCCTCCATTTTCAGCATTTATTTATTATAATTATCTTTGAAAATTACGCTGAATGAAATTATTGTTATTACATGCATTTTGTTCATGATATTATTTAGGATGTATTTACGTTTGTCTTTATATTGTTGAAAATGGTTCATGATATTATTTATGATGTAATAATTAACGTTATACTTTGTTGAAAAATGTTTCATGAAATTATGATGTAATTACATGTACGTTGTTATATTCTGTTGAAAATGGAAATAAATGAAATGAAAAATGAAATGAAATGTTCAGACTATGAAACTCTAATTACTCGTATAACCATATGATGAATGTAGGTAGTCTCAACAGGGGTGAACTAGGGAGAGAGAGAGAGAGAGTCAAATGCATATCATTATACTATAAACCAAGTGTGCATTCTAGAAATTTATTGTTAGAAGTGTAGTTGGGTTGTTAATACTAGATTTATGATGAGTTTGATATGGTTAGGGGGTAGGGAGGGGGGGAGGGGGATATCAAACTAGCAAAGCGATCGGGCGTTGTCTATGTTCTCGGATCACTCAAAAATATCTCGAAACGAATTCTATATCATTAAGAAAATGAAAAAAAAATCATAAAAATGCCTTGAGCGGTGGCAATGATTTGACATTATAGAAATGGTAATATCGAGCAATTGGTCAATTGCTATAATTAAATCATCAAAAATGCTTGACAGTGATATTGACATTTTCAAATTTCTTATTTGTCGTTTTGTTAGAGAAAGAGAGATGGAGAGAGAGAGAAAATAAATAGAAAGAGAAAGTGAGAGAGAGGGAAGGATAGAGAGAGGGGAGGGAGGGAGAGAGAGAGAGAGAGAGAGAGAGAGGGAGAGAGGGAGGGAGAGAGAGAGATAGGGAGGAAGGGGAGGTGTCGATTACATTTTGAGTAATGAATTTTCCGATCCGAGAAAAGCAATTTACACCAGAAGTTATAGCCTATAGAGAACAACGAATAGAAGCATTTTTATTAGATTTTCTCGTTATTTTTCTGCTTCATTCGCTGACTGTCAGTTTATAGAATTCGTATGACAAAAATATTCATGTGGGTTGGTGTGGGTGAACGTTAAGCCTCATGTATCTTGATTCCAACCCAATATTAATCTTTCGCTATATAGTTGTCCATCCGCGCCATTTCATCATCTCGATATCTCAAGCACCATTTGAAGAATGACAAGTAGGCTATGCGTCATCGCAAGAACATGATGTAAAGACGATCATTAGCTATAAATGCGAAATATTAAAAGAAAATGCACTTAGGACGTTAACACCCCCTCCCCCTCTCTCTCTCTTAAATTAAACTTCTATATATAATTATACTGAACTGTAAAAACTCATCTTATGACTTTGGAGTCGATAACATTGTATTTGAAGTTCAAACGTAAAAAAAAAAATATGCAAATATACGTGTATATCCTTATAAAGATAACTGTAGCGTCTAAATGTGTCTTTCATGC